>CM066031.1:250314905-250914905 GCA_033557465.1 Ichthyophis bannanicus
TAAAAGCATGGCTATTTTACAATACTTCAAATACTTAACCTCTGCTCAAATAGAGAATGGTAGCATATTCTAAAGGACCTAACTGCACGTGTAAAAAGAGGTACTTACTCTTGCATGCGGCCCTTTTACTAAACACCGCTAAATGGCTAATGCATGTTTTAGTGCACGGTAACTGGCCATGGAGAATACTAATTTATTTAACAAATTTTGATATACCGTTTTTCTACAAGTCAAAACAGTTTACATACAACTGAGCTGATACAGTGAACGGTTGAAAGAACATTAAGAACAATTGACAATAAACGTTGAGAACATTACAACTGTGAACAGTGAATGAATAACATTTTAAAGCTCAAACATTTGCTCAAAGACATGTGTAAACTACATACAGAGGGAAGTAAGGGCTGAGAGTATGAGAGGAGAGGAGGGGTGGAAGCTTTATGGGATTGGGGTGGGGGGTGAAGTGTCGGTTTGTAAATGGTCATTCTGTACAGTAATTGGTGAGTGTCTGTCTCCGAAGTGTCCCAGGAACAGATGGGTCTTTAGTTATTTTCTAAATTCTGTGGTAGACTTGATATTGCGAATTGAGGGGAGTAGTGAATTCCAGAGGGTGGGGGCATAGAAAGAGAATGCACGGGCATGCCAGCTACCACCCACCAGAACACACATTAATTGGCAATTGCATACTAATGTGGAGAGTGAGCATGTTAAGGGTGGAGTGTGGGCATGGGCAGCACATTAGCATACCGTCACTGTCAATATCGCAATTAGTGCAGGTGTACTTAATGATTCCTCTATGGCAGGGCTGGCAGAAGGAAATGAGGCTGGCACAAGGAGATGGTTCAATCCATTACTGCCACTGTAGATTCCAATGAAGAACGACAGCGGAAGCAATGGGTGCCCCCAGAGGGATGGCGCTCTGGGTTACTGCATAGTTCTCCTAATTGTAGCACCGGCTCTGCTCTATGGGTATTGTTTATTTTATTTATTTATTTTATTTTTATTTATATTTCTTATATACCGCGCTATTATAATCAGTGCGGTTTACATTTGAAACAGAACATACAAGAATGTAAGCAAGTTACATCAAGTTTTTTACATTGAACAGGGAATGTAAACATGGAGTAAAAACGAGGGAGAAACTATGTACATATTATAAAATTATAATGCTCTTACAGATAAATAAATATGACCTTTGTCTAGAGGGTTGGCTAGATGGTCAAGGAGATCAGTGGGAGAGATAGTGGTTAGCCATTATCTACAGGAAGATGATCTGAGGGACGGGTTAGGCAGGGAGGTGAGGTGGGGGCCTTGTAAATGTCGGGAATGCTGTCAGGATAATATTGTAGGAACAGGTGATGTTTGAGGGCTTTACGGAATAGTGCCAAATTTGAGCTGGCCCGGATTTCTGCTGGGAGGGCGTTCCATGCCATAGGTGCAGCAATGGAGAAGGCTCTACTTGCTGTTGATTTCTTACATTTTACCAACACTTTTGGGACTTCAAGTTTATTCAACAAAGTAGATCTCCTAGTTCTATTGTCTGGTGTGCTGTTGAGGAGATCGCTGATGGGTGTGTGAGTAAGATTCTTACATGCCTTGAACGTCATGACAAGAGCCTTGAAGTGGATTCTGGCCCGCAGCGGGAGCCAGTGTAGGTTCTTTAGAACTGGCGTTATGTGGTCTGATCTTGAAAGCCCTGACAGTGCCCTTGCAGCTGAGTTCATGGCAAGGCATAACGGGTTAAGAGTCGATTGTGGGAGTCCCAGTAGGATAATGTTGGCAAAGTCAAGGTGTGGGATGACTAAGGCTTGGAAAATTGAGCGGTAGTCAGGGAAATCAAGCAGTGGGCGGAGATGGCGTAGTGATCGGATCTTGTGATAGATTGCTTTAGCTGTGTTTGTAACATGTGCTGACATGTCAAGCCACTGGTCGAGGGTGATGCCCAGGTAGCGAATTGTAAATTTGGACTTTAGTTCAATGTTATTGACTAGAAGAGAGGGAGGTGGCATGAACTTCTGGTTCCGTGAGATGAATAGTACATCTGTTTTACTATGGTTAATGCGGAGATTTTGAGAGAGGAGCCAATCTGCTACAGCTTCAAAACATCTTATAATTGGAGTAAAATCTGGTTGATTGATTTTAAATTGAAGGTACATTAAGATGTCATCTGCATATGCAAGGCATTGGACATTGAAGGAGCGGATTAAAGCGCAAATGGGCTGCATGTATATATTAAACATTAATGCCGAGAGGGAGGAACCCTGGGGTACACCTTGCTTTAGTGAGAATGGTTCGGAGGTTTTGGAACCTGCTCTGACTTGTTGCGATCTGTTACATAAATAGGATTCGCACCATGCTAGCGCTGAGTCTTGCAGACCTTTATCTTTGAGGCGATCTAGAAGTGTTTCGTGGTTCACTGAATCAAAGGCAGCTGCTATGTCTAAAAAAATGAGGACGAATCCATGGTTGATATTGTCAGTTCCAGTGATTAGGTTGTTGAAGAGGGTTGTGAGGATGGTGTCCACTCCGTGAGCTTCCCTGAAGCCGTGTTGGGATGGGTCCAGTGGCGCGACTGTATCAACATGGTGTTGGATTTGCCGTTGGACTACCCTCTCCATAATTTTGGCAAGCAGTGGAATGCTCGAGATTGGCCGGAATGACTCAACTTTAGATGGATCAAGTTTACTATTCTTTAACAGAGGGCGGATTGAAGTGTTTTTTAAGCTTTGAGGGAAGGATCCTGTTATGAATGATTGATTCAAAATTCTGCATATAAATGGACTGAGGTCATGGCGCAATTCTTTAATCCAACTAGCAGGGCAGGGATCATTGGGGGCAGTGGTGAGGTTAATAGATGTGATGATATCTGCAATTTCTTTGTTCGATACATTGGAAAATGATAGTAATGGGGTTGGTTGTGGAAGTCCGTGGGAGGTATGAAATATGGATGTTTTCATGTTGTCCTTGGTTTGTATCATCTTAGATTGAAGGTAGGTAGAATAGTCTTGCGGCTGGGGCAAGGTTGTTTGGGCTAGTGCTGGATCGCCAGTTAGTGACTTCACTATGTTAAATAGGTCATGAGGTTTGTTAAGTGATCGCTTTAGTAGTTCAGAGTAATACAACTTTCTTTTTTCCATGGTTTGTCTTCGGTGGTTTTGCAGGTGCGTGGAGTATGCACCAAGTGCCTCAGGAGTCCGAGTGTGGCGCCACTGTCTCTCTAGTTTACGTAGCTGGAGGAGCGATGTTCGCAGATCCAGAGAGTACCATGGTGCGTGATTGCGTTTCGCTTGGTTTGTGTTGACGGATGATAGGCAGGAGGCAGCTCTAAGGGTGTCGTCCCAATTGGAAACCAGTTCATCTGGATCGAGAGAATTGTTGGTGAGTAGAGGTAGGATCTTCTCGAGAGCCGTATCCTTAACAAGTGGTCGAAAGCGTGTTGTCACGGTTCTAGTGGGGGCGTGTGTTTTGGTGCTGGAAATGCCAGGATCGTTGGTGGGTATGTGAAATAGGAGTAAATGATGGTCGGACCAGGGTACAGGTGTTGTTAGGTGTACCCGCATTAATTGCACTACACGTTAGTGTAGGCATGTCCGTATTAACCGCCACAAACATGTTGCTCATGCCCCTGAGAATTAACATGGAGACTTTGCACTAAACAATGCCAACAATGCCAACAATGCCAAACCCGACACAGGCTGTGTTTCGTAACACATCATCAGGGGTTTAGCTGGCATAAAACTAGAAATATAAACACATAAATGTTAAAAACATATAAAAGAACAGAGCAACTAACAATATGTTCCATCAATTACTAAAAAAATGATAATTACTAAAATCAATAAATAATAAAAATCAATAATAACATAATAATATTGAATAATAAATAATGTAGTGCATTAAAATTAACATAAAACAACACATGAACATAAATTATGTACGAGTCTATAAAAGAATAAAACTCAAGAATGCGACATGTAAAACCATGAATACCTCTATAAGGGACTGTTTGAACCAATGGTCATGTAGCGTGCTGTTTGAGACTACTATGAATCTGTAAATTCTAAAAGAGACATAAATAAATTAGTAAACAGTTAATTATAAGAATGCATATAAAAACACATAAACAAGTGGAACAAGTAGAAACTATTAAAATTAAAACCCCTTGTTCTGCATGAGGGAACAAGGTGTTTTAATTTTAATTAGAGTATTTATGTTCATGTGTTGTTTTATGTTTATGTTTATGACGAAGAGTTACGAAACACAGCCTGTGTCGGGTTGGCATTGTTTAATAAAGGTTTTGTTTTTTCCACTATACCACGCCTTTGGACTGGTTTCTGCATTTGGCACGGTATTTGCTTTTGCGGGGAAGAAAAGCCTTACAGGCCAGTAGTGACAGGAGTCCTGAGACACCAGGAGTCCGAACAGCGTACCCTCAGTAGACAGGCACAGACTGAAAAGAAAGGGGCACCAGCCCGTTTCACAGGCCCCCTAGACCTGTCCTCTAGAAGGTGGTAAGATTTTGTCTCACCCAGATCCTTCACCAGCTTCTCCAAATCATCCCCAAAAAGAAACTTCCCTATAAAGGTCAGTTGTGTCAACCAGGTTTTGGAAGATGGTCTGCTGCCTAATGCTAGAACCAAATCCAACACTGTGTCACTGTCGACAGGGCACTATCCCTGGCCACTAGATGTACCAGGTTATACATGGCATCACAAAGGAAGGCTGTAGCCGACTCCAAAAGAGGGATAGTATCATCTGGCAGAACAGACTGAAACCACTGGAGCAGGGCTCGAGACATCAGGCCTCCACATATTGCCAAATGAAGAATAGCAGCCACTGCAGTGAACTGGTTCATCAACAATGAATCCACTTTTTGGTCCAGAGTATCTTTTAAGGCTGATCCAACTTCCACAGGAATGGTGGTCCGTCTGGTAACCGCCATGACTTGTATATCCACCTTGAGAATATCAAACCACACAACATGCTCCTTCTCCAGGAAAGCATATATTTGGCTTCACATAGAACAGGAGAAAACAACTTGGATAACATGCTTCTGCTTTACATAGAACAGGAGTAATAACTTGGATAAACGGGGTATGCAAACTAAACTACTTACATATGTACAATGAGATCGAGTATTGGGAATTCAGTGTGAACATGTGTACAATAGAGTTGATATATTAACTTGAGGGGGTGAGGGAGAGGCACTTATGTAGGGGTAGGGTTAATCTGGTAGTATTGAGTAGTATTTAACACTCATTTTTATACCGCATCTTCCAGAGATCAGTTGCGGTGTACAAACAACAACATTTAACAAAGCTAAGTTTGTTTTACATAGAACATCTTAATTTTACATAGAACATCTTAACCATAGGTAATCGAACTGGGCTTCTACTCTCAGCCTGCCTCACACGAGACTGTGCTCAGGGGAACCCAGAGGCTGCAGAGTCTGAATTTCCATGCCAGAATGAGCAGGCCTGTTGTAAAAAGGAAAAGAATTCCAGGGAGGACAATCTGGACTCCGGAAGCTCTCCTTTGCAGAAATGACCTCCCTACACCAGGGGACATAGACACCACCGCTCCCCTAGAGAAGGGGCAGCGACCCAACTGCATGGTTGCCAGAACCTCCAGCCAGTTGCTTATCCTTACCCACAGCACCATATGCTGCTTCCTCCCCTAAGGCAGGCAAGGCCAGACTAACTACATCCCCCACCTGAGAGAGGGGGGGCAAGCCCTCCAGGGACTACTCAGAAACTGCCATGCAAGAAAAGCAGAGTCCAGAAGCCAGAGATGAGGCATCTCAGTTACCACAGGCCAAACAATGTTTCCTGGAAGAAGACATAGAGCATTAAGGCAAGTATCACAGTAGCACATGCTAAGGCTGTGGCAGCCCAGGACCGTGTTAATAGCACTTACACAGCAATACATCTTATGGGCACTTGGGTAGGAATGCACATTAGAGCCACTCAGGTAGAATGCACGTATGGACCACGTGACAGCCAGATGGACAATAGTAAAAATACTACTAACGCATGCAAGAAAATGTGTGAAACCTCCACCCAGCACCAATGGTTGCCTGTGGCAACCTGAATTGCACCCCAGACAGATAGAATCAAGAGCCCCCAACAAGGACAATGACGAGTTCAAGCCTTGGTACTCATCCCCTGAGAGCCCAAAGCAGAAAATTCATGCCAGGCTCAGCTCTTCTTCCCTGAAGCAGGTTCTTTGCTTTTCAAGCTCTTTGTTTAAGATGGCTGGCAGGCAGATTCCTTGGACAGCCTTCTGCAATCTTTGGGAAAGAGCAGGATAGGACAGAGGAGGAGAGTGGGGACGTTGAAGTTATGTGAGGCTGCTGAACTCTTTAAAATCCTTCTAATTTTCTGGCTACTCAACAGGATGTTATAATAAGAATGCAGTGCTGAACCAATTTTCCCTCCTCCTATGGCTACCAAAATGACCATGGTCTAGTGGAGCCTCCCGCATTATGCTCAAGTGAGAGTCACTCTCAAGGTGGCATTCACAAGCATTTATATCAATCTTTTCCTCTCAATTATTAAGATTTTCTTCAGAGTGGAGAAAATGCATCCACCATCTGCTGGAGACAAAAAAATACTAAAGCGATCTCTGATGGCTGAGGAAGTTAGAGGCACAGCAGGGATGTCACTGAAACCTGGGCTTTTTTTTTTGGTTCTTTGTCTCCACCAATCTGCTGATAGGGGAACACAACCTACTTGTCTGGACTGGTCTGGCAGGACGATATGAAGTATATTTACTTAAGAATTCTTTAGGAATGCAATTTTAGAAAGCTATTTCTTTGCTTATGTGGTCACATACATGCATAATGGCCTCTTATAAAATATTGACCAGTGTAAAAGTATATGCTTTGGCATAACGCATACTACGTTGGTAGGTGTGCACATGGGTGGAACTTGTGCAGAGTATGGACACAACATGCAAGTACATATGCAGATTACAAAGTATAGTAATCTATGTACGCATGCACCGAACAATTACAGGCACAGACATTTACACCTGTTCCAAGGCAGGTGTAGACATTTGTGTCTTCAATGTGGGTGCATGTTACACAACTTATGCTGCTCTTTTATAAAGACACATAGACACCTGTGCGTCTATATAAAATTGTGCCTATGTAGGCACCTATTTTCATGCTTAAAGTAGGTGCTTCCGCACCCCTTATAATATTACCCTCATTGTATCTACTGTATTCTGCCTTTTTGCTTCTTGTGTTTTAGTTTACTCCAGCTTAGCCCTTGAGTTCTGATCCTCCCTATCCACCAGGAGCCTTTACATTTTGCTTTATATTTTTTTATCGCTGTTTATTTTGTGCAGCACCTCCGTGGTTACTCTCATCACTTAGACTGCTCATGCATCCTGCTTTCAGCAGTCAACATGATCATGCATGTTTCTTCTCTTGCCAGCTCTTTCCTTGTTTATCTATTGGCAACTTCTCCTGAGGTCAGCTGGCTATTATCTCTCTGCCACCTTGTAGGAATGGGAGACTGACATTCTCAAAAAATGCAGGAAACTTGTCATGAGTGATTCCATACTTATTATTTGCAAATTGAATATGTATAAAAAAGGATGCTATTCTGTGTAATTAAAATGTATGAGTAAAGCAGTAATATAGGCAGCCCAAAGATTTCTTATTTGTACAGTACACTTTAACACATGGTGGTATTATCAGCCGGCAGCCTGAAGTGATTCATCTCCATCCTTAAATAAAGGAATGGAAATGGTGAGCAGAGACTGGTTGGAAACTCCAGTAGCATGGTTCCTCGAAAAGCTCTGACAGTTTTTGCATTACTTATAATCAGCTCATATCACCGTTACTATCTGTTACTCTACATTTGCAAGTGCTTTGACTTATTTCTAAAGCATTTTTACAGTAATCTTATAGTGATAACTGATCTGAAGGGATAGCTTCAGATTCACTGCACAAATTAAATAAGCCGTGTATCTTTGAATTAACCTGATTCATAGAAACATACTGTAGAATATGACAGCAGAAAAAACCTAGTTTGCCCATTCACACCAACTTCTCAGCTATATGATCCCTTCCCCTTTCTTGGAGATCCTATGGGCCTGTCCCCTGCTTCCCTAAAATCACCTCCATTGGGAGGCAGTTCCATATATCTGCCGTCCTTTTTCTAAAGAAACATTACCTTAGATAACTCCTGAGTCTACCCACTTTCACCCTCATTCTATGACCCCCTTTTTCTAGACCCTCCTTTCTGTTGAAAGAGGTCTGCCTCCGGTGCATTTATACCTTGGAGGTATGCATCTATATCTGTCCAATCCCGCCTTTCCTGTGGGCTATAGATCTTGAAGTCTGTTTTCATATGCTTTATGATGAAGATCACTGACCATTTTAGTAGCTGCCATCTACACTGACTCCACCTGGTTTATATCCTTTTGAAGGTGTGGTCTCCAGAATTGCATACAAAACTCCAAAAGAGATCACACCAGAGATTTATACAGAGGTAATATCACCTCATTTTTCCAGCTAGCCATTCCACTTCTTAATGACCCAAGTATCCTTCTGACTTAGATATAATGACTCCCCCCACAGATTCCTTTTTTGTTTTGTGCATCAAAGAATTGCACTCCTTACATGGTGCCACTCCCATGGGTTTTTGCAGCCCAAATGCAAGATCCTGCATTTTTTATAATTCAATATTAGCAGCCAAACGTTTGGTTATTCCTCACATTCTGCTACTCCCTCCCCATATTTTCCAGGGTGGCTATCCTGTTGCAGATTCCAGTACTATTCCCTTACCAGATCTTGCAAATATTTCTCCCACAGGATGAGAATTACTGTGGAGAACAAAGTAGTGCTAAGGGTATCATTATTACTACTTTCAGGAGTGACGTAGATTTCTCAGTGGAACAGGGAGCTTCCATCCTAACCTGAATTTCTAGTTAGACTTACAGTACTTATTCATAACATGCTGACTGGGAAGGCAACATCTTGCTTTCATGCAGGCCTGGGTGGTGCCAGAGTATTACTTTGGCAACAAACTGCCATGTCAATACATTTATAAGAATCACTACCAACTTCTTTAACAGTTCATTGCAAAATCCCCAAAGAAAACAAAATCATCTTGTTTTAGAATTGACCAAACGTCCACAACAGGAATCAGGAATTCTGTACAAGAGTCAGCATCCAAAAATACAGTGCTTCCAAGAAAATGTTCCTACCAATCCCTCCAAATCAGTTCATTTCCTAAATCTTCTCTTCATTCTTACTGGTAAGCCTAAATCGCATAAATAGACAAAAAAGGACCTGCCCACTGGCATGTTTTGCTGCCCATTCACACACAAGGAGGAAGGGAAAGAGGGGTAGTGCTATTTTCTGAACTGGTTTTCAAAATTCCCAAACAAGTGACTGCTTGTTCTGAAACCCCTTGCAAAAGTTTCGCTGCTACTCGTAGGCATCTCCTGGTAAACCATCTGAGAAGAAATGATAACATGCAAAGAAACTTACTTTTGAGAGCAAGACCATTGCTGTTGGACACCATCCCGTGGGGAAAACTGAGCTGAAATAGCTATTATTGAAGAAATCCAGGCAAAGAGAAAATGCGAAGTGAAGTACTAACTCCCTGCTAGCGAACAGCAAGAATTGATGTAGTCCTTTGTGATTTAAAGCGTTGTCCCTTTAAATGTCCGTTCATATCCTTATAGCAGAAGTCGAGATTTCTTTCTATCACAATGTATCTTTCTTTTCTTCTGCTTCTTCCTTCTCTGCCGGGAGCTGCCCGTACAGTCAGGGAATAGGAAGAGAAAATGATGACCACGCCTTTCCTGCTCCTCTCGGATTGCTGCACTCTTACTGCCTGTGAACTCATCAGCATCTGCCTGCCCTGCCAAGGAACGAACTCCGGCACAGAGCTCAGCTCATCTCCACCAACTAAGCATAAGATGAGGCACAGAGCTCGTTTTATCTGTAGAGTCAACGGAGTTACTTACCTGTAACTGGAGTTCTCCGGGGACAGCAGGATAAGTCAGCCACACATGCTTATCCTGCTGTCCCCGGAGAACTCCAGTTACAGGTAAGTAACTCCGTTTTCGTCTCATCTCTAGAGCTCAGGAATGAGCTCCAGCACAGAGCTCAGCTTAACTCTTCTACTTTATCTATATGTACTATTGCTACAAGCTAGACATATAGATAAGGCTACTACTACAGTATATGTTCGCAACAATGCACCCATATACATAAGAGATAGTCCCTAATCTAGACAGATGAACAAACTAATCTAGTCTGCCTGTATGTCCTAATTGCACTAGTTGCCTCTGCTGCCTAATAAATTGGAGAAGAGAAGCAGCCTAGTGATTACAGCAGTAGATTAAGAAGCAGGAACGCCAGGCTTTGAATCCCACAGCTACAAATGAGATTGTAAACCCTCTGGGAAAATACCAAAAAGAGATCACACCAGAGACTTTTACAGAGATAATATCACCTCATTTTTCCAGCTAGCCATTCCACTTCATATGCACCCAAGTATCCCTATGACTGTTGCTGTCACCTCCTCTACTTTTAAGATCATCAGATATGATGAACCCCCCAGATTCCACTCTTTTTTGTGCATCAAAGAATTTCACCCCTTATGCAGTGCCACTCTCATGGATTTTTGTAGCCCAAATGCAGGATCCTTTTGGCTATGCCTCGCATTCTGCTGATTCCTCCTCATATTTTCCAGGGTGTACCTGAATGTAACGTGCTGTGACATGAGCTAAAGCCAAGTCCCTTTCTCTGTATTGTGCTGACACATCGTATCTGCTATATATAAATGTTCTACCATGCTGCTCGCTATGGCGCATCATATGTCTTCTGTTGCTACTGCATCATATTTCCATTATATGAATGCTCTACTGTGCTCTTTTATGTGATTATTAATGACACAGTTTCATATAGTTGCTATTGCTAGGATTTTTAGGGGCTTGTTTACAAAGCCGCGGTAGCGGTTTGCGATCGTAATCGGAGCCGCGGCCCCATTGATTTCAATGGGGCCGCGGCTGCGATCGCGAACGCGAACCACTACCGCGGCTTTGTAAACAAGCCCCTTAATTTGCCTCTCTCCAAGTTTACCCCACTGTTCTAATTGCATCTTATGCTGGCATTTGGTCATTTTAATATTGTTATGCTGTTTCTACACAAAGGTGGTTAATAAATAAATAAATGTTTGGGGAGAATCAGTGAAAAATCTAAAATCTCAAGGTGGGTCAATAGAGGTCGTGGAATTCAAGACAGGGACCGATCTATCTAATGAAAAGCTGTAACACCAATTACAATGTGAAGGTGTTAGAGGGAGCAGAAACAGGGCTGAGTGACTAGATCAGGGGTCTGCAACCTTTAAGACGTAAAGAGCCACTTGGACCCGTTTCCGAAGGGAAAAAAAAAACTGGGAGCCGCAAAACCATTGCGACATTTAAAACAAATCTAACACTGCATATATTGTTTCTTACCTTAATGCTATATACGACCCCCTACTTTTCCTGTTAAAATATAGGTGTTTGGCCTATACTCGCCGTATAAGACTACCCCTCTTCCTTCACACACCAAAAAAAAAAAACGCCAGAAAATATCACAACAACAAGTAACAATATTTGATTTCAAAATTATGATGATTTTGTAGTCAAATCACTAATATGAAATAAAATTATTTTTTCTACCTTTGTTGTCTGACCAATTTATTCTTTGATCATGCTGGTCCCGATCTGAGGCTTCTGCTTTCCTGTCTTCTCTTAGCTCTCTTTCTGTGGTCTATGGTCCATCTGCCATTTCTTATCTCTTTCGTTTTCTTCACTTCTTTCCATCAGCCTATTTCCAGTCCCAGTAACCCTCCCCAATATCAGCCCCTTTCCAGTCCTCACTCCCAGTACCTTCAGTGCTAATCCCCCCTCAACCCCATTACCAGTGCTAGCCTCCCCTAATCAGCCCAATACCAGTCCTACCCCCCATCAGCTCATTACCAGTCCTAGCCTCCCCTAATCAGCTCATTTCCAGTGCTCGTCCCCTCAACCCCATTACCAGTGCTCCATCCCTCCATGTCAGCCCCCTCCCTCCCTCCATCCATATCAGCTCCCTCTCTCCATGTCAGCCCCCTCCATCCCTCCATGTCAGCCCCCTCCCTCCATCCATATCAGCTCCCTCCCTCCATGTCAGCCCCCTCCATCCCTCCATGTCAGCCCCCCTCCCTCCATCCATATCAGCTCCCTCCCTCCATGTCAGCCCCCCTCCCTCCATCCATCCATATCAGCTCCATCCCTCCATGTCAGCCCCCCTCCCTCCAGGGCAGCTCCCACCCGTCGTCGGCAGCCGCGGCTCGCTGCCTCGTAGGGCACCGCGGCAGTGCTTTTAACATCAACGCGGAGCCCTTCCGGTCTTGACGGGCACCGTGCGGCAGTGTCCCGCCTCCAAAGGAAGTGGTAAACAACTTCCTTTAGAGGCGGGACAATGCTGCACGGAGCCCGTCAAGACAGGAAGGGCTCCGAGATGATTTTAAAAGCACAGCCGCGGTTCCCTAAGAGGCAGGGAGCCGCGGCTGCAGAAGAAGGGAGGGAGCCCATAACGCCATAAATACCGGGCGGGCAGTGTGCTCCGGAGCCGCGGCAAAGGTGAGAAAGAGCCGCATGCGGCTCCGGAGCCGCGGGTTGCCGACCCCTGGACTAGATAATCCTTTGTGGATAATGAAAATATCTATTATATTAGATGAATAGGGATGAATGGAAAGAAAACAGAGATACAGAGGCACTAGATAATCTCTTTCTATAATGGAAATTCAAATTTTATTAAATCAATGGGGAAAGATGGAAAGAAAGACAGACAGATATGATTTTTAAAAGCCAGCTAAAGAAAACACCAAATTGTGAATCAGATTTCTGTTATTATCAACTGCTCATTAATTTCATAAATTCTTGGCAGCGATATGTCGTTCTGCCACTGTTTGCAGTGTCAAAATGTAAGGACAAAGTAGCCAAGCTGCAATCAAAATATAAACGTGGGGAGAAAATACAATCTAAACTGTAGCAAAAGAGTTTTCTGGGGGGAAAAAGGCTGTGGAGTAATAAAAAATAAAAATAAATGGAAGACAAACTCCATCTCCCACAAATCAGACATGAGTGTGACAAATCCATTGCATAAATGAGGTGCAGAGCTTTGATCATGGTGGCTTGCAGTCTTGGGTCATAAAGGTACAGAGCCTTAGGAGAGGATCCCACTAAACAGCATCAGGATTGGGTACAACAGTGAGACACTACACGACTGCTGCAGGAGAAAAGCAGTGCTCAGCACTTCTTGGAGAAAGGATAAAAGTTAGCATTCTTATCACAGCAATTCAGTTGATGAAAAAACTCAGCTAGTGTGAAAACTGTACAAAAACTATTGGGTACAGATGCAGAAGCTGTGTGTCAAAAGATCAGAATGCATGACCTAACAAATGCCCTGATAGTTTTCAAAGGCTGGGGTACAGGTAACCAAGCACAGAAAAATACTTCTCCAGAAAGCACTACATCATCTATTTACACTTTGGGCCTATGCCTGACATAATTTTGAAGTAACTTCTACTCCTATCTCATCAATGAATTTAAACCGCCCTTGATCTCTGGAAGGGGCGGTATAGAAGAAACTGATAAATAAATAAATAAATGAGATAATTGAAGGCAATGTCTACAAACTCATAAAAACAGAGAAAAATGAAGGCAGATGAAGACCATGCAACCTATCCAGTCTGTCCTTTCATACCAACAAATAAGCTTTACAGTGCCTTTTCTTTCTTTAGAGATCCTCTGTGTTTGTCCCATGCTTTCTTGAATTCAGATATAGTCCTCATCTCTACCACCTCCGCTGGGAGGCTGTTCACACATTTGCCACTCCTTCCATAAAGTAATATTTCCTCAAATTACTCCCGTCATTCACTTTCACCATCATCTTATGATCCCTCATTGCAGAGCTTTCATTCAATTGAAAGAGGCTCTCCTCCTGTACATTTATGCCACAGAGGCACTGTATTTAAACATCTCTATCATATCTCTCCTATCTTTCTTCTAAAGTATGCATATTGAAATCGTACTGTATGGTTCCATGCCTGCTTCCCCCCCCCTCCCCCCCCCCCAATAGAAGACTGGCAAAGAACTACATTCATGACATCTGTGCATCCGCTCAGGTCCCATTCACTGGCAAAACAACGAATAGGAGTGTGGAAGGATGTCCTCCAGGACTAAGAGACAATGCCTCTTTTCACTCCACAGATATTATGAAAATAATCGTATAAAATCATTCCTGTGCACGGGTGGGCACGTACTCACGTAAATGATCTTTTATAAAATATCCACTGGCATAAAGGTATGCACTTTCCCAGTAGGCGTAGCTGGGGGCACTGAGTGGAGGGTGGTCAAAGTTTGCACATACCTTAATCTACACACACTTGTGCATAAGCTATATGCAAATATTTACACCTGTTCGCTGGCTGATATAAGTGATTGCGCCTACATTCAAAGCACGTTCTCAGCCACATAGAATAACGCTTGTCTTTATAAAACAGTGGCACCCTGTTATAAAATTACCCTCCATAATGCTGAAGAATGCCTCTTTTTAAGATGAAGAGAATGTTTTTGGTTTAGAAACTGACCAGCTCTGCACAATCCAGCAAACTGCAAATTATCTTCCTTGAAGTTCCCCATTCCCTCACACAGTGTAAAAAAGGGAGTGTAAACCTCTTTGAAGCAGGCGCAGGTCTCAACTGAGACTTCTTGACCAGAAGTACATGTTTCCTCAACACTGACGCACTGGTCTGAGCAGCAGCAACACTCCAAAGCATGTAGGGCCCAATAGTGCAAGGTATCTACACGGTTTACAGAGCTGTAAACCATGTACATGCCCCTAAGCACTAATGCCATTATATGCCCGATGCTAACCGCTTAGCATTGGAGTGTGTCAGGGGCGTTCTGAGGCAGAGTAGAGGTGGAGATTGCAACGCCCGGGTAAAGGCAGGCGCAGCAGAATTTGGCCTATCTTTCCTGTGGGAGATAACCAGGCAGTGGCTCAATCTTGCCACTTGCCCAGTTAGCTTCTGCGGCATCAGAGGCTCTGTAGCGACCCCGGATATTCAGTGCTGGGGCCTGATATGACCCCGCATTGAATATCCAAGTTTAATGTTCAGCAGTGACGGCTAGCCGCTGTAATCACGCTAGCCGCCGGCGCTGAATATCGGGCCTGTAACTCTTAAGGTTTCTAAGTGCTGGTCTCTCAGCACAGAAGATCTCAATCGTGCTGCTACTTTGAAGCAAAAAAAAAAAAGCTTGCTGCTTCCTGCACTGAGTCTCCCACAGCTTTTAGGTGCAGACCAAGGTTCTGAGCCGGCTTCAGCACAACATTCTACACATGTTGATACTGTTTTGGCTGAGCAATGGCCGGCTCGGCACAGAATCTTTTCTAGCACAAAAAAAATGAATGCATTCTCTTAATTTCCTTTGCCTGCACAGAACTTCTGTTTCCTGGGTGCAGCCATGAGGCCCCAAAGGTCCAACCTAAAAATAAAAAGTCTAACCTCCAATCCTGGTCACAGCGGCAGACGCCTTGTAGCATTATATAAATGTATAATAGTAGTAGCAGTAGTAGTAATAGTAGTAGTTCTTTGGTTTCATTGCTCCTACTGCACCAGCCTCATTTCTTTCTACAAAAAGGAAGCTGAGCTGTGATCAGATGTGTTTAGTTTGCTAAAATGTATCAAAGCACCCAAGGATATAGTGATAATCACACTCCGGGCTCTTCCTGGAACAGTAAATTCATGTGTAGTAGGTAGACTCCAGTTTCTGTACAGCTGGTGACTAAGAAATTAGACTCAAATGTAACAACATCTATTTATGCCTGGATTCCAATCGACAGAAGTTTCTCATAGTTCAAGGGTTGTTGAATCAGCTATGAACAAGTCTATAAAGTACAGAGGCTACTTTAACACCCCAGCTGGAAAGGATTCCAAACTCCTAGACCATTTGGGAAAGAAGATATTTCATTGGCCTCTAAATGAATGAGCAGCGTCCAATATTTATTTAACAGGATTTTTATATCTCTTTATCATTTAGTCAAAGCAGTCTACAATGTAACTTAAATTTGGAAATGTGTATTAAACAGGGACATTAATAACTTGGATTCTTCTGAGCTACTGGAGGGTTTAAGTGGCTTGTCCAAGGCCAAAGGGGGTGCTAGTAGGAATCACACCCTGCTGCCTTGGTTTTCAAACCAGTGCTCTAACCATTAAGCTACTCCTCCACTCCAGGATAGCATATACAGGAGATCAGATTCTTGGGTGCCCCATATAGTCAAGAAACATATGCTCTGCATGTTCTCTCTATTCTTCAGAGAAGGCTAATTAGTTAAATGACCACTCCTAGTCTCCTCCAGTTTTCAAAGCAACGTGCACCATTGCTAAGCTCTTAACGGGTCAGACTTGATTCAGTAATTTCTCTTTACACTCCAAGGGGATGGTCAAAATAAATGAAGTGTGAGGTCTTCAAACGCGGCGAGACAGTTCAGCCATCAATTGCCTCGGTTCCAGCACGGTTTGAAGTTTTATTGCCTTTAGTAAATGATAAGTGGGATATATTTGAATTTGAAAATTTCCTTCATCCGGTTTAGCTGTGGGTTCACACTATTACATTATTGTGAGGGCTACGGCTCTCTTGAATAAAAGGGTTCTTCCAATACGGGGAGGTGGTTATTACTTCCCGCCTCTCATGTTGGTTGTGCCCGACAAAAATAGGAGGATATAAAAAGATATTTACCAGAGTGGCGACTGGTTGGAAGATTTAATGACTATAGATTGTGGATATTCAAATCACTAAACTGAAAATATTTTTTTTTCTACCCTCTCTGACCCCATTGCTGGAGTAAGGGTCAGGAGGCTGCCAAAGAGGTGGGAGTCAGGGACACAGTTCAAAAATCGGAAGCAATCCTCAAAAATCGGGACAACATATGGTAACCGTAATAACAGGGCAGCGGGACACATTTTTGGTTGGAGGGGCTAAACAAGTCAATCTCCAGCCCTGCTCCCAAACGTTCTAATTGCTGATGCTGTGTTGGGCCACAGCTCAGTGGCCTACCCTATTTGGCTGCCTACCAATAGAAAGAAAAGAAGAAACAAATAATCCAGTTTATCTAGAATTAGGAAATGTGGAAGGCGGGGCTTTCTAAGCATGCATTTAATTTGTTTCAGTTTGATCTTGTGTGTTTAATCTCTGTTATAGTCCTCTGATTTTATTTTTGTTGTATTTTTGAGGGTAATATTCAAAGACTTTTCTTTGCATTAATGGGACTTTCGAAACTTGCCCAACACTTACGCGCATAAGTGTACATGCATATCTGGGAGGCATTCTCGAGGTTGGTGTTGGGGCAAATAGAATACTTAATGGACTAGAACCTGCACAACTAGTAAGTGCAGATTTCTGTGCGTACTTTGCTTGAGTCCATTTTCAAAGGAAACTTGATTATCCCCATTTTCCCCCTGATTTCTTGGCCTTATCATTACAATAAGTAATCATAATCCGATGAATGCTGTCTGCTAGGAAATACCTGGATTCTGGGTGGCGTTTTTAATTGCAGTCCCCGGTTATGTTTTTGCAATTCATAAAATGTGTTGTGAAGGAACTCACCATGACAACAGGCAATAGACTTCAACTTGTCGACTTCAGAGCTGCCTTCTGCCTAACCTACAAGTAAGAATGTGAAATATTTGTGGTTGTGTAACCTGGTTTTGCTTCAGTCACAGGAGGGCCTTTTCAGGGTTTAAGTAAACGGTATCACCTTTCCTAGCTTTTATAGAAACCATTTGTCAAAGCTTTAACCACTAAATCATGTCTGTTCCCTTTAATGCATCCTGTCACGAAAGAAGTATTCTGGTAAGAAAAACCTCTTTTGACTCATGGTAATCAATTTCCTGTATTATTGCATGCAGATGAAAGAGCTAGCAGTGGGGCAGCATACTGGCATTCTATCACAGGTAGAAATGGGGTCAAAGGGGTGCGCAGCAGCTGTCGAATTGATGTGCATCCTTAGGGGGAGAGAATAAAGTTCCCTTCTCTAGTCTTGATGAGTACCTCCACGTGGTGCCCCCATTGTATAACTTCTATACCAAATCTCAGCAAGGCGACACTACAATTAAAGTATGTTAGGAACAAAGAAGAAAAATACATACTGGCCGTACGTTGCCCAGGATAAAAAGGTGCCCACCCGTAACTTACGCACTAGGGCTAACGATGGTGGTTGCGATAGTGCAAGTGCTGCAGATGCAGATAACATCCCTGCCACAGATAAAGGCCATGGTGAACCTGTTCATGGCCCACTGTGGCAGGAGATAAACCACAGAAATTAATGAAAAAGTTAAGAGGATTAACTACGGTTAAGTGGAATTCTGCAGATTAAGAGGAGATAATGTACTGCTATTTTTATGCTACAAACCCCATATTTAAATCAAGAGGGTATACAAAGAGAGTCCATCAAAAGCTGGAAGAAAGAGGAACATTGCCATTAGAAAAACTGTAAAAAATAACAGATGCAAATTTAACATCTTTAATTTTAAATATAAAAAAAGAAGTATGTAAATGATAACATCTTGAAGCAACTAAGGGATTCAGTGGACAAAGAAATACAGGGAGGAGGGGATCTAGGAGAGATTACCAGAAGAAAGGAAGACACAGAAAAGGAAAGAGAGGTCAAGGGGGAGATGGAGTTGAGAGATTTGAAACTGCAGGAGACTGAGCTGAATAAAGGAAGGGTCAACAAGTTAACTGAATTGGAGGAAGCAAAGACCCAGAGGTGGAAGAATTCAAGATAGAACTCCTAGTCCATATGGAAAGAGATGAATATGCTGGGTTCCAAGCAAGGGAAATATTACCCAAGCTAAATTTAACACCTACGGCTAGAAGTATGATAATTAAGATGAACAAAGCCATATCCAGTATAAAGAGACCATTTATTGACATCACCGGAATTAATCAGATACAATATTGTGCAGCTAAAATTATTGTTGCAAGAATACTACCAACTAGAGTGCATAGCCAGAAGAAAAAGAGAACGATAACAGTTCCTCCTTGGAAAAAGCGCATCAAAGGAAAAATACAATCATTGCATGCAGAGATATCCCTGCTGGATGGATATCTAAAAGGATTAAGATCAAAGATATTAAGGAAGATCCAAGACATCAAGTTGAAGCATGTTGCATTAACAGAAGACTTGAAATTTATATGTTTCAACAATAAATTGAAAATAGCCGCAGAAGTGCAAAAACTCCGAAGATATGAAGAAAACAGGAAAGAAAGATATCAGAATAAGCTATTTAGAGAGAATCCAAGACAATTCAATGGGGAACTGGGGAAGAGCATTAATATGATAAAAGCACCTCCAACCAAAGCCGAAACTGAAACCTTCTGGAGAAAGCTTTATGAGGACCCTATAAGGCACAATCGCAAAGCAGAATGGTTACCCAGCATACAGAAGCATTTAGAAAAAACAAACATCAAACCTATGGAATAGCTGATAGTAACAAAGGAAGAGCTGGAAAGCAGGTTAAAACAAGCCCCAAATTGGAAGAGCCCTGGCCCAGATGGAGTAACCAACCTTTGGCTCAAACAGTTAACATCACTCCACCAAGACCTGGCGAACTGCAAAAATCAATTGTTCGAGCAACCACAATGGCTTACTACAGGAAGAACTTTTCTCTTTCCAAAGGGAGGCCCAACTAACTTTCCTAAAAATTATAGACCAATAACTTGTTTACCTACAATCTATAAGCTGTTTACTGTGATAGATGCAGACCAAATATACGATCACATCAAGATCAATAACATCAGGCGATAGAGCAAAAAAGCAATAAGAGAGGAGCATATGAAACCAAAGACCAGTTAATGCTGAATAAAGCCATTTTGGCCAGTGCAAAGAAAGGAAGAAATCTCAGTATAGCATGGATTGATTATAAGAAAGCTTTTGACAGCATCCCACACTCTTGGATAATACATTGCCTTTAAATGTATAAAATAAATTCTGTTTTGATAGAGTACATTTAGTTCACTATGACAATGTGGCAATCCACATTCTTTTTGAGATATGAAGAGGTCTATACATCATTCTTAACATTAAGATCCAGCAAGAAATATTTCAGGGGGATTCCCTGTCGTCACTTCTGTTTTGTTTGGCGCTTAATCCAATGAGTGCTCTCATCAACTCTTTGGGATATGGATTTTGCTTGAATTCTAAAGACAGCACCAACTCTAAATCATCTTCCCATCTGCTATTTTTAGATGATCTGAATCTCTACAGTTCCAGGGACCAACAATTAGCAGAGCAACTTTGTCTGGTGAAAAGCTTTTCTGATGACATCAGGGTGACTTTTGGCCTTGACAAGTGTGCTAAAGCAACCTTTTTCAGAGGAAAATTGATCAAAACCAAAAACATCCCCCATGCTGAGGGCTGTGATATCAAGGACTTTGAACAGGAAGGGATATACGAGGGGGTACCCAAAAAAACAGGAATTATTTTTTAAAAGCTATTTATTTCAAATTCTTTACAAAACAACTTTATCCCCTTCAAAATACTCTCCATTACAACTGATACATTTGTCCCACCGGTGCTTCCACTGTTCGAAACATTTTTTGTAGTCATCTTTAGAAACGGCTGACAGCTCCTCCCTCCTTTTTTTCTTGACTTCTTCAATGTTGTCAAATCGGTGTCCTTTTATGCCCCTTTTCATGCGTGGAAATAAGAAAAAGTCGCACGGAGCCAGGTCAGGCGAGTAAGGTGCGTGGGGCAGCGGAACCATGCCATTTTTAGCCAAAAACTGTCTAACAGAGATGGCTGTGTGTGCAGGTGCGTTGTCGTGGTGGAAGAACCAGTCTCCTGTCTGCCACAAATTGGGTCTTTTTTGACGAACACTGTTGCGCAATCTTCTTAAAACTTCCAAATAAAAGGTTTGATTGACGGTCTGACCTGGGGGAACAAACTCTGAATGAACTACCCCCTTGGAATCAAATAAGCAAATCAGCATTGTTTTGATGTTTGATTTGACTTGACGACATTTTTTTGGACGGGGTGACGATGACGTCTTCCATTGGCTTGATTGTTGCTTTGTTTCTGGGTCGTAACCATAGCACCATGACTCATCACCTGTAATGACCTTTGACAGAAAATCTGGATCAGTTTTAAGCTGTTGTTTCAAAACACGACATGTTTCAACTCGATGTTCCTTTTGATTGTCAGTCAGAACCCGAGGAACAAACTTGGCAGCAACCGTTTTCATTCCCAAATCTTCCGTTAAAATTCACTGAACCGAGCTCCAAGATAACCCACTAATCTCTGACAGTTGATCAATTGTCTGTCGACGGTCTGTGAGCACAAGCTCTCGAATTTTTTCAATATTTTCGTCGATTCGGGCAGTTGATGGACGCCCAGAACGAGGTTTGTCATCAATCGACATGTCGCCATTTTTAAACCGAGCAAACCACTGGTACACTTGATTTCCCATAGCGTCATCTTGATAAGCTGTTTTCAACATTAAAACAGTTTCAGCAGCATTTTTACCGAGTAGAAAACAAAATTTCACAGCTGCACGTTGTTCACTTAAGCTTGTCATCATAAAAAAAGAAACAAGAACAAAACAGCGCTAGCAAAAACAATCACTGCAGATGAACAGAACAAGCCAGGTCGACAACACAGGCGGCACCGAACTGACAATGAGTTGCACTATACACGCCTAGCGGCAGAAGTGCGTACTACACAAGCTCCGCCCACGGCAATGTTATTCCTGTTTTTTTTGGGTACCCCCTCGTATAAGTATCTCGGAATAGAGGAAGGAATGACACTCGAGCAGAAACTATTGAGAGAGAAGATCAGTAAAGAATATTACAGGAGATTAAAACTGTTATCAAAAAGGACTTTAACATCACGAAATAAGACACAAGCCATCAATCAGCTGGCAATTCCTGTACTCTCCTACAGTTTTGGGATTGTGGATTGGCCTCATAAAGAGCTTGAAAAACTGGATGTTCAAACAAGAAAACTCCTCCATGCTCATGAAATAATTTACAAGAATCAGTGTATGCCAAGATTGTACATTCCTAGAGCTGAAAAAGGGTTAGGACTTATGGAGATTGACTACACCAACAGAGCTACTATCGTAGGCCTCCAAGCCTATCTGACAGCATCATCGTATCCAAATACGCAAAAGGTGCTGAAATATAAAAGTAAACATCCAGAATCTGTCTCCATCATCAAACTTGGACAAGCATTCCAACTATTAGAAGGAATGAGTGAGAATCCACAGGTGTGCATGGGAAAGGAAGTAACAGAATTTGCAAAACAAGAGAAAAAACTCTTCAAAGAATTAGATCAGCAGGCGAGGAAAAACAAGTGGCAAATGCACAAATACAGTGGAAAATACAGAGTGTTACTTCAAGAACCTTTGTCGATCAAGAATGGACTCATGAATAGCTAAGGAGAGGTGAACTGAAGCTGAAGGATGAAAAATTGATAGTTGCAACCCAGGACAACGGATTACGGATGAAATGGTTTACGGCAAGTATTGAAAAAACTGCCACAGAAAACTGGCCGATTCTGTAAGAAAGAGCTGGAAACAGTGACTCACCTAATAGCAGGTTGTGAAGCTCTGATAGCGGAAAATTTCTATACAGAAAGGCACAACAAAGTAGCATGCCTTCTTCACTGGAAACTCTGTAAACACTTGTATTACTAATTAAAGATTTATTTGGATCAGCAAGGAATATTGAACTTTGCAAGGAAATTGAACTCTTGAGCCATTCTGCTTTGAGCCATTCTGCATGTGAGAAATCAACTGAGGAATCATGCTGAGCCAGCTTGCTAGCCCAGAGACCAAAGCTGTATTTACAGTCTAGTGAGAAATCTTTACACATCTAGCCTAGGGAATGCTGGAAGGTCAGAGAGGGAGACAGAATTCTTCTCTTGGCCTTTGAACAATTCTCTTAGCCAATATAGAAACATTTACCTAGCCAATGTAGACAGGATAAGAATTCATCAATTATAATGTAGAAGCTTTGAGCTGCTTCTAAAACCATGGGGGGTGTCTCCCTTGAGCATTCTCAGATGTCTGACCAGCGTCTTGATTGTGTAAGTTTTCAGCTTCTAAAACCATAGGGGGTGAGCAATGTCAGATGCCTGCCCCGAAACCAAAGGCTGGAGAAGGATTAGGAAAGGTGGATGAGGTGGAGAGTGTCTGTGGGGAGCTCATGTGTGAGAGCTGGCTACAACACATTTGTATGCAGCCTATATAAAGACAGAGAAGATCCAGAGCAGACTGAGCATAGATCTGCTTGGCCAGGCATGAAGAATCCCAGACTGTCCCCAGCTTTTCGCTGAGCGCTCCCAGCTGATGTGTAAAGGGCTGTATGATAAGTTTGGTGAAGTATTCTTTGTAAATAGCTGCACTATCTCATAACTCTTTCAGTGAAGTATTATTCTTCTGTAATTAAGTGCATTAGTTATTATTCTAATTGCATTCTAGTTATCTTTTCTAACTACTCATGTGTAACTAAGAGAATTACTTGCCTTTCTGAATAAGTATCCTTGCTTTGTTTGTAAATAAACTGCACGTCTTCATTACAAGGTGTTAGCCTTTGATGTAGTAAGACATATAGTTGCAACCCAGGACAACGGATTACGGATGAAATGGTTTACAGCAAGTATTGAAAAAACTGCCACAGAAAACTGGCCGATTTTGTAAGAAAGAGCTGGAAACAGTGACTCACCTAATAGCAGGTTGTGAAGCTCTGATAGCGGAAAATTTCTATACAGAAAGGCACAACAAAGTAGCATGCCTTCTTCACTGGAAACTCTGGAAACACTACAACATCACTGTCCCTGAAAAGCACTGGGATCATGACCCTAAAAGAATAACAGAGAATGAAGAGGTTATGATCACCTGGGACAATGCCATTCTGATGCATAAAGCATAGTTACTCACCTGTAACAGGTGTTCTTCAGGGACAGCAGGAATCAGTCCTCACATATGGGTGATGTCGGCGCCGACGGAGCCCTCGTGCGGAGCAATTCCCCAGCTTTCAAAGAAAGCCTTTGGGAATGCATCTCGCATGCGCAGTCCCCTTCCCGCCCAAGGGTGCCATCTTGCTCAGTCAGATGACATAGCTAAAAAGACGGCAAAAATTAGAAAAAATTAATCAAGGACTGCAACTCCAGGGGAGGAGGGAGGGTCGTGAGGACTGATTCCTGCTGTCCCTGAAGAACACCTGTTACAGGTGAGTAACTACGCTTTCTCCAGGAACAAGCAGGAAGTCAGTACTCACATATGGGACTCCCTAGCTATAGGCTACCGAGAACCCATAGCTGAAAAAGGCTCCCTCTAGAAGAGCCACAGCAGCAGTGACAGGATTTTTCTCCGAGAACACAACCCCCACGGTAGCCTGACACCAAAGGGTCGGAGGGTAGGAGTTGCCTAAACCTCGAATAGGTTACGGAGTACCGCCTGACCGAAAACCCTGTCCCGCCAGGACTCTCTCTCCAGGCAGTAGTAGGCTGCAAAAGTCTGGCTTGAAGACCAAATTGTGGCCCGGCAGATGTCTGCCAACGGAACACAGTGGTGGTTAGCCACTGATGCGGCCTTAACCCTGACAGAGTGGGCTGTGACTTGGCCCTGCATCTGGAGGTGAGCTGCCCTATACGCCCAGGCTATGCAGTCTGCCACCCAGGTGGACAACGTGCGCTTGGAGACAGGTAGACCCAGTTTACTAGGGTCATACGAGATGAAGAGCTGGGAAGCTCTCCGGTGTCCCCGCGTACGCTCCAGGTAGAAGGCGAGCGCCCTCTTACAGTCCAGGGTATGCAGAACCGCCTCTGCCCTGCTGGTATGTGGACTGGGAAAGAAAGTTGGAAGAACCACCTCTTGGTTAAGGTGAAAGGAGGAAACCACCTTTGAGAGGAACTTGGGGTGAGTACGTAGGACCACCCTGTTTTTGTAAAACTGTGTATACGGCCTATCCGATACTAAGGTTTGCAGCTCTCTCACACGTCGAGCAGACGTGAGTGCCACCAGAAAGAGTGCTTTCCAGGAAAGGAAGCGGAGAGGACAGGTGGACATTGGTTCAAAAGGTGGGCAAGTAAGTCACTGCAAAACCACATTTAAGTCCCACTCTGTAGCTGGTGGGCGAATCGGAGGCGTCAAGAGTAGGAGGCCTCTGAGGAATCGGGATACCAAAGGATGAGCTGAAAGAGGTTGCCCTCCACAGGAGAGTGGTTAGCTGATAGCGCACTCAGACTTGACTTGAGACAGACAGACTTGAGGCCTAACTCCGAGAGGTGGAGCAAGTACTGCAAGACCTGAGGTACGTGACAAGTGAACGGGTTCTCCTTATTCTGAGCACACCATCCTTCAAATCTACGCCACTTGAAGGCGTAGGATTTCCTAGTGGATTACCTCCTAGAGGCCAGCAACACCTCTTCAACTTCCTTGGGAAGGAGTAGAGGTGCAAGTACTACCCTCTCAGCAGTCAGGCCATTAAGTTGAGGGATCTGAGATTGGGGTGTAGCAAGGGTCAAGAGATCGGGCTGCACCCCCAGTGGGAGTGGAGTCTCGACTGCCAGTTGAAGGAGAAGAGGGAACCAAGGCTGTCTGGGCCACCTGGGGGCTACCAGGATGACCGAGGACTTGTCCCGAAGAATCTTGAACAGAGTGCGTGCCACCAGAGGCGTGGGTGGGAATGCATAGAGAAGGCCCTGTGCCCATGAGATCAGGAAAGCATCCGCCACTATGCTTAGCGGATGCAGCTGTCTCGAGCAGAACTGGGACAACTGATGGTTTTGTGGACTGGCAAAGAGATTCAGGGATGGGAGACCCCAACGACTGAAGATCTGCTGGGCTACATCCCAGTTCAGTTGCCATTCGTGAGGCTGAAGAATCCTGCTCAACTTGTCCGCCAGGAGGTTCTCCTGACCTGGCTGATAAACTGCCTTTAGGGACATGTGATGTGCCACTGCAAGAGAGCAGAAGACCAGAGTCCCTGTCATAGGACGCGAGATCCTGTGCCCCCTGCTTGTTGATGTAGAATATCACTACCTGATTGTCTGTCTATATCAGCACCGATTGATGTGCAAGAAGATGACAGAAGGCTTGAAGAGCTAGGCGGATGGCTCGAAGCTCTAGAAGATTGATCTGGAGTGTGGGATCTTGCGAGGACCAAAGACCCTGAGTGCACGAACCCTGGTGATGGGCCCCCCAGCCCAGCAAGGAGGCATCTATTGTCAGCACTCTGGTGTGAGAGGGAGGTTGGAATGGTACTCCCTGAAGCAAGTTGGGGGGGTGAAGCCACCATTGCAAGGCTGTCACCAGTAGCTTGGAAATCGCTACTCTGTCGCTGAGGCGGCCAATGGCTTGCGTCCTCTGGTCCCTGAAGCTCCATTGAGCTGTGCGCATGTGGAAACGAGCATATGGAGTCACATGCACCGTGGAGGCCATGTGGCCCAGGAGGCGTAAGAAGACTCTTGCGGAGACTTGAGGTTTGTGCTGGATCTGCTGGACCAAGTCCAGCAACCTCCTTGCCCTGTCCAGTGGTAGGTAAGCTTTTGCCTGAAGTGTGTCCAGTCTTGCCCCTATGAACTCTAGGTTCTGAGTGGGGAGTAAAGTGGACTTTGCGTGATTTATAACAAACCCTAGGTGCTGGCGCAGGGTGACTGTGCGAGCAGTGGCCTGCTGTGCCTCCTGGCTCCTGATGAGCCAGTCGTCCAGGTATGGAAAGATGAAGACACCCTGGCTTCTGAGGAAGGCCGTCACCACTGCTAGGCATTTGATAAATATTTATTTATTTATTTATTTATTTCTCTTATATACCGCGCTCTTAAATATCAATGTGGTTTACATGGAACAAATGAGAGTTTTACAGTGGGGGATTACACCGTAATTACATAGAGCAGGTAACTCAACTTGGATAACAGCATTAACTATTTATATCTGAATGGTTAACAGAAAAGTATTTACACATATATACATCGCTTTGAGTGAGGTTACATGTGGTCGTGAAGCATTGTTGTGAATGGGGGGGTTGGTGTACCTTCTTCCGGGTAGCACTTGAGGAAGAGGTAGTGCTTCAGTGCCTTCCTGAATTTGGTTATGTCCGGGATTGCTCGTATATTAGGTGGAAGAGCATTCCAGCATCTGGGTGCGCAGAGACTGAAGGCTCTGTTTACCCTGGGAGCGGACGCTAGGCCAAAGGGAAGCACCTTGTACTGGAAGTGGTTTCCTCTGACCACAAACTTGAGGTATTGTCTGTGGTCTGGGTGTATGAGGAAGTGAGTATAAGCATCCTTTAAATCTAAGGAGCATAGCCAGTCTCCCTGGTGGAGGTAAGGCAGTAGGATCCCAAGGGAAAGCATCTTGAACTTTTCCCTCACCAGGAACTTGTTTAGATTTCACAAGTCCAGGATGGAGCGTAGGCCTCCTTTTCTTTTTGGTATGAGGAAATACCTGGAGTAGAAGCCTTGCCCCTGCAGGTGGTGGGGCACCGGTTCCATCGCCTGATCCTTTAGCAGACCTGCCAACTCCTGCAGGAGGAGGTTCCTGTGAAGAGGGGGTCTTAGAGGCTCTCCTGGGAAAAAGGAGGTGGGCACCTAGTGGAAGTGAAGCAAGAAGCCCTGTTGGACTACTTGCAGAACCCAGGCGTTGGTTGTAATGGCTGGCCACCTGTGAGTGTACAGGGCCAACCGTCCTCCTGTGCAGGGCCAAACCACTGGTGGGAGAGGAGCTATGCCCTGGGAGTCAAAAAACCCCTCCCGGCTGGGTAGGATCCGGAGCTGGAGGCTTGGGGTCTTTGGCTTACATGGGCCATGCCCCTGTCCCCTGGCCTGCTGCCCCTGTTGGGGAGCTGGGGCGGCCTGGTAAGTGGGGTAGTTTCTCTAAGCCGTACCCTTCCTTGGGAAAAAGGCCTTTTTCCCCCGAGGCCTTCTTCTTGTGAGAAGGGGCAGATGTCTTCTTCGACAACCTTGTCCGGGTCAAGGTCTTGGACTCGAGTTCTGCAGTTTTCTCAGTCATGGGTTTGCCGAAGAGGATGTCTCCTCGGCATGGGACATCGACCAACTTGTCCTGAATCCATGGCTCTAGGTCCGACGACATGAGCCAGGCCTGACAGCGTGCACCGATGCCGGCTGTGGCTACTCGGGCCGAAGCCTCGAAGCTGTCGTAAGCTGCTCGAGACATGAACTTTGAGCACTCTCTGATCCCTGTGGACAAGGCCTTGAAGCGCTGCAAGGGTTCCTCGGACAGGCCAGCCGAGAACCCGGCAATCTCCTTTGCCAGGTCCCGCAAGTATATGCCCATGTACAGCTGGTAAGTTTGGACACGGCATGACAGCATCGAACCCTGGTAGCACTTTATGCCGAGGGTGTCCAGGTTCTGGGCCTCCCGGCCGGGAGGCACCGAGGAGTGCATTTTTTGGCTTTTCAGCCGGTGCATGGCCGATTCCACAACCATGGAGTTGTGCGGGAGCTGCGCCTTCTAGAATCCAAGACTCTTGCGGACTCGATAGATGGAATTGACCTGCTTGCTGAGCACTGGCATCGAGGCTGGGGACTCTCACATGCGGAGCATCAGCCGTTCCAACATCGGAGGTACTGGTACAGTAAGGGCGTCCTTCGGGGGAGAGTCATACTGGAGGGCATCAAGCTCCTCGGCTCGAGGCTCCTCCTCTGCATCGGCAGGGAATGCCAAAGCCTTGGCCATATCCCTGACGAAGTCCGAGAACCGAGTGTCCTCCGGAGGGGACCTAGTCCAAGGATCCAAACCCGGAGAGTCCGATGGGACACATCGGGTTCGGAAGGTGTCTGGGGAGTCTTCCTCCTCTGTCTCCCATGCTGAGTCCTCCAAGGAGGACTCAATGGGCTGCGGCCTCGAGGGCTTTGAGCGGGACCGCCCTGACGCTGAGGGCACCGGCGTCGATGACCTCTCTCCTGAATGGGAGGTCGAGGGGGACCTTGGCCGAGGATCAACTCGAGACCTGATCGACTCGAGGATCGGCTCGGCCTCCGGCGTCAACTTCGATGTCGACGTCCCGGTGGTTGGGGCGGATGAACCGGCGAGACCGGCCATCAGTGCCCGCTGCTGCTCCATGAAGGCAGCCATGCTGCTTTCCAGGGCCGCCAACCTGAGACCGAGCTCAGAAGGCTCTGCAGCTCCCAGCTCGGGCCCCGACATCGTTGGGCCCGACGCCAGCTCTCCCAGAGGAGAGTCCACGAGGACAGCAGAAGTTACCTTGTCCAATGTCTCCGGCTCCCTGCAAGGTAGTTTGGCCGGCCGCTCTGACTCTGAGGACCTGGGGCGGCGGTCCGGGATCCACGGCTTGGAACCCGAGGGCCCAGGCCGATCAGAGGCGTCCAGCAACGCCACCCTCACGAGTTTCATCTTCCTCCGGTGTTCCCTGGAGGGAGACCCCCGCTCAGAAGACCCATGACGGTGCTCGGGTTCCAATTCCCAAGATGTCGAGGCTTCTGACGAGGTCCGGGCCCGGCCGGAGACGGACTTGGAAAAAATCCTGTCACGCTGCTGCTGCCTGCTCCTCAGACTTCGAAGACATCTTACCACACAGCCCACAGACCACCGGGTCATGGTCAGGGCCGAGGCATCGGAGCCAGCAGTCGTGTGTGTCGGTGAGAGACATCAGTTTCTTTCACCGATCACATTTTTTAAACCCGCTGGCAGCCATCGGGGGAAAAAGGGCCCCTGCGAGGTCAAACAACCAGGCTGCCAGTGAAAATTAAAAAGAGCGCGAACGCTAGTCACGAAAAATAGGACTGGACTCGATACCGGTGTACTGAGCCGGGGCGGGAAGGGGCACCGGTGTCGACCGGGAAGCTGAAAAAAGAATAATCAACTTTTCCACTTTTTCCACGGTGGAAACAGGACCACATCCATTGGGCTCCGTGGAAAAAGAAGACTGAGCAAGATGCACCCTCGGGCGGGAAGGGGACCGCGCATGTACGATGCATTCCCAAAGGCTTTCTTTGAAAGCTGGGGAATTGCTCCGCACGAGGGCTCCGTCGGAGCCGACGTCACCCATATGTGAGGGCTGACTTCCTGCTTGTTCCTGGAGAAACTGGATGCCAGAAAACCTGACATAGTGGTAAAGAAGGCATTGATAATAGAAGTATTGGTACAAAGTGATTATTCCGTGAATCGCGTGGAGAGTCAGAAGATCCTGAAGTACCAAGAAATGCAGTCAAAGACCAAGAAAATGTGGCAGAAAGATACGGAAATATTTCCCATTTTACTGGGACCCACAGGCTTGATAGAGAAGAAGTTTCAAGCACATCTTGACAAATTACCTATTCATGTTACATCTTACGAACTCCAGCAGGAGGCTCTCTTTGGCACAATGCAAGTATTATGCTGAGCATTAGCAGTAAATTTGAGAGACTAAGATCATACTCCACATACCCAGGCTTAGAAGTGAGGTTCACGAATGCCATAGTATGCGCAAAACTAACCCATTTGGAGAAACTACCCCAAGTAAAAACATATACGCAGACCAGATTTACCTTTCAAGTATCTCTAGGTACAGAAGCAGCAGCAGGGTGAAGGTCTTCAATCATGTGCCACATTGAACATGGTGGCTTCTTCTCTCTCCCAGTGGCAGCAACCCATCAGACTTGCACCTTAAAGCAATCATACAGAAATGGTCCAGCAGTGATTCTAGTTTATAGTGCTCTGAGTGCTGATGGCCCACTAGCCTCTAGATTTTTAAGGGAATGGGTCTTATGAAGTGCTGCCAATCAGGCTGAGAACTGCTTGAGAGAAAGTGCTGATGGACAGAAGAGAAGGCACTCTAAGAAACTGCCAACTCTGCATATCGGGAAATCTGCATCAACACCAGAAGAAAAAGACTCAAATTAGCTGCATTTGTGGAAGAACAAAAAAGAAGAGTAATCAGGTTGGACAGTGAAGAGGAAAGACAGGAAGAAAATTGATACCTCCAAATTTTGGTGCTGGCGAAGACTACTGTGTATACCATGGACTGCCCGAAGAACAAACCAGTCAGTACTAGAGGAGATCAAACCTATGCTTTCTTTAGAAGCTCAGAGGACAAGATTTTGACTTTCATACTTTGGATATATCATGCGAAGAGAGAGATCATTTAAGAAAAACATCTTGCCTGGCAAGTTTGAAGGTCAGCGCAAAAGAGGAAGACCAGCAATGCAATGGATGGATACAATAACAGCAGTTCTGGATGCCACTCTAACAACAATAGCTGCTTGACTGAAGACTGAACACTATTTAGGACAACTATCGAGAGGGTCGCCAAGGGCCAGCACGACTTGACGGCACGTAACAACAACAGCCTTATTGAGGTAGGGAAGAAGAGAGAGATGGGATGAATTTATTTTTATTTATTTAAAAGGATTTATATACTGCTTTATCGTGAAATCAAAGCGGATTATACAGCAAACCAATCAAATACACAGCAAACAAATCAAGTGGTTGGGTGTGTGGGTGTGGGCATGCAGTGAAAAATCGAGGCGTGTGTGTGTGAGTGGTGTGAGGAGGTTGATTGCGTGTTGAGCTATATACAGTGTGAGCTATGTACATGAACTATTTACATTTTTACTCGTACATTTACATTTACATTTTTACATTTAGACATTTTGTTTGGACAGTTCATGTGATGATACTGTAGTGTTCTGTGAAGAGCGTCGCTTTTAGCATCTTCCGGACATCTTTGAGGTCTTTTGTTAATTTCAGATTGTCAGGGAGTGAGTTCCTTTGCGCATAAGCGGCCAGGGATAGTGCTCTTCTTGAAGTGTCTTTTCTTGTTTTTGCAAAGGCACTGGGTATGATGATAGTGTCTGATGTGCCTCGCCTTCTGGGTCTGATGCCTGGGTCCGGTCTGAAGAGGGGGTTTCCGTGATTAGGGTTATTGGTGTTCATCACTGAGTTGTTCAATGAATAGGGTGGTTTTTAGTGTTATGAACACTTAAGTCGAAAGGGACATGTCTTTTTGTGGGGTGGTTAGAGTTGATTGGTGGTCTTCATTGGATTGTTCAGTGAATAGAGTTGATTGGTGGTCTTCATTGAATTGTTCAATGAATAGGGTGGTTTTAAGTAGCTTCCAGAATTTTTTTTATATCTGTTGTTGATTTTAGATGATCTGGGAGGGCATTCCAGATTGCAGAGGCAGCTAGAGAGAATGCTCTCGTGGATGTGGATTTGTTTGTTCTTGTGAATATAGTTGGTGTTGGTTTATTGTATTTGGTGCTGTTTCTGCCTGGTCTTTTGCTTGTTTTGGATCCAATGAGTTCTTGTAGTATTCCTGCTGAGATGTTGTTTTTAATTTTGAAGATGGTGAGTGCTGATTTATATTTTGCCCGTGAGGAGATTGGTAGCCAGTGCAGATCTTGTAGTACTGGAGTTATATGGTCTTGTCTTGAGGTGCTTGTAATAATGAGGGCAGCAGTGTTCTGGACTAATTGTAGGGGGCGGGTGGTTTGTTTAGGCAGACCTTGGAATGGTATATTACAGTAGTCCAGCAAAGGTGTAATGATTGCTTGGCATACTGTATGGAAATGTTCTTTATTGAGGAGGGGTTTTAGTCTCCAAAGTGTTGCGAGTCTGAAGTAGGCCATTCTAGATACCTTGTTGATATGCGGTTGTAGGGTGAGTTGCTTGTCTAGAATTACTCCAAGGAGAGGAGCTAACAATGGAGGGAGGGGAGAGGAACATAAAATGGAGAAAAGGAGGATGGGTTGAAATGTGTAGTATTTGGAGGGAGTTAGCAAAGCAGGAGTTAAAAGGTGAAGTGTTAGTGGTAAGACTATAAAGGTTTCCTTCCTATTCATTCCTTTGGTCATGCTCCCACTCATAACCTTCTCCCTGTTTAACTTCTCTCCTCTTTTGCTCACGTTATGTTCTGCTCAGAAACTCACCGCCCCTTACTCACACACACATAACCCTCCCCCTTTCCCACCTACCATCATTACTAGCACTACGATTCAAGCCAGCCATTGAACATTTACAGCAGGTGGAAAATTCAGTCTTGGCATCTATAGTAATACGAAATATTTAAAAGAAAATTACAATATACCTTTCTGCACTGTCCAATAGTAGAACTGAAATATGAGATTGCAGACCTACTATTAGTAATCTGTGAAATATTATTAAAATCATCTATAGTACCTGAAGAGTGGAGAATGGCCAATGTAACGCCAATATTTAAAAAGGGTTCCAGGGGCGATCGGGGAAACTACAGACTGTTGAGCCTGATGTCAGTACCAGGCAAAATGGTGGAAACCATTATAAAGAATAAAATTACTTAACATTTAGATCAGTGGTTCTCAACCTTTTTTGTACTGTGACCCCTTTTACCATTGGTCAACTTGTGGTGACTCCCAATGATAAAATCGAATGCGTCTCTCTTCCTTTACCATTGTCACTGTAATCATTTGTTGAATTATTAATATATTATAGGCCTTTGCAATATGTTTCTATTTATAAAATTTACTTATTTAAACCACAATAATTAATCACAATAACAAGTAACAATATTTGATTTCAAAATTAGGATGATTTTGTAGTCAAATCACTAATATGAAATAAAAAAATTTTTTCTACCATTGTTGTCTGACCAATTTATTCTCTGATCATGCTGGTCCCGATGTGAGGCTTCTGCTTTCCTGTCTTCTCTTAGCTCTCTTTCTGTGGTCTATGGTCCATCTGCCATTTCTTATCTCTTCTTTCGTTTTCTTCACTTCTTTCCATCAGCCTATTTCCAGTCTCAGTAACCCTCTCCAGTATCAGCCCCTTTTCAGTCTTCACTCTCAATACCTTCCAATGTCAACTTGCATTCCCATGACTGCCACTGGTGTCCATTCCCTTCCAGTCCCCCTCCTTCCCCACTAACCAGTCCCTTCTAGTGCAAATACCATGGCAGCCCCTCTCAGATCCACTCCCTTCCAGTTCCATTCTCCCATCCCCTCGTATCAGCCCATTTGTAGCCTTAGCCCCCAGTTTTCTTCCAGGGCCAGCAGCTCTATCCTCCCCTCCCCACAATCAGTCCATTAACAGTCGAAGTCCCCCAATCAGCTCGCTTTCAGTGCTAGTCCCCCCCCCCCAACCCCATTACCAGTGCTAGCCTCCCCTAATCAGCCCAATATCAGTCCTACCCCCCCATCAGCTCATTACCAGTGCTAGCCTCCCCTAATCAGCTCATTTCCAGTGCTAGTCCCTCCTCAACCCCATTACCAGTGCTAGGCTCCCCTAATCAGCCCATTACAAGTCCTACCCCCCCCCCATCAACCCATTACCAGTCCTAGCCTCCTCTAATCAGCCCATTTCCAGTCCTAACCTCCCCGATCAGCTTATTTCCAATGCTAGCCCCCCATCAGTCTATTACCAGTACTACTCCCCTATCAGCACATTACCAGTCCCAACCCCCTTGATCAGTCCATTCCCAGTCCTAGCCTTCCCTAATCAACCCATTACCAGTCCTAGCCCCCCCCCCCATCTGCCCATTATAAACCTAACCCGCACTGTCTCTCCCCTCTGTCCAACATTTATCCCCTGTCTGTCCAGTACATCCCCCTGTCTCTTCCCTTTGTCCATGTCAGCCCCCTCCCTCCCTCCATGTCAGCCCCCCTCTGTCCATGTCAGCCCCCCTCCCTCCATGTCAGCACCCCTCTGTCCATGTCAGCCCCCCTCCCTCCTTCCATCCATCCATCCATGTCAGTCCTCATCTACCTACCTCCCTCCATCCTTGTCAGACACCCTGTCCATGTCAGCTCCCTATCTCCATGTCAGCCCCCTGCCTTCCTCCATGTCAGCCCCCCTCTCTCCATGTCAGCCCCCCTTGTCCATGTCAGTCCCCCCTCCCTCCCTCCATCCATCCATATCAGCCCCCCTCCCTCACGCCATGTCAGCCCCCCTCTGTCCTTGTCAGCCCCCCTGCCTGCCTCCATGTCAACCCCCCCTCTGTCCATGTCAGCCCCATTGCAGGTTCCCTGCTCCCCTGTCCCCATATCTGCCTCCTTCTTCTGCAGCTGCAGCTCTCTGTCTCTTAGGGAACCGCGGCTATGCCATTGCCTGTAAAACCATTGCGGAGCCTTTCTGTCAGCCCCCCCTCGGGCTCCCCCCACGGGCTCCGTGCAGCATTGTCCCGCCTCCAAAGGAAGTGGTAAACAACTTCCTTTGGAGACGGGACAATGCTGTACGGAGCCCGTCGAGAGGCAGGAAGGCTCCACAATGGTTTTACAGGCATAGCCGTGGTTCCCTAAGAGGCAGGGAGCTGCGGCTGCAGAAGATTGGAGTCTGTGAGTTTGCCTCTGCCGAGAAGCGGACTTGGCAGCGGCAGCAACTTGTGCATTTTTTTGGGGGGGTTTTAACGGTGGAGTGAGGCGACCCCTGCTAAATCCTGTGGCGACCCCCATGGGGGTCGTGACCCACAGGTTGAGAACCGCTGATGGAGATAGTCATGGCTTAATGGGAGACAGCCAATAAGGCTTTAGCCAAGGAAAGTCTTGTCTTACTAATCTGTTATGTTTTTTTGAAGGTGTGAATAAACAGGTAGACAAAGGTGAGTCGGTTGATATAGTGTATCTGGATTTTCAGAAAGCCTTTGACAAGGTCACTCATGCAAGACTCCTGGCAAAATTAAAAAGTCATGGAATTGGAGGCAGTGTACTATTGTGGATCAGGAACTGGTTCAAAGATAGAAAGTAAAGAGTAGGGCTAAATGGCCAATTTTATCAATGGAGAAAAGTAAATAGTGGAGTACCACAGGGATCTGTGCGGCTTTTTAACATATTCATAAATGACCTGGAAATGGGAATAATGAGTAAGGTGATCAAATTTCAGATGACACAAAATTATTCAAAGCTGTTAAAACCCAAGAGGACTGTGAAAAATTGCAAGAGGACCTTGAAAAATTGGAAGACTGGGCGTCCAAATGGCAGATGAAATTTAAGTTATGCCATACCACCTTAGAAAACCACCACCCAGGAAAAAGATTTAGGCGTCATTGTGGATAATACATTGAAACCCTCTGCCCAGTGTGCAGCAGTGGCCAAGAAAGCAAATAGAATGCTAGGAATTATAAGGAAAGGAATGGAGAATAAAACAAAGGATATTATAATGCCTCTGTCATTCCATGGTTTGACTGCACCTTGAATACTGTGTGCAATTCTGGTAGCTGTATCTTAAAAAGGATATAGCGGAATTAGTAAAGATACAGAGAAGAGCAACCAAAATAGTAAAGTGGATGAAGAAAGGCTTAAAATGTTAGGGCTCTTCAACTTGGAAAAGAGATGGCTAAGGGGAGATAGAGGTCTATAAATTAATGAATAGAGTGGAACGAGTTAACATAGATCAGTTGTTACACCATCAAAAAGTAGAAAGATTTGAGGACACGCAATAAAGCTACAATGTAACCCATTTAAGAATAATAAGAGAAAATATTTTTTCACTCAATGCATAATCAAATTCTGGAATTCGTTGCAGGAGGATGTAGTAAAAGCTGTTGGTGTAGCTGGGCTTAAAAAAGGTTTAGACAAGTTCCTGGAGGAAAGGTCCATACACCATTATTAAAGAGGTCCCCAAAAATCCACTGCTTACCCCAGGATGAGCATTGTGGAACCTGTGTGCCTTTTGGGAACATGCCAGGTACTTGTAACCTGGATTGGCCACTGTTGGAAACAGGATACTGGGCTTGATGAATTTTGGTCTGACCCAATACAGTATTTCTTATGTTCTTAAGTTCTCTTTCTTCCATATTGAGATCTTTAAGTGTGTCTTTATATGCCTTATGATGAAGACCACTAACCATTTTGGTAGCCACCCTCTGCACCAACTCCATCATGTTTATATCCTTTTGAAAGTGTTTCTCCAGAATTGCACACAATATTCCAAATGAGGTCTCACTAAAGACTTACTGTACACAGAGGCACTACAACCTCCTTCTTCCCGCTTGCCATTCCTTTCTCTTGCCATTCCAAGCATTTTTCTGGCTTTTGCTGCCATAATCACCCCCAGGTTTCATTCTTCTTTCATGGACAGAAATACCTCAACCCTTATACTTTACTACTTCCTTCGCTTTTTGCAGCCCAAATGCATGACCCTACACTTTTTTAACATTAAAACTCAGCTGCCTAATTCTCAACTACTCTTCAAGCTTAGCTAGATCTTTCCTCATGTTATCTACACCGTCCTTGGTGTCTGTCCTATTGCAGATTTTGGTAACATTTGCAAAGAGGCAAACCTTACCAAACATCCCTTCTGCAATATTACTTACGAAAATGTTAAAAAGAATTGGACAAAGGGCATACCACTGGTAATGACCTTCCCCTCACAGTAAGCTCCATTTACCTGTACCCTGTTGCCTCCTACTCAACCAGTTTCTAATCCAGTCAGTCACTTTAGGATCCATCCCTAGGGCACTCAATTTATTTATAGGTCGCCTGTGTGGAACAGTGTGAAAGCCTTTACTGAGATATAAGTACACCACTTTTACTGCTCTCCTTCAGTCCAACTCTTTGGTCTCTCGGCGAAAACAATTAATCAGATTTGTCTGACAAGATTTGCCTCTAGTAAAACCATGCTGCCTCAGATCCTACAATCCATTGAATTACAGAAACTTCACTGTCTTCCGTTTTAGCAGCATTTCCATTAATTTACTTATCACAGAGGTCAGACTAACCGACCACATCCTTACTTCCACTTTTGTATGGAAGAACCACATGCCCCTTTTCAATTCTCTGGGATCACTCCCCACACTAAAGAAGCATTGACAGGGTCCGACAAGGGAGCTTCCAGAACTTCTCTAATTTCCTTCAATACTCTCAGATGCATCCCATCTGGACCAAACAATTTGGTCACAGCCAGAAGGTGGCTTCAAACCAGTGACCTTTATGCTAGAAGGCAGAAATCTTGCAGGTAGTATCTTTCTAGCTGGGTACCCAAAATTGGATGCACCCAAGGAAGGAATTATATGGGCTCCTGTAGTTATTTCAGGACAGGATTGTGGAGGGAAACTGTTTTTTGCCTCTTTTCTGCCAGTCAGTAATACTGTAATTGCTGAATGCAGTTCACAGTCTTAGGCCTTATTAGGGTAAGGCTCTGTTGCACCATCCTGGTCCCAAGGCAATTTAAAAGGACACAATGTCATAAGGAATTCAAGACTCACTTATTCAGAGAACATTTCAGGGACTAAACATATCAGGACCAGAGCTTACAGCAATAAGTAAACAAACTCTCACCATCGCCCAGATAATTATCCCCTAGGAAATTTCAACAACAAACTCTCAGTTTGCATACATATCAGAGCTCATGCCCCCCAATGCAAATCCCTTTGTAAAAAGTTTAATAACTAAGTTATATGTTAACTCCTACTATATATAGACACCCTGTTTACTATGTTCTATGTAAACCGCTTTGATTCCCAGATAAAGGGATATAGAAAATCAGATAAATAAATAAATAAATAAATAAAAGGAGGATTTCTTATAGAGAGGAGTATAGAGTGTGGGTCTGGCCTGGAAGAATTTGTCTGGATCACAAGAGAAATCATAACAGGAGAGTGCTCCCTGGAAAAGGAGGGAAACTAGTAACTTGAATCCTGTCTCCCAAGAAGTAGACTGAGCTCTGATTGGGCAAAAAGGTTAAGGATCCTGTGAAGGTGGTAACCTTGATGCCAAAAGAAGTGAAGGGTAAAGTTACTACTACTACTACTACTGATCATTTGTATACCGTTACAAGGTGTACTCAGCACTGTACAGACACATGCAACAGACGATCCGTGCTCATCATAGCTTAAAATCTAGTCAAGACAGACAACGTATTAGCTGGGGACAAGGATATGTCTAGCAGAATGACATGGAAATACACAGTTGGAGAGCAGGAGACTATGTAGATCAGGATCCCAAAGTGGCCTCAAAGAGGTGAGTTTTCAGCATGGGTTTGAAAAGGGCCAGAGATAAAGCCTGCCATACAGACTCAGGTAGTTTGTTACAGGCATAAGGAGCAGCAATGTACAAAGACTGAAGTTTGGAGTTGGCAATAGAAGAGAAGGGCACAGATAGAAGCAGAGAGCAGAATTCCTGAGGAGTGTAGGAAGAAATAAGAAAAAACATAAGAACATAAGATATGCCATACTGGGTCAGACCAAGGTCCATCAAGCCCAGTATCCTGTTTCCAACAGTGGCCAATCTAGGTCATACGTACCTAGCAGTTTCCCCAAAAGACACAGGTTCCACAGTGCTTGTATTGGGTCAAGCATTGATATCCTGGGTCAATTTTTAATAATGGTTTATGGACCTTTCCTCCAGGAACTTGTCCAAACCTTTTTTAAAACCAGCTATACTAACAGCCTTTACTACATCCTCCGGTAACAAATTCCAGAGTTTGATTACACGTTGAGTGAAAAAATATTTTCTTTTATTAGTCTTAAATAGTTTACCCTGTAGCTTCATTGCATGTCCCTTAGTCTTTCTATATTCTGATAATGTAAACAATCGATCTACGTTTACCCGTTCCACTCCGTTCAATAATTTATAGACTTCTATCATATCTCCCCTCAGCGGTCTCTTTTCCAGGTTAAAGAGCCCTAACCTTTTTAGCCTTTCTTCATAGGAGTATCCTTCCATCCCCTTTACCATTTTGGTGGCTCTTTTCTGAACCTTTTTTAATATCGCTATATCCTTTTTAAGATACGGCGACCAGAATTGCACACAATATTCAAGGTATGGAAAGGTAGTGAGGAGCAGCAGAATGAGTGCACTTATAGGTCAGTAGGAGAAGTTTGAACTTGATACGAAAATGGATAGGGAGTTAATGAAGTGATTTCAGAAGAGGGGTGATATGAGCATGACGAGGCTGGCGGAAGATTAGCCGCACAGCTGAATTTTGAACATATTTATTTATTTATTTAGCTGTATTTATATCCCGCTTTTCACCGGGTCAAAGCGGCGTTACATAGAGGGGTGGGGAAATTAAGTATAGGGCGGGGCCATCACCGAGGAGGCAACATTGATGATTTTGACATAGGACAGACTTTGGACATGGGACAAACTTTGTACATTGACAAGATAGTGTAGCTTTGATTCAGAGGTTCATGGTGGGCGAGATCAGTGGTTAGTGCGCTTTCCGGTGGGAGTCGTGATGAAGTATTCCTGGAAAAGGAAGGTTTTTAGCTGTTTTCTGAAGGATAGTAGGTCGGCATTGTTTCTGAGACAGCTTGGTAGGGAATTCCATAAGGATGGAGCATAAAGTTCAAAGGCTCGGTTGCAGGTCCGTTGCGAGCATTTAGTTCTTTTGTGGGGGACTGTGAGGGAATTGCTGGAGGCTTGTCTGGTAGTTCTGCCGTGGGCTGGACGAGACAGTAGGGTGCAAAGCTGGGTGTTCTGTGTTTGATGGATGGCTTTGTGGGTGAGTAGGATGGCTTTGTATTTAGTCCTCGCTTCCAGGGGGAGAGAGGAGGAGAGAGAGATGATTCAGAAGGTGACCAGCAAGGAGTAGGTTGCAATAGTCAAAAGGTGACTAAGGAGTGGAAAGGTGTCTTAATAGTGTGTTCAGAAAGAAAGGGATGGATTTTGCTGATGTTACGGAGAAAGAAACCCAGGGATCACCCTGTATCAATTGCCAGGACAGATGATGAACACCATGGGAGAAAGTCTGTGATGCTTGCCTGGATCCAAGGAAACAGGAAGGAGACTGGTGGGGCTCAAGCCTGGATTTGAAAAGGGCCAGAAATGAAGCCTGATATACAGACTCAGGTAGTTTGTTCCAGGCATAAGGAGCAGCAAGGTGCAAAGATGGAAGTCTGGAGTTCCAGAGAAACGTACACAGCTGATGCTGGAAGAGAGGAGCATCCATGAGATAGAACCAGGAATGAGAGAGGTTGAGATATGAGTGGAATTTAGAACTATTACATGAACATTCAGGGAAGAGACTGTAAATATTTTGTGAAGAAACTACAATATAAGGGTATACAGGCCAAATATTTTCATTTTGTTTTGTTTCCTGTGTTGCTTGCAGGATTTTTCATTTGGTTTGGTTTCATTTTGTTTTAATTTTCTTACTCCCCATCTGTTATTTAATAGTGCACACTTGTTCAATAGTGTGCATTATGGCTCAATAGGGCGCACTATTAATGATAGAAGGAAGTAACTACATTTCAGGGTTTTTTCTTTTCTTTTTGTTCAAAAAGAATACAAAACAAAATAGGAAATATCGTTGAAACTTCAAACTAATCACAGACTGGAACACAAGTACAATTATTCTCCAAATCCTAAGGACCCATCCATATTTCTCACTTAAGAAATTGCTCTCAGACCATTTTTAGAAGCAAATAAACTTCAGCTTCAGATTAATCAAAGCATAAGGCAACCGAAATACACACCTCTATCCCTCTCCCCATCCTGTCCACATTTGTGAATCTCCTGATTCTTAGGGTTGTACTTACCCATCATTAAATCAGGCAGTCGTGATAATGGTTTCTCCATATTTCTCAGGGGAGCATAAACAGAAGGCAGTGAGTTACTTGTGCTGATTTCCTGTCTACCCAATAGATTTCTGTAGTGTTAAAAAAAAACTCCTGTTGCACCATCAGGAAGGAAACAGGTCTGCTGAATTCTCTCTCCACTGTTTTTACGGGATCAGGGCTTGTTTCGTGAGGCTAAGGGTAATCAACGATAACTTAGCAGTCAGTTAATGTGGGTGGCTAAGTCAACAATGGCTGGCAAAACCTGTCAAGTGAGGGTGTTCCTGCGACCATGCAGTCCCAGGATAGGGGACCTAGAGCGGTCCAAGAGGGAGGGGAGCTATTACTTCCAGGACAGAGGGATACAGTTGCTTGGAATCTCTTTTCAAGAGCTCAGAATCCAACTGGCCGATACATATGGGCCACTGAGCCAATCAGCAGGGAGCTCATTGCAAGATTCTGAAGAAGTGGCATGCCTGAAGGAGACCCCCTTATCCTTACTCCTCAAGATATAGTTTTGATCGCTCATCTCAACTTCTTCCCCATTGCAAAGGCGCAATTGCATCTTAATTTTGAGAATATTAATCCTTTTTATTGCCAAAGCACTTGTCAGTTTTGTGACCAAAGAATTTTTTTTTGGTATTTTTGTAATAGGCTTTTTGAACTATAATAATGTATTCTTTATTCCCATGTACCACAACATTCCATGCATCACTGTTTATATTTGGTACAGTAAAGGCAGAAAATAATCCCATCTGCCATAGGGAAGTGGGGGGGGGGGGCTCTGCTTAAAATCCTCAAAATGTATGCTTTTTTTTCATTCTCAGTATTATATAGCATATCTATTGATTAGAAAGAAGCAAGCTTTATATTCATTTCACAATATCTTTTTCTGATATTGTAAAACTGCAAATTTTGTCAACATAGGTCTTTAAAAGTGAAAAACAAATATTCAACCTGTACTTACTGAAGGAAAAAAGGGAGAGAGGAATGTGACAGAAACATTTGACAGGTTTAAATAAAGTACAGGAAGGTGAAATTTTCCACAGAAAAGTAAATTCAGTGGCAAGGGGTCATGCATGATATGACATTTACGAGGCTCTGCTAGATTAGATCTTGAGTGGCCTGCATTCCTCACTTGGGGGTCCTAAATCAACTCACACAGCTTCTCTGCTTCCTTATTCCTGCCCTCTTTGAGGGCCAGCAGGATCCTATAGGTGAACTAGGCAGTCGTCCTGGGGCACCTCATTGCCACTGCTTCCACCCCTCTCTAGGACCTACAATGGCACTGAAACTGAAACACAGCACCAGCATTCACCTGAACTCTCTGGCACTGCGTCATGGTTCCTGCCCTCTATGACCTGCTGCATCTGCCCCCTCCAACCCCCATGCAAACCAGAAGTCTGCATCAGAAGGAATGGAAGCATCGGGTCATAAAGGGCAGGATCTATAACGCAGTGCTGGAGAGTTCAGGTAAGCACTACACTGTGGTTTAATGCCATTGCTGTTGCTGCAGGTCCCGGAGAGGGGGGCAGTAGGCTTGAGGATTCGCCTTGCAATGGCTCAGGGTGAAGGAGCCTTCACTGGAATGAAACTCAGACATCAAAACATTCAAAACGCAAATCCATATCAAAAGGCTATCTTTTATATTAACAAAAAACACCCTTGTTCAGTGTGTCCCCAACACAAAATATATAAAAGGCAAAAATGAGCAAAAAAGTCAGAACAATAAGTAAGTTTAGTCAAACTCCTCTTCTGGGACCTCGGTTGGATGCCCCCTCTTCTGACCTTTGGCTTCCCAGGCTGGGTACTCAAGACTCCTCTAGGTGAACCTTCAAGACACTCTCACTGAACACTTCTCAAACATCACCATACTTGCTGCTAGTGCTAGTGCCTCTGCACTTTCAATAGAAAAATCCCCCAAAACACCTCATAAGTATCTCTCTGAGGAAAACAGGGAAATTACTCTCCTTTCCAAGAAAATGATATATCAGAAATTCCTTAAAAGCTTCTTCCAAAACAATCCTGCCTGTGTGCTCAAGATGGGCCAGGGAGACTGCTTCCTCATACAGCTGGCCTTCTCAGGGGTAGAGCTGGGATGCACTTGACCAGTCTCACTCACCTCTGGAGAAAATAGAAGAAAACTCTGGTGCAGTTGGACTCCTCTAGGAACCCTCAGGCTGAGTCACTGTTACTTCTGCTGCCATCGGTATAGTTTCCCTTCTTACTTTGGGAGGGCAAAGGTTAAGGAAGTCATAATGACAGTGGGGGTAGAATTAGCAGATTATCATTAGTGTCTGCAACATTTGGAGGAGCTACCGCTCCACCATACCCCCCCCCCCAAACTATGCCCTTGTCTGCTGCTCTCATAAACTCTCCTTAGTGAGTTTCTTCACTCTTGACCCTCTCTGGTTTAGCCTTTCTCCTCAGTATAGACCTAACTGGCCCTATGGAGACATCTCTCCATCATCAGAAAGGCAGCTCGTCTTGTTGCTCCCTGCATCCTAAGATCTACAGAGCTTGCAGGCAGGACTGGTACTTCCATTAAGCAAACTAAGCAGTGGCCTAGGGCACTTTCATTCCAGAAGCACCCCCACTGCCTCCACTGCCACCCTTCTCCCCGTCCACTGCTATCCCTCTGCAGCAGCAGCAGCAGCAATGGCTTTGAACCATGATGCAGCACTTACCTGAACTCTCCAGAGTTGTATTGTGGTTCCTGCCGTCTATGACCTGCCGCTTCCTGATTGCAGATTTTGCATGGGGCAGTTTCAATACCATTGCTGTCACTGCAGGTCCCAGAGAGGGGCAGCAGTAGCGGCAATGGGGGCAGGAGGAGCAGCGAGGAGGGGGGAACAGCAGGCTTCAGGGCCCGCCTAGGGCACCTCTGATTCTTGCATCATCCCTGCTTGCAGGCTGGTGCCCTACTATGGCAACAAATTCCCACACACTATTCACCACTTCCTTAAGAGTCTTTTATATTTCCCTCCAAATTACAGGAAGAGATACACCTGGCCAATGTTAGACAGGCAGGTCCAGCCTCCATCACTGCATCATACACAAGGCCAGTTCAAGAGCAGAGTCTCCAGAATGTTCCTCTGTATGAATAATGAGGGAGCAGATTGGTGTCCTTCTAAGCTACCAACTGTCCATTTGGTTATTTTTATATACATTTATGATTCAATTACTTTAAAAATGCAAAAAAGTCTACCAAAAGTAAAAATTTCATTCACTTATTTCAAGTTTGGATCAATAAAAAGCATAGGGCATATATCACTGGTATTAGGAAATGCAAGTAACAATAGAGAAAGAAGGTTTGAAGGGAAATGCAAATGTCTGAGGGAAGAGGAGGACAAGTTGGAGGTTAGGGAAATGGAAGGTTAACAAAATAGCTAGCAGGCTAACTTGGGGAGTAATAAAAATCTGAAAAATACAGGAAGACTCTTATGTATTTGCAGATATAACTATGTGACATGTTTACTAAGCTGTGCTGTTAATGCGTGCTTGAGCAGGCGCTAATAGCATGCATGACAGACAGCATGGGGTTAATTCTATGCTATCTGCATAGCATGAGACGGGGACAGAAATGGGCAGGGTAGGGGTGGAGAGTAGGCTTGTCTGCACAGTGTGCTTAGCGCGAGCACTGATAGCACACGTTCGCCATCAATGTTGCAGTTAGCGTAGGTGCACTTAATGCCATCTCAATGGGTAGCGTCAAGTGCATACGTGTTAAATGCATATGCCGCAGATGCCATTAGGGTTCAATGTGATATCTTCTGGCTCCATGCTGTACACGCCCCCCCCCCTTCCAAACAGGTAGCACATAACTGTTGCACATAGCACATACCATGCTTTGATTTCTACCCTCGACACAGGCTACATGCAAAATTGTTGTACACTTAAGTAAACACGCCCCCATCTGGAGGCTAATATCAGTGAAGTGCCTTATAAAAGTCTTCCCACGTTTGTATATTTTTCACATTCTGCTCTCTAAAAAATATAATTTAAAATGCATTAAAGTAGGAGTTTGTTTCAGAGATCTACATAACATGCTCTAAACTTTCAATGTCAAAGAGCAGTTATAGAAATATTTTAAAAAGTAATTAGGAATAAAAAAAATCTAAATGTCTTGATTGCATAAGCCTTTGTACCTTTTGTCAAAGAAAACACAAATTAGCTCCATTTTCAAAAACTGCCATAACAAGGCCCACAATAAGTTAATTAGACAGTGCCTCAGTCAGGCTGTCCCTCCACAAGTTAAGAAAATTGCTGAGAAAGGTCACTCTGAGGCCTAAAATTACATTAAAAGAACTAGAGAGGTTTCCAGCAGAGACAAGAAAATGTTGACTGTTCAACAATGTGGAGGAGTAAAGCAGTAGTCTACTGGTTTGAGTACAGGCTTGGGAACCAAGACACCAGGGTTTGATTCCCACTAATACTCCTTATGGCCTTGGGCAAGTCACTTAACCCTCTATTGCCTCAGAAAAATCCAAGTTTTCAATATCCCTGTTTAATGTACATTACCAAGTTTAAGTTACAATATAAACTGTTTTGACTTGTTAAATAAATAGACAATATCAAGATTACTCCACAAACATGAACTGTTTAAGAGGAGGTGACAAAATGGAAGCCATCTTGAAAAAAAGCCATATGATGTACCAAATAGGATTTGCAAAGAAACCCTTAAGGGACACTGCACACATGTGGGAGAAGCTTATGTGGTCTGATGAGACCAAAATGGAATTATGTGTGGCATAAACAGAGCACATCATCCACCTAGCACCATCCCTACAGTAAAGCATGGTGATGGCAATGGTATCTTATGGGGATGCTTTGTTGCAGTGGGTACCGGGAAGCTTGGGAAGATCAGGGGAAAGATGGGTAGTGCAAAGTACTGGTGCAGATTCTGGAGGAAAACGGTTTCATTCCACATATACAGTAGACCTGGGACTGGGGAGAAGTTTCACCTTTCAGCAAGACAATGATCCTAAGCACAAAGAAGAAGCAACAGTGGAGTGGCTCGGCAAGAAGAAAGTAAATGCCCTTGAGTGGCCCAGTCAAAGCCAGACCCTCTGTATGTGGAAATAGAGTTTATGGAATTCACCCCTACACTGTCAGTGTTTCAGCTTTATAAGTCTTCATCAGGGGGTATGTATATCCAAACCTCTACAAAAATTGAAAGCAAAATAAAAGTCAGACCATAAGAATACTACATGTGTACAATGTAAGAACAAAACATGCACATAATATGTGTTGCTGCTGCAGTTTAAAAAAAACTAAAAACAATCAAAATTGGTTATACTTTAAAAGATAATAATAATAATATCATCTCCAATGAAAATGAACAATAAAAACAATAGATACTTAGATTGCTTCAATAAATGAAACTTGGATGTATAGTACAGGAATGAAATTAAATGGACAGTCATATAAAAGAACTTGTTGATAAAGAGAAACAAATTCCAATTGTCAACATTAAAAACTTATTATGGGAAAAAAAAGACAGGGAATGGAAATGGACTGGGGAGAAAAGTAAGGAGGAGAGAGGAGGAGGGGAGGGGAGATGGGGAAGGGAAGGGAGGAAAGAAAAGGAAAGAGGGAAACACGTAGATGTATATAAAATAAAAGTAGATGTATATAGTGCTGGATTTTAAATGAGGGCCTATCCTAAATGTTAGCACAATGCCCTTAGTGCAGCAATCTCCGTGCTAATGGTTAGTGCACTTTAGTAAACATGCCTGTAAAGCTATTCTGCCAAGAAGAATATATCATCCTGCTATGCAGAGTTGGTAGAAGTTTATCCTGAATGAGTCATGGCTGTTATTGCTGCAAAAAGGGTTTCCACCAAATGCTGAGTCAAGCAGGCAGATGCAGGCAGCTGGCGCTTGACGTGTACTGAATCAACTTTTTATGCGCCCGACAATGCACACCTTTTAATGTACAATACAGCAAAGATAGGGTATGCAAATGAATGAGACGGTAACTGCACATGCAAATGAGCCACCGCAGAGTTAAACTGGCAGAGCAAACCAAACACATGAGCACAAGAAGTCGGCGCTAGTTTGACTTGATCTCCCAGAGAAACGTGCACTGCCTGGCTAATTTGCATATCAGCCCCAACAATATTTTGATGGCATCAGGAAAAATCCCCAATGCCATCAAAAGATTGTCGGGGGCCAGTGCCCGGACAGAAAAGGACTACCTGGTGGTCTAGTGGCCCCTGTACCCTCCACCATAAATTAAAATAAATTAACCTGGTGGTCTAGCAGCCCCTGAAACCCCCACCCCACATTAAAATAAATTAAACAGGTGGTCTAGTGGCCCTTGAACCCCCCCCCCCAATTAAATTAAATTCACCTGGTGCTCTAGCAGCCCCTATATCCACCACCCCCAACCCAGTACCTTAAAATAAGTGGGACTGCTGCTTACACGCTCCCACTCTGAGTCCGCCATCTTGAAAAATGGTGGCATCTGGCCCCATGCAGTACTTCCTGGGATGCACGAGGTGAGGTCAGACTGCCATATAAGGTAGACTATGCCTTATATGGCAGTCTAACCCTGCCCAGTGCATCCCAGGATTCACTGCGTGGAACCAGGTGCTGCCATTTTAACCCTGCAGTAAAGCACAGTTACTCACCTGGAACAGGTGATCTCAGGGAACAGCAGGAATCAGTCTTCACATATGGGTGATGTTAGCACCAACAGAGCCCAGTACAGGAACAGTCCTCAGCATCCAATAGGAATGCTTTTGGGAGCATTCCTCCATGCATGCGCAGCTGTCTTCCCACCTTCTCTCCTGGTCTCCTCAGTAAGGTGTGTAGCGGAAAAAAATAAAAACTTTGTAGAATAAGGATGCAAGAAAAAAATTAAATAACTTGAAGGGGAGGTGGGTGGTTTGTGAAGCCTGATTCCTGCTGTTCCCAGAGATCACCTGTTACAGGTGAGTAACTACGCTATCTCCAGGAACAAGCAGGAAGTCAGTCTTCACATATGAGACTCCCTAGCCACAGACAACCGAGAGAAGGAAGAAAGCCAGGAACTGGAGGTTGCAGCCAGGATCCAACAGACTTAGCTCATTCAGAGCACTTCTCACAAGGGCAGTGGGCAAGTTGTCTAAATTTGGAAGAGATTATGCAAAACTGCCTGTCTAAATTGAGAATCTGCTCAGGAGAACTTATCCAGGCAATTGTATGCTGCAAAGGTTTGCAGAGAAGACCATGTTGCCGCCTGGCAGATCTCAAATATGGGAACAGAGTGAAGGTTAGCTACTGTAGCCACCATGGCTCTGACATTATGAGCTCTAACCCGGTGTGTTAGGGACATTCCCGCTTGTGCATAAGCGAAGGATATACAGTCTGCTAACCAAATTTGATAGTGTCCTCTTAGACACTGGTATACCCAAATGACTTTGGTCAAAAGAGACAAACAATTGAGAGGAATGACGACTGCCCTTGGTGCATTCTAAATAGAACGCTAGCGCTGTCTTGCAGTCGAGAGTATGAATCCTGGTTTCAGCCAGAGATGCATGAGGACGTGGAAAGAATATTGGTAGCAAGATCAATTGATTTAAATGAAAAGAAGTGACAGCCTTTGGTAAGAACTTGTTATGTGTCCAAAGGACCACCTTGTTGTGATGAAAAGTGGTATAAGGCTCATAGGTTACTAATGCCTGGAGCTCACTGACTCTGCGAGCAGAGGTAACTGCTATGAGAAAAAGAAGTTTCCAAGCAAGGAACTTCAATGGAGCTGTGCTCATGTGTTCAAAAGGATTGTGCATGAGCTATGCAAGGACTACATTGAGATCCTATGGTGTAGGAGGTGGACGGAGACGGTAAAGAGGAGATCCCGCATGAACCTGGCCACTAAAGGATGTGTTGAGACAGGCCAGCTGTCTAGAGTATGGTGGGAGGCTGCAATGTCAGCAACATATACTCTCACTGAACTGGTCTTGAGACCAGAAGACAAATGTAGTAAGTACTGAAGCAGATCCAGAATGGGACATGTGAAAGGATATAGCATAGGAGCATCTGGTTGAATTCTTTCTTGATGATAAAAGGATATGCAACACATCCTCTTGGAGATTTAAGTCTGAGAGGACAAAGTGCTCAGCCTCCAGGCCGTCAAGTGGAATGGTTTGAGGCTGGGGTGCAGAAGGGCCCCTCTGTGAGAAAAGCCTCAGTGAGCAACCGAGTAGGATGGGAGGCACTCAAGCAAGCTGAAGAAGTAGAGGAAACCACGGTTGTCTGGGCCAGTATGGGGCAATCAGGATCATTTGTCTCTGTTTAGCCTGAAGTTTGAGGAGTGTCGTCACTATAAGTGGAATTGGAGGGATAGCGTAGAGAAGCTGAGAACCCCAGTGAATGAGAAAGGCATCTGAAGATTCCCTGTGGGGAGAGGGAATCCTGGAAAAGAACCAGGGTCGCTGAGCATTGAGAGGAGACGCAGAGAGGTCTATTATCGGTGTCCCCCAAAGCTGAAATAAGTGTTGGGCTACCTGAGGATCCAACCTCCACTCATGTGAGAGCAGAATATGGCTCAGCCTGTCGGCTAATTGTTTCTAATTTCCTGGAAGGTAGACTGCATGCAAGTGGATATTCTGGGAGATTGCCCAGTTCCATAGGTGAGAGGCCTCCTTGCACAGGGCTCAAGAGCCCATACCTCCCTGTTTGTTTATGTAAAACATCGCCACCTGATTGTCGGTCTGCACCAGAAAAGACTACTGCTTGAGTTGGGGAGAGAACACTCTGATAGTACTGAATACTGCTCTGAGTTCAAGAAGGTTGATCTGGAAGGCTCCCTCCTGAGCAGACCAGAGACCCTGCATCCTGAGTCCATTGAGATGGGCACCCCAGCCTAGTTTTGATGCATCGGCAGTTAGGATAAACCATGGTGCAGACCTCTGAAAAGGTAACCCTTCTATTAGATTCTGTGGTTCAAATCACCACTGCAGGTCTGTCTTCATTTGCAAGGTGATGTTGACGAGGTCTAAAAGATGATCCGTGGACTGTTTCCACTGGCTTGAGAGAGTCCATTGTGAGATTCTCATGTGGAGCCGAGCATAGGGTATGACACAGACCGTGGAGGACATATGTCCTAACATCCATAGAAATGTTCTGGCAGGAACCGATGGTTGCTGCTGCACATCACTGGCTAAGGTAATCAGATGGTGTCGTCTGTCCTCTGGAAGGAACACTCTGTTCCTTACTGTGTCTAGTCGAGCACCTATGAACTTGAGCTGCTGGGTTGGGTTGAGATGTGACTTTGGATAATTTATCACAAACCCCAACTCCTGAAGAACATATATTGAGAGTCTATTCATAGTGAGGTCGTCTGTTTCGATCTCTCCAGCCTTCTCCCTCCACCTCTGACTGAAGAGGTTTTCCCCATTACAAGGTATGTTTATCAACTTATCCTGGACCCATTGTTCCAGGTCAGAAGCCCTGGAGCCAAGCTATTTTTCTGGCCCCCAATGCATGCTGCAGCAGATCTACTGTTTGCCTCAAAAGCATCAAAAGCAGCTCTTGTCAAAATTTTTGATGTGTTTTGGGCATGGGTAACCAAGACCTGGTGAGCCGTCTGTCTGTCAGATGGTAATAAGGAGGTGAAATCTGAGAGATCTCTGGCCACATCCTTAAGAAACTGCCCATGTAGAGCATGTATGAATCGATTCTGGATGCTAGCATGGTGGCCTGGAAGGCCTTTCTTGCAAAAGCATCCAGTGTCCTACCCTCTCTGCCAGGAGGTATTGAGGAGTGATTTTTCTGACTCTTGATCCTACTCATGGCAGACTCCACCACCATGGAATGATGGGGAAGTTGTGGCTTTCGAAAACCTGGAGAGGAAGGAACCCTGTAGAGGGTATCGAGCCTTTTACTTACTGCAGGGGTCAACATGGGGGCCTCCCACATCCGAATCATTAAATTCTTTAAAATATTGTACACTGGGAAGGTGGCTGCTTCCTTCGGTGCTGAAGGATACTCAACCCTTGGTTGAGTTTCAGTAGCCACTGACACATCCAGAGCTGCCGCCATATCCTTAATGAAATCCTGGAAGGACATATCTTCTGGCAGTGAACATCTCCATTCATAAGGAGGTGAAGGATCCAATGGAATCTCCCCGGGTGCATTGGAATCAACCGATTCCACCTCAGATGCCTCCTTGGAATTGGAGTCTGGCAGGAAATCGAAGCAATCTCTATGAGATACTCGATACCTCTGATGCTCTTTGATTCAAGTCGAAGGTATCGGCTCAGTTGGTTCCAATGGCCTCAGCATCTGCTGCTACAGACCCTGTGAAGGTGATAGGATACCTATGGTTGTGGGTACCGATGGTTCCGGTACTAGTGCTGGCAGTGGAACCTCTGAACTCACCGGCATACAATTGCTAACATTTTAGCTATGCTACATTCTATTGCGATGACCCGGTCATCCAATGATAGTACGGGGGGAGGAGAGGCTCCAGACACAGACGTGTGGGCCACAACTCCCGATGTCAGTATTGGGGGCTCCACTGAGGACTGGACTTCGGGAGCATCCCCAAACCTCTGGATGGCTTTAGAGAGTGATACCTCCTGCCAGGGTTGTTTGAATGTGCGGTCCGCATCAGAATGCAAAGAATTTCGATGTTGATGCCATCGCTTAGTATCGGAAGCCGATGCAGATCTGGATGTCAATGATCTTGATGCTGAAGTGGATGTCTTCCTCTTCTTAAGTGCTGGAGACCCTGAGCAATGCTTCTGTCCTTCCGGTGAGTTCTTAGAAGCATGGGAAGACTTAGACAGAGTCAATGCCCCTGAGGAGTGCACCGAAGGAGTTGAGTCTGATGGAAACAGTTTAGCCTTCTGTTTGTCACAGTTTCTCTGACCTCTGGTGGTCAGGAGAGGCAGGCATCAATGTTGTGGTAGGTGCCTAGGCACCTGAGGCACTAAGAATGCTCATCAATAATTGAAATTGTACTGGAGCATCTGGAGTACTTTTTGAAAACACTATGGGGTTTCTCCATTTTTGAAAACAAAATGAATGCAAAATAAAATTAGGCTATGGTGCCCAAAGAGACTAATGCTTCAAAACTATAGAGAAGAAAATTAAAGAAAAAATAAAATAAAAGAAGAGGTACCGGAACTGACGGAAGTCGATGAGGTCAACAAGAAGGCAAAACAGAGTACTTAAACAGTACTGTTTCGAAAAAATGAAGTCTCTAAACCCAACAGGCAGGGACAGGGTCCCAATGGCTCCATGGAAAAAAGATGACTGAGGAGACCACGAGAGAAGGTGGGAAGGCAGACACGCATGTGTGCAGGAACACTTCCAAAAGCATTCCTATTGGATGCTGGGGAGTGTTCCTGCGCCGGGCTCCATTGGTGCCAATGTCACCCATATGTGAAGACTGACTTCCTGCTTGTTCTTGGAGATAAATATTGGCCCTATGGCTGGTTGCAAAATCCTGTACGCCTGTCTCTGCATTGGGCGTAGCAATGATTTGCGTACCAGACTAATATGTGCAGCTCATTTAAATACTCATAGTGTTAAATGGACACTAGTTTTTCTGTTGGTGTTTACGTCTGTTTTCTGCATTTAAAAAGTGCTTAAAGTGTGCTTAAACATGGCGTTATCAATGCTTAAAGGCCTCGCTAGCTTTTTGCATCAGCCTATTGGTGTGTAAAGATATGTCAACAGGACTTTTTGGTTTCTTATGCTTATTTGCTTTGTCAGTATTTCTATAATTGTTCTTTCAAACTGAAACCGTAGAGTATATTGTGACACCAAAATGTAAAAAACATACATGCGTGTGAAGACTTTTACAAGCACTTTAGCTATATACGTTGCATCTATTTTATAATATATATAATATCCTATCCAAAAGCTCCCATGCAAAGTTACACCTGCTTTGAGGCAGAAGCAACCTTATGTATGTGCTAATAGTAATTGGCACATATGTATATATGTGCTGATCCTGCCTCCACTCTGCCCATTCTTTGCCCCACAGAATGCCTACATCTATGCCACTTAAAAGTTGATGCTATGTTTTCTGAGCACTTATATTTATGCACATATACTCCCAGGCAACTTTATTAGTGCCTATTTGAGCACTTTTACTTGTTCAAATTGCTTATAATATAATTACCATATTGGGCACTAGACTAGACACACAGAGGATGAATTAGCAAGGCTAGTAGTATTGCAGAATTTTTAAAAAGTTTGGGCAAGCTTCTGGAAGACAGATCTATTGACTACTATTAGCCAGACTGGACTTCTTTTTATTGCAACTTAATATATGAACAGGATTTGCCATGTTGTTGTTGTTGTTGTTGTTGTTAAATGACGTTGAGTCGGTGACATCTCCTGGCAACCCTCTGGATAGTTAATCTAAACTTTGTTCGGTCTTCAGCCAAGCAGCTCATTGTTGATAGAGTGGTATCCAGAGCTGCTGTTATTGTATTGATCCATATCATTACTGGCTTCCCTCTTTTATGGTGACCTTCTACCTTCCCAAGAATGATGTCTTTCTCCAGTGATCTCTCTCTTCACATGATGTGTCCAAAGTATGAAAGTTGAAGTCATCTGAGCTTTTAAGGAAAGCTTAGGTTTGATCTCCTCTAGTTCTGACTGGTTTGGTCTTCGGGCAGTCCATGATATACACAGGATTCACCATACATAGAGGAAAAGCAATCAACTAATTCTTAAAAATAAAGAAATTATTTTATAGATCTCTATCATATCTTCCCTTAGCCATATCTTTTGCAAGCTGAAGAGCCCTAACCTTTTAAGCCTTTCCTTCTATCTCCTTTAACATTTTGGTCAAGATTTGGTGACCAGAATTGCACACAATATTCAAGGTGCAGTCGCACCATGGAGCAATACAAGGTCTCTCTATTGGAGGCATTCTCCACAGTTTGCAAGTTATATAAATCCCTGCTTCCAAAGAGGTCATCATATCACCCTGCTGTTGAAATTTTGTAACCGATTCCTTTGAAAAAATCACACAAGAGTATCATTGCCCCCTTCAAAATGATCTCCATATGTATAACTACGAATCTTAGATCCTTCAGAGAAGCATCTTGACTACAGTCAATAGGCAAAGGAGTAGAAAGACATAATTTTGATGGAGGCAGTACCACCCTAGGATGCCAACTATCCTAATGACTTCTAGCAGACACTTGATAAGCAATAGAGGAGGGAAATACTGGAACAGCATCCTGACAACCACTTCAGCATCCAGGGCAGCTGCTACCAAGTTCAAACAAGAGGAGGGGGTGGGGTCCTAATACCAGAACCAAGGAAGCCTCAGACATAGAAGAAATACTCATGGTCTAGGAGGAGGGAGTTGTTACTGGCAAGCCAATATTATTGACATAATGATCCATGGGGCCTTTCACAGGTGTTCCTCCAAGGGAGCTATGAATTTTACCCTTTCGCTTACCTATCTTGTCATCTTCTTATAGATGCCTCAATTACTCCAAAGTGTTTTCAAAGGGGTAAAACTGCCCCTTCAGGCATGCCTTCACAGTCACTGCCCATGTGCTTCTAGATCTTAAATACCTCCCAACATGGGAGGAGGGGGAGGAACTGTGACATCATGTGTATGCGTCGATTCCATCAGTAGGAGTGGACACCCTGCCAGCCAAACATGTGGTCTAGCCCAGCAGGGTAGCCTTCTCTTAGGAGTTCTTTCCAGTTTCATGTCACTTCCAGATCTTCAATAGCTCCCAACATCTTGGGTGGGGGGGGGGGGGAGGGGAGGCACAGTGAAATCACTTGTGTGTGCTGATTCCACCAGTGGGACCAGACACCCTGTCAGTCAGATAGATGGTCAACAGCATGGTAAGGTAGTCTTCTTTTAGGTGCACTGCCCTAGTCAGACTGGACTTACTCTTACCTCTTACTTTGGGAATGAGAAGCAGGAAATGTGTATCCCCAGTAAGGGTGTGCACTGAAAAATATGTTGTTTTTTCTCAGTTTGTTTGTTGCTTGTTCTCTTTTATTTAAAAGAAAATGAAATGAAATGAAAAAAGAAATGGAAATAAAAAAAAAAAAAAAAAAGCTGGCTGTCAATCAAGGACCCTCCTCACACATACCACCAAAGTTTTAAAGACAACGTTCACAAGCTTTCCCAAAAGAAAACCCATCCACCTAGCATCTTATCCCATCCATGGGGTCAAATGTGACAGGGGCAGTTCCCGGTCATCCCTGTCTCTCCAGTGCCATAATCTAAAATGGCATCGGCTAACTGAGACTGGTGCCTATTTGAAGGTAAGCCAAATAAAAAGAAAGTACCACTCCAAGGCTCACTGTCATCTCCTACTCCTATCCACTTCCCCTTCCCACCCCACCCCCAATTTGCTGTGTTGTTGTTGTTAAGTGCCGTCGAGTCGGAGTCGACTCATGGCGACCCTCTGGATAGCTATCCTAAATTGTGTTCGGTCTTCAGTCAGGCGGCTCATTGTTGACAGACTGGTACCCGTAGCTGCTGTTATTGTATCGATCCATCTCATTGCTGGCCTTCCTCTTTTGCGTTGACCTTCTATCTTGCCAAGCATAATGTCTTTCTCTAATGATTTCTCTCTTCGCATGATGTGTCCAAAGTATGAAAGTCAAAGTCTTGTCAGCTGAGCATTTTGCTATATTTCACTCCATATATGTATCAAAAAGGGGCAAGAAAGATCTCCAGGTGCTCCTGCTCTGCTACTGTCATACTCCAAAATAGTGCTAGCCTCAGTTCTTCTGCACCATTTTGAAGGAAGGCACCAGCAGAGTAGAAACAACTAGGAATGTCATTTGCCCCCTTTCCCAGCCACATATGAGCTAAGTGGCTGGGGGACAAGGATGGAGAGCGGATGGAGGAGTCGGTTTTTGTTTGTTTTGCACTAGGGATGGGGTTTGAATCTGTAAAGCAAAATAAAACAAAACTGAATGTAATTTTGGTCAATTGTTGTTTGGTTTGATTTAAAAAATGAAAGACAACCCAATAGGAAATTTTATTGAAATGTCTTATTTTGTTTCCAACAAAAACACATACACTTCACATTCATTTATTCATTATTTAAAAAATGTAAAATCTATCTTAGTGGAAGGAATTGATCCAAACAATATAGAACATATACATAATAAAAAAGGACAAACCAAAAGACAATAACAAAATAATTTTTTTAGTCTTGGCAAATTATTTTATAAAAACAAAGATTTTATTTATTTGTTTATTTACAAACACATTCTCTGCTGTATAAAATAAAATTATACAAAATAATAAAACACAAAATCATACCATAAACAACACATACAAAATGACACAGGGATAACAAACTAGCTAAAACTATCAAACAAAAACATTAAAACAGCTGCTCGGTCAATGGTTTACCCTCATCCAACCGACTAAATCCTAATCAAGAAGTACAGATGGCTTGACTAAAAGAACTAGGATTTTAATTTTTTATGGAAATCCAGTAGGTTCATATTCAGTCTGAGATCCATAGACAATCTGTTCCAAAGAAGAGGAGCAGAAAAAGAATGCTACTGATTTAGAATTCACACACCCAGAACATCAGAAAGCAAGTATTGCCTTTTAGTGGAGCCAGGCAATACAATTTCTAAGGTGCAGATCTCGATTAAAAAATAGTCCAAGATACAGGACTTTTAACAATTAATAATAATACTCCAAACCCAAATTAATCAAATGCCTCCCCCAAAATATATTCTTTTAACTGTTTCCTAGAATGCAATAGGTTATCCTCTAAGCTGAGAGTTTCAGACATAGGGTTCCACAAGGCAGGATGGCCACAGAAAAAGCTGTAGGTCAAGTCACAGCCAGTCTCGTGCACTTTTCTGCAGAGAATCCTTCAAGCTACTGGGGACCTCATCATACAAAGCTCTGAAAAATGAGCTATACGACACACTTTAAATCTCGCCATTTGAGCCGCTGGATACTTCCAAATGACCTGGATTGGCTACTGTCAGAGACAGGATGTGAGGCTCAGTGAACCACTGTTCTGAAACTCCATGTCACTTCTTTTGTTCAAAAATTAGAAACTTGTGAAGGGTAGCAAGGACTAGAAAATGTAATCTTGAAACTTTTGTTTGCCTTGATACAACTCATTGTGGATGTACCAGCTGCTGCTGAGGGAGTTTCATTTAAGAATGACTGATATTTTACTACAGAACCAAACGGTATAAGCTTGCATTGGGGATTTTTACACATTCCATCATAAACAATATCTTCTTTATCCATGACTACCAAGTAGATTATTGTACTTGAAACGCAATGCCTTTTTCTGTACCAAGGCATCATCATTCAAAATAGTTTTCTTTATCCTTTGTTTTCCTTTTAAAGATATCTGTTTCCATTCCTTTTTAAGATTTCTGCAGGATTGCATGTAGTAATTCTTCTCTGTTAATGTTCTTCACAAGAATTTTATTATACTTTATAAACAATATAATTTGCTTCTGTAAAGGAATCATTAAAATGTCCCTCTGTCTGAAACTCTCAGATTAGAGGATAACCTATTGCATTCTAGGGAACAGCTCTACTTTATAACTGGCACACTAACTATTTTGTTCTGGACTTTTTTCCGGGAGGGAAATTGTTAAATAATCCTGAAGTTCTATGATTACTACATTGAGAACTGTTCTACCTTATTGTAGAAAGCATTGCAATCAAGCTAAATTTATTTTCTGTTTCAAAGATGTAACTCTTGATTACGCAATTTAACATGGAGAGTGCTAGTTTTAGAACTTTCCAGTATGTCTAGACACTGCTTTTGCAACTATTCACTCCATCAATTTGTCTATCCTGCAGGAAGCATCCTCATTTTTTTTAGAAAGTGGACTAATCAGATTTAATTTTTTGGTGATAATCAACCATGCTCCTGGCTTTTACCCCACCAAAATTCACCAGAACCTGGTCAGTGTAAAGCTAAAAAGTACTACAAAATCCAAGGGGTCTGTATACTAAAGCACATAACTTGCCTTCACAGCCCTAGCATGGGATCATCACACTGTGAAGACAGCTAAAGCAGGAGAAATGCAGCTATTGGGGGCCTTTTTCCATGGTGGCTGCTAGAATGAGCAGGATGTGGGCATTCTAGTTTTGTGCAGCACCCATGGGTGTTGACATCACGCAGTAGCTGCACATTCTGCAGGCTTTGCGGATCCAGCTATCACTACCTCAATGGGTGGCTTTAGCTGCATCTGCAAGGTTACCACCCCATGATCCCAGCATTTTCTCTATGATATCTGCTGGGGAAGTGCTGGGAACATCCCCTGTACATACCGTGGGACTTTGCAGATAACGCTGCCTCTTTGCAACTATCACATGGCGTTATCTGCAAAAGCCAACTGCACCTTAATAAACAGACCCCCAACTGTATGTATGGCTTTGACAACCTTGCTGCTTTCTACTGTTGTCCTCAATAGCATGCTTCACGTTCACTTTTCACCCTTGGTTCCTCTGTTAACATGCAAATATGCAGGCGACATGCAGAAAGATTAAGGAAACCCCTACTGCAAAGGGCCTATTTCAAAGGATATAATATCGTTCAGTAATGAAAATGGTGGTAAATACAATGTCTCTGTCTATGAAACAGGTGCACTAAAGGATTTTGTCTGTTTTGCAATAGATTTACTAAAGTACACTAAGTTAACATGTGTCATTAGTCAGTCACATTGCATAAAAACGGACCCTATTAAGAATACAATAATGCACTCTAGCAAATTTAGCTCTTTTTGAGGATAAGTTTATAAGGGAGTTCCTACATAGGCGCTATTTTAGAAAGAAAAGCAGGCATCTACTTTTCCTTATAAAATACCAGTGTGATTGAAAACATGCTTACTGATCACATAGACCTTGAACTGGTGTAAATGCGCGACCTTGAACTGTTCTTGAACTGGTGTAAATGCGCGTGCATACTTTATGCAATAGCAGGAGAGAATATTTTTCACTCAGTGCATAATCAAACTCTGGAATTCATTACTGGAGGGTGTAATAAAAGCTGTTTGTGTAACTGGGTTTAAAAGAGATTTGGACAAATTCCTGAAGGAAAAGTCCATAAACTATTATTCAAGTGGACCAGGGAAATCCACTGCCTACCTCTGGGATAAGCAGCATGGAGTCTGTCTATCTTTTGGGAACCTGGCACGTGATTGTGACTGGATTGGCCACTACTGGAAACAGGATGCTAGACTTGATGGACCTTTGAGACAAAAGGTTAAATTAAGGAATAAAAAGAAAATTCACAAATGGAAAGCCTGAGAGAACAGACATGTCTTGACTTCTTTTTTGAACTTCTTGTATGAACTCTCCAAGCAAAGTTCTGGGGGAAGACAATTCCAAAGCTGGGGTCCCTGATAGCTAAAAGTTGCCTTTTAAGAGAAAGATAACCATAACCTAGTTTTTGAGGGAATAGTAAGATAATAGTCAGCCAAGTCTCTAGCATGCCATACATCTCATGTATGTATTGTTAGCATCTGCTAATGTATATAGTTATCTAAGTTACATGTTGATATGAAGGTTTGTTGGTTGAAAATTATGGTTCTATGTAGGATATATTCTCTCCTGTTTGATGTAAACTGCCTTGATGTGTTGAAAGGTGGTATATAAAACAGTTTAAATAAATAATTAGTTTGCTTGAGATGATCTTAAAGATTATCTAGAGCAATATGGTATCAGGAGGGGGTTTAGACAAAGATGGATACCAGAAAAGTAAGAGCGGTGAGTCAACATCATAAATTTGAAGTGAATGTAATGAGTCACTAGAAGCTAGTGCTATTCTGCAAGGAGGGGGTGTTGCATGATCAGATTTCTCGGCACTATAGATAAACTTAACTGCCGCATTCTGGAAGTTTTTTTAAATTAATACCCCCAATGGTAAAGAATTGTAATAATAAATTCCAGACTATAAAAACAAACATTATATTACAGCAGTCATGAATTACAAAATAATGAATAAAAGGCAATTCAACCCAGTATTCTGCCCATTTTTACCCCTCCCCCCACAGAGGAATTGAAAATGTCAGAAAACCCCTTCTCTCCATAAGGCACTAGCTAAAATCACAGCTATCTAATAGCTAACCTCATACTACTGGAGAAAGACCTCATGCACTATCAAAAGTCCTGAAATCGTGCTCGCTTCGGCAGCACATATACTAAAATTGGAACGATACAGAGAAGATTAGCATGGCCCCTGCGCAAGGATGACACGCAAATTCGTGAAGCGTTCCATATTATTTAGGCGTATGTTGCAGGTCATTCACATAGCCCAACGGGAACCACAACCAGCCCTGCTGGTGGGGATTGACGCAGAAAAAGCTTTTGATCGGGTCGATTGGGAATACCTATGGTGTGTTCTGGAGAAAATGGGCTTTGGCTCTAACTATATCTGTTGGGTTCGGAGTCTTTATCAGATGCCCCAGGCGTGCGTTCGGATCAATGGGGGACACTCGAGACACTTTTTGCTGGAACGGGGCACGCGACAGGGTTGCCCGCTCTCGCCCCTACTCTTTGCACTTGCGATGGAACCCTTGGCTCAGAGCTTCCGAGAACATCTAGGCTTGAGGGGGGTCCATATTGGCCTTGCGGAATATAGGATTGCACTCTTTGCGGATGACATCATACTGTCCCTGGTGGATCCGTCCACTTCCCTTCCAGTTGCGATGCAGTTGTTCGACAACTATGCTCGGGTATCCGGTTTTAAAATTAATTATACTAAATCGGAGATCTTGAATGTTGGGGTCCCTGGGGCGGTTTGTGCGGAGCTTCAAGCGGCTTATCCTCTTCGCTGGGTGTCCGGAGCTTTACGTTATTTAGGGGTGCATTTGACCGTGGAGCGGGCAGACCTCTTTAAGGCCAACTATGATCCCTTGCTTCGTCAGATTCGGCGGGACCTAGAGGTTTGGAACGGCTTGCTTCTGTCCTGGTTCGGGCGTATCGCCGTAGTCAAGATGGTGGTTGTTCCCCGCTTCCTCTACTTTTTTCAGGTTCTGCCACTACCCATCGCGCGGGCTACCTTGGCGACCTGGCAGCAGTTGCTTATGAAATTCATCTGGCATTATCGTCGTCCGCGCTTGGCGCGACAGGTTCTGTATGCCCGTACGTGTTCTGGAGGTATGGGCATGCCCAATTTATATTGGTACTACGCGGCAGCGCAATGCCGGGGGGCAGTGGAGTGGATGATTGCTGATAGCACTAAGCGATGGGTACAATTGGAAATGGCGGGGGGAGCCGGCTTGGGAGACTGGCTGTGGCTTGGTCCAAAACTACGCAGTGGTAAGCGCACTAGCAATCCCTATATTCTTCATACCCTCCGTTGTTGGGATCAACATTTTCGATCTCGAGACATGGACTTAACCCCTTTAGCTCCTATAGTAGATAACGCCTCTTTCCCGCCGGGGTCAAATGATACAGTCTTTCGACAGTGGGGACATCATTGCCTCAGTCGGGTCGGACAACTTTTTGAGGATGGTCAAATACAATCTTTTCGTGCGTTACAAGCTGAATTTGACATTCCGGACAGGCAACATTATCAATATATGCAAGTGACACACTGGGCTCGATCCAGGCTTGTCCGGCCCCAGGTTGCTCGGGCTCTGACAGACTTGGAACGTTACTGTGAGGGGTGCACTACCACTAAGGGACTCGTGGCGACCCTGTATGCCCACTTGCAGGGATCTCAATCGTCTTCTACTAGACACAGGGAACTTTGGAACTCCAACTTGAACCTCTCCTATACTGAGCAGCAGTGGGAAAAGGCAGAAACTCACTTGTGGAAGAGTGCGGTAGCAATTAATGCCCGTGAAACCAATTATAAAATATTGTACCGTTGGTACATGACTCCGGTGCGGATTGCGCGCATATATCCTGGGGCGGTGGATCTATGCTGACGTAGCTGTGGGCAACGGGGTACCCTAGGACACATTTAGTGGGATTGCCCCCGCATTCGCGCCTTTTGGAGGGGTATACAATTCCGGATGCAATTGCTTTTGGGAGTGAGTGTCCCTTGGGATCCAGGGATTTTCCTATTTGGGGCCCCGGTGCCGGGTGCACGGGCTCCGCAGTTGGCTCTGCTGCGCCATGGCCTGAATGCAGCTAGGCTATCCCTTGCAGCAGCTTGGAAGCGTGTTTTGGCCCCCTCCTTTCAGGCTTGGCTGGAACGGATGTGGGATATGTATACCATGGAACGAGGGGTAGCGGTCAGTAGGATGCACCTGGCGCACTTTGAGTCGGTGTGGGCACCCTTTGTCTCCCGTTACGGTATATGACTGTGCTGGATAAGAGGGGGGGAATATGCAAACTTTAAAGGAAGCTCGTCCCCCGAGTGTGTCTTTTGCTCACCACTTTCCCGTCCTTGAACGCTAGCAAGCCATAGTTGGGGGGACTGGGAGGTTGGGTGGGAGAGGGGTTCTGGGTTAGGGAGGTCTTGGGGGGGGGAGAAAGGGAGGCTGGGGGTTACTGTTCCCAGTTTTTTTTATCCTAAAACTGCAAAAATGAAGGCATATTGTTGTATGTTGTTGTGATCTGAAGTTATGTTATTTCTGTTGCATCTTCTTTGAAGATCTTTGTGGTTTATGATTCTATGTATTCTTTGGAAGCCTTTCAATAAAAAATAAAAAAAAAAGTCCTGAAATCAAAATACACTAGCAAAATCTCCAGGCTCATAAAGCAGACTCCTCTATGATGTCCTTTTGGTGATCACAGGAAAAACTTTCTTGGTTCAGTTTTGGTAACACTGGCCTTTCCCCATACTCTTTTGCTCATTTCATCGATTTGTGTTAAGAACATTTTAACCCGTTATTACAACTTTATAATACATGGAAATTGACTGCAGGTTTATGTGCATTAAATCAATTTTGTGCAAACATTTTCAAGGTACCTTAACAAACCAAATGCACACTAATGAATACATATCCCTAGTGGCAATTCCCAGTAACCCAATACTTACAACAGATCCACTTAAGACCTGATGACCTAACATTGATAAAGCTTGACCTAATGAGTTCACCTGGTCCACTGCCTTATACTGAAGTCCAGGTGGTCCATGGACACTGCAGGTCACAGATGGAGAAATGCCTTTCCTCTGCTTGCTGGTATTGGTTCAATGCCCTTGGCAGGCCTGGTAAAGGCCTCAAACTGCCTGATGACATCACAAGGGGTGAATCATGGCCCACTTGGTTTCCTGGCCTTGTCTATTGTTGCATATCAGATGGGTCACAGATGAAAAATGGCCCTCCAGCTGTCTCTCAGTAGGCTGTCAGCAGCTGTGGAGTTAGGGAGGGGAGATATATGACAGATGCAATGGGTATATTTGTATGTATGGGAAGAATATAAGAAGGTAATTTTATAATGAGTCATATACGCTATGAACACATGTAAATTATGTATTGTCCATGACTTAAGGACGTGGGTGGGCCTTTATGTGCAACCTTTAATCAGGCAATATTCTCTATGAATGCACGCCAGGCCAATGGTGCATACTTTTGGTGTGGGCATGGCCAGGACTGGAGCACAAATTTACACAAGTGCCTTTCAGTCAATGCTGACTCATGTCGCCAGGAGTCGGCCTTGACTCAAAGGCACACACTGCATTTGCATAACTTACCTGCATTTATACCAAGTGTTGTTGCCTAAGTTTGCCACATGTACTGTATCTTACAACTTACACGCTTGTTTTATAAAGAAACGTAGGCACCCGCTTTTCTGTATAAAATAGGTGCAATCTGCACACATTGGAACAAACATTAAACTAGGTAACCTTTCTAAAATTACTCTCCGCGTGTCTGTGAGAATGTGCGATATAAGAAGGTGACTGAAAGAATGGCTTATGTAGTTGTTTGGAGAGTTATGGGGTGTGTGGGGGCTGGGTGAAAAAGATATCTGTGTGGCGGGAGGGGGTGTGGTAGGGAAGGGTAGGTGGTGTGCTTGGGGTGTGAGGAGGAAGGGGTGGTTGGAAGAGTGAGGGGCAAAGGTGTGCATGTAAGGTGTTTCTGTGTGTGGGTTCAGGGTATGTGTGAAGGGGAATGAGAGCCAGGGGGCATGATGGGATTCACAGGGTAAGAGGTAAATGGGGCAGGAGGGATAGAGGGGTATGTGTATGTATGTGCATGGATAAAGATTCTTCTCTCCCCCCTATTTCCCTTTCTTCCTCCCTCGCTTGAACTCTTCCCCTTCTTAAACTCTCTCCTGTATTACCTCCCTCCTCATTCAACTCACTTTTTTCATGACCCAGGCCAGCTCCTCTGCATCTTCCAGGGGCAGACTAGGCCTCCCTGCCACCACACTGCTTTAGTCACAGCCTGAGCCAGTTCTCTTCCATCTTCCAGTAGTGGGGTATGGGCTCTTGGCCATCCTGTTACTCTTCTCTGGCCCAGCTTCCATTTGCATCTGTTTCTTTGTGTATATGCAAAGATACAGATGCATATGGATAGATAAACAGACAGACAAACTAATCCTTCAGGAGTAGATGCTCATATTGTTTTGTGTGAAATGTACCTAAAAAGAAAAAAAAATTCTAAATAAAAGCATTGGTACGGGACATGAAAACTAAGGAGTTAAAGGGTTAAAGTTTTGCATTTATTGTGCATTAGATGCAAAAATTAATGTAAATTAAATGCAAAGCCTCTGTAGTAACTACTGGGGGTGTGCAGCTACCACACTGGGCAGACAGTTATTACATGGTAAATATAATGACAGATAGTGCAATAAGTGCATCCACACTATCTGATCTGCATCCCAAACTCCCCTAGAGACTCCGTTCGAACCCTTGATCGGGATCCATATTCTCCATCCAGATCAGCATCCTGAATCTCCTCCCTGCCCCTGATCAGGATCCAAACCTGCCATCCTTCCAATCCTCCTCATGCGCTTACCAGGGGTGTCCCTGGTATGTTAGTGGGGATAGGGGGTGGAGGAGAGATATCTACATAAGGTCCTGCCCCTTCACTGGTCTGAGTGCAAAATGGTGACTGACTGTAAGCAGTAGATATGCTAGTAGCACTCCCTTCATCTCCCTTTACTTCTCTACATTCCCCTTTCCCATTGGTTATACCTTTCTTTCTCCTCCTCCTCCTCCATCAGCCACATACTAACCACACCTCCCTTATCAGGGACCTTTTCTCATCAGGCATCTCTACTTTGCTTCTTCTTCCCCAACAGGCATTCTTTTACCCCCATCCTCCCCATCAAGCACATCGTCTCATCAGCCATTTCCTTCCCCTACTTTATCTCCATTACTTACCCCACCTTTTCTCCATTAGGTACCTCCCCTCTCCACTATTCGACAACTTTTCTTCCTTATCAGGCACCCCCCCTTCCCAATCCATGAAACCCCAAGTTCCTCTCACCTCAAGGAGTTTGTGCTTCTTTTATCTGCCCGCTTCTCTAGATGTTGGTTCTGCTCTCCATTCTTCCCTCCCTCCCGTGAGGTTTACTGATCCTCTTTTTGAACCAGAGTCTTCATGCAGGACGGGAAGAAGCATCACCAGTTGCTAGAAGAACTGCAGAGAGGTGAAAGGGAGAGAGAGAAAAGAGAAGGACTTGGGGCTTAATGACATTCCTGATCAGCCAATCATGCTTGACCAGAAAATGTAATGTTCAGCTATCCTATGTCAGGCAAGAGTATAAAAGTCCCAGCTCAGGAGGGACAATTGTCTATTGCCTCTTTTCTATCATCCACAAACAGGCACAGAGCTCAGCAGTCTGGAGTCTAAAGTCTTTTCTGGGTTGGAGCAGGAAATACCTAACTGGTCTAAAACTGAAATTAAAAAGAGGATTCATCTGCCTTTGCCTCTTTTCTACTTCCTAAGACAAATAGTGAGCTCATTGAACTCTGAGCTCCAGGCCTTGATTACAAAATTGGTTGGGGTCAAGGAAAAAGACAAAATTTGTTCATCTAAGGCAGGAAGGCCTAGAAGGAAGAATTCCCAGGACTTGGGAGGAGTGGTTCTTAGTTTGATAACCTGCATTTGTAGGGTCAGTACGCCAGGTCAGAATGGTTGGACTACCTTTCCAGAGTCCTAGTAGTCAAGTGTCCTGCAGGGTTGATGAAACTAGATGATCCATACCCACTGAGGTTAAAAACATTACTCCTGCAGACAAGAGAGAAAAAGGAAGTTTGAGAAAGTGCTTATTCAAATGTCCCCTTGAGTTCAAGAGCCTGGAGAGTGATGAGGAAGGAGCTGAAATAAGGATGTGCTTTGAGGTACCTTGCAGGCCTGATACGTGAATTCTTGGATGTAACAGAGGATAAAGGGGAGCAATTTGAGTGTCCTGTTGGGGTAAATTTCTGAATGTGAATCTGGAGTGTAGTACCCTCTTGGGTGCACTTCTGGGTCTCGGACCGCCTGGCTGAAGTCCCCTCGATGGTGGGCTCCATTGGTACTTGTCCGTTTGGCACCTGGTGCCTCCACCTGGGGGAGAAAGGTGTTAGCGGGTAGGATTTCCCTCCCTTCACCCTAGGAAACCTCTCCAAAAACACTGCTGTGAACAAGACTGGCTTAATTAGTATTTATAATTTACTTATAAAATATATACATCAAGTATTGTGATAAAATAATGCAGTAGAACCCGTATTATGATAAGTTGTTCAAGCAAGTTAAGATGAAATGACAATATAGGATAAGAGACAAGGCAGTTCAAACAGCCAATACGTAGTGACTTATGTTAACCCTCAAAGCTTATGGATTTAACCTTAACATGTCTCCTAACGCCCTTCTCTTTCCCTACCAGCCCCGAGTCTCACCCACTGCTGGAGCTCTGGACCGGTGGCTGCTTGCAAAAGGAGAGGTTTTGTAGATCTGTCTGATCACTGAGGCTGTAGCCTGGCTCCACAGCCAATCCGGAGAGAATTTTGTACTCCTGTCCAATCAGGAACAAACTTTGCAGCTCTCGCTTGACCCGATCTACCGCTGGACCCCCCCCCCCGGTCTGGGCCTTGTGGCTCCTAGTCCGGAATGGACTCTCTGTGAAGCTGATTCTGCCACCACAGCTCTCCCTGGAGCCAATTCTGCCACTGGACTCCCAAGCCTGGATTAGGATCTCCAGAGTCTCTTGCTGCCATCTCTGCTCCCTGGGTTGGGAAGAAACCATCTATCCACCTCTTCACTCCTACCCCTGACTGGGTCTGTAAAAGGCTCTCTACTGGGTCTATAGGAGGTTCTCTGCTGGCATCTTCACTCTGAGCCTGCCTAGGCTCCCAGGAGACTTTGTAGCACCATGTTTAGGAGAGGAAGTTATTTTAGATTAGGAAGCTTAATAGCATTGAAATCTTAAACTCCATTTCTCCTCAAGCTCTTTTCTCCACAGGGTATTTTAGTATCAACATCTGTTTATCTGATACCATTTCTCTTAGGGTGAGCAATTTATACTGGCCCCAGTATTTACTTCTTCACCCTCTGTCTAGTGTGTGCACTTTATTCCCCTAGACCATTCCCTATAGATTTAAAGTTAAATCTTAATATTAGATATAAATGTGGGCAAATATTACCCTGTCTCCATCACAGGCAGCGATTTGCATATCCCCCCAAATGTTTATTTTCCAGCACTGCTAGCCCAGTGACTTACTGCAGGTTGCTGTTTTAATTTTGCCCCTCATCTGACCTCCCCACCAACTACCTCTTCAGCAGCATGACCATTTACCTCTGATTCTACATAATCAACATACTCTCAAATACCCACCTTTAGGGGATTCAAGAGTAGAGAAGAGGATGCCTGGCATCTGGAGCAGCAGAAAAGAAGAAAGAAAGAATGTGCCCAAGCATGGTTCTGGTGTGGTCTTGGAATTGTCACTGAAAGGCACAAAGGCTGAGCAGTTGAGCTTCCTATTATCTTGTTCCCCACAGAGTCCAAACGTCAGGCCTGGGAGGTAGCTGGAGTAGTAGTACTGGTAGCTGTGGTGAATGCAATTGCAGTGAGGTTACTCTGCCTGTTGTCCTTATCCTTGAAGATATCACTACAGAAAAGACCATTAGTCGTGTGTCTGGCAGGTGTAGATCATTCTGGACTAAGATTGCCAACTGGCTCTAGATGCCTGATCCAGTCCTGGATTTAACCCATTACATGCAGGGATATGTAGTTTTGCTTTTCTTATGGAGTACAAAAGAGAAATCAGGACTACAAGCCCTTGCATACAATGGGATAAACCCAGGACTGAATCAAGCCTGTCAGGCGCATCCGGAGCCAGCCAGCAACTCAGTGAGATGGTGGATATGAGAAGTGCCCAGGATGTCATACCCAGCAATCCTCCAGTGATGGTCTATTTCAAATGTCATCCCTGCCTATGGGAGCTGTATGACCCAGAACAAGTCCAATGTAATTGCCCAACAGATTGGGCAACTCAAGGGATTGGAGCCTGAAGAGGAGCCACCCCCTAGTAGACAATTTGTAACTGCTTCAGATGACTGACCTACAGTGTCCCAGTCTTCTTCAGAGGTGAGTGAGACCAACAAGCTGAGCCCACTGGTTAGTGCTCCTTATTTCCCAGGGCCTGCACCAACTGAGAGGAAGACAGATGATTAGGGCCAGCCCCAGATTTGTTTCAAGATGTTGACATCCTAGGCAAATCTTATACCTTATGCCTCCTTGGCTGTCAGAATCTATTAATTAGCTTTGAATTGTCTGCTCTTTGCTGCCTCCCTCCTCCCTCCCTCCCCCTTCCCTCCCCCCTCCCTCCCCCTTCCCTCCCCCCTCCCTCCTCCCTCTCCCCTCCCTCCTCCCTCTCCAAGCCACTGCTGCCCTAGGTGGCTGCCTATAGTTTGGCTGATGGTTGGCCCAGCCTTGCCTGTGATACATTTGAGGAAAGTGAAGATGAGGCCCCCATAGAAGATTCCCTCATAGTGTTTGAGGATACTCCAAATAGAAGAGGAGAGGTCTTGGTCCCATCATTCTCTGCAGACCTTGACAAGCCCATTATTATTTAGTTAAGTGGCTTATATACTGCTTAATCTTAGAGCCAAGGCAGTTTACATGAAAACAGATAACGTGGAGGTTACATAGAACATAAGCATTGAACATAAGGTGAACTTTATACATGAAAGTGTATTATTAGTGATTAAAGCAGTTCTTTATCTTTATCTTTATTTAAAACTTGATAGACCGCCAAAACCAAAAAAGGCATGCGGCGGTTTACATTAAAATTGGAAACTGCTGAAAAGAAAAAGGAAACAGAAAGGAACGCCAATTTTTGATAGGAAAGAGACAGCAGCAAGGGAGGAGGCCAGAATAAGGCAGTGAGAGAAGAAAGAAATACCATTAAGTATCGGCAGGGGGAGGGGGAGGAAGATTGAAAGCTGTGCAAAAGAGATGGGTCTTTAGCTTAGCCTTGAAAGAGGAGTAAGAGAGTTCTAGGCGAAGAGCTGACAGTAGGGAGTTTCAAAGGCGGTGACCAATGAAGAAGAAGGCAGAGGAGTGTGTAGTTTCAAGATTTGCCTGGGAAGGGGACGGTAGGAATAGCCGGTTGGCATGGACTGACCTAAGTGCTTTTGAGGGACAATGAAAATGGACTAAATCAGAGATAAAGTGGAACACCGGTATGTAGAGATCTGTGCACAAAGGTAAGGATCTTGTATTGGATTCGAAAAGGAATGGGCAGCCAGTGTAAGCGAATAAGAAGAGGGGTGACATGAGTGAAGCGGGAGGAGTGTATCAGAAGACGGGCAGCAGTGTGGTGAACCAGTTGAAGACTACGGAGTTGGGCGAGAGGAAGCCCAGTTAAAGATGCATTACAGTAATCTAAACAAGAGACGACATGAGAAAGAAGCAGTGTGGTCAGAGATGAGGGGGAGAGAAAAGAACGAACAGCGCGGAGTTGCCGCAGTGTGTAGAAGGAACGTTGGTCCTTGAAGGTTAATGCCAAGTCCAAGGTGACACTGAGATAGCACAGTGAGGAAACAAGAGGAATGGGGTCAGCAGACAGGGATGGGGTGAGGGTGGGGATAGGGGCACCAGCAGTGAACCATATAGCTGAAGTCTTCGACAAATTGACGTGAAGGAAGTTTTCTGAGAACCAGGAAGAGACAGAAGAGAGACAGACGTTGAGGGGACCAATATCAGGTGAAAGCAAGCTACTGTGAAAGAGAAGAATAATATCATCGGCGTAATAATATGCCGAGATACCATGCTGCTGGATAAGCAGAACGAGGGGGGCCAGGAAAATGTTAAACAGAAGGGGAGCTAGCACGGAACCCTGAGGGACACCACAGTGCAGAGGGGTTGAGGGAGAGGAATCCGAGCCAGAGAGTACTGAGAAGGACCGATCGAAAAGAAAGGAGTGGAACCAGCGAAGAACTGAGCCTGAGAGACCAATAGAGACAAGCCGTGATAAGAGCATGCGGTGATCGACAACATCGAAAGCAGCAGACAGATCGAGAGAGACAGCTATAGTTATGGAACGACGGTCGTGAGCAACATGCAATTCATTAAGAAAAGAAATAAGAATAGATTCAGTGCTATGACCAGGACGGAAACCAGATTACGGGGGTGAAGAACCAGAGAAGCTTCAAGATGAGTGGAGAGCTGAGAGAAAACCAACCGCTCTAGAAGTTTGGACAGGAAGGGAAGGTTAGAAATAGGGTGCCAGTTCGAGGGTATAGAGTTGACTGAAGGAATGCTGCCATAAGATATCCCAGAGAAAGAGACCCCTGTGAAGGGCCTACCTCCCCTGAATGTGGAGAGGGCATGGAACTCAAGTTGGATGCAGACCCAGAGAATGGAACCCCAGGGTTCCAAAGTTACCCAGTTCCAGAAGTGAGATTTTAAGCCAAACCAGGATTTCTGACAATCTCATTCTGATGCATTATAGGACCTGCATCACTGATTCCAATAGGTAGAATCAAGGACTACAAGTACCATACTACATTGCAATGCAAATTTAAAACCATAAATGGCAAAATCTCTCACTCCTGGAAATGGGTAACTTGACAACTCTGGAACCCTGCTGGAGGTGGAGAGGAAGAAAGAAACTAAAAACCATTAGGAGAGGAGATCACGTGATGTGTTGAGGAGAGCAGACATGGGTTACTCTCGCTCCAGGCCACACCTCTCCTAAACTTGCATCCCCCCTCCCCGAAAAAAAACAGGAGAAGATGTTAGCAGTCACACACAAACTCCCCAAAAAGCACAGAGTTAGTGGAGGATGTTACCGCTGCTGTGGTGGAAGCCTTAGCAGCAAAATTTGACCTGGTAACTGGAAAGTTGGATAGCTTCCTACAAGCAGTTGGAGCAGTGGGGGCTGCATCACAGAGGCAGAGAATAGGATAGTAGGCACAGATGACACAGTGGAATGCGTGGAGGTCGAAATGAGAACCCTTCGAGAGTCACTTGCCCAACACATTGACAAACTTAACGATTTGGAAAATCGTAGCAGAAGAAATAATTTAAGATTCGTAGACATCTTGGAGACAGTGAAGGATGCTGAAATAACAGGGTATCTGGAAACACTTATATCTCGTTCCATGATCCTTGCCAGATGGGCCCACTGATAATAGTACGTGCATACCACGTGGACCCAATCTGGAGATTGGATTGCAGACCCCGCATAATTCCTGCCAAATTCCTGAATTATGCACAAAAAGGACTGCATACTGCGTGCAGCGAGCGAACAAGGCCCAATCCAGCATGACAGACAGAAAATCACCATATACCAGGAATACTTGGCGGCCCTAAGTGCCAGACAACAGGCCTACATGGGGATCTGCCAATGCCTCAATGAACAAGGGATTAAATTTGCAGTCCTGTACACCGCGAGATTGCGGCTACATTATAACGATACAGTGAAAACATTTGAATCAGTAGACATACTGGAACAATTTATGCAGGAAATGCAAATATCCAGCGCTAATGCAACACCCTCCGGGGCACATTAATCACAGTGATTTGAGGACCATTAGCATTTATCCTCCTGTTAGTTGGAAGGAGCCTTGTCTTAAAAGACAAAGGCGCACAATTGGGTTTGCGTCCTGAGAAGTGGACCCAAGAGCCTTCCTATTGTTGTCAGAACCTTGTATAAAGATGTACTATAGGGCGGGGCCCCCTGACAAGGATGGATTGTTGAATAGGATCAAAGCATGCCTGGACATTAGATGCTCCACTCCACAGACTGGAACCGTCGATGCTGTACCAGACAAAGTGTATTCATGGATAATTCTCTCTCATACAGTGTACAGGAGCCTTTGGGGTTAAAGCCTGTTACTGAAAGTTATGCTACTGCCTTTGTTATTATCCTTATCATCCTTCCCACTGAACTATACTATATTTGTTATATGGGTAACGCAGTGGGGAGAATTTTTAGGACTGAGTTGTAAGGAAGATAACATGTAAGTGTGATTGTGTGATTGCAGAGGAAAGTGAGAGGGGGAGAAAAAGGGGGGCGAGATTGAAATGAATGTGAGCATGGAGGGGCAGTTGGGGGGGGAGGAGGGCGCACTGTATTAAAAAAACGTGATCAGAATGAGGCAGGAGAAGTGGGGAGGGGGAAGACACCAGGGGAAAGGGGATATTAGTAGGGGGGGATAGGGGGTGAGAACAGAGAATGGGAGGGGGAAGGACCTATGCTTTCACACTTTTTCACACCGGTCACTCGGGGAGGGGAGGTTCTAGTCTGGGGAGGCCTCCCCAAAATACAAGATTTGAGACCTTGGAAACACCACAAATTTGTGTGGGATATCGGTTGAGGATCCTGTCATGGAACATGTGCGGTCTGGGCACTCCTATTAAGTTCTCTAAAGTCCTGAGGGCCTTGGCTCACCATCGCTGTGACATCACATTTCTTTAAGAGACACATCAAATCTCTTTGGAGCATGTCAAATTGCGCCATGAATAGGTGGAGCAAGTGTTTGGGGTGCAGGGGTGCAAAGGTGGCGTGGTCATCTAGATCCATAAGAAGGTGCAATTCACTTGTACCACTGAGCAATCGGATCCTAAAGGGCACTACATTCTGTTACAGGGAGATTTGGAAGGTCACCCTATGGTGCTATGCAATCGTTATGGCCCAAGTAGTCATGAGGGACCTTTTTATGCAAAAGCAGTATCCCTATTAGAGCAGTATACAAGGTAATGGTCGGTGGGGACCTAAACGGAGTCCGGGACCCCAGGATGGACACCTCTTGTCAAGATCAAAGGGCCTGGGAAGGGATAGCTCGTGTCTTGCAATGCTTTCGGCGATGACTCCACCTCGTCGATCCATGGCGCCTCCTGCAACCAAATGACAGACTATACACACCAGTCGTGTGCACATGGCACTAGTGCTTGGATAGACTACTTGCTGACTTTGGGGTTGTTGTTTTCACATGTAGATTCTGCCACAAATGGCCCAGGCAAAATTTCAGACCATACCCCAATATGGGTAGACAACTGGCAATCTCAAATGCACACTTCTCGCCTCTGGCATTTCCCTTTGGACCTTTATAAAGATGAAAACATTTGGATTTATATTAGAAAATGCTGGGAGGAATATGCCCAACATCAGGAGACTCCAAAATTATTTTAGGAAGCAGCAAAAACAGTGTTAAGGGGAGACGTTATTGTGTATAGTGCCCGACGGCGACGGATATTGAATACACGAATCCTGCACTTGGAACATCAGGTAGTGAAGCTGCAGCGGGACCAGGCATGCAGTGAGCAATATGCGGAAAATTATTGCCACTTTAGAATGGGTCAGAGAGAGAAACAGATCCCATACCTCCTGATCAGTTTTGACGCTGAGAAGACCTTTGACTAGATGGAATGTGATTACCTTTTCCAGTTGCCACCCTGTTATGTCCTGGGAAATTCCTACCTTTGAATGATTAGGGTTCTTTATTCACATTCTACAGCAGCAGTACTGGTCAATGAAAACATATCCAAGATTTTCACTTTGAGGCAGGGCTACCTCCTCTCCTCTTTGCTTTTTGTCCTGACGCTGGACCCATTCATCCACACACTGGTGGGCAGTGCAGGGGTCAAGGGAGTGTGGATAGGGGGATCGGAATTTGTAGTGTCAGCATTTGCGGATGACTTGTTGATCCACATAACGAAACTGGACACATCTGTAGGAGATATTATCAGTAGCAGATAAATACACATGTATAAATACTCGGTCTGTCTAGGGAAAAACTGCTACTCTCCTTTTCCCAGGATTCCATAGGACTACCTGGCAAACGAACCACCTGATAAGACAAGAACCAGCTCTGTGTTTGCATATAAAATTAGACTTTATTTCCGATAACAAAAATAGTGGAAATATTAGCATAAATTAGTTTTGAGGTAGTATTTTATTCAGCCCTATGTTACAATTACCAAGAGACCTAATCTCTGTTTAAGAAACCAATGTCACAGATTCGCTCTGCACCCAGACATACAGTAAATTATCTGTCTAAGCTAGCTCCAACCTCAGGGAGAAATTAAAGACCAGTACCTTAGCTCTCACCAGAATACTTGTGGCTGGGTCTGGGAAATTATCTCTGGCATGGCACAAAGTCAAAGTATGGCAGAAGTCCAATATCAACCGAGATGAACTACACCGTCACACACTGAGCTGCTGGTCTGTGGGAGAAATTCACTCCATCCTGAGGTTTTGCCCTTGAACACTATCTGACTTTCCAGCCAGAGAGAGAGAGGCAGACGAACAGGCTATATCAGAAGTTAAAGTTCCCAGGTGTTCTACCAGCCTCTGTTCATGTTTCAGAGTACTGCAGGTGCTTTCTGGGCTGCATCTGTCCGTGTTCTGTTCTTCTCCCTCCTTGGGTTCCGGTGTCTGGCCATATAGTTTCTTTGTCCTGACGTCCTGGTGATTGGCTGTTCTCGAACCCTGTATGTCATCTTCAGCAAATCTGGTAACAACCAATAGATGGTCTTTCTGCAAACAAAGGTCCATTGTGCTCGAAAGTTGCTGGTGTGCAGGTTCATACATTATTGCAAATGCTAGCAGCAGTGAAGATCTCGGTCATGTTCTTCTACACGTAGTCAGCTGTAAAAGTGCTTTTACTGTGAAGTATCAAACTGCCAAAATTGCTTGATTTGTAAGTTTTAATGCTGAGTTATAACAAACAGGAATCCATCTTGTTTAATTCAGTCTTTTGTTCAGAGCAGGCCCCATCTCGTAACAGGAAGCCATGCTATTGGTTCAGAGAGTTTCTGAACAGGTACCAGCAATACAAATCCTTTCTCTTTCTCTCCCCAGTAGTCCTCACCAATCTCTCTCTGCCTCCAGCCAGCCCCCACTAGTCTCTTTCTTCCCCTTCTGCCTGTTCCCATCAGCCTTTTCCTTTCTCTGCCTCCAGCCATACACCAGTCTCTCTCTCTCTCCCTTCCCCAAACCAGTCCTTCTTTCTCTTTCGATCTCCCCAACCAGTCTGTCTTTGCCTCCAGTCAGTCCCCAGCAGTTTCAGGCACTTTCTCTCCCTCCCTTTCAGCAGCAACCAGTCCCTCTCTCTAGCCAATCTCCACTAGTGTCTCTCTCTCTGTGTCACCTCCCAGCCAGTCCCCACCAGTCAGTCTCCCTTTCTTCCTCCAGCTAGTCCCTACTATTAATATCACTTCCTCTCCTCAACTACTGATGTTGCACTGTGGTAGCCAGGTTCTGCAGGCTGATAGGCCTGATGCTTTTGTTTCTGGTTTCCATGGCTTTCTCTGATCATATTCTCACTGTTGGCCCCACGCTTGCACTGTTTCTGCTTTCAGTCTGAAAAACCGCCTCTGATCCCACCCTCATGGGCTCTGCTGCTTCTAGCATCCACAGCAACCTCAAATCTCACCCTCACAGTTGCTGCTTCTTCTGGCCTCTGTGGCTACTAATGCTCTTGATGTCATCCCCACAGCTACTGCTGATACAGCCTCTCTATTATGCTTGAATAAATTATAGCAGCATGAAGACTCTTATCTGTGTCTTGTGGATCCCCTGTAATGGCCTCCATGGGAACCACTGCATTAGAAGAATTTTCAATAATTCTACCTAAACAGATAGGGCTGATGAATATTGGGCATATAGATACAGATAAGTGGATAAATCATTTGCTTAGCTTTATGTGGCGGCCATCTTTCTGAATACTGCCCATATTTAATATTTATCTCTTCCTGATAGGTTGATACATTTTCACATTTACAACTCTGTTTCAACCGCTCTGATGCTTTGGCCTGAGCGGTATATCAAGAAATTAAACATAAACATAAACATAATGGACATTTTCATTTTTTGTTAGTACTTCTTACAACCAAACAGCTTCGTGGTTTGGTTTTATTCTTGAATGACTAATATTGAGTAATCTAAGCATGTAGCAAATAACCAAAATAATCTCTTTCTTCGGCATAGGCTCTGAAAAACATAATTTTTTTTAAAATTATAGTCCCCTGTGCAGCAGAGCACATTGTCAATACATAGGAATGTGAAATTTCATGCTCCAAGGCAAATTACTTATGTTTGTTTATGTTTATTAAGATTTGATATACCGCTCATTCAAAAAGACCAGAGCGGTGTACAATATAAAAACAAATAAAACTTTGTAAAAACAATCAAAACAATAGCCAGAAGAAAAGAAAGGAAGTTACAATTTCAAAGTATAAAGCGGGGGAACTAAAGAACACAGCACAACAATTAGGAGGAAGGAGATGACACAAAAGGGGAGGGAAGGTCCAAGGCGAGAGAGAAGAGGTGGGTTTTTAGGTTACATTTAAAGGTAGTGTGCTGAGGCTCGAGACGGAGGGCGGGAGGGAGAGAGTTCCAGAGGGCAGGGGCTGTGAAAAAGAAGGCGGAGGAGCGGGTAGACTGTAGATGGGCTAGAGAGGGGGAGGGAAGCGTGAGGCGGTTGAGGTGAAATGAACGAGGAGTGCATCTGGGGGTGTGATAGGTAAGAAGGTCAGCTAGATATTGCGGAGTGTTGGTATGAAAAGCTTGATGGGCCAGCGTGAGCAGTTTGTAATGGAAGCGGAAGGGTAGGGGCAGCCAGTGGAGATGAGAAAGCAGAGGTGAGACATGATCGCGAATAGAGGAGTGAGTGGCAATGCGGGCGGCTGTATACTGAATACGCTGAAGACGATATAACTGTGACTTAGAAAGACCAAGAAAGAGGGAGTTTGCAAAATCAATACGAGATATAACCAGAGAGAGAAGTAGTGTGGCAAGCGCAGAAGAAGTAAGAAACGGACGGATAGCACGAATTTGACGCAAGAAAAAGAAGGAAGTTTTAGAGACATGAGAAATGTGATCCTGGAAAGAAAGGTGGGAATCGAAAATAACACCAAGATAGCGGAAGGAAGAGACGAGTGATATGGGGGAACCTAAGAAAGAAGAGGGCCAAGAGGGGAGGGGAATCACCACGGGAAAACCAGATAGCAGTGGTTTTTGTAAGATTGAGATGCAGACAGTTTTGCGATAGCCAACCAGCAACCATGGAAAGACAGGAATTAAGTGGGGAGAGATCAGGGTGAGAGGGGGAGGTGTGGTGAAGAAGAACAATATCATCGGCGTAGTAGAAAGCACTAATCCCAGTTTGCTGAATCTGGAGAGTGAGGGGAGCCAGAAAGAGATTGAAAAGAAGAGGGGCAAGAACAGAACCCTGAGGGACACCACATACCAGAGGAAAGGGATCGGAAGCTGGGATAGAGGGGGAGGAGGAGAGAACAGAACAAGACCGGGAGGACAGAAAAGAGTGAAACCAGGTAAGCACCGTGTGACAGAGACCTGCCTCTTGAAGACGAAGGAGAAGAAGAGAGTGGTCTACAAGATCGAAAGCTGCAGATAGGTCAAGGGCAACCGCCACCGAGATATCACCACAATCGTGAGCTACGTGAAGAGCATTAGTGAAGGCGAGAAGGATAGTTTCCACACTGTGACCCTGACGAAAACCAGACTGACGCGGGTGGAGAAAGTTAATATTGTCGAGGTAGTGAGAAAGCTGAGAGAATACAAATTTTTCCAGGAGTTTGGAGACAAACGGAAGGTTAGAGACGGGACGGTAGTGAGAGGGAATCAGGGGATCAAGGGAAAACTTTTTTAGAATGGGACGGATCAGTGCGTGCTTCCAGGGATGGGGAAAAACACCTGACGAAAGACTAGAGTTGATCATGGAAAGAAGAGGAGGAAGAAGAGCAAGAGATGGATCTAACAACCAGGTTGAGGGAATAGGATCAAGGGAGCAATAGGTCTTATTGGAGGAGGAAATAAGTTGGTGAAGTTCGGCAGAGGTTAGTAAAGAGAAGGTGGACCAGGTATGAGAGTGGGTTGAAGACGGCGGAGGAGATATAATGGGGGGAGGAGAGGAAATAGGTGGGGGACAGGAAGGAAGGGAGGCCCGAAGGTTGAGAATTTTGTCGTTAAAAAATGTGGCAAGGAGTGAGGGTGGAGGGGACGGGTGAAGGGAGGGGGGAGAAGCAGAGGGGAGAAGAGAGGTCAGGGAGTGAAGCGTGTTATAGAGGTGGCGGGTCTGATTAGGAGCATTTGAGATAGCATTAGAAAAGAAATCCCTTTTAGCAGCATGTGTCTGAGTACGGTAGTGGAAGTGATGAGTCTTAAAGGAAGCAAGAGTAAGCGGAGATGGAGCCTTACGCCACTGCCGCTCGGCTCTGCGGAGCTGGGAACGAAGGAGCCTGAGACCAGGATGATACCAAGGCTGTGAAGGGCGGTGTTTTGTGGGACAAGGCTGTAAGGGGGCCACAATGTCGAGTGCATTGGAAAGAGTGGAAAACCAAAGGGTAGCTTGGGAACTAGGGGAGAGGGACGGGAAGTCAGGGGGAAGAAGAAGGGATGCTGAGGGAAAAGCGTAGTTACTCACCTGTAACAGGTGTTCTCCAGGAGCAGCAGGAATCAGTCCTCACTTATGGGTGACGTCGGCGCCGACGGAGCCCTCGCGGAGCAATTTTCCCCAGCTTTCAAAGAAAGCCTTTGGGAATTGCAGCGCGCGCATGCGCGGTCGTCTTCCCGCCCGAGGGTGCCATCTTAGCCAGTCAGATGACATAGCTAAAAAAGACAGCATAAAAATTTGCAAAAAGAACATAAGCAGACGATTGCAACTCCAAGGGGAGGAGGGAGGGTAGTGAGGACTGATTCCTGCTGCTCCTGGAGAACACCTGTTACAGGTGAGTAACTACGCTTTCTCCAGGACCAAGCAGGAAGTCAGTCCTCACTTATGGGACTCCCAAGCTCAAGGCTACCGGAGACCCTAAGCACAAAAATGAGCTCCCTCTAGCTCAGCAGCACAGAAGGACAGAATCTTCGCTGAATTATCACCCACCGGTAGCCCACATCCGGGATGGAGGGTAGGAGTTGCTCAGACCTCAAAGAGATTACGGAGGACTGCCTGTCCGAAAGCACTGTCCCTGCGGGACTCCCTCTCGAGACAGTAATGGACCGCAAAAGTCTGGCTCGAAGACCAAGTAGCGGCCCGGCAGATGTCTGCCAGCGGAACAGAGCGGAGGTAAGCCACTGACGTAGCCTTTGCCCGAACGCAATGAGCCGTGACTCGGCTTTCTAAGGAGAGTCCGGCTGCCCCATAAGCCCAAGAGATACAGTCCGCAACCCAGATGGACAGAGTACGCTTGGAGACCGGGAGCCCCAATTTATTGGGGTCAAAAGACACAAAAAGCTGAGCAGCTTTACGGTGCTCCCGCGTACGGTCAAGGTAGAAGTTCAAAGCCCTTCTACAGTCCAGGGTATGGAGGACCGTTTCAGCTCGGCTGGAGTGTGGTCTGGGAAAGAAGGTTGGAAGTACCACCTCCTGATTGATGTGAAAAGGGGAGACCACTTTAGGCAGAAATTTTGGGTGAGTCCGTAGGACTACCCTATTTTTGTAGAACCTAGTGCAAGGGGGATCAGACACGAGGGCCTGCAATTCACTTACGCGTCTAGCGGAAGTGAGGGCTATCAAGAACAGTGTTTTCCAAGACAGAAAACGGAGAGAACAGGTAGCCATAGGTTCAAAAGGCGGACAGGTGATCCGCTGCAAAACCACATTCAGGTCCCAGTCAGGCGCTGGCGGGCGCAGAGGTGGTTTAAGTAGAAGGAGACCTCGGAGAAACCTCGCTACGAGAGGGTCGCTTGAGAGAGGTCTACCGTCCACCGGCACATGATGTGCCGAAAGAGCACTGAGGTGAACTTTGACGGAATTGGACTTAAGTCCCAGATTAGAGAGGTGTAGCAAGTACTGCAAGATCACCGACACCGGGCAGGAGAAGGGATCCTGAGACTGTTGGGTACACCAGACTGCAAAGCGACGCCATTTAAGGGCGTAGCATTTGCGGGTAGAAGGCCGTCGCGAAGCCAAGACGACCTCCTCCACCTCCGCTGGCAGGAGAAGGGGAGCAAGGACTACCCTCTCAGCAGCCAGGCCATGAGGTTGAGAGACCTGAGGTTGGGGTGCAGTAGGGACCCCTGATCCTGAGTGAGGAGATCCGGTTGTACCCCCAGAGGGATGGGATCCTCCACCGCCAGTTGCAGTAGGAGCGGAAACCACAGCTGCCTGGGCCAGCGAGGGGCCACCAGGATCATGAAGGCTTTGTCTCGGAGAACCTTGAAAAGAGTCCGAGAGACTAGCGGGATGGGAGGGAAAGCGTACAGAAGGCTCCCCGACCATGAGATCAGAAAAGCGTCTGCCGCAACCCGAAGGGGGTGTGGCTGACGAGAGCAGAAGCGAGGAAGCTGCCGGTTGTGAGGACTGGCAAAGAGATCCACCGTGGGGAGGCCCCACTTGAGGAAGAGCTTCTGAACTACCAAGGGATCCAGACGCCACTCGTGCGGCTGGAGGACCCTGCTGAGTTTGTCCGCAAGGCAATTTTCTTGGCCCGGGAGATAAACTGCCTTGAGGAGAATGCCGTGACTGACGGCCCAAGAGCAGAGCTTCTGTGCCTCCCGGCAGAGGAGGAAGGAGCCCGTGCCCCCCTGCTTGTTCACGTAGAACATGGCAACTTGATTGTCCGTCTGGACGAGGACGGACTGGTGGGAAGTCAGGTGGGAGAAGGCCTTGAGCGCTAGGCGGATCGCCCTGAGCTCCAGGAAGTTGATCTGCTGAGCAGACTCCCACGTGGTCCAGAGGCCCTGAGTACGTGCCTCTTGGCAATGTGCTCCCCAGCCCAGGAGGGATGCATCGGTGGTCAGCACCCGGGCCGGCTGAGGTGACTGGAAAGGCATTCCGAATATCAGGTTCGGCTGCCGGAGCCACCACCGGAGAGACGAGAGCAGCGGCTCGGAGACGCGCACTAGGTCTGCTAGGCCGCCTGTGGCTTGTCGCCACTGCTGGCGGAGACACCATTGAGCAGACCGCATATTCAGGCGGGCATTGGGGGTCACATGGACGGTGGAAGCCATATGGCCGAGTAGTCTCAGGAAGCGCCTGGCGGAGACCAGGGGCTGGCTGCGAAAGCGGTCGGCTAGGTCCATGAGCCGTTGAGCCCTGTCGAGCGGTAGGTATGCTCGCGCCTGAGGAGTGTGCAGTCTTGCGCCGATGAACTCGAGATCCTGTGAGGGGAGCAAAGTGGACTTTGCGAAGTTTATAACAAAGCCCAAGTGCTGCAGAAGAGTCACCGTGCGGCGCGTGGCGTCGGTGACCTCCCGAGCGGACGCTGCTCTGATGAGCCAGTCGTCGAGGTACGGAAAGACATAGAGGCCGTGAAGCCGGAGATGGGCCGCCACGACCGCGAGACATTTTGTGAAGACTCGCGGTGCGGAGGACAGGCCAAAGGGCAGTACTCTGTACTGGTAATGATTTCCTGCCACCACAAACCTTAGGTATTGGCGGTGGCTTGGGTGGATGAGGATGTGCGTGTAGGCATCCTTTAGATCCAAGGAGCATAGCCAATCTCCCTGCTGGAGGTAGGGCAGAAGGATTCCAAGGGTAAGCATTTTGAACTTCTCCCGCACAAGGAACTTGTTGAGGTTGCGCAAGTCCAGGATGGGTCTGAGGCCCCCTGTTCTCTTTGGTATCAGAAAATACCTGGAATAAAAGCCTTGACCTCTCAGGTGGTGTGGCACCGGTTCCACCGCCTGTTCCTGCAGAAGACCTGCTAACTCCTGAAGGAGTAATTCCCTGTGCAGAGGGGGTCGCGGAGGTTCTCCCGGAAAATAGGAGGGAGGAACCTGGTGGAAGTGGAGAAGATAGCCTTCTCGCACGACTTGAAGCACCCAGGCATCTGCAGTGATGCTGGACCACCTGTGGGCGAAGTGAACCAGCCGGCCTCCGGTGCTGGGAGGAACCAGCGGGGGGGGAAAGGCTATGCTGTGTGAGTCAAAAACCCCCACCCTGCTGAGCAGGGGCTGGTGGTGCAGGCTTGGGGGCTTGCTGCCTATGGGACCCGTTACCCCGTCCCTTGGCCTGCTGGCCCTGTCGGGGAGCTGCAGGGGCCTGATAATGGGGGTATTGTTTGTAGGCAGCCGCCTTCCTCGGGTAAAAGGACTTTTTCCCCGAGCCCTTCTTTTTCTGGGAAGGGGCGGAGGTCTTCCTAGAAAGCCTGGTCCTGGTGAGAGTCTCAGTCTCAATTTGCGCAGCCTTTTCCGCCATGGGCTTGCCAAAGAGGTTTTCGCCTCGGCAGGGGACATCGACCAACTTGTCCTGCACCCAGGGCTCAAGGTCTGACGACTGAAGCCAAGCCTGTCGGCGGGCACCGATGCCGGCTGCGGCCACTCGAGCCGATGCTTCAAAGCCATCATAGGCTGCTCGGGACATGAACTTTGAGCATTCCCGAATGCCAGTGGACAAGGCTAGGAACCTCCGCAAGGGTTCCTCGGACAGACCAGCGGAGAATCCGGCTAGCTCTTTAGCCAGATCCCGGAGATACATGCCCATGTATAGCTGGTAAGTCTGGACACGACATGCGAGCATAGAGCCCTGGAAACACTTCTTGCCAAGGCCATCCAGGTTACGGGCCTCCCTTCCAGGAGGCACCGAGGAGTGCATCTTCTGGCTCTTAAGACGATGCATGGCCGATTCCACTACCATGGAATGGTGTGGCAGCTGTGCCTTTTGAAAGCCAGGGCTCTTGCGGACTCGATAGATAGAATCGACCCGCTGGCTCAGGACCGGCGAGGAGGCCGGACTCTCCCACATGCGGAAGAGTAGTCGTTCCAGCATAGGAGGAACCGGTACAGTAAAGTGTTCCCTCGCGGGAGAGTCATACTGGAGGGCGTCGAGCTCTTCGGCTCGAGGCTCCTCCTCGGGATCCGCAGGGAAGGCCAAAGCCTTGGCCATATCCCTAACGAAGTCCGAGAACCGGGCATCCTCCAGGGGGGACTGCTTCCGAGGCTCGGACTCCGGTGAGTCCGATGGGACACACCGAGTCCGGAAAGAATCAGGCGACTCTTCCTCCTCAGACTCCCAGACCGACTCCGACGAGGACTCGGTGGGGTCGGCCCGGGCAGGGCGCGGCGCCAGCCGCCCCAACGCCGAGGGAGTCGGCGTCGGCGACCTCGGTCCCGAACAGGAGGCCGAGGGTGACCTCGACCGAGGATCGACTCGAGTTCTCATCGACTCGAGGATCGGCTCGGTCTCCGGGGTCGACTTGGACGTCGACGTCCCGGCGGTCGGGGCAGCGGCGCCAGCGAGCAGTGCCCTCTGCTGGTCCATGAAGGCAGACAGTCTGCTCTCCAAGGCCGTCAACCTGAGTCCGAGCTCAGGTGACCCAGCAGCCCCCGACTCGGGCCCCGACGGCGTCGGGCCCGACGTCGGCTGTCGCGGAGGCGAGTCCAGAAGGACCACAGGACTTACCCGGGCAGGCATCTCCGGCTCCAGGCGAGGTCGCTTCGGGATGTGTTCCTTCTCCAAGGACCCGGGGCGGCTGTCGGGGCTATGCGACCTGGCCCTCGCGGAACCAGGAGCGTCCACCGACGCCGCCCTCGCGGGTTTCACCTTCCGACGATGGTCCCCGGAGGGAGAACCCCGGTCGGAGGAACTCCGGCGACGGTCCGAGCTGGAGCCTTTCGACGCGGAGGCCTCCGACGAGGTCCGGGTACGGCTGGGGTCAGCGAAGATTCTCTCACGCTGATGCCGCCGACTTCTCAACGCCTTTGAGGACATTTTGCTGCAGGGCCCACAGATCAGTTCCTCATGATCCGGGCCCAGGCAGCGGAGGCAAAAGTCGTGTGTGTCAGTTAGTGACATATTTCGGTCACACCGACCACACCGCTTAAACCCACTGGCAGCCATCGGGGGAAAAAGGGCCCCTGCGAGGTCAAAGGACCGGGCTGCCAGGGAAAAACCGAAAACGAAAGCTGACTAAGTCAGAAAAACCGAAAAAAGTAAGAGGACTCGTGACCGGCGTCGCGAGTCCGGGCGGGAAAAAGATCGGCGTCGAACCGAAGGAAAAAAAGGATAAAATAAAGAAGAAAATCGACTTTTTTTGCGGGGACAAGACGGGGACGTCTGTAGGGCTCCGCGGAAAAAAGAAGACTGGCTAAGATGGCACCCTCGGGCGGGAAGACGACCGCGCATGCGCGCTGCAATTCCCAAAGGCTTTCTTTGAAAGCTGGGGAAAATTGCTCCGCGAGGGCTCCGTCGGCGCCGACGTCACCCATAAGTGAGGACTGACTTCCTGCTTGGTCCTGGAGAATTGCTGTATGGTAGAAGGAGTGATACGACGGGAAAGACGCTGAAAAGGAGGAGGTATTGTGACAGATGACTGAGGAGGGGAGTCAGGAAGGGAGCAATGGAAAAGTAAACAATAATGATCTGACCAAGGGAGGGTAACGGAGGATAGGGCAGAAAGGCAGAGTGAGGATGAGGAAAGGGTAAGAAGGAGATCGAGAGTGTGACCAGCTGTGTGGGTGGGGAAGGAAACATGTTGGAGGAGAGAGAGGTCATCTAAAAGAGAGAGAAATGCGTGATCCCTTGAAGATACAGGAGAGTCGAGGTGCAGGTTAAAGTCACCTGCGATAAGGAGCTGGGGGAAAGCGAGCGTTAGATCAGAAATAGTGAGAAGTAAAGAGTTCCAGAGATCAGATCGCGAGGCAGGCGGAAAATAGACAAGGAGGATGTGTAACGGGAGAGGAGAATGAAGTTGAAGGAGAAGAGCCTCAGGATACTGAAGCAGTGGAGAAAAGATCTGTGTAAAGGAAAGAGCAGGGTGCAGAATAGCGGCCACCCCGCCACCAGAGCGGCCTGAACGTGAAACAGAGACCGCAGAGTAACCAGGGGGAAGAGAGCGGGCCAGGAGAGCAGCCTCTCCCTCTTTTAACCAGGTTTCTGTGATAAGGAAAAGGTCTAGAGAGTTTAAAGTGATGAGGTCCTGGACAAGTAGAGTTTTAGCTCTAAGAGATCTGCAATTAAGAAGTCCCATCCGAAGAGTAGATGAGGGATGAGAGGGGGAAGGGGTCTGAACAGAAGTAGTAGTGTTACAGCATGGAAGAAGATGGCTTAGACAGCGAGAGCGCTTCGGTGCAAAGGACGCTGGACGGCGGCCCCAGAAGACAGGGATAGGGGCCATCGAGGAGGGAAGAGGAAGAGAAGTGAAGTAAGTTAAGGGAATGAAAGGAGAGGAAAGGAGGCTCACCGTGAGTGAAGAGAACGACGTCGTCGGGTAGGAGAGAGAAGTTAGGAGAACCGGAGAAGACGGCAAATGTGTGAACAGCTGATGTGGGAGGAAACAAAAGGGGATCAAAGGGATAAACAACAGAATGAACCAAACAGGGACCAGGCCTACGCGGGCGGAGAGGCCCCAAGGAGCGCACCCAAGGAGCACGTCATGCTCCTTAGGTGCGCTCCTTCGGTGCGCCGCGGCAACAAGCGCCGCAGGCGCTGTAGCTTTATGGGAAGCGGCCAGAATACCTCTGTGACCGCGGGCACGCTCACGCGGCCGCGGGATTGCTGGGGGAGGGACCAGGCAGGCACCAGAAGGCAGCAGAAACAATGGCAGACAGCTGAGTCTACGGAGAAAGCACAGGTATACACACAGTAATGGCAGGTAGAAAGACAGCATCAACAAGCAGACATCAAGTAGCACGAGCAGCCAAACACCGCAGGCACTGTAGCTTTATGGGAAGCGGCCAGGATACCTCTGTGACCGCCGGCACGCTCACGCGGCCGCGGGATTGCTGGGGGAGGGACCAGGCAGGCACCGGAAGGCAGCAGAAACAATGGCAGACAGCTGAGTCTACGGAGAAAGCACAGGTATACACACAGTAATGGCAGGTAGAAAGACAGCATCAACAAGCAGACATCAAGTAGCACGAGCAGCCAAACACCGCAGGCGCTGTAGCTTTATGGGAAGCGGCCAGGATACCTCTGTGACCGCGGGCACGCTCACGCGGCCGTGGGATTGCTGGGGGAGGGACCAGGCAGGCACCGGAAGGCAGCAGAAACAATGGCAGACAGCTGAGTCTCTGTGACCGCGGGCACGCTCACGCGGCCGCGGGATTGCTGGGGGAGGGACCAGGCAGGCACCGGAAGGCAGCAGAAACAATGGCAGACAGCTGAGTCTACGGAGAAAGCACAGGTATACACACAGTAATGGCAGGTAGAAAGACAGCATCAACAAGCAGACATCAAGTAGCACGAACTATAATACTTGAAAAGATATTACTTGATCTCCACCTTCTTACTTCATGACCTCTTCCTTTGTTAACACCCCCTAAAGAGTAAATTAAAACCATTTGCCTGTTAAGCTCCTTGCGAATGAGCTGAGTGATAATAGCCAACTGACAAAATTCCTTACCTAACATCTAGAAAGCCACACCTAAATTATAAAATTAAGAACAGTGCACTAAGTTTTACACATGCAGCAGGCAAGACCAATCTGCCATATCATTCCAGTCCATATTGCTGAGGATGTACTCCAGCTGTCAGCCACAGAAGCTTGGCTGCAACCTCTCCCTCTCCCTGCCACTGTCCCTCTATCTGTCCCAAGCATGTGTGCATTTTTTCACACTACTAGTTTCCATCACCTCTGCTGGTAGGTTATTCAGGCATCTACCAGCCTTTACTAAGTATTTCATCACACTTCCGAAACTTCCTCCATTCATTTTCATTTTATGACAGCCTCAAGGGCGGCCCAAGGATGTTACGGGGCCATGTGCGGAGACTAACTGCAGGGCCTCATTTACATAAATTTTTTCATATCCACTGGGTCTCATTTGTATAAATCTAATTTATTGTATTTTAAAATATATATGCTACCCATCTAAAATTTTAAGCAGCTTTCAAAGGAGTCCTTCACAAGCCTCCTTTTTTGTCCAATCATGACTTAGGGGCATGTTTACTAAACATCAAAGTGCCAAAGTACCCATAGACATAAATGGGTGTTGCTACACTTAGCACACATTCAAATTTGCGAAAGCATGTTAACCTTTAGTAAACATGCCTCTTAATGTGTGTTGAAAAACCATTTGCATATACAGGTGCATAACTACAAAACCCTGCTCATTTATAACCCATAGCAAACCTGCCATATCATAATAGCACTACCAGGACTCACACAGCAACTAACCCTATTTATCAAAAGGTAGCACTACAAATATTAAACCAGTACATCTCTTACTGGGAAGAGAGAACAAGTAGGTCTACTACACAGAAACTAGACGAACAAAATAGAACAGTTCTGTTATACACGGAAAACACTCAGACTGTCACCAAATACAGAACAAGGGATCACGATTTAGAAATAAGACGACAATAACTGAACTGAGAACCCCAAAAGCCAAACTTTGAATGCACCACAACACCGGAAAAATTAAACTATGAAATTAATTTCTTCTGATACTGATCAAAGCACAAAGACATCAGTGCACATTTCTCAGAGCTGACATATTCCAGAGAATAAATTCAAAATAAAATACTTTCTCTACCTTTTCTTGTTTGGGCATTTTATTTTTCAGTCACAATTGCATCACTTTCTCTTCTGCGTTCTTCCTGTGTTCTACTAACTCTCCATTGTCTGCTGTCCATTTGTCCTCTCTTCTATTTTTTTTTCCATTTTGTTGTCTACATCTACCTCTGACATACAGATCTTTCATTTTTTGTTCTTTTCTCCATTTCTTTACTCATTCATCCAGTCAATTTCAACCCTCTGTTCTCAATCTCCTTTTGACTTTTAACCTAGCAACTTTCCATCTACTCTAACCTCCAGCCCAGCTCTCCCATTTCTCATCTCACTCCTTCGTTAGCCTCTTATTCCCCTCTTTCTTTCACTCACTCCCCATTACTACATTACAACCCTTTAATCATCCTCCTCCTCTCACTCATCTCCTCGCTATCTTCCCATGGCCTCTCTCACATAGTTCCATCATGCCCACCATTCCCCCCCCCCTCTCATCATCCTAATTCAGCATCTCCCAATTCTCTCACCCTTCTGCTTTACCCCCAAAATCCAGCATCTCATGTTTTCTCTTCCACCTCGCCATAGACCATCTATCCGCTTCCCCTGCAGTGGTCCGACATCTCTCCTATCTCCCTTTCCCACCCAGTATCTTCTCTCTCTCCCCCTGTTCCTCTCTATTCCAGGCCAATATATCCCTTCTTTCTCATAACTTAGAATTCCTCTATCTCTATACACACCCACACACCATATCCCATCTCTTTTTTTCCTCCTCTCTCTGTCCTCCTGCCCCCCCCCCCCCCCCGGGAAAAAATATAATGCAAAGCCATTCCTGGCATCTTCTCTTTTTCCGAGTCAGTGGCAGAAAGATCTCATAGCATCATACTTTATCTTTCTTTCTCTGAGTCAGCACACAGCAGCCAGTGCTGCCTGTAGCATTCTCTTCTGGTGAATGGCCCTGCACACAGGAAGTGAATGCTATAGGCAGCATTGGCTGCTGTTGCCGACTCAGAGAAAGATGAAGTTGCACGATGCCGGAGCTGCATTCACAGTGAGTTGTGCCAGCTCCTGGGCCCACCATATGAGTCCCCAGTTATTCTCCAAATACCCAACCAATCTTAGATTCTGTCTTCTTTTCTCTCCTCCCCCCAATTTTAAAGTCTCCACCTAAGTCCCTGCTTTTCCCCATCTCCCTGTCCCCAGTACTACCTCCAACATTCCTTCTGCACACCCACCCAGTTACTTTCTTCTCTGATACAGCATAGTAACTCACCTGTAAGACAATAGTAGCCCAAATGCCCTTGAGTACCGGGCAGACCGAGTTTAAAGATTCCAAAATTACCCCTGCCTACCGATAGCCAGATTAATATGAATAAAATATAGTCTCTAAAATGCTTGTATGCAAATGCTAGAGGTCTAAAAAATAAGATGGGAGAGTTGGAATATATAACACTAAATGAGAGGTAAGATATGATTGGCATCTCAGAGACATGATGGAAGGAGGACAACCAGTGGGACACTGATACCTGGGTACAAACAATATTGCAATGATAGAGCTGATCAAATTGGTGGAGGGGTTGCGCTCTATGTTAGAGAGGGCATTGAGTCTCAAAGGATTAAAGTTTTGCAGGAAACAAAATTTGCTGTAGAATCTCTATGGATTGAAATTCCATCTAAAAAGAGGAAGGCGATGGCAGTGGGGATGTACTATCGACCGCCTGGCCAGAATGAACAAATAGATGATGAAATGCTCAAAGAAATCAGGGAAGCTAACAAAAGCTACAGCACAGTAATAATAAGGGCTGATTTCAATTACCCCGTATTGACTGGGTCAGTGTCACGGCAGGACATGCTATTGAGATAAATTTCTAGATGAAATAAATGACTGCTTCTTGAAGCAGCTGGTTCATGAACCAACCAGAGGGGAAGCCATTTTGGACCTAGTCCCTAGTGGAACACCAGATCTGATGCAAGAGATAAGGGTGTTGGGGCCACTTGGCAATAGTGATCATAGCATGATCGTGTCTGATTTAATTAATGGAGGAGGAATGGTAAGGGAATCCACAGTGCTACTTTTTAATTTTTGAAAGGGAGATATGATAAAATGAGGAATATAGTTAAGAAAAAAATAAAAAGAACAGTTGCAAAGGTTAAAGACTTACATCAAGCTTGGGTGTTATTTAAAAATACTATCTTGGAAGCCCAGACCAGCTGTATTCCACGCTTTAAGAAAAGTGGAAGGAAGTCCAAAAAACAGCCAGCATGGTTTAAAGGTGAGGTCAGAGAGGCTATTCTTGCAAAAAATAAAAAAGCATCTTTCAGGAAATGGAAAAAAGAGCCAAATGACGAAAACTGGAAACAGCACAAGCACTGGTAAGTTAAATGCAAGGCAGGCAAAGAAAGAATTTGAGAAGAAGCTTGCTGTGGAAGCAAAAATGTGTAATAAAGACTTTTTCAAGTACATCCATAGCAAAAAACCTGTGAGAGTCAGTTGGACCATTAGATGATAGAGGGGTAAAAGGGGCACTAAGAGGGGACAAGGCCATAGCAGAGAGACTGAATGAATTCTTTGCTTCGGTCTTTACTGAGGAAGATGTAGGGATGTTATCCATGACTGAATTGGTATTTAAAGGTGATACTGTGCAAGAATTGAAAGAAATATCAATACAACAGGAAGATGTATTCGATAAACTGAAGAGTAGCAAATCACCTGGACTGGATGGTATACATCCAAGGGTATTGAAAGAACTGAAATATGAGATTGCAGACCTGCTATTAGTAATCTGTGAATTATCATTAAAATCATCTGCAATACCTGAAGATTGGAGGATGGCCAATGTAACGACAATTTTTAAAAAGGGTTCCAGGCTTGATCCGGGAAACTACAAACCAGTGAGCCTGATGTCAGTACAAGGAAAAATGGTAGAAACCATCATAAAGAACAAAATTACTGAACACGTAGATAGTCACGGCTTAATGGGAGACAGCCAACATGGCTTTAGATAAGGAAGATCTTGTCTTACTAATCTGTTATGTTTTTTTAAGGTGTGAATAAACAGGTAGACAAAGGTGAGTCAGTTGATATAGTGTATCTTGACTTTCAGAAAGCCTTTGACAAGGTCCCTCGTCAGAGACTTTTGGCAAAACTAAAAAGTTATGGGATAGGAGGCAGTGTATTATTTATTTATTTTATTTAAACAGGTTTTATATCCCGCTTTTTCCTTCAATCAAAGCGGTCACACTACAATATAATACAGGTTATACAGAGGTGAGGGAAACAAGTACCACTCTTCGTTACATCAGAGCAGTAGCAAATGGGATCAATTATTGTGGATCAGGAACTGGTTAAAAGATAGAAAGAAGACGGTAGAGCTAAATGGGCAATTTTTCCAATGGAGAAAGGTGAATAGTGAAGTACTCCAGTGATCTGTGCTGGGTCTGCTGCTTTTTGACATATTCATAAATGACCTGGAAAGGGGAGTAACGAGTGAGGTTATCAGATTTGCAGATGACATGAAACTATTTAAAATTGTTAAAACCCATCAGGATTGTGGAAAATTGCAAGAGGATCTTGATAAATTGGAAGACTGGGCATCCAAATGGCAGATGAAATTTAATGTGAACAAGTGCAAAGTTATGCACCTAGGGAAGAACAACCCAAACTATGGTTACATGATGAAAGGTTCCACAATATGAACCACCACCCAGGCAAAAGATTTAGGCGTAAATCGTGGATAAGATGTTTAAACCCTCCGCCCAGTGTGCAGCAGCAGCCAAGAGAGCAAATAGAATGCTAGGTATCATAAGGAAAGGAATGGAAAATAAAACAAAGGATATTATAATGCCTCTGTATCATTCCAAGGTGCGACCGCACCTTGAATATTATGTGCAATTCTGGTCATCGTATCTTAAAAAGGATATAGTATTATTAGAAAAGGTAGAGAGAAGAGCCACCAAAATGGTAAAGGGGATGGAAGGATATCCCTATGAAGAGAGGCTAAAAAGGTTAGGGCTCTTCAACCTGGACAAGAGATGGCTGAGAGGAGATATGATAGAGGTCTATAATTAATGAATGGAGTGGAATGGGTAACCGTAGATCGATTGTTTACATCATCAGAATATAGAAAGACTAGGGAACATGCAATGAAGCTACAGGGTAACCTATTTAAGACTAATAAGAGAAAATATTTTTTCACTCAACGTGTAATCAAACTCTGGAATTTGTTACCGGAGGATGTAGTAAAAGCTGTTAGTGTAGCTGGGTTTAAAAAAGGTTTGGACAAGTTCCTGGAGGAAAGGTCCATAAACCATTATTAAAAGGGACACAGGATATCACTGCTTGAGCCAGTACAAGCATTGTGGAAACTGTGTCTTTTGGGGAAACTGCTAGGTACTTATGACCTAGATTGGCCACTGTTGGAAACAGGATACGGGGCTTGATGGACCTTGGTCTGACCCAGTATGGCATATTTTATGTTCTCCCCCAGCTTCTGCTCCTTTCTAGTTACAGCCTTTTCCAGCATCCGCTCCCTCCCAGTCCCATTCTCCCCATCCCCCAGCATCAGCCAATTTCCAGTCCTAGCCCCCCTATATATCAGTCTTCCTCCAATCCCAGCCCCTCCCAGCATCAGCTCCCTTCTAATCCCTCCATCCCCCAGAATCAGCTCTTTTCAGGTCTTAGCCCCCACCCCCCATATTAGTCCACCTCCAGTCCAATCCCTCTCAGCATCATTTCCCAATTCCTGGATCCCCATTAGCCCTTTTCCAGTTCTGCCCCCCCCCCCCCAAGTATCAGCCCCCTTCCAGTCCCAGTCCCTCCCAGCATTGCCTTCCTTTCAATTGCAATCTCCCCATCCCCAACATTAGCCCATTTCCCATCCTAGCCCCAGTAACGGTCCTCTTCCAGTGTCAGCGCCTCCTCCCCCAAAGCATTTTCCTTTTTTCCCCATGGCTGTGCTAAGTTGCAGTTGCTGGCATGGCTCCCTAAGTAGAGGTTAAACAGGTGCACTTCATTTTCTCTTGTGCAAGAGAAAGGAAGTGCCCCTGTTTAACCTCTACAAACAGAGCGGCACCGGCAGTTACAAATTAGCACAGCCACGGGAGAAAAAGGAAAACATTTCTGTGCCTGTTTACTTCCATGGCTGTGCAGAGGTGAGTTGGGGAGCCAAGCTTCGGGCTTCCCCAGCTCTCTTAAGCCAGTCAGACACGTGCAGGACCCCTCGAGGGGCAGGGCCATGTGTGAGCGACATTCCCGCACATGCCTTGGGCAGGCCCTGGACACCCTGTCATTTTCTATGGACATTCATCTTCTTGTAATTTGCTGTAATGTTAAATATCTGAATGTTTCTGTCATATAATCCCTTTTACTTCTTTCCTCCAGCAAGTATAGTCTGTGTTCCTTAAATCTGTCTTTGTAGGGTTTGTTTTGCAGGCCCCATCTCATTTTAGTAGCCCTTTTCTAAACTGCACCCATTGTCTTAATGTGGATAACTGCAAAGTAATGCACATAGGGAAGAAAAACCCAAATTATAACTACTCGATTCTAGGTTCCACATTAGGAGTCACCACTCAAGAAAAGGATCTAGAGGTCCCTGTGGATAGATACAGAGAAGGGTGACTAAAATGATAAAGGGGATGAACATGCTTCTTTTATGAGAAAAGGCTAAAGAGGTTAGGGCTCCTCAGCTGGGAGAAGAGAGGAAATATGATGGAGGTCTATAAAATCCTGAGTGAAACCAGTAAATGCAAATCAGTTGTTTGTCCCTTCATGGCAAGTCCCATATTCTTTGTACTTTTTGAAAAGAATGTGTGCAACTGAGTCAAGGCAGACACCTGATGACCCAGCAACCTCTGGGTTTTCTTGGTAAAGTATGACTGGAAGTAGATTGCCAGACCTTTCTGAGGCAATGGAAGATAAAGTAACTTGCCCAAGGTGTACCAGCAGGTATCAAACCCTGATCTCTTAGTTATCAGGCCACTCTGTTAACCACTAGGCTATGCCTCCACACCCCAAAAGTAGCACATTTAAAACAAAAGGGAAGAAAATATTTTTTTCTCCAGAGACAAGCAGGGGGATGCAGGCACACTAAGGTGAAGTTCTGACTAAGCCTTGTGTGCCCGGATCTCTCTCAGCTCAGAGAAGCTTTGCTGTGCCTCTGAGCATGCATGCCTGCTTCCCGCCTGCTTGCCTCTGGATATCTGTTTTTTTTCTGACTGTGCCAGCAACGCCATGGTTTCTCTCTTTTTCTCTCCCTCATCGGCCTCTGAACATCACCAATTCCCTGCCACGATCACCAGTGCTACTCAAATCAACCTCTGTCTGTCATCGGCCAAGGAAACAGTTGTTCAATCGGATCAGCTGTCACATCGGCAGGGCCGATCATGGGTGACCCGTGTTCCCCAGAGTAGCCATGAATCAGCCAGTGGCGCAAAATGCAGCTGAAACAAAAAAACAAAGATCAAATGATCCTCTGGGACACTCTGCTCGGCAGCTCAAGCCACCTCTGCGGGGCCTTCCTAACATGCCTTTTTCATTGGATCACATCTCCGCCTTCCTCCCATCAGGCCATGTTCAGGCATGATTGGGACCCCAGAGGGCAGCTGCACAGCTGGAGGCAACACTCCTCCTAGCAACGGATTCAGGGTCAGGGGGTCCCCCTCTGCTAATCTTCCCAATGAGCTCCACCCTTCCCCACTGGAACTCATTCCAAACCTTCCCACCCCCCCCCCCTGCATCTTCCTCCAGCCAGGGGACAGCTCCAAAGCCAGGGACCAAAGCCAAAGGGAAATACAAGCATTAGAAAATCCACTCTTTCCCCTTGAGGGCCAACTCTGCCAGTAAGCTCGCAACAAAATGTCAGGGCAGCTGCCACCAGGCCACTCCTCCCCCAAGCTACCTGCACCATTACCCGATGGCCCCCCTCCTCTGGGGGAGGCCCTCAAGCCCTCAATCATTCCTCATTCTCCTTCTGCAGAGGTTTGTCCAGGACAGCTCTGCCATCCTCCAGGCAGCCTCCTTCACCCCCAACCCCGCACCAAGAAATATGCATCGATCCTAGGATTTCCAACCCCCCCATCCCCAGGGATAACAGGGTCTCCTTCCCTCATCGACTGACAACCTCTGCCACCACTAGATGAGGATGCCAGCTCTTTATGAGCTTAACACACCTGGGAGCCCTGTGATTCCATCATAACTGATCAGTCTCCCACCCCCACCAACCAGGACCTACAAGAACCACCAGTGGACGACCTCTCCTATGCTACATTCCTCCAGAAGATCTTTCAGGTGCTTGCCTTCAGCGACTCTCAATCCCCCATGAAAAAATGCAACTTCCAGTCCATTCTCAAGGCTTGCAGTGCCCCAAGGAGGTCCTTGCTCTGCTTGTCCTCCAGATCCTCTTAGATCTACAGGCCTCCTTCTGGAAAACACCCACTTCGGGCAGCACCACATCTTGGCAGTTCAACCTAAAGTACAAAGTTATGCCAGCCCCCAGCTTTGAGCATCAGCAACCACCCCATCAGTCAGTGGTCTCCAAGGCTGTCCTGAAGAAATCCAAGAGTACCAAACTTTTATCTCAAAACACCACCAGGCAAGGAACAGCAAACCCTGGATACCATTAGCCACAAATCCTACCAAAGCAATACCTTAGCCATGCAGATCTCAACCCACCAGCTGAAAACGCTACATCATCACCACAATCTTCTCCTTCAGCTGGATGATCCCACTTCTACTGACCCAGCCCAGCAAGCAACTAACCTTCATGAATCCAGCTACCATATCATGTGTACCATATATAACATCTATGATTCAGTGGCATGCTCTGCAGCCACAACCATCTCAGCCAGATGAATAGCCTGGCTCTGCATATCCAGACTCTGGGAAGACCTTCATGAGTGCCTGGTGGACACCTCCTGTCAAGATGACAGTCTCTTTGGCTCCAAGGTGCAAGAGGCTGTATCCAAAGTAAAAGATCACTCCTCCACTCAACGGGAGCTGCCCGCCCAACCAGCAGAGTCAATCTCATCCATTCTCCGAGGACAGCAGGAATCAGTCCTCACATATGGGTGACTTCAGCACTGACTGAGCCCATACAGTAATCTCTCCCCAGCTTTCAAAGAAAGCTTTTGGGAGATCTACCACGCATGTGTGGTCCCCTTTCTGCCTAAGGGTGCCATCTTGCCTCAGTATGATGAGGGCAAAAATGACAAAAAAGCAACTCCACGGGAAGGAGAGAGGGTTGTGAAGACTGATTCCTGCTGTCCCTGGAGCACAACTGTTACAGGTGAGTAACTATGCTTTCTCCAGGAACAAGCAGGAAGTCAGTCCTCACATATGGGACTCCCCAGCTACAGGCTACCGAAAAACCTGTAAAAGCCATGGGTGACCGAAAAAAAAGAACCATGAGAAGCAGCAATGGAGTCAAGGAACAGCAAGATCCCTGAGTGGCCCCAAGTGTCCAGCAAGGAACCATTTCTCCGGTAGCTGAACACAATGAAGGGCCATAGGGCAGGCGTTGCCTTACACCCCAAGCAGATGTCAGAGCACTGCCCTGGTGGGACTCCCTCTCCAGGCAGTAATGTGCTGTAAAGCTATGGACTGAGGACCAGGTGGCAGCCCGGCAGATCTCCGTTTAGGGGACAGAGTGCAGGTTCACCACAGACACAGGCATGGCCCGGACGCTGTGCACCATGATGTGGCTCTCCAGCAAGAGACCAGCCTGTTGATTTTATTTATTTATTTACATTCTCTTATATACCGCGCTATTCTGCATCAGTGCGGTTTACATTGAACAAACTGAAATTACATTGAACAGGGCATTATAGCTTGGAGATAACTATTTTACAGGGAACATGGGCTATGGAGGGTTAAGTGGCTTGCCCAAGACCACAAGGAGCACCTGTGGGACTAGAAACCCCAGTCCTTCCAGCCCAAGGTTGCTGTACTCTAGTGGGATTTGAACCCCCGACCTTCCGGCCTGAAGTACCTTGCCCTAACCACTAGGCCACTCCTCCACTCCACTTGATAGGTGAAGGCGATGCAGTCCACCACCCAAATGGACAGGGTACGCTTGGAGATCACTACTCCCAGCTGATTTGGGTCATAGGAGATGAAGAGTTTCAAGGAGCGACAATTGGCCTTGGTACGCTCCAGGTAGTAGACCAGGGCCCGCTTACTGTCCAGTGTTGGAGAGCAGCCTCTGCCCTGTTAGCATGAGGCCACGGGAAGAAGATGGGGAGCACCACCTCCTGGCTGAAGTGGAATGAAGACACCACCTTAGGCAGAAACTTATGGTGCGTGCAGAGCATGACCCTGGTTTTCTGGAACCTCATATAAGGTGGGCAGAGGTGCGAGCAGAGGTGAGCATCACAAGGAAGACCACCTTCCAGGAGAGATACTTGAGGTGTCAAGAGGTGAGAGGGTCAAAGGGTGGTTCAGTAAGCTTGGACAGAACTACATTGATATCCCATGCTGCCACCGGAGGAAGGAGAGGCTGCTATGAGAGCAGCAGGCCCCTCAGGAAATGAGTCACGAGGGGCTGAGCAGAGAGGGGCTTACTCTTGATAAGGTGGTAGTGCGCTGAAAGTGCACCGAGGTGTACTCTAATGGAGTTGGACTTCAGCCCTGACTGGGACAGGTGAAGCAGGTACTGCAGCACCGATTGGACTGGACAGGAGAAGAGGTCGATCCTTCTCCGCACACCACATGAAGAATCTCCACCACTTGAAGGTGTAGGCCTAATATACACTTTCAGCAGCCAGGCTCTCAGAGTCATGGACTCCAGACTGGGGTTCAGAAGAGAGCCGCCCTCCAAAGGAACCGGGGGCACCTGAGACAGGCAGAGGAGCAGGGGAATCAATGGCTGCCAGGGCCACCGGGAAGCCACAAGGATTAGGGTGGCTCTGTCAAGCTGAGTCTCGAACAGGGTTTTGGCGATCAGAGGCATGGGTGGGAAGGTGTAGAGAAACACATCTGCCTCCACTCGAGAGGGATGTGGCTTTCTGGAGCAGAAGTGGAGCAGCTGAGCATTGATGGGGCTGGTGAAGAGGTCCACCTGTGGGAACCCCTAGAGACTGAACAGCTGGCTGGCTAACCAGAGGTTCAGCTGCTACTCGTGTGGTTGGAGGACCCAGCTGAGCCAGTCCACCAGGGCACAGTCCTGGTCCAGGAGGTACAACACCCGGAGGAGCATCCTGTTCTTGCTGGTGAAGGAACAAAGGCCCACCGCTTCTTGGCACAAGAGGGATGACCATGTGCCCCCCTGCTTGTTGATGCAGAACATCGCCACCTGGTTGTTGGTATGGATCAGTACAGCCAGGTGCAGTAGGTGGTGATGAAAGGCCCAGAGGACTAGTGCTATGGCTCAAAGCTCCAAGAGGTTGATTTGCTGGAGGCTCTCCACCTCTAACCAATGGCCCTAAACACAAAGGTTGTCGCAATGAGCACCAAAGCCCAGCTTGGAGGCATTAGTGGTGAGGATCTTCTGGGGGTGGTGAGGACCTGGAAGGTCATCCCAGCCCGTAGGTGCTGGGGCTGCTGCCACCAGCTGAAGGAGTCTGCCAGAGGGTGGGTCACAACCACTCTATCCCACAGGTGCCCTGTTGCTTGAGACCACTGGGAGCAGAGTGCCCACTGGGCTGGCTGCATGTGGAGGCAATTCTCTGGAGTGACATGCACAGTGGAGGCCAGCAGGAGAGGCAGGAGGTGCACTGATGCCAAGGAGCAACCCTGGACATTTCCTGCAAGAGCCATTAAGCAGTGGACCATGTCCAGAGGGAGGAAGGCCTTGGCCTGGATGGTGTCCAGTAGTGCCCCTAAAAAACTCCAGGCTTGATGGTTGGAGGTGGGACTTGGGGTAGTTTATGATGAACCCCAGCGCGAGGATGGTGTGGGCCGCTACCTGATGTGCTTCGGTGGCGGTTTTGCCCTTGATGAGTCAGTCATCCAGGTAGGGAAAGATGAACACCTCCTGCAGTGACTACCGTCAGGCACTTGGAGAACACCCTTGGGGCAAAAGCCAGTCTGAAGGGCAGGACCCTGTACTGATAATGACAGCCTCCTACCACGAAGCGGAGGTACTACCTGTGGTGGGGATGGATGAGGATGTTCATGTATGCATCCTTGAGATCCAATGAGCATAGCCAATCACCCTACTGGAGGTAGGGCAGCAATATTCCAAGAGACAGCATCTTGAACTTCTCCCTCACCAGGAACTGGTTGAGGTCCTGCAAGTCTAGAATGGGCCGAAACGCTCCATTTCTTTTCGGAACCAGAAAGTAGTGGGAGTAGAACCCCTTTCCCCCAAGATGGAAGAGGATGGGTTCCACTGCCCTGTCAGCCAGAAGACGACTTGTGAGTTCCTGCTGAAACAGGTCCCGGTGAAAGGGAGTCATTGGGGGCTCCCCTGGAAAGAACACTGGGGGCGTCTGTTGAAAATGGAGGATATAACCACTGACACTTGGGCCCTGCAGGTGGTGAGGGAGGGTTATGAGGGACCACCGAGCGGCATAACACACCAGATGCCCCCCCTCATGTGCTGTGGGGCTGGACCTCTCGGGGGAAGAGAGGCTATACCCAAGGAGTCAAAAGCCCCGCCAGGTTGTGCTGGGGGCACGGTCTAGTGCTTGGAGGTCTTAGGCTTATGTGGGCTGTGCCCTTGTCCCTTTGCCTGATGGCCCTGTTGGGGAGCTGGGAAGGCAGAGTACCGAGGGTAGTTTTTATAAACCTTACTGTTCTTCAGGTATAGGGACTTTTTGCCAAAAGACTTCCATCAGGAAGGGTCAGCAGTCTTTTTGAAGAGCCTGGTCCTGGTCATGAACTTGGACTCCAGCTTGGGCTTTCTGAAGAGGTTCTCTCCCTGGCAAGGGACATTGACCAACTTGTCTTGCACCCATTGCTGCAAGTCGGAAGACTGTAGCCAGGCCTGGTGGCAGGCACTAATGGCCATCGCAGCTACTCTAGCTGCTGACTCAAAGCCATCGTAGGCTGTTTGAGTCATGCACTTGGAGTACTCCTTGACCATGGAAGTCAGGGTCTGGAACCACTGAAGAGGCTCCTCGGAGAGACCAGTCGAGAACTTGGCGAGTTCTCTCGCCAGGTCCTGCAAGTACATGACCATGTACAGCAGGTAGACCTGGATCCAGCTGATGAGCATTGAGCTCTGGAAGCACTTCTTGCCCAAGGCTTCCATTGCATGAGCCTCCCTGCCCGGGACACCGAGGAGTGCATCTTCTGGCTCGAGCCAATGCAACACACAATAAATGCGGTCACGTTTATCAGAGGGTTTTGGATAACCAAAGACTAAAAAGTATATATCCCTCCAAATACAACAAGAGATATATAGATTAAAGTTTATCACTAGCAACTGTGACCATTCTTTCAATCACAGAAGAGTGTTAGAACCCGGGGTCTCAGACCGTGACAACAACTTCCTGGGCTTATAGCTCCTATAAGGAAGATGTGCTCCTTTGCATCAATGACCTCTCAGGTTCAAAATATTTTTTCGATAATCTTAATATCTCTTGAGTTTTGTTAAAGTTGTAACTTCTCAATAAATGTTCACACTCATTTGTGGTTTAATCTCTAAAAATCGTAGAAAAATCTTTAAGTAAACGTGCTTATCTCAGAACGAGAAAGACGAGTTGCCCCAACGCCACCATTCGGGTGCCGGCCCTGCGTTTCGATTCTTCCTCAGGGGGGGTCATCAATTCGTGAAATAGCACTAGCAATAAATAAAGAGATCTTACAATTTATAAAAGCTCAAAACATAATGCCATAATCTGTATTTCAATGCGAACATAAAACCGTTCACTCTTACCGTTGGATCTTTATGGTTAGGAATCTGAAAGTAACAAATAATCATTTGGCCACTCACAGGCTCACCGACTAGCTTTCAGACGCCGCGCATGCGTGTCAATATCACAGCTGGGATTTAAATAACCCTACGCTGACGTGCATTGACTGCAAAAAGGGTGAAGCTGTCACCGCACTTTTTTCAAGAAAAACAGGATTAAATACAGGATTAAATACAGGCTCTCCACTCGATCATGTTGTTTAAACCCCCTGGGGAGACGGATCATGTTGTTTAAACCCCCTGGGGAGACGGATTGCAATCTGTATATCCATGCTTGTTCTTGAATGAGCAAAGTTTTAGCTCGAGATTTTCCTGCTCTTCCCGCTGGTAATGCCTCAATACCAAAACATCTTAGCTCTTCAAATGTATGCTGATGTTGTGCACAATGTGCCACCAAGGGAGCCTCCAAAACATGACATTTAAGCCTACTCCGATGTTCGTTCATATGAACCCGAAATTATCGAATGGTTTTGCCAACGTACAGCAAACCGCATGGGCATTATGTTTTGAGCTTTTATAAATTGTAAGATCTCTTTATTTATTGCTAGTGCTATTTCACGAATTGATGACCCCCCCTGAGGAAGAATCGAAACGCAGGGCCGGCACCCGAATGGTGGCGTTGGGGCAACTCGTCTTTCTTGTTCTGAGATAAGCACATTTACTTAAAGATTTTTCTACGATTTTTAGAGATTAAACCACAAATGAGTGTGAACATTTATTGAGAAGTTACAACTTTAACAAAACTCAAGAGATATTAAGATTATCGAAAAAAATTTTGAACCGGAGAGGTCATTGATGCAAAGGAGCACATCTTCCTTATAGGAGCTATAAGCCCAGGAAGTTCTTGTTACGGTCTGAGACCCCGGGTTCTAACACTCTTCTGTGATTGAAAGAATGGTCACAGTTGCTAGTGATAAACTTTAATCTATATATCTCTTGTTGTATTTGGAGGGATATATACTTTTTAGTCTTTGGTCGAGCCAATGCAAGGCAGACTCCGATACAATGGAATTGTGAAGCAGTTGTGCTTTCTGGAAGCTGGGGCTCCAGCAGACTCTGTACATCGAGTTGAGCTGCCTGCTCACAATGGGCACCGAGGCTGGGGTCTTTCACATACAAAAGAACAACCATTCCAGAATGGGGGGTGGGGGAATGGGCATTGTGAGTGCTTCCTTAGAGGGAGCCTCATACTGGAGGATCTCTAGGTCCTCCGTCCAAGGTTCCTCCTTGGACACTGTCATGAAGACAAGAGCCTTCGCCATGTCACGGACAAAGTCAAGAAAGGCCAGGTCCTCGGGTGGGGACCAGTGCCGGGGTGAGACTGGTCTGAGGGGATGTCCCAGTGAAGATGAGTATCAGGTGACTTGTCATCCTCAGTCTCCCACTCCGACCCAGAGGAGACCTAGATGGTCCTCTGGGCTCAGGCTTGTGCGCAGCCACAATAGTCTGGGGGTCCCCGTGCCCCTGCTCTCTGAACCAGGGCTGCTGGGTGGGGAAGTCCTCAGACCTGAGTGGGACTGGGACCAGTGCCATGGAGGGGCCAGTGGTTGGTAAGGATGATCCAGAGGAACCGGGCATCAGAGCCCGCTGCTGGGCCATTAAGACAAAATAAGCTGCGCTCCAGGGCCACCATCCTGACCTCGAGGCCAGAAGGCTCTGCAGGCCCCAGAGAGGGCACAGATGACCTCTGGCTCGGTGCCAGCACCGTCTAGGGAGTGTCCTCGACAAGGATGGCTTCTGAAGATCGAGGTCAATCCCTGGACACCAATGGCATCTTCTCCCACTGGGGCAGCTTTGGGGACCACTCCTGGCTATCACCCATGGCCTCGCATCAAGGGTTCTGAGGCCAGTGGCCATGGACTTGCCCACAGACCCGATCTCGTGACCTGACATCCAGTTCTTCAAGGGGAGTATCTCCACAGGGGAACCCCAGTTTGATGTCCTGTGACCTCAAGGTTCTGATGGAGTACAGTCGCCACACGAGGCCGAGCCTTCTCGGTGGTCCTTGAGGGTGCTGGTCCCATAGACTACTCCAGGACTGAGTCGATCTTGTGGAAAATTGACTTGTGATGCTTCTTACGGCCTCAGAGGGCCTAGGGGGGTCATCTTCTGGCAGAGACCACAAGCCAAGGCATCATGGTCTGCCCCAAGGTAACAGTCATGCAGGTCCATGTGCAACATATGTGCACAATTGTCGCAGGGCTTGAAGCCACTGACCAAGGTCATAGCGGGGAATATGACCCCCACAAGATCAAACTACTGGTCCAGACAGAAAGGGCATGAAAACCCACCAAGGAAAAAACCTGAGGAAAAAACTGTGACGCCAAAGGCAAGAGGACCCAGGAGGTGTGAAGAGTACCGATATGCAAACTGGAGAAGGGAATCGATCCAAAAACCAAGAGAAAAAATAATTACTTTTTCCAGGGGCAAACAGACACACGTCCGACGGGCTCCACAGAAAAAAAAGGAGACCGAGGCAAGATGGCATCCTTAGGCAGAAAGGGGACTATGCATGCTCGGTAGATCTCCTAAAGGCTTTCTTTGAAAACTGGGGAGAGGTTACCTTGCGGGCTCCATCAGTGCCGACGTCACCCATAAGTGAGGACAGACTTCTTGCTTGTTCCTGGAGAAAGATCATATGGCCTATCTAGTCTGCCCTTTCATATCAACTACTCTAGTCCCCTTTTTTCCTTTAGGGATCTTCTGCATTTGTCCCATGCTTTCTTGAATTCAGATACTGTCCTCGTCTCTGTCTCCACTGGGAGACTATCCACGAATCTACCACTCTTTCCATAGAGAAATATTTCAGAATATTACTTCTGAATCTATCCCTTTTCATCCCCATCCTTTGTCCCCTTTGTTGCAGAGCTTGCTTTCAATAGAATGGGGCTCTCCTCTTGTGCATTTATGCCATGGAGATATTTAAACGTCTCTGTCGTATCTCCTATATTCCACCTTTCCTCTAACATATACATATTAAGATCTTTAAGTCTGTCCCCATATGCTCTATAACAAAGACCACTAACCATTTTAGTAGCCACCCTCTGCACTGACTCCATCTTGTTTATATCCTTTTGAAGGTGTGGTCTCCAAATGAAAATCGCACCAGAGACTTACAGAGGCACTATCACCTCCTTTTTCCTGCTGGCCATTCCTCTCCCCGTGCACCCAAGCATCCTTCTGGCTTTCACAGTCACCTTTTCTACCTGTTTAGCTCCTTTAAGATAATCAGAAACAAACAATCACACCCTGGTCCCACTCTTCTTTTGTGAGCAGAAGTACTTAGCCCCCTTGAACTGTTGCAGGCCAAATGCATTATATCCTGCATTTTTTAGCATTAAATCTCAACTGCCAAATTCTTGACCATTCTTCAAGCTTAGCTAGATACCTCCTCATGTTATCTGCTTCTTCCTTGATGTCTAGTCTACTGCAGATTTTGGTATCATCCGCAAAGAGGCAAACCTTACCTGACAGCCCTTCCGCAATATCACTAACAAAGATGTTAAAAAGAACTGGACCAAGGACAGATCCCTGCGGCACACCACTGGTAACATCCTTCTCTTCAGAGTGAGCTCCATTTACCTGTACACTTTGTCGCCTCCCACTCAACCAATTTCTAACCCAGTCAGTCACTTTAGGATCCATCTCTAGGGTGCTCAATTTATTTATATTGCCTGTGTGGAATAGCATCAAAGGCTTCACTGAAATCTAAGTACACCACATCTAGGGCTCTCCCTTGGTTCAACTCCCTGGTCACCCAGTCAAAGAAATCAATCAGATTTGTCTGACAAGACCTGCCTCTGGTGATTCTATGCTGCCTTGGATCTGGTAATCCATTGGACTCCAGAAACCTCACTATTTTCTCTTTCAGTAGTGCTTCCAATAATTTACTCACCACCAAGGTTAAACTAACTGGCCTGTAGTTTTCAGCCTCATCCTTGCTTTTGTATAAAGGGGCATGTGCCTTCTCCAGTCCTCTAGGGTCACTCCCAATTCTAAGAAAGCATTGAAAAGGTCAGTTAGTGGAGCCGCTAGAACCTCCATGTTCCTTCAATATTCTTGGATGTATCCCATCTGGTCCCATCACTGTCTACTTTTATTTTAGCTAGTTCCTCACATACACAGTCTTCTGAAAAATCAGTCAAGATCCCCTTCACTTCCAATTTTATTTGTGGGTATTTTCTGAGGTCCTGCTCCTGGCTCTTCATCTGTGAACACAGAACAAAAATATTTGTTATGCAATTCCACTTTATCCTCATCAGCTTCTACATATTCCTCCTTCACCCTTCTGTCTGACAATACCACTTGGGGAAAGCCACTGCTTATCATTGGGGATATGTATCATGGAATCTGGCTGCTTTTGGGATATGCCAGGTATTTGTGACTTGGATTGGGCCCTGTTGGAAACAGGAAATTGGGCTTGGACATTTGGTCTGACCCAGCAGGGCAATTCTTAGGTTCTTATGAGGATATAGCCTACAGAACTGAACATAGTACTCAAAGTACTGTATAATCAGTGATCTATACAAGGCAATACTTACTGTTCTTGCTGCTGATAGTATTTTGCAACTAAGGAGGGTAGTCCCTTAACTCGCGTTAGTAAATAATGCATGATTTTTGGCCCTGAACGCAAGTTAAAAGGTAAAATTGTGCATTATTTGACTATAAAGCACATTAATTTATCCCAAAGTGCACTGATTAATAATGAGATGCAAAGCATGCAAAACACCTTATAATTATGCAAATGAAATAACGCAGCTTGTGTTGAACATTGTAAGCTGTGTTATTTTTTTCAATATGACACAAATTCAAAACTGGCATTATTTCTCATCCCAGGAGCATCAGACTGCTAAGATGCAGCCTGATGTTCCCAGCCACTCTTAAAAGAAAAAAACAAAACAACAACAAACGCATTCTAGGGGTTCCCCTTCCCCCCCTCCTGCAAAGGATACCCTCATTCTATATACAGACACTTCCCCCAAAAGTTATCTCCACCTCCCGTAGAGACCTCCCTCTCCAAAGACTATCACCCCCCATAAGCCATCCCTGGGCAGAGCTTTAGGTGTCCCTCATGGTCTAGTGATGACAGGGCAGGAGCGATCCCCCATCACTTTTGCCCCTACCAGCACTAGGTATAAAAAGGCACTTGCAACCCTTACTATTGCTAGGGGTCAAGCTGCCATATAAGGGCTAAGGTTTGTGAGCATCATTTTGAACCTGATGCTGGCAGGGGTAGAAATGAATGGGATCGCTCCTGCCGCAACACCATTAGGCCTCCAGGGGCAACTAATGATAGGCCGGGGTAGCCTATGAGGGATGGGAGGGGGGTCTTTGTTGGGTGGGGAGGAGAGTAGGATGAGGGGCACTTGGACCAAGCTTTTTCCAGTATGGCACCGGCTTCTTTAAGAAAGTCTCCCTGAGCGCATTAGGGTGCTAGTGCACACCCTGATGCACCCAAGGAGCAGAGTAATGCGGCCTGCAAGCTGCATGGAATTACTGATCTGTGGTATTCTGTTACCCCACTTCAGCAACTCCGGTGGTAAAATTACACTCTGGTAAAATGTGAAATTTTACTGTGGCTTAGTAATTAGCCCCTTAAGTATACTGTTAGCTGTCCCTGTTGCTTTATTGCTTTAACTGGCTACCTGCAGAACCTTTAAGATTAATATTCCTAGATCTCTATTATTTAGCAGTTTCTGGTTTATGTCCTTCTAAAAGATTTGTATTTAGTGAATTTTAGGGTCCGAAATGCATGATTTTTTAAAAAATAAATACTTTAACACTTTTTCAGATTCATTTTCATTTTTCTCTACCTTGCTGACATTTCTACTCTTATACATTTTTGTATCAGCAAATGCATATGTTTTCCTCTGCTATCTCTGTAGTGTCACAAAAAAAAAAAGATAGAGTTTTAATACTGATTCCTGAAATAGTCCAATGGTCATCTTACTTTCACCAGAGGGAATTACATTGACCGCCATTCTATACTGCTACTGATGCATAAAAATTCAACAAATGAGAATTGGTCCCATGGTTCATGCCACGGCGTTTTGTATGTGGCTCAGGGGACCTGGGTTCAGATTCCCAGGACATGGAGCCTCTATTCACTTTGGGGGTAGTTTGCTCTGGTTTAGGGAAGATAGATGGCTGTCATTACTATAATGGCCCCAGCTGGCAAACAGGTAAGACTGAGGGAGCAGCTTGGAGTACATGACTCTCCAGTTCACAGGGCTGTGAAGGCATACATTCTGAGAGTGTGGACCAGTGAGTGACCAAATCTAGTAATTAGCCACATGGCTAATGTGCCAGTGTCACTAAGCTCACGTAACCCCTCTTCTCAAGTCACTTCATTGGCTCCCTTTGTTTCCGCATCCAGTTCAAACTTCTCCTACTGACCTACAAAGTGCATTCACTCTGCAGCTCCTCACTACCTTTCCTCTCTTATCTCACCCTACATGCCTCCTCGGGAACTCCATTCATCAGGCAAATCCCTCTTATCTGTGCCCTTCCCTTCCACTGCCAACTCCAGACTTTGTTCAATCAACCTTGATGTACCATATGCCCAGAATAGACTACCTGTTCATCCTCTTCAAGGCTGCTTTTGGATCCTAACCCCCTTATTCTCCTGTTTACCACTATGTGTCATAACCATTTTCCCTTAGTCCCATTTGTTGTATGACATTGAATCTTTATGGATATATATTCCATGTGTAAAAGTGAAGAAAATAATGGTAGGGGTATGCTACTGTCTGCCTGGACAGAATGATCAGGCAGATGATGAAATGTTATCAGAGATTAGGGAAAAACTATAAAATGTGGCTATACAATAATAATGGGTGATTTCAATTATCCCTGTATTGACTGGATAAATGTCATCCTAGATAAAATATATGAACCACTACAGAAGGAACTATTTTAGACTTAGGGGCTCTTTCATTAAGTGCCACTAACCAGTTAACATGCCTTATAGTATGCAGTAACAGGCCAAGGTGAACGCAAACAAGATCTCAGACAAAGAACTGGACACAACAGCCATAACAAATGGCAACAACCATATTTGCTTACAGATCACCTGAGCCAACCCTGACCACTAATAGAAGCTGCATGCAATCACAAACCAACTACCTCACCCTCCTTGGTGACCTCAAGTTTATCTACACCACATTAAACAAAGCAAAGACCTTCCTGAAAGCCATGGAAGCCCTAGACTATGCTCAACTTGTCCTTCAACCTACCCACAAGAAAAGGAAACATCCTCAACTTGATTTTCCTACCATAGAATACCGTGAGGTCAGAGAGGCTGCTGCTGCCAAAAAAGCATCTTTCAGGAAATGGAAAAAAGAGCCAAACGACGAAAACTGGAAACAGCACAAGCACTGGCAAGTTAAATGCAAAGCATTGATAAGGCAGGCAAAACGAGAATTTGAGAAGGAACTTGCTACGGAAGCAAAAACACGAAATAAAGACTTTTGCAAGTACATTCGTAGCAAAAGGCCTGTGAGAGAGTCAATTGGACCATTAGATGATGGAGGGGTAAAAGGGGCAGTAAGAGGAGACAAGGCGATAGCGGAGAGACTGAATGAATTCTTTGCTTTGGTCTTTACTGAGGAAGATGTAGGAATGTTACACAAGACTGAAGTGGTATTTAAAGGTGATACTGCAGAGGAACTGAGAGAAATATCGCTACACCGGGAAGATGTATTACAACTATTTGATAAACTGAATAGTAGCAAATCACCTGGACCGGATGGTATACATCCAAGAGTGTTGAAAGAACTGAAATATGAGATTGCAGACCTGCTATTAGTAATCTGTGAACTTTCATTAAAATCATCTGTAATACCTGAAGATTGGAGGGTCGCCAATGTAACGCCAATTTTTAAAAAGGGTTCCAGGGGTGATCTGGGAAATTACAGACCGGTGAGCCTGACGTCAGTACCGGGGAAGATGGTAGAAACCATCATAAAGAACAAAATTACACAGCATGTAGATAGTCATGGCCTAATGGGAGACAGCCAACATGGCTTTAGACAAGGAAGATCTTGTCTTACTAATCTGATATGTTTTTTTGAAGGTGTGAATAAACAGGTAGACAAAGGTGAGTCGCTTGATATAGTGTATTCTGGACTTTCAGAAAGCCTTTGAGAAGGTCCCTCATCAGAGACTTTTGGCAAAACTAAAAAGTCATGGGGTAGGAGGCAATGCACTATTGTGGATCGGGAACTGGTTAAAAGATAGAAAGCAGAGGGTAGGGCTAAATGGCCAATTTTCCCAATGGAAAAAGGTGAATAGTGGAGTACCCCAGGGATCTGTACTGGTCCTCTACTTTTTGACATATTCATAAATGACCTGGAAAAGGGAATAACTAGTGAGGCTATCAAATTTGCAGATGACACAAAACTGTTTAAAGTTGTTAAAACCCAAGAGGACTGTAGAAAACTGCAGGAGGATCTGGATAAATTGGAAGACTGGGCATCCAAATGGCAGATGAAATTTAATGTGGACAAGTGCAACGTTATGCACCTAGGAAAGAACAACCCACACTATGGTTACATGATGCAAGGTTCCACATTGGGAACCACCACCCAGGAAAAAGATTTAGGAGTCATCGTGGATAACATGTTAAAACCCTCCGCCCAGTGTGCAGCAGCGGCCAAGAAAGCAAATAGAATGCTAGGTATCATAAGGAAAGGAATGGAAAATAAAACAAAGGATATTATAATGCCTCTGTATCGTTCCATGGTACGACCGCACCTTGAATATTGTGTGCAATTCTGGTCGCCGTATCTTAAAAAGGATATAGCGTTATTAGAAAAGGTGCAGAGAAGAGTCACCAAAATGGTAAAGGGGATGGAAGGCTACTCCTATGAAGAGAGGCTACAAAGGTTAGGGCTCTTCAACCTGGAAACGAGACGGCTGAGGGGAGATATGATAGAGGTCTATAAATTAATGAATGGAGTGGAACGGGTAAACGTAGATCGATTGTTTACGCTATCAGACTATAGAAAGACTTGGGGACATGTAATGAAGCTACAGGGTAAACTATTTAAGACAAATAAGAGAAAATATTTTTTCACTCAACATGTAATCAAACTCTGGAATTTGTTACCGGAGGATGTAGTAAGAGCTGTTAGTGTAGCTGGGTTTAAAAAAGGTTTGGACAAGTTCCTGGAGGAAATGTCCATAAACCATTATTAAAAAGGGACCCAGGATATCAATGCTTGACCCAATAGAAGCATTGTGGAACCTGTGTCTTTTGGGGATACTGCTAGGTATGTATGACCTAGATTGGCCACTGTTGGAAAAAGGATACTGGGCTTGATGGACTTTGGTCTGACCCAGTATGGCATATCTTATGTTCTTATGTCAAAAACCACTCCATCTCACCTCCCACTACCATTGATGTCCCCTGGTATGATCACAAAGTAATCTCCTTCCTCATACCCCACAGCACACTGGATTGGAATCCCTCAACTCTAAACCTACTGCTTGCAGATTCCTAAACCTCGACAAGAAAGAATTCCTAGAAAATATTTTACCTGACCTCTAATCTACTCTGGAAGACCTAGACTCCCTCATGCAAGCATAGAACAAAACCATATCCAACACGGCAACAGTGCCACCCAAGCACCTACTGCAAAAAAGACACAGATCTGCAATATGGTACATAACACAACTAAAAAACATGAAGCGCACCCTTAGAGCCACTGAAAGTGGAGAAGCTCCAGAACACCTGACAGTCTCACCTGCTACAAAACCAAATTCTAAGAATATCAAAACAGCCATGCTACAAACAAAAAAAGAATACTACACAAAACTGATCCAAAACTTTAGCAATCGCCATCGCAAACTCCTTGATGTGGTCAAGTCCCACACAAAAGATAATTCCCAGTGAATAGAAGGAACAAATCTGACTTCACAGCAGATGGCTGACTAATTCCAAACTCTAACCTCCCAACAATACTACCACAAGCATCATTCTAGACACCCCACCTCAGGAATGGTCGAAACCCCAGCAGAGTTGGAAGATATTTTCTACAGTCACACCTAAGCACCTAGAAAATATAATTACCTGCATCAACACAACCACGTCCCCTCTTGATCCATGTCCAGTCAATTGGATCAAGATCGCCAGACAAGAACTCTCAACAATCCACAAGATCATACAGCTCTCTCTACAACAAGAATACATACCACCTGAACTCAAAATGGCCTCCATCCAATCAATAAGAAAGGGACCTACCAATGGCATTAGCCAATCAACTTCCTACAGACCTATAGCTAGCCTTCCATTCATGGCCAAGATACTAGAAAAGATCATACTCCGCCAGCTGCAGGATCACATTGACACACTCCACACTTGACCCCCAACAATACAGCTTTCAAACCCACTATGGAGTAGAATCCCTCATAACAGCACTCCTAGACAAGTTTATTTTATTGATTTATGTATTCTTATATACCATGCTTCCGAGGATCAATGCGGTTTACAGAGAACAGAACCTCAATATTGCATGGAACAATTTTACATTATAACATGAATAGGAACTAGGGATAACGCAGAGTAGTATAAACTATATACAAAATATATAGGTTGCTTGTAGCCAACTACAGATCAGAGTTTATTTTAAGCTAGTGGAAGGGGCAGGAGTAAGAGGATTGAAAAGAGGGCTGGATGAAGTAATCCCATCAAAATGTTCCATGAACAGGTGGGTCTTTAACAGCTTCCTGAATGTTGAGAGGTCGTGTCTCCGATGTGGTATAGTAGGGTATTCCAGAGATGAGGGGCATGTAGGAAGAATGCCCTAGCACAGGTTGTCTGATTACACTTGGTCAATGCTGGAGGCAGGACTAAAAGGTTTGATGTATTACTTCTTCTTTGGAGATTTTCTGAGGTCTTTGTTATGATGCCATTGGTTTATGGCGTTGAAGCAGTTTGTAATTGATGAGTAGTTTGCATTCATGGTGGTAAAAGGGAGCATATATCATAATATCATTTGTGTACAAGTGATAGTAGACATTAAATATGTTTATGTCTTTGCAGACTGGCTGTATGTAGGATGTTAAATAATAATGCTGAAAGGGCAAAGCCTTGAGGGACTTCTTGTATCCAAGTGATTTGATTGGAGGTCTTTTGGCCAATTTACACATACTAGTTGGGATTTGTGAGGTATGAGCAAAGCCATTCTAAGGCAGTGTCACAGATTCCTATATTGAACAGATGCTGCAGGAGGATGTCATGACATATGATGGAGTGGAGGAGTGGCCTAGTGGTTGGGGCAAGGTACTTCAGGCCGGAAGGTCGGGGGTTCAAATCCCACTAGAGGACAGCAACCTTGGGCCGGAAGGACTGGGGGTTCTAGTCCCACAGGTGCTCCTTGTGGTCTTGAGCAAACCACTTAACCCTCCATAGCCCATGTTCCCTGTAAAATAGTTATCTCCAAGTTATAATGCCCTGTTCAATGTAATTTTAGTTTGTTCAATGTAAACCGCACTGATGCAGAATAGCGCGGTATATAAGAGAATGTAAATAAATAAATATGATGTCGAATGCTGCTGCAATGTCCAGAAAGATGAGAATCTTTGTTTTGGGGTTTTCTATGCCCTTGATAAGTCTGTCTGTTAGACAGATTAGCAATGTTTCTACTCCATGGTTATTGTGGAATCCATGTTGTTGCGTGTCCAAGGGAGAATTCCCCAACACCCAAAATTGGGACTGTCCTGAGCTTGAATTACCATTTAGGTCTCCGGTCCCAAAACATGCCTTCATCTAAGGTCACCTGCCCTCTCTCATCTTTTTGGGCCTTCCTTATGGAGTCAAAACCATGCCTCTCTGCGGGCCCCCCCCCCCCCTCCTCATTAGGAACACACACACTCCCTCGGCTCCCCTGATTTCCCACTTCCTTCCTCTGCTGGCCCTCAAAAAGAAAAACAAAACACCTAGCAACCTCCGGCCCTCAAAAATAAAAAAAATACTCCTTCTCTTATCAGAGGCACAACAGGTGTGTAGACTTGCCACAGTGACTGACACAGAAATGCAGCTCACTGCCCAATGCAGCCTCCTGTATATGTTTTATTTGGCTGCTGGCCACACTAAGGATGAGCAGCCTGGAAACTCCTATCCATTTTTTAAAAAATACCGTCTCCAACACAGCGCTGCAGCTCCCGAAGCGCAATATTTCTTTTCTTTTTTAAAAGAACACCTTGCTCCTCTCCGGCTGTCCCAAGCAACAAAACATTGCAGCTGTGACTCGCAGCCCTATTGAGCAGCTGAGCCCAAGGATGGCCCCAACAGGTAAGGTTATTATTTTTAACTCAGGTTACATTTATAAATGATTTTTTGTATGTAAGACCTGTTCAACATGCAACAAAGGGTTTTTATAAAATCATGTGACTGCATCCACATGTAGAAAGTATGCACATAGAATGTGTGAACCTACTTTTACTTGAGCTACGTGTAAACATTTTTGGAAGCATAGTTTGGGTGGAGTGGAGATGGAGTTGTGTATTTTATAAAATGAATGTACATCACAAGTACACACCTGGGGGGGTAATTTTATAGAATATTTTTCATTACTCCAGTGGTTTATGCATGTTGGTGTGTGTTTTTACGTGACCCATGTTTAGAAGAGTTCTGGAGTATAGTTTGGGCAGGGGTTACACTACACTTGCACTTTCTAAAATACATGTGTTGTAAGTGTATTGTGCATGCATATATTTACAGTAAGGAGGCAATGTCAGGGTAGTGCAGTGCTTCTCAACAATCTTCTGGACTCACACAACTAGTCAGGTTTTCAGGAATCCACCACTGGCCAATTCCCTACTCCTTGGAAAAAAAGGTAGTCATTTGTCCACTTAAGGACCAAAAAGCAGATGTTTGTTTATTAGAAAAGTGGTATATAAAGTTTTTAATAAAGGCAGGGCGGTTTACAAAACTAAAACCAATAAAAAAGTGGTGAAAGGATCATCAAATAATGATAGAAAACAAAAGAACAGAGAACAATTCAGCAGTAGAGTGGGATCTGCAGGTCTCCAACCATCAACCTAGGCCCCAAAGGATTGGGTGAATAAATGAGTTTTGATCTGGGCTTTAAAATAGGGTCCGACAATTTGAGACTAATGGAACACGACAAGGAATTCTAAAAGGTGGTGACAGAAAAAAATGCTAATACGACAGGTAGACTCTAATCTAGCCTTAGAGGGAGGAGGAATGTAGGGTCCATTGTGCAAAGAATGCAATGTTAGAGGTGGAATGTGGATAGGAAGACAAATAAGAGGGCAAGGGCAAGAAATAAGGGTTATAAGCTTGAATTGAATGCGAGGTGAGACAGGCAAATGGGTGCTAATGTTTCAGAAGTGGGGTGACATGATCATATTCACCTGTAGCAGATAAGATATGGACAGCTGTATTTTGGACTGCTTGAAGTCTCTTCAGGATGAAAAAAGGAAAGCAAAATAGTGTTAAAGTAGTCCAAACATGTAATCTCAAAGCAGGTAAGAGCTCAAGAAAGAGGAATCAAGGAAAAGACAAACTGTGTGACATTGATGCAAAGCAAAGAGACTTCTTCACAATGGAATTAACATGTGTGAAGGTCAGATCAGAGTCTAGCATGATGCCACGATATGGCAAAGTAGTGATGACTTGTATTGGTGATTTGTTTGATGCAGGTTGTAAAAGTCTGGAGGAGTGAGACTACCTGAGAACCAGAAAGGTGAATAGTGGAGTACCGCAGGGATTTGTGCTGGGTCCGCTGCTTTTTTACATATTCGTAAATGATCTGGACATGGGAATAGCGAGCGAGTTTGAATAATTTTATATCACCTGCAAATTTGACCAAGTTGTTAAAACCCAAGAGGATTGCGAAAAATTGCAAGAGAACCTTCATAAAATTGGAAGGCTGGACGTTCAAATGGCAGATGAAATTTAATGGGGACAAGTGCAGTTATGAACCTAGGAAATACAACCCAAACTATGGTTACACGATGCAAGGTTCCACATTACGAACTACCACCCAGGAAGAAGATTTAGGTGTCATTGTGGATAACACATTGAAACACTCTTCCCAGTGTGTGGCGGAGGAGGCCAAGAAGGCAAATAAAATGCTAGGAATCATAAGGAGTGGAGGAGTAGCCTAATGGTTAGAGCACTGGCTTGGGAACTAAGAGACCAGGATTCATTGCCCACTAGCACTCCTTGTGGCCTTGGGCAAGTCACTTTAATCCTCTATTGTCTCAGAAGAACCCAAGTTATCTATGTCCCTATTTAAATGTGCATTACCAAGTTTAAGTTGCAATGTAAACCGCTTTGACTAAAATGATATAGAGGTATAAAAAACCTGTTAAATAAATAAATCTATAAAGGAAAGGAATGGAGAATAAAAACAAAGGATATTATAATGCCTCTGCATTGTCCCATGGTATGACCGCACCTTGAAAATATTGTGTGCAATTCTGGTTGCCATATCTTAAAAAGGATATAGCGAAACTAGAAAAGGCACAGAGAAGAGCCACCCAAATAGTAAAGAGGATGGATGATAACCCTATGAGGAGAGGCTTAAAAAGTTAGGGCTTTTCAACCTAGAAAAAAAAGAGATGGCTGAGGGGAGATATGATAGAGGTCTAAAAATTAAATTAATGAATAGAATGGAACAGGTATACCTAGATTGATTCTTTATTCCACCAAAAAGTAGAAAGACTAGGGGAAATACAATGAAGCTACAGTGTAACTCGTTTAAAATTAAGAGAAAATATTTTTTTCACTCAACGTGTAATCAAACTCTGGGATTCCTTACTAGAGAACATAGTAAAAGCTGTTAGTATAGCTGGGTTTAAAAAAGGTTTGGAGACGTTCCTGGAGGAAAGGTCCATAAACCATTATTAACGAGAACCCAGGTAATCCACTGCTTGCCCCCATACAAGCATTATGGAACCTGTGTGTCTTTTTGGGAAACTGCTAGGTACTTGTGACCTGGATTGGCCACTTTTGGAAACAGCAATGGGCTAGATGGACCTTGGTCTGACCCAGTATGGCATTTCTTATGTTCTTAGCTGCTCTCAAGCTGGTATACTGTAAATATATGTGGGCTCATAATAGCCAAAATTTCTACAGAATTTGCACTGGTAGTTTATAAAGACACATAAGGCCTATGTGTCTTATAAAATAGCCTCAAAATAGACATCTACTTTGTCATCGGAGATCGGCTGCCTCTTATATAATTACTCTCTTAGTGCACATGCACACCAGCATCGGAGCAAATGTCAATGTGTGCATAAGCATTTGCATTCTACTGGGGCTGGTTCTGGGTGCCTAATTTATAAAAGGTACATAAGCGTCTAGGTTTCCTTTATAAAATAGTCTTAAAAATACATGCCTTTTCAGACTTTTCACCTAAGTGGCCTGTTTGATATATCCTAACATTATGGGTTTAAGTTTTCTGTAACAATACACATTACCTTGATATACGAGGTGTAACAAAAAAGAAACGAGACTGTCCCATAAATGTTTTATACCAGATCTACAAAGAAATTATGCATTATCCTCTTCAAAGTAATCCCCAACAGAGTTAATGCACTTTTGCATTCGCTTCTGCCACAAACGGAAGCACTCGGAAAAGTCCTCCTCCTTGAGGTCCCTCAGCTTCCTCATCACAGTGGCATTGATCTCTTCTACAGAGACGAAATGAGTTCCTTTGAGCACAGTCTTCAGCCTGGGGAAGAGTCAGAAGTCGCATGGTGTGAGATCTGGGGAATAAGGAGGGTGGTCGAGAGCTGTGATCTGTTTGTTGGCCAAGAACTGCCTCACACTGAGCGCGGTGGGTGCGGGTGCGTTGTCATGGTGGAGAAGCCACAACTTGTCTCTCCACAGAGCCTACCTGCTGCGCCAAACCCAGTCATGGAGGCGATTGAGGCCCTGCTGGTAGAAGTGATGGTTGACTGTCTGACCCTCAGGCACAAACTCATGATGGACCACTCCCTTCTGGTCGAAGAATGTGATCAGCATGACCTTGATCCTTGATTTGGGCATGTGCACCTTCTTGGGTCTGGGTGACAGTTGAGTCTTCCACTGCAGGCTCTGTCTCTTGCTTTCAGGGTCTTACTGGAAGACCCGTCTTGTCTCCTGTGATGACATGGCCAATGAACTCTGGATCTTCTCCGATCTTCTCAAGCAAGTCTCGACAAACATTGACTCGGTGCTCCTTCTGGTCGTCCGATAAAAGCTTGGGCACCATCTTGGCGCACACCTTCCGCATCCCCAGCTCCTGCACCAAGATGGTCCGCACTGACTTCCTGTTTCAGGCTGAGCTCCTCAGCTATCATCTGCACTGTGAATCTGCAAACACGCCGCACCAGCTGGTTCACTCTGCCAATGTTCTCAGCTGTCTTTGTTGTGGAAGGCCGTCCTGACTTGGGGGTCATCCTCCACCTCCTCGCGGCCAGTCTTGAAGTGTTTGTGCCTCTCTAAGACTCACGGCCTTGACATTGCATCTTCTCTATAAGTCTTTTGGAGAAGTTGAAGATACTCAGTTAGGCCCTTCTCCAACTTAACTAGAAATTTCAAGTTGATTCTTTGCTCCATATTTCTGCCACCTCCAGTTGCGTGACAAAGTGATGGAGTAGTGTGCTGCAAAAAAACCTGAAAAAGAAAACCAGAGCGAGAGAGATGAAAAATATTATAGCAGAATAGTGGCGAGATATTGCACAACACAGTTGATATAAGCGGTTAGCCAACTGGCATTGAGTCATGGGCGAGGCTGCCACAGTCTCATTTCTTTTTTTCACACCTCGTATTCCTTCTCTAGGGAACATATAATATATTTGGAATGCAAAATTTGTAATAAATTATCTTACCCACTACATACAGAACTTTCTCCTTGAAGCATCTAGCGAGAGATACAAGTCACAGACCAGATTCCAGTGGCTGCTGATATGGAGACTAGTTATAAAAATTATAGTGACTTCGTAGCCTTGTAGTGCTCCTTCATAACCATTAGGATTATGGTTAAGGCTCCCTTCTAAGCAGTACAAAATACAATTCTAAAACAATGAAAGAAAAGTTGTCTGACAAATGTTGTTATAGGCATCAAATGCTAGAGAGGATTTATTTATATAATATTTTCAACATGTATTGAGATGAAGAGGTCGAGCCGAGCCAATATATTGTCTATGAAGATTTTATTTCATGTATTTCTTCTGCACTGTATCACCAACAAACTGCCCAGTGCAATGTACGATTTACACTCTCTTTCACCAATGGGAGCACCTTGGGTTAAGGGACATTTGATGTTCTCTCAAAAGGTTGCACTCTACTTAGAGGATTATCAGGTTTTTATAGAAACTCAAGAGTTTGTTGGAATTGAACAAAGAAGAATTGTGTGAAGTACTGTGACATGACAGCACAGCTAACATCCGATTTCTGGATAGGCAGGTTAGAAATTTTAATAAAATGAAAAGGATATCAATGATTTGGTATCATTAGAGCGGAATATAAATCCACTCTACAACAATGAGCCGCCTGACTGAAGACCGAACACAGTTTAGGACACTTATCCAGAGGGCCACCATAAGTCAACACACACTCAACAGCACTTAACAAACAAAAGAATTATTTAGTTCAATGAACAAATAAATCCGAGACAAATATGTAAGAGTAACCAGTCATACTAGCGGACTGATACAAAAAACTAGCACGGCCTTTAAGCACACAACGCCTCTTTTAAGCACATTTACTGCTACCGCCAGATGCACAAAAGAGATGGACGCCCACATAAACAGCAAAGGAAGAACTAGCTCACAAGAGTATTTAGATATATTTAAATTAGAGGCAAATGATCTGTACAAAATGAAATGGCATGCAAATATTGCCTGCGCAAGATGCAGAGAAAACGCATTGAGGATTTTGCAACCAGCCTTAGCACCAGTATCTCTACGCCTGGGTCTGAGGTGGCTTAAACATCTAATGTGTGCCCCCGACAGTATTTTGATGGCATCAGGGCCTTTCCCCGATGCCTGGATCATCTGAGAAGAAATGTCAAAGATAATCCAGGTATCGGGGAAAGCCCCCAGTGCCATCAAAATACTGTTGGGGGGCCACTGTCCCCAACAGAAAGCAAATCCCTGGTGGCCCAGCAGCCCCAAACCCCCTACCCAGTAACTTTACAAACTAGCAGGAGTGCTGCCCCAAGTGTTCCCACTCTTGTGCCACCATCTTGAAAAATGGCAGCACCTTGCCCATGTGGTGCATCCTGGGATGCACTGGGCCAGGTCAGACTGATGCACCACATGGGGCCAGGTACCACCATTTTTCAAGATGGCAGTGAAAGAGCAGTAGTATGTGGGCAGCGCTCCCGCTCATTTGTAAAGATACTGGGTGGAGTTGGGAGGGTTTGGGGGTGCTGGGTCACCAGGGTTGTTTTCAGTTGGGCGGGGAGGGGGGGAATCATGGCTGCTGGCCCATCAGGGATTTGCTTTCTGTTGGGGGCATCGGCACCCTGACAGTATTTTGATGGCACTGGGGGCTTTCCTTGGTGCCTGGATCATTACCACAGTAGAAGCGCAACCCAATTGCACACTAACTTAGTGCACTTTAGTAAACATGCCTCTGTGTGCCTTTATAAAATATTAGCATAAATCCTACAGAATTTGCAGCTGTAATGAACCCACTCAGTAATATAGTATATGATGGCAGATAAAGACCAGTATGGTTCATCTAGTCTGCCCAGTAAAGATGGCTACCGTGGTTGTACCTGCCGCTCTGTGCAGGTCAGCTCCCTTCTATTTACTGAACTCTAAAAGATATTTCAGTTTGCTTTGATTTCAACCTCTTGCTATAAAGGGGTCCACTGTGTCTGTCCCATGCCATTCTCCCAAGCTGAAAAGCAGGAGTAAATGTAAGTGCGGATTTTACACATTTTCATCTAAATCGCAGCTCTGCCCCAGAACACAGCTGCATCAGTTGTATACAAGTAAGCATGCTCTTTTCATCACGTGTACTTCTATACCCTGAATAAGAAGCTAAGCAGGGCTGGGCCTCGCAGCACTAAACAAAGGCCTGGTTGCACCTTGCCAAGAAAAGCACAGGGGCTAGATTTCCAGGAGTCAGCATAGATTCCATGGCACACGCACTTGTGCATGTGGGGTAATTTTATGCATATATAAAGTCATATGTGCAAAAATGCCATTATAAAATTACCCTCCATGTTTTTCTATTTTGAACAGTTCAAAGCATGTATAATGCAAAAGTGATTTTTCTTTTGCTTGTATTTTATTTGTTTTGTTTGTGCTTCTATGTATAAACAAGATTCGAAAGGTGTACTCCCTGGGGTACATAAAATTTCCAAAGGGATTCTTTGCTTCGAACATTTATTCTTCTACCTCCCTATCCTCAAGTAACTGGTTTTCAAGGGGATGTGTGGTGGGAGTACATATTAAGTACATTGCATCCCTGGTGAATGCCTCAGAGGAGACAGCTTTCTCGCCACTCCTTCCTCCCACAGATGCGACCTCTTCATTGGTAGTGGCTATCTTTGGATCCCATAGCTGCATACGGAGTCAGAGCAGTCTAGGCAGTGGTTTTCTGTGGCTCTTCCTGGTGTTTCCTCCCAATGTCTGACACCACCTGGGAATCCCCTCCGGCCACACTGCTTCTGAATCGACTCCTCTTCAGCTGGCCCCCCCAGCCACACTGTTCCCCTTTGCCGGTTCCTTTTCTTCAGGAGACAGGGTCTGGGGATCCCTGTCAGCTATGCTGCTTCCTCCACTGAACCTCTCTCTCTTCTGCTGGTGGGACTAGGGTTGTCAACTTTTTGAATGAGAAAAACCCTTGCCCTGCCCCATCCTTCAACAAATAACTAGAGAGAGAGCAGAGGTGCAGTCCTTTAGCATCTGCAGGCTATATTGAGGGAGGTCGCAGTACAAGAGATTGCGCTCTTCAGCAGCCATTCAGCCACAGTCCCCTCCTCCGCCTCCACCCCCACCCCCGAATACACATATGTTCTCCCATAAAGCATTAAATCCATATTTTCTACATCCACAGAGCTCTTCCCCCCACCCCATCCCTTCCCTACAGAAAATTTAACATACAAAAAAAAAACATTTCAACAACAATACATATCCTCTCAGTATCAGGCATATTGTGAATTAATACAAAAAAAAGACCAAGAGCAAAATCTACCATGCCAGCACTAACTTCCAACACTCATACTACACCACCATAAATACTGCACTGGTCCTTAGAACATCAGGAAAATTGAACAAACCAATAGAGTAGCCTAGTGGTTAGGGCAACAGCAGCCTGGTACCACAAAGACTAGGGTTCAAATTTCACTAGTACTCCCTGTGGCAAGTCACTTAACCCTCCACTGTCTCAGGCACAAACTTAGATCAGAAGTCCTCTGGGGGACAGAGAAATACCTACTGTTCCTGATTGTAACTTGCCTTGAACAACTACTGGAAAAGTGTGAGATAAACAAATACACATTCTTAAATGGAAAGTCAATGGAACAGAATCCCCTGCCTTAGTCACACACAGATATACCTTCACCAAATAAAAAAAAATAAGTGACCACAAAGTGAAAACAGAAATACATAGATAAAAAATAAACCAAAATCTCAAAAAGCTAGACACTGCGTGCAGTGCAACACAAGAGATGCAGTTGTCCCTGTATTGTGCAAGCCAAAAGACAAGAGATGTCAGGATTAGCATAAGGAGGGATGCAAGTAGGACAATTGCCTTAGGCCTCTAGGCCAGAGAGGACCTCAAACCTGTCTGAAGCTGAAGGCACAACTTGCTAATGGGCTTTAGGGTTTCCTCCCAAATTTTTGCCCAGGCCCTAACACCAGTCTGGCAGATGTTCATTCCAAAAAGTGACATATTTCAATCACTAAATAGAAAATAAGTTATTTTTTGTACTTTTTGTCATCTGGTTATTTTATTATCCAAGTGCATTGGTCCCAGTCTCTGGCTCCTGTTTTCCTCTATCATCTTAGCTCTCATTTCATGGTATCTATTCCCTTCTCTCTTCACTTTCTCTTTTAGATCACTTGTTTTCTTCAGTTTATTTTTCTGCTTCTCTCTCCAGATTTCACCTCTCCTTATCAACCACCCCTCAATTTCTTTATCTTTATTAATTCTTGATATACCGCCCTAGGCAACTAAGGCATCAGAACAGTGTACAAAAGCTTAAAAAAACAACTGAATGAAAGAAAAGAAAGGAATGCCAATTAGTACACAGGAAAGGTAACATACTCTTTTCCCCTTACCCAAACCCCCCCATTTCTAGGCCAGCCTAAGAGTTTCTGCTGCCCCCTCACCCAGCCACATATTCCATCGGCAAAGTGTGGGGAGGGAGGGGAACAGCTCAGTACGGGGGTCAGAAGGAAGCAGGTCATGTGCATTGAAGCACATGGCCTGCCGCGGGTGCCATGCCACCCTCAGATCTGCCACCTTAGGCTTCAGCCTAGCAGATAAGCCGGCCATGCACATTTCCCATCTCGCTCTCCTTCCCCAGTCTTTCACTAATTCTTCCTCTCTCCCCCCTCCATGGCCAGCATCTCCCCCTCCTCCCTGTTCCACATCTTCCCTCCCTCCTTCAGTTTCTTCCTATCCTTCCATGTCAACCATTTTCCCTCTATGTCCCTATACTGCATTTCTAACATCTCCCCCCTTTGCCTCATCCCTATCTTACCTCCATGTCCAGCATCTTCCCTCGATATCCCTATCCCTCCCCCATAGCCAACATCTTCCTTTGTGTCCCTGTCTCTATCTTCTCCCCCTACGCAGCATCTCCCTTCTATGTCCCTATACTTCCATCGATCCAGCATCTCCTCTGTATCCCTGTGCTTATCCTCCTCCCCTCGTATCCAGCATTTCCCCTTTATGTCCATCCCCCTCATATCCAACATTTTCCCTGTGTCTCAATGCCCCCATGACCAGCATCTCTCCACTGTATCCTTACCCCTCCCTATGTCCAGCATCTACCCTCTGTGCCTCTATCCCATTTATTTATTTATTATTTATTCATTTATTTTATTTATTACAGTTTCTTATATACCGCGCTATTTAGAATCAGCGCGGTTTACATCATAACAACAACGACCATAACGACAAACTGTCAGGTTTTACATTGAACAGGAGTACAAACTTGGATAACTGGGTTAACTATATACATAATCTATCTACAATGCAGTGTGAGGGCATTTCTAGATTGGGTCAATTCTTGGAGGGGATATCTAGTTCAGTTGCTGTCTGGGAAATATTGGCAGAAAAGGTATGTTTTGAGAGCCTTCCTGAACTGATATAGATTGGTAATGGTTCTAATGTTGGGGGGTAGGGTGTTCCAGCATTTTGGGACATAAAAACTGAATGTGGTGTTCGTGTTGGACTTTGTCGAAGTCTTTGGTATAGCTAGCAAGTTTACAGCTGATGTTCTTCTTGATCTATTGGGTGGGACCATGTGGATTAGATTCGTGAGTGAGAGGGATGAGGTGCCTTTGATTGCCTTAAATGCTAATAAAAGGGATTTGAAGGTGATTCTCCCGTGAATTGGTAGCCAGTGCAGTTGTTTGAGAATAGGAGTCACGTGGTCGTTTCTGGATGCACCGTAGAGGACCCTAGCTGCGGCATTCATGGCCAACTGTAATGGGGTTAGTGTGGATTGGGGGAGACCTTGTAAGATGGCATTTGCAAAGTCAAAATGCGGCAGGATCAGCGCTTGATATATGGTACGGAAATCGTCTGGGTCCAGCAGGGAGCGTAGGTGTTTGAGGGAGCGGATTTTGAAGTAGATGGCTTTGACTACGCTGCTTATGTGGCGTTTCATGTCTAGATGTTGGTCCAGGGTAACTCCCAAATATTTTATTGCATCTTTAGTTTGCAAATCGGCTTCCTTGACACTGATGTGGGACGGGGGCATAAAGTTGGAGTCTCTGGAGATGAAAAGGACCTCTGTTTTTTTATGCTGGATACGTAGGTTCTGTGTCTGGAGCCATGTTGAAACTGCATTGAAACAATCTGTGAGTGGGGTCAGGTCCATGTGGGTTGTGGAGAAAGGCATGTATAAAAGAATGTCATCTGCATATATCATGCAGTTTACGTTGAAAGACCTTATGATATTGCATATGGGCTGCATGTAGATATTGAAGAGTAAGGAGGATAGCGAGGATCCTTGAGGTACCCCTTGCTTTTGATGGAAGTGGCTAGACTCTTCTGATCCAGACTTCACATATTGCCATCTATCGTCCAGATAAGACTTACACCATTTTAGTGCATTGTTGCAGACACCCTTTTCTTTTAGTCTTCCAAGGAGGATTTCGTGACTCACGGAGTCAAATGCCGCGGCAATGTCTAGGAAAATAAGGACAAAGCCTTGATGGATGTTGTCAATTCCTGTGATGATATTGTTGAATAGACCAGTAAGTAGTGTCTCAACCCCATGATGTTCTCTGAACCCATGTTGGCAGTTATCTAAGGGAGCCACAGAGTCTATGTGATCTTGAATTTGCTGTTGTGCTTCTTTCTCAATTATTTTGGCTAAGATGGGGATGCTAGCTATTGGTCGATAGGAGTCAACCCTTTGGGGGTCCAGTTTGGGGTTTTTCAGTAATGGCCTAATGGAAGTCTGCTTGAGTGAAGTGGGAAAATAGCCTGTTGTAAAGGAGAGTTTCATTATATTTGCGATGACAGGACTGAGCACTTCACGTAGCTCCTTGATCCAAAAAGCTGGACATGGGTCGGTCTGTGCAGTGGATGTGTTGAGTGATGCTATGGTGTTCTCAATACATTTATTGGATGGTGTGGAAAAAAAGTTAAGTGGAGAGAGGTCCGCCGGTTCTTGATATTGGACTGCTGAGACCTTGTTAGTTTGTACAATCTTGGATTGCAGATAATCAGCGAATTCTTGAGGGTGTATGTTGATGTGTTGCTCGGGTGATGGTTCCTTTGAGAGGGATTTGACCAAATTGAAGAGGTCACGAGGTTTATTCAATGATCTCTTTAGGGTGTCAGTGTGATATTGTCTCATTCTGGTAGAGATTGTTTCTCGATGTATTGCAAGGTGGGCTAGGTATGCGGTCTGATCTTCCGGTGAGCGTGATCGGCGCCATCGGCGTTCGAGTCTACGTAGTTGCATGAGGGAAGCGCGTAGCTCAGGAGAGAACCAGGGGGAGGATCTTCTTTTCGCTCTTGCTGTATTTTTAGGGTTTGGGTGTTGTGAGATGGCAAGCAGGCTGGAATTCCAGCAAGAGATTAGTTCATCAAGGTCAGGTGTTGTTTTGTTGATGAGTGATGGTGTCTCCGAAAGGATGAGTTCCCTATCGAAGGGGCGGAAGCATCTAGTGGAAATTCGAGAGGTGATGTTCGTGGGTTGGCTTCTGTTCAGCTGGTCATTGTTGCTGGGAATCTGGATAATGATCAATTTGTGGTCGGACCAGGGTACATCCACGACTGATGTTGGCAGATTGTGGTTTTTGTCCTTGACTGGATGTGGCACAAAAACCATGTCCAGAATGTTCCCTTTTGTATGTGTGGGTTCATTTATGATTTGTTTGAGACCCAGGTTTTCCATTGCATCAAGGAACGCATTTGCGTGGTTTTGGTGTAGCGATGGGAGATTGAAATCACCCATTATCCAATTTGGTTTGTTGGGAGTGCGTGTGTTAGCTGCAAGGTCGATGATGGTTGGAAGGTCAACTGGAGAAGTAGATGGTGTTCTATATAACAGGGTAAGGGAGCATTGTTGGTTAGCAACAGAGAGGGTGTCCAGGCTGTTTGTGCTAGAAGAGTCTACAATCTGGAAGCTGAGGTCTGATTTGGAGATTATGAGCACCCCTCCTCCTTTTTTGTTTTCCCTATGTCTCGTGTGTATGGAAAAATTGGGGGGAAGTAGTTGATTGAGGAGGACGTTGTCTTCTGGTGATAGCCATGTTTCTGTGATCATGAGGATCTCAAGGTCATAGAAGGAGATTGTGTCAAGGACAACAGGCCATTTTTTGCGGATGGAACGTGCGTTGATGATGGCACATTTTAGGGGTCGGCATCTCAAAGGTTTTTCTTGGTTGGGTGTATTGGATAGTTGGAGTGCTACATGTATCAGGTGGGAGTGGCGTGGGTAGGTGTTACTTCCTGGGTTGACGTAAGGGGGACTATTCCATCTTTTGCCATGGCTATTCAGGATTGGAATCCTGCCATGTGGTATGTAGAGAGATTGGGAGGTTCCAAGCCAGTGGGTAAGGAGGTAGAGGCTAAGAATGACAGCGACCTGGAGGGCCATTCTGAGGGTTTGGATTGTGTGTGTGAGACACTGTAATTAGGAGGTGGGGCAGTGCAAAAGTATGGTAGTACCCCGCAGTTATGTGGTATAGTACAGTGGTGAGAATCTTATGTACGGAATCTTATGTACAGAGGAGTAATTATATGAGAGCGCACAATCGAGCAGGTACAGTTTACATGCAAGATATTGATTAACTTTACAGAGAGAGTGCAGTATTGCAGTAATGTGGTGAACACCTTAAGAAGTGCAAAGCTGGCAGTTTAAATTGACTTCCAACTGGCAAAATGGTATTGCTAAGATAGTATCTAATACATTATGATGCTGATGCTATCGGGTTACTTTGTAAGATAGTGTTGCTTACAATAGATGGAGATATTGAGCAAAAACACATTCTCACAGTTCAGATGTTGGTAGAACGCTGGAATCTTGGTCAGGCGTCCGGCAGTTAGGTCACTGGTTAGGTATCTGTTGTGCTGCCTCTCGTGCTCCGCCTAAGGGCCACGCCAAAGGGCCCTCTGGCGAGGCCCTCAGGCGCGGGCCCGCCAGTCGCGGTCGCGCCTGCTGGCGCGAGTTTTAAACAGCGGCTGCTGAGCCCCGATTGGACCCCGGAGGTCTGCTGGCCCCTCCCGCCGCTGGTAGCTCGATCCCCGGGAAGGGGAGAGCTGCTGGTGGTGGCGGGGGCTTCCGGATGTCGGCGCCTGCTGGCGCGAGTTTTGAACAGCGGCTGCTGAGCCCCGATTGGGCCCCGGAGGTCTGCTGGCCCCTCCCGCCGCTGGTAGCTCGATCCCCGGGAAGGGGAGAGCTGCTGGTGGTGGCGGGGGCTTCCGGATGTCGGCGCCTGCTGGCGCGAGTTTTGAACAGCGGCTGCTGAGCCCCGATTGGGCCCCGGAGGTCTGCTGGCCCCTCCCGCCGCTGGTAGCTCGATCCCCGGGAAGGGGAGAGCTGCTGGTGGTGGCGGGGGCTTCCGGATGTCGGCGCCTGCTGGGGGGAGTTTTGAACAGCGGCTGCTGAGCCCCGATTGGGCCCCGGAGGTCTGCTGGCCCCTCCCGCCGCTGGTAGCTCGATCCCCAGGAAGGGGAGAGCTGCTGGTGGTGGCGGGGGCTTCCGGATGTCGGCGCCTGCTGGCGCGAGTTTTAAACAGCGGCTGCTGAGCCCCGATTGGGCCCCGGAGGTCTGCTGGCCCCTCCCGCCGCTGGTAGCTCGATCCCCGGGAAGGGGAGAGCTGCTGGTGGTGGCGGGGGCTTCCGGATGTCGGCGCCTGCTGGCGCGAGTTTTGAACAGCGGCTGCTGAGCCCCGATTGGGCCCCGGAGGTCTGCTGGCCCCTCCCGCCGCTGGTAGCTCGATCCCCGGGAAGGGGAGAGCTGCTGGTGGTGGCGGGGGCTTCCGGATGTCGGCGCCTGCTGGCGCGAGTTTTGAACAGCGGCTGCTGAGCCCCGATTGGGCCCCGGAGGTCTGCTGGCCCCTCCCGCCGCTGGTAGCTCGATCCCCGGGAAGGGGAGAGCTGCTGGTGGTGGCGGGGGCTTCCGGATGTCGGCGCCTGCTGGCGCGAGTTTTGAACAGCGGCTGCTGAGCCCCGATTGGGCCCCGGAGGTCTGCTGGCCCCTCCCGCCGCTGGTAGCTCGATCCCCGGGAAGGGGAGAGCTGCTGGTGGTGGCGGGGGCTTCCGGATGTCGGCGCCTGCTGGCGCGAGTTTTGAACAGCGGCTGCTGAGCCCCGATTGGGCCCCGGAGGTCTGCTGGCCCCTCCCGCCGCTGGTAGCTCGATCCCCGGGAAGGGGAGAGCTGCTGGTGGTGGCGGGGGCTTCCGGATGTCGGCGCCTGCTGGCGCGAGTTTTGAACAGCGGCTGCTGAGCCCCGATTGGGCCCGGAGGTCTGCTGGCCCCTCCCGCCGCTGGTAGCTCGATCCCCGGGAAGGGGAGAGCTGCTGGTGGTGGCGGGGGCTTCCGGATGTCGGCGCCTGCTGGCGCGAGTTTTGAACAGCGGCTGCTGAGCCCCGATTGGGCCCCGGAGGTCTGCTGGCCCCTCCCGCCGCTGGTAGCTCGATCCCCGGGAAGGGGAGAGCTGCTGGTGGTGGCGGGGGCTTCCGGATGTCGGCGCCTGCTGGCGCGAGTTTTAAACAGTGGCTGCTGAGCCCCGATTGGGCCCCGGAGGTCTGCTGGCCCCTCCCGCCGCTGGTAGCTCGATCCCCGGGAAGGGGAGAGCTGCTGGTGGTGGCGGGGGCTTCCGGATGTCGGCGCCTGCTGGCGCGAGTTTTGAACAGCGGCTGCTGAGCCCCGATTGGGCCCCGGAGGTCTGCTGGCCCCTCCCGCCGCTGGTAGCTCGATCCCCGGGAAGGGGAGAGCTGCTGGTGGTGGCGGGGGCTTCCGGATGTCGGCGCCTGCTGGCGCGAGTTTTAAACAGCGGCTGCTGAGCCCCGATTGGGCCCCGGAGGTCTGCTGGCCCCTCCCGCCGCTGGTAGCTCGATCCCCGGGAAGGGGAGAGCTGCTGGTGGTGGCGGGGGCTAGCATCTCCCCTCAGTAGGTTCCTATCCCCTCTCCATCTCCCCTCAGTGTGTCCCTATGCCACCATGTCCAATATCTCCAGCCTCAGTGGTCCAGCCTTTCCCATTGGTGCCTTTACGTTGGCTGTTATACTGTTCTGCTGGGTGTCTGCCTCATGGTTTGCAAAACTAACTGGGCCAGCCAAAATCTGTTCAGTTGGCAACTCTAGGTGGGACCTATTTGCCAGCCTTGTTGCTCCTGCTCAAGACTCTACCTGCTCATATCCATTTGCATTTTTTAATATCTTATGCGTGAAACTTTCTGCTGCCAGAAAATTATATATGTAAATATCCTGCACAGATGAAGTTCATCAGATGCATAAGGCATTTCTACAGTGCTTCACTGTAGAGAACACCTAATAAAAATGTACAGTGTATATTTTTTGCTATAGGATATATTGCAAACACTGATAGGAAGTATTGGAAAGGTGGAAAGTTGGACAAATGTTCCTGAACAATATCCAGCAAACTGCTAAGTGCCGTCATACAATGGTAGCTAAAACAGCACCAAAATGAGCTATAATTTTCAGACCAGAAAAACTTAATCCAGACAGTGGCTGAACATGCATGGTAAGTCATCCATGGCTATACCCACAATAAGTGTCCTTCAACAGCATTGTCAAAAATATCATTGACCACCACAGTAACCATATAGCTATGAATAGTGTAACTATATGGACAATGTGATAAATGGCAGGCACTGAATATCACTAATACAATAGCTGCATACCTCTGAATAACTCTGGATAATTTTGGAAGTAGTCTGGTTAAAATGGGCACAGGCATTGGCAAATGTCTCAAGAATGGTAAAATGAGAATGGTGGAAAATACCCAGAGAATGGCAGCCTGTACCTGCAGGATGGCAGTAAATACCCAGATATTCCAAATCGCTCCTTATTGGTGGGCTCTGGACAAGCACCTTCTATGGCTGCAGTGAACATCCTACAAAGATGGCACCTCCCCATTGGCAGGAGAACTTTTCTGCAATGGAATCAGAAGAGCTTGCCAGACTTGTGGTACAAGGAGAAGTCCTCTATCTGGTGGGAAACAGGAGAACCAATCTGACTCTCTCCGCCACCATCTGGTGGAACATATAAGTGAAGATGCTATGGTAACATTATTTGGGAACATTACTACATACTTACTGCAGGTGGCATGCATGGTTATGGTTATGGCATTTGATATACCGTCCTTTACTTACGCATCAGAGCGGTTTACATGTATATACTAACAGGTACTTTTTATTCCCTTGTCCCCGAAGGGCTCACAATCTAAGTGTACCTGAGGCAATGAAGGGTTCAGTGGCTTGCCCAAGACCACAAGAAGCAGGCATGGGACTAGAGACCCCAGTCCCTCTGGTCTGAGGTTACTTGTCCCCATGTAGGGTCATAACAAAAGGTCTGGCCTAACTACAGCCCTTCAGAACCATGGTTCTAGTATCACAATGTCCCTTATTCACTCACCCACCCCTACCATAATAAATGTATCTTCTGCCATAACCATGCCAGTCTTGAGTGAAACATCTATCATGCATTCTTATATTTCCAGTAGTAGTTCAAGGTGAATAATATTTGTTTGCTGTTAGTAATGTAGCTTGTCCTTAAACCGCACTAATGCAGAATAGCGCGGTATATAAGAGAATGTAAATAAATAAATAAATAAATAAACAGAGTGCATGTCATGTGTGTATAGGAAGGTGGGATATGGGATCAGGCTTCAAACATGACATCTGAGTGATTATGGTCTCTTCGCCTTTCATAAACGACCTGGAAAAGGGAATAACTAGTGAGGTTATCAAATTTGCAGATGACTAAACTATTTAAAGCTGTTAAACCCAAGAGAATTGTGGAAAATTGCAAGAGGATCTCGATAAATTGGAAGACTGGGCATCCAAATGGCAGATGAAATTTAATGTGGACAAGTGCAAAGTTATGCACCTAGGAAAGAACAACCCAAACTATGGTTACATGATGCAAGATTCCACATTGGGAACCACCACCCAGGAAAGATTTAGGCATCATCGTGTACTCCGTTCTTCTTCCCAGTTGCTTCTTGCTATGCCCTTCTCCTCTATTGCCAACTCCAGATTCCGCTCTTTTCACCTTGCTGCTCCCTATGCTTGGAATAAACTTCCTTTGTCTATATGTCAGGCATCTTCTTTGCCCCTCTTCAAACTCAAGTTAAAAGCTCATCTTTTCACCTCTGCCTTTGGCTCTTGATTTTGCTGTTCTCCTTCCTTCCCCTCTTTTATTTCACCTTTCTTTCTTCCTCTTACACTTGTTCTTACCTCTTTCCTTTGTCCTGTCTCTCCTGCTCTTGTCTCTTTGCCCTTGTTCTTATCTTTTTTTCTACTCCTTTTCTTGCTTTGTCTTTTTACATTGTAAGCTCTTTTGAGCAGGGACTGTCTTTTTGTGTTTTCATTGTACAGCACTGCGTGCGCCTGGTAGCGCTTTATAAATGCTTAGTAGTAGTAGTAGTAGTAGAGGTAGTAGGATAACATGCTAAAACTCTCCGCCCAGTGTGCAGCAGCAGCCAAGAGAGCAAATAGAATGCTAGGTATCATAAAGAAAGGAATGGAAAATAAAACAAAGGATATTATAATGCCTCTGTATCATTCTATAGTGCGAACGCACCTTGAATATCGTGTGCAATTCTGGTCGCCGTATCTTAAAAAGGATATAGCGTTATTAGAAAAGGTACAGAGAAGAGCCACCAAAATGGTAAAGGGGATAGAAGGCTACTCCTATGAGGAGAGGCTAAAAAGGTTAGGGTTCTTCATCCTGGAAAAGAGACGGCTGAAGGGAGATATGATAGAGGTCTATAAATTAATGAATGGAGTGGAACGGGTAAACAAAGATCGATTGTTTACGTTATCAGAATATAGAAAGACTAGGGTACATGCAATGAAGCTACAGGGTAAACTATTTAAGACAAATAAGAGAAAATATTTTTGCAGTCAACGTGTAATCAAACTCTGGAATTTGTTACCGGAGGATGTAGTGAAGGCTGTTAGTGTAGCTGGGTTTAAAAAAGGTTTGGACAAGTTCCTGGAGGAAAGGTCCATAAACCATTATTAAAAATTGACCCAGGATATCAATGCTTGACCCAATACAAGCACTGTGGAACCTGTGTCTTTTGGGGAAACTGCTAGGTACATATGACCTAGATAGGCCACTGTTGGAAACAGGATACTGGGCTTGATGAACCTTGGTCTGACCCAGTATGGCATATCTTATGTTCTTATGCCTCTATCTAACTATGACGCCCTGAATCTGAGTGTTATCAAGGAGATATAAGGGGGGACCAACTGAACAAAGAGGAATTATACATGTTGGAAACAGATAGTTGTGGAGTAAATAGCATGATGCTTCAGTAATGGCAATAATGGATGTTTCCCACAAATGACATATAACCACAGCTACATTCAGAAAGGAACATGTAAGGAAAAATGCAGGGGAATAAGAACTGTTCCACCAAACACAGCATTCCAAAGTTCACATGCCATGTTCTGCTTCTTAGAAAGTATTTGGAGTTTTCAGACAACTTGTGTCACTGAAGGCCAAGTTCAGGACCCTGAGGCAATCAAAAGGTGGCATTTTACTTATCAGTTAAATGTCCTTTCCTCAAGACCTGCTAGACTGGTCATGTTCCCCTATCAGCAGATTGGTGGAGACAAAGAACCAAAGAAAAGCCCAGGTTTCAATGACATCACTCCCATGCCTCTATTCGCCTCAGCCACCAGAGGTCACTTCAGTATTCATCCCAAAGCATATGGGAGAAACATGGCAAGCTTCACAACCTCAACCATGGGCAACATGGAGTAAGCAACAGCAGAGAAATATGTACAGGAAACCAAACAGAAAGCTGTCTTTAGAAGATGAACCTGCAGAGCCAAGTATAAAAATTATAGCGGACCCAAGGGAGCCGCAACAGAAGAACAAAGCAAATACAATTTCAGGGGCAGGCCTGGACTGGTCTAGCAGGACTCAAGGAAAGGGCAGTATCTGGTAAGTACAATGTTATCTTCCATATCGTCCTGCTAGACCAGTCCAGACAAATGAGATGTATCAAAGCTACAACTCCACTGGACAGAAAGAAACACAGCAGCTCGCAAAATCCTTAAGCCAAGGCTGTGTCTGGCCACGCGTGGACAGCCAAGTGGTAATGCTCGACAAAAAAGTGAAAAGTGATGCCCATGTTGCTGCCCAACAAATGCTTGCAGGGGCTACTGAGCTCCGTTCTGCCCATGAGGATGCTTGTGCTCAGATAAAATGGGTGTGTAAACCCTCCAGAACTGGCCTGTTCTGCAACAGATATGCCAAGGCCATGGCCTCCTCAATCCAGCAGCCCAAAAGCAATATAGCTCCACATCATCCTTGCATGGGCCTGCAAACAGCACAAAAAGATGGTTGGATTTACAAAATAAATTTGTAACCTCCAAATATGGGAAGCACCCTCTGGACATCTACAAGGTGAAGATCCTTATCCTTCCCCTGACATTGCTCCTTAGAGAAGGAGCATCATCCAAATCAAAAGCTTTATCCTACAACTACAATTGGTGCTGCATGCCTACTTCCACCGGGAGATTTGGATGATTTTCAGTTCTTCATTCCGGTATTGGGTCAATTATTTTCCTTAGAAAAGGAGGGCAGGCGGACCACCTGGTCACATGAAGGGGAGACATCACCTTAAGCAAAAAGGACAGCACAGGCTGAATGGAAAAACAGCCTCCTTAGAAAAGACAGATAAGAATCTCAGCAAGACAGAGCCTGCAGTTCGGAAATCCGCATTGCAGCACAAATCACGACCAAGAAGACAGTCTTGAGTATCAAATCCTTTAAGGTAGCGTGCTTCAATGGCTCAAAAACCACCGCCATCAGGACCCTGAGCACCAGACACAGATCCCAGGAAGGAATCACAGACCAGAGGGGAGGACACCGAACACCCTGGAGGAAGTGTGAGACATCTGGGTGCAAAGGTAGAGACTTAGCCACCGGTCCTCAGAAACAGGCCAAAACTGCCACCTAAACTTTCAGGGCGTTAAAGGAAAGGCCCTTCTCAAGGCTGCCCTGTAAAAAGACCAAAAGAGAGGGCGTCTTGGCTGCCACACTATTGCTCAAAGAGGAACCAGTTCCGTGTATACTAGCTTGGTAGACCTCCTCTGGGTTTCAAGCAGAGTAAACCACCACTGGAGAGTAGCATCTTATGTGCTAGCCATCTCCTTCCAAGAGCTAAGATGTAAGCAAGAAAGGAAGCAGGTCCTCCAGGATGTTCGATCCCTGCCACAACAGGCCTGGAGACTGAGGCAACTAAAAAAAGAGACAGCACCTGCAGGAGTCACATCAGGTCTCTGAACCAGGCTCTTCTCAGCCAAATTGGTGCCACCAGAACAATCCTGCCTGGGTGCCATTTTATATGCCGAAACACACGCCCCACCAGGGCAATGAAGGAAACATGTACAGTAGGTGCCGATTCAGCCAAGGCTGGGTGGGAGCATCAATGCCCTCGGACGCAGTCTCTGTGTGGCGACTGAAGAAGCAGAAAGCTTTGGCAATGGCGGGTCACCATCAGATCCATTTCAGGTGACCCCCAGCGACATAGAGTCAACTGAAGTGCCTCCTGACTCAACTCCCACTCTCCAGGATCCAGGAAAGGCTGCTGAGAAAGTCTGCCTCCACATTGGCTCAGTTCATTGCCAGAGTGGACAAACAAGTCTAGGAGGATCTTCTCCGTCCAGGCAAACAAGAGAGCCATCTTCAGAGCTATCCCAGCACTCCTCGTGCTGTCTTACCAATTGATATAGACACCACCGTGGCATTGTCTGAAAACACTTGAAGCACCCAGCCCTTAAAAAGGAGCCAGAAACACAGAAGAGCCAACCTGATGGTCCTTGCCTCAAGGTGTTTAATGGACCATACCACTTCCCTGTGGTTCCAATGGCCCTGGACTGTACAGTCTCTTGGGCTGGGGAGCCCATTGCCAAGACTGACATCCGTAATCAGGAGGATCCAGGAGAAATCGTCCAGCGGCACGTCCTCTCTCAGATGACAGATACCACTATCAATGGGAGTGGGAGCCTGCGCTTGAAATCCTAAAAAAAAAAGGACCACTGGAGCAGTTGCATATGAGGCCGTGCCCATGGCACCATCTCTATGGTCATTGCCAGCAATCCTAGGAGCTGGGAGCCTGCTGAACAGAGAAGTGTGTCAGTGTCAGGCAATCCAACAGTCTGATTTTCTCCTCTGGCAGGCAAACTCTTCCCACACAAAAGTGTTGAAACATGTTCCCAGAAACTCCAGAGACTGGGAAGGCAACAGCTGGCTCTTTCCCCGACTGATCACTGCAAACCAAGGCTTTCCTCCGAAAGGGATCAGGCCTGGATGAGCCTGGGTTCAGAAAGGGATGGACACAAATCTCTCAGCACTGCAACTGCCAACACCATGACCTTGGAGAATGTCCTCGGCAGTGAATAGCCCGAAAGAGGGGGGGGGGGGGCTAATTGATAGAGAGAGTCAAACATGTTAAAACTCAGACAGACACTTTGTTGATCCACTCGGATTGGGATATGAAACTGTGTCGCAGCCAGATCCAGAGAAGCCAAGAACTACCCTTGGTGCACAGCTGGAATCAGAGAGCACAAGGTTTCCATCTGGAAGTGCATGACACAAAGTGCTCGTTGACCCCCTTGAGATCCAGTATGGACTGGAAGGAACAGTCTTTTTTGGCACCACAAAATAGATGGGGTAATTTCTCTTGCCCTGCTCGTCCAGCGGGACGGGCACCACCTCCACCATTAGGCACAGCAACTTCTCCAAGGTGATCCACACAGCAGCACTTTTGATCAGAGACCCACAAGGGGAGATGATGAAGGCATTCTGAATCAGCTCTTTGCAGCCCTGGACATAGCTGAGCTGAATGGTAGCTAGCACCCAGTGATCAAAAAGGTGGTGAACCCTGCCTCCAACCAGAGGAAATAGGGAATGGGCCCCCACACCTTCACTGTGCCGCCCAGGAGGGTCCTCTTCTGGGTGGGACTGAGTCCCTCGGCCCATGTGCTTCATGAAAGGACTGAGAACGAGCCCAAAGCCCAGAAGCAGAGGGGAAGAAAGGTGTTTGTTTGTTTTTTTTCTTTCCAAGTCAGTAACCCCTAGACATCTGGGGATCCAGCTAGTGTGTCCCGGTTGATGGGAGGAAGCTGATGAGAAAGGTGCACCAGCCCACTTCACAGCCCCTGTGTCTTCCAGAAGGCGGTAAGAATCTGTCTCGCCCAGGTCCTTCACCAGCTTCTCTAAATCAGCTCCAAAAGAAGTTTCTCCTTAAAAGCCAGGTGGGCCAACTGGACTTCGGAAGATGTACTGCTGCCCAGTGCCGGAGCTATATCCAACACTGTCATCACAGCACCAAAACAACATCCTGTGACCATCGCCAGGGCACAATACCTGGCTATCAAAAGTACCAGGTTATACATGGCATCAGAAAGGAAGGCCGTAGCAGACTCCAAAAGAGAGGTAGAATATCTGGCAGAAGAGACTGAATCTACTGCAGCAAGATTTGAGATGTCAGGTCTGCAGTCACCACAGCGAACCGGTTCAACTCAAATCCACCTTTTGGTTCAGAGTATCCTTTAAGGCCAATCTACCTTCCACAGGAATGGTAGTACATCTGGTAACTGCAGTGACCTGTGTATCCACCTTGGAAATGTCAAGCACACAACACACTCCCTCTGCAGGAGAGCATCATCTCCTTATATATCCTTAGTTGGAGAGTTGGGGTAATTCCACTCCGGCCAGAACAGGCCCTTGAACACCTTGGGGAAGACCGTAGTGGATTTCTGGACCCCTTGCAAGAGCAGATACCTCTTTGGTTCCTGCTCTGTGACTGCAGCCTCCACCAAGCTCGATGTGAAATCAACACCTCCAGTTCCTAGTCCTGGAACAGGCAAATAATCTCAGCCTCCTCATAATTCTCTGAAGGCAAGAGCACTTCTTCATCAACACCAGACATCACAATCCAAGCCACAGCTGGAAAGCGGTGTGTATAACTGCCCGTAGCATGGGAAATAAGATCCCTGATGTTGAAGCTTTGGTGGGAGTGGCCGATTTGAATTTAGTGGCAGTTACAGAAACATGGTTCACAGAAAACCATGACTGGGATGTAACTATACCAGGCTATACTTTATTCAGAAAGGACAGGGTAGGAAAAAGGGGAGGAGTGGCGCTATATGTAAAATATAATATTAAAGCTTTGGAATTACAGAGCTTAAAAGGGAGAGAGGGGGCATTGTGGGTTAAACTAGAAAGAGGGAAAGAGAAATCTATTTACATTGGTGTGCTATACAGACCTCCCTCACAGGAGGAAGAGGTGGACAGAGAGTTAATTGGCTTCAGGCTTGTTTGAAAAAATTGTTGTCCTAAAGTTAACTAAATAAGTTATCTGGTTAACTTTAGACTATGATTTTAAACTGTGTGACTTAACCAGTAATTTCTTTGAATATCTAGTGAAAGAATCATTTTATGTTGCTATTGTTAACAAAATATCCTGCTGCTGAATACTGACCTTCTTCACTTTATGTCCCACTTAAATGGGCAGTATGTAGCTTTTTTTTTTTTTTAAACAGCATCTAATATTAGCCCCTGTGCTCCAGACTGGATTATGGCTATACTTTATTCAGAAAGGACAGGGTAGGAAGAAGGGGAGGAGTGGCACTATATGTAAAAACTACTATTAAAGCTTTGGAATTACAGAGCTTAAAAGGGAGAGAGGAGGCATTGTGGGCTAAACTAGAAAGAGGGAAAGAGAAATCTATTTGCATTGGTGTGATATACAGACCTCCCTCACAGGAGGAAGAGGTGGACAGAGAGTTAATTGAAGACATACGCAGCATTGCTAGGAAAGGGGAAGTGCTACTGATAGGAGATTTCAATATGCCAGATGTTGATTGACACATTCCTGCTGCAGTATCATCTAGAAGTAAGGAGATCCTGGATTCTCTACAGGGAGAACTATTCAGGCAATTGGTAACAGACCCCATACGTGAAGGGGCCATACTGGACTTGGTGTTTACCAATGGTGAAAGAGTTTGTGATGTTGTAGTGGGAGATAATTTTGCATCCAGTGATCACCAGATGGTGTGGTTCAGTATTAGGACTAGGGCTGTTAGAATCCATTCAAAAGTGAGAGTCTTAGACTTTAGGAAAACTAACTTTGCCAAGATGGGCCAATACCTCAGGGAGTCGTTAGTGGGATGGGAACAGCAGGGGGATGTAGAAAAAACAGTGGACAAACCTGAAAGGGGATATTTTAAGGGCAACCAACCTTTTTGTTAAAATGGTAAATAAAAGGTAAAAGGAAAAGGAGACCGCTATGGCTTTCGAAAGAAGTAGCTGAAAAGGTGAAGAAAAAGAGGGAGGCCTTCATGAAATACAAGAAAACAGAAGAGAGGAAGACAGGCATCTATATTTGGGAAGAAAACTTAGAGAAGCTGGCAAAGTAGTCAGGAAAGCAATGATTCAAAAAGAGAAGGAAATAGCCAATGCAATAAAATGGAGGGATAATACATTTTTCAGATATGTTAGTGAGAAGAGAGTGCAAAAGTGGTATTGTCAGACTCAAGGGGTGAAGGGGAGGAATATGTAGAAGCTGATGAGGATAAAGCAGAATTGCTTAACAAATATTTCTGTTCTGTGTTCAAAGATGAAGAATCAGGAACGGGACCTCAGAAAAACACCCACAAACAGGAACAGAAGCGAGGGACATCTTGAACAATTTTCAGAAGACTGTGTTTGTGAGAAACTAGCTCAACTTAAAGTAGACAAAGCGATGGGACTGGATGGGATACACCCTTGAATACTTGGGAACGTTCTAGCAGCTCCACTGACTGACCTTTTCAATGCCTCGGAGTCAGGAGTAGCGCTAAAGGACTGGAGAGAGGCTCGTGTGGTGCCTTTACACAAAAGCAGAAGTAAGGATGTGGTTGAAAACTACAGGCCGGTTAGTTTAACTTCGGTGGTGAGTAAATTATTCAAAACTTTGCTGAAAGACAAAATAGTGAGGTTTCTGAAGTCCAGTGGATTACAGGATCCGAGGCAGCATGGATTCACCAGAGGCAGGTCTTGTCAGACAAATCTGATTGAATTCTTTGATTGGGTGAAGCCTTTGACACTGTTCCTCACAGGCAACTTATAAACAAACTGAGCACCCTAGGGATGGACCCTAAAGTTACTGCTTGGGTTAAAAATTGGTTGAGTGGGAGTCGACAAAGAGTACAGGTAAATGGAGCTCACTCTGAGGAGAAGTAAGTTACCAGTGATCTGTCCTTGGTCCGATTCTTTTTAACATCTTTGTTAGTGATATAGCGGAAAGGCTGTCGGGTAAGGTTTGCATCTTTGCGGATGATACCAAAATCTGCAATAGAGTAGACAGCCAGAAAGGTGTAGATAGCATAAGGAGGGATCTAGCTAAGCTTGAAGAATGGTCTAGAATTTGGCAGCTGGGATTTAATGTTAAAAAATGTAAGGTCATGCATTTGGGCTGCAGCAATCCAAGGGAGCAATATAGCATAGGGGGTAAAGTACTTTTGTCCACTAAATAAGAGCCAGACCTAGGTATGGTGGTGTCTGATGATCTTAAAGTAGCTAAACAGGTAGAAAAGGCGACAGCAAAAGCTAGAAGGATGCTTGTGTGCATACAGAGAGGAATGGCTAGCAGAAAAAAGGTGGCGATTGTATAAGTCTTTCGTGCGACCTCATTTGGAATATAATGTGCAATTCTGGAGACCGCACCTTCAAAAGGATATAAACAGGATGGAGTCAGTACAGAGATTGGCTACTAAAATGGTTAGTGGTCTTCATTATAAAGCATATGAGGACAGAATTAAGGATCTTAATATATACACCTTAGAGGAAAGACGAGGATAGAGGTGATATGATTGAGATGTTTAAATACCTCCGTGGCATAAATGCACATGGGGAAAGCCTCTTTTGATTGAAAGCAAGTTCTGCTACGAGGGGACATGGGATGAGGGTGAAACGGGATAGATTCAGGAGTAATATGCGGAAATATTTCTTTACGGAAAGGGTGGTGGATCCATGGAATAGTCTCCCAGTGGAGGTTGTAGAGATGAGGACAGTATCTGAATTCAAAAAAGCATGGGACAAACACTGAGAATCTCTAAAGGAAAAAAAAGGGGACTGTTGTAGTTGTTGATATGGAAGGACAGACTAGACAGGCCATGGCGTCTTTTTCTGTAGTCATTTTTCTATGTTTCTATCCCGGGGGAGGGGGGGATGGGGCACTCCTGCCGGGGATGCTTTGCCATCAATCAAAGGAGGCTTCCACTTTCAGCCTGCCCCCATGAGCCTGCATGCGGGGAGGAGAAAAGGCCGCAGGGTCTGCATGCCCATGCCGGAATGACCAGGTCTACTGTAAAGCAAAAGAATTCTGGGGAGGACAATCCCTATAACTGGGGACATAGTTGCTGTCGATCCTCTAGAGGACAGGGAGCAGCCCACAACAGTCGCACGGATCCTCCGGCTGGCTGAAAATCCCTACCCCTAGTACCATCTGCCACTTCCTGCCCTGAGGCAGGCAAGTTTGGGCTAACAGCATCCCTCAGCCGAGAAAGAGGAGTAGGCCTTCCAGGGACAACTCAGAAGCAGAATCCAGAAGCCGGAGACAAGTCACTTCACTTGCCCAAGGCCAAACAACGTCACCTAGAAGAAGGCAGAAAGATTTAAGGCAAGTGTCACAACAGCGTGTGCTAAGGCCACGGTGGCCCAAAGGGCATGCATTAACTATGCCTTTACTACAGCATGAGTTAGAGGCGCTAGGGCAGGAGCACGCATTGGAACCGCTTGGGCAAAACATGCTCAAGGATCACGTGGACTGTCCAGGCGTGAGGAAACGCTATTAAACATGTGCAGAAAGCGGCAGGAAACCCCCGCTCAGTGCCTACAGTCATCAGTGGTCTACCGTGATTTGTGTCCCCCTCAGACAGAATCAGGAGTCCTCAACAAGGACAATAATGAGGTCAAGTCTTGAGAGCCCCAGGCAGAGAATCCGTGCCAAGCTTAGCTCTACTCCCCTAGAACTATTTGGTTGTATTTGCAGCAATGCATTCAGATCCCTCTAACAATCTTCTAAAATCTTCAAGAGAGCTGGGGGGGGGGGGGGGGGTTTACGACAGAGGAGGAAGGGCGCTTTGAAGTTGTGTGAGGCAGTCATACTCTTCCAGATCCTTCTAATTTCTGTCTGTTCAACAGGTCCTTATCAAGGGTAAGAGGAGCTGAATCAATTTTCCCTCTTCTTATGGCTACTGAAAAGACTGCAGTCTAGTGCAGCCTCCCACATCACACTCTAGTGAGATATCGACCCAGAGTGTTTTAAATCAAATTTTTTCCTCTGAAATCCTCAGAATTTTCTTCAGAGTGGAGAAAAAACATCCACTATCTGCTGGAGACAAAGAAATACGGAAGGGACCTCTGGTGGCTGAGGTGAATAGAAGCATGGGAGTGATGTCATTGAAACCTGGGCTTTTTATTGACTCTTTGTCTCCACCAATCTGCTGGTAGGGGAACACAACCCACTTATCTGGACTGATCTAGCAGGATGATATGGGCTTTATACAGCACCTCAGGAGAACTCTGGCTGCTGCTGCCAGTTAAGGGTCTATCCTCAGTGGGGGCTATATCTGCTTAAAAATATTCAAAACAGAGGATTGTCATTCAGTGTGGTTGTGCAGAACCCTTGGGGGTGCTGCTGAAATGTAAGAGGTGCCCTTGTTATGTCAGAGCGCATAGTTCAGGTGGATGCTAATGAAATAATTGTGTACAGTGTGACCTCTGCCAATATGACAGCAGGTACCCCATACATCTGTACCACTAAATAGCACTGAGGCCTGTCCCTATAGGTTAACTGTGAAACATCTCTATAACTGATAAACCAAATCTGGCTAGCATCTTTCCTAACCCCTGAAAAGGTATTTAAACTTTGGAGTAAGTGCAACCCATATGTATACTGTCATATCTAATGTTTACTGTAGTGGTAGCTTTGACTTTCTTTATACTAATGAAATTGCTCAGTCAGCGTTCCTAATGAAGGGTGCATGTATAGCACTGTTAGGTTCCCATCTAAGTGCATATCAGATATAGTTTGTGCAACATGGTGCATTTGTAAGGTGCCTCTCTACAGTGATCCTGTCTCCATGTGTTTTCTGTGGCTTGTGCCCTTACAATTTTTTCATTTATTAAATATATGCAGAAGCTAAGGCCCAGTCTCTTGGTCAAGGCCATACAGAGGAGGAGTCAGAGGAGAAGTTAATGAGATCCAGGATACCTCATTGTCTTTGTCATTAGAAATGCTACCACTCTTAGGACCCAAGATGGCATTTTTGGAGGTGCGCCACGTTGGATGCTTGAGCTGACCTCTCTTGGTTTGTTGGAGGGGCAGCGTGATGGGCAAGAGGAAGGGGAAGTCGGCGCAGGCTCCTGGAGGCTCCAGCTTTCTTCCCCAATGGCAGGCCACTCTGGAACGCTTCGGCATCTCGTCTGGCTCCGTTGCTCTCTCTTCTGTTGATCAGCCTGTTAGGCAATTGTCAGGCAGCAGTAAAGGGGCATTGCTTAGCCCTGTAGTGTGAAAGCCGCCTCCCATTCCTGGAAGCATGGGCGCAGTTGGGGGACTGGAGTTGCCTCTTTCCAGTGAGGGAGATGCTATGCTCCAACCAGGAGGACCCCCGTCAGCAATGCCGACGCCTTTGATGGCTGGGGTAGTAAGAATATTCCCCTAGCCATTGAGATCTGCACAGGATGTTCTCTTGAACTTGGGTGAGCTTACTTACAAACAGAATTTTGGAGAGGTTGTTAGACCAACAGCTGTGACTATGGAGTCTTTATGGGACACAATCCAGGGTCTTGCCACTTTGCATTCTTTTTTGCATAAACTTGTTGGGCCACCACTTGCAAATCACCCACAAGTGGTGGTCCAGACAGTTGCTGACCATGCTCAGGCTATTGAGACTGTGAAAACTAAATTGGAGGCTGTTGACCATAGGACTAGTGCTGCTCAGGTTATTGAGGATGCCCTGCGGAAAGATAGTACTATCAACTTTCGTCGTTTGGAGTGCCTGGAAAATCAAGTGTGCCGAAATAATTTGAGGTTGAGATCTCCCCTTATAACGCCTGTAGATATGATGAAGAAGTACTTGGTCGAAGTATTGGGGATGGACTCTTCGACTCTTCCTGGGAGACCCCCAGTCAGGCTTCGACTCACTTGGGAGACCCCCTGGAAGTTGATCTTACAGAGTTTTTGGAGTTCTCTTTAGAGGTAGTAACTCAGAGGTCCATATTGATTGTTTCATTTACCTTTGAGTATGATCGTAATGCTGTCTCAAAGCTTTATTTCCACTGCATGGATAAATTGTTCTTTGCTTCTAAGATAAGAATGTTTCCTGACTTTTCTAGGTTCAGCAGGAGTTCCTTGCATTACGCCCCAGGGTGATTGCTTTGGGTTTTTCCTTTATATTAAGGATTTCCCTGTGTGTATTGTTCAATGTAATGGTAAATCGGTAGTTCACTTTGAACCAAGCCAATTGTTAAGTTTCCTTGTTGCTAAAGAAGAGGGGAAGATACAGGTGGTTGTTTCTTAATGCACCACTGTGATCATTTGGGTGGGAGGCTAGGGGCTGTGCTCTCCTTTTTGAAATGTTCTTTTCTCTTTTGTTTTTCCTATTTATTTTTCCTTGTTTCCCGAGTCCAATATGTTTGTTATTGTGGGCTGTAGTGATATTTGTATTTGAATGATATGGGAAATTTTCCTATGAATTTTTTGAAGATATTTCCTGTACTCATTTATGTGGACGTGAGTTTGTTAAAACTGTAAATAAATAAATAAATAAATGTTGCCACTCTTGGAGGAGGGGGCTACTGCCCAGGGCCAGCTCCCGAATTGGTTCAAGGTGTTGGCACCCTAGGCAAACCTTAAGCTTTATTCCGCCCCCCCCCCCTTCCTGGCAGTCAGAATCAATTGTTTAGCTTTGAAAGCCCTGCTCTTTGCTACCCCCAGGAAGCTGCCACCCTAGGTGACTGCCTAGTATGCCTGATGGTTTGGTCAGCCCTGCTACTGCCACTGCCACTGCATGAGATGGAGAATCAGGAAGTGAAAGAGGGAGAGGCCTATTCCTCACCCCATTTCTACAACATCAGCAGCTCCATGGGTATGACTATCCTTAAAATCTGCCATTTATTCTTCAAGCATTGTTGGAGTTGCAGCTCCTAAGAAACACCAACCTGTGAGTGGTAGGTGTTGTGGAGGCACTGATTGATCCATCCCTCTCTTTTCACGACCACATCTCTTCTGTTGTCCGTTCTTCTTTCTTTCACCTACGTCGCATTAAGGCCGTCCGTTCCTTTCTCCCCTCATCCTCTGTTGTCACCCTTGTCCGGTCTTTAGTAATTTCTCGTCTTGATTATTGTAATGTCTATGCCGGTCTCCCTTCCTATCAACTTCGTCGTCTTCAGCTTGTTCAGAATGTTGCCGCCCGTTTGGTTACCTCATCTCCTTCTCGTTGACATGTGTCTCCGTGTCTCTTTTCCTTGCACTGGCTTGCTATCAAGTTTCGGTTTATATTCAAGTTGCTCATTCTTGTTCATAGGGCCCTTCACTCTGACACTCCTCAGTACCTTGCTAACATTATTTACCTTCAGCCCTCCCCCCGTCTCCTTCATTCTTCCTACGGTAATCGTCTTTTCCTTCCCTCACCTACTCAGGCCCACCTTGAATCCACTCGTCACTCTGCTTTCTATTTCTTAGGCCCTGCCCTCTGGAACTCCCTTTCCCTCTCACTTTGCACCGAACTGTCCTATACCCGTTTCAAAGCCCTCCTTAAGACACACCTTTTCTGTCAGGCTTTCGATCTCCCTTCTTCCTCCGATGGTGTTCTCTCTCCCTAGTCGTGCCCTCCATTCTCCTTCTTTTTAAAATTTCTCACCCTTCCCTTCTTACTTCCCCCTGTCTTTCTTACACCCTGCTGCTTCTGTTTGCCTGCTCTCCTCTTCTCTATTCTTTTACTCTTTTATGGCGTTCCTTTCCTTTTTCTTTTATAGCAGTTGTCATTTTATGATTGTACACTGCCCTGATGCTTCGGCCTGGGCGGTCTATCAAATGATTTTAATAAAGATAAAGATTGTTGAGATATGGGCTCTACTAAGGCAATCTGGTAGCATTTATTTATTTATTTATTTATTTAATAAGCATGAGGTCTGTACCTCATCACCTAAGAGAAGGAACCATAGTGGGGTTTTAAAAGTTATATATATTTTTTATCATGCTTTTATATTTTTTTTTTCATTTCATATGGCAAGTGTGCTTTATCTTATGATTTTTTGTTTTCTTGCTAATGTTTTTATAATTAAAGAAATAAAATAGTTTGACATGTATGATTTGTCATCTATTTATTTTGTATGTGAATCAGGCGAGGGGTATAATGTCATTTAGGACACTTTCGAAAACGACCATCTTGTATGGTACCAGCCAGCTCCATTCTCTTTGGCATGGACACCGAAGTGATGTGGCTTGATTAGTATGGGTATGAACATCTTTGGATTATGATGAACATACTTAAGATGGAAAGCTGTAGTGGCTATGAGGGTGGATAAAATATCTTTTACACATATCATTTTTGTTGATGGCACCTTACAGCCTTTCAGGGATGAATAGACTGCCCTTTCCCACAGTATTACCTCCTCCCAACTGATATTTTTCACCCCTGTGCTCACTTACATTGTTTGAGAGATTGTATGAAAAAGCATGACTAATGCACAGCAATCAATACTTGAAAGGGTGAACTACACAAGTGATTGAAGGAGAGAGAGAATTTCTGAAATATGGGAAAGGCTCTAGCTATATATAGTGCATGGGTTGGGTGTCCATGTAGGAACATCTGAGAGGGGGGGGGGGGGAGCAAGGGTTTGGAGCACTGAGTTACACCATTGACTTAAGGAAGCACCAGAGTGCAGTCACAAACCACATCTGAAGAAGGGCTAAGTCAGCAACCTAACCAAACAGTTAGTTAGCAACTAGGGATAGCAAGGATGATGGGCCTATGCCTAACCAAGCCTATAACACCAACAGCATATGATTGGCAGAAAGGAGACGCAACATCTAATTCTTATGTGTGGAATCCGGTATGCAGAAGTCCACGGACACATTATAATGTGTTACCCAAGCTGGTTCCAATAAATGACCAGTAATCTCTACACACATACTATGGCAGAAAACATGCCAGAAGTAAAGAGTGTTTAGAAATTCTACAGCCATACCCCAATGACAAGCTTGTACTTTATGGAGAAAGGCATGACACATATCTACTTACTTCTGGCTTCCAAAAGCTGAGCATGGATTTTCAGCTATATTGGGGCCTGCTTCATGGGATATGTGCAACCAGATATCTTTACAGGGGAGGTTACTTACATAATGCTGCATTCAGCATGTACCAATATCCTGAGATTCCAAATCTCAAAAGGTCTTCCACATCTTTTGTTAAGATTAGTAGATGGTAACCATAGTTCATCTGTGATCACACAAGCTATACTACCCTACTCAAGCCTCTGTTGCCTCTGACCTATCACAGGTTGCTAGAAAAACATGAACACCTCAAGGAGCCTGATGACAAAAGTCACCACACCTGAGAAATGTGTAGGTATGCCGGTTAACCATTTTTCAGTTTAGTTGATACTAGAAATACTGGTGGTAATTTATTATCTAGATAATATGCACTGATTTTATCTGGGCGGTGCCTCATTAGCAAGTGGCTGTGTATATTAAAAAGCTACCCGGACAAGCCACCATGCCCTAAACCAACATTTGCTCATGCAAGGCCAATTTCTCAGGGAAGGCCTGATCCTGAGGCACCAAGCTACTCTTTTTGGGTCTAGTGATGCTCACATCAAATAGTGTGCCTAGTAGGACATTGCTTGGCAAATCAACACTATTTACCACAACAAAGTTATGGAAGACCTTAAGAAGTGGTGGCTGCTGAGGAAGCATGCCAAGAAAAAACAGGCAGCCAATAGCCAGCTTCCCCCTATCAGTGGCAGGCCCCAACTGCCCTTGAGATGCAAGTGCTGCAAACCTTAGATGAAGTTGTCATATTGGTGTTGTCAGGGCATGACAGCTCCCAGCCATGAGATAATCAAGCCTAGTACTAGTAAATTGTTGCTTGTAGTTAAAAGGTTCCCTGCCCTACTGTATATAAGCAAATTCTATCAATCTTACTTTTTAACTTATCCGACAGCCCTTTTTCTCCTTTATGCTTGTGTTTACTGGCTTGTATTGTTTATCTGGGTTCAAGGGTAAGTAGTATTATGCGAGTTATCATTTTGTTGTGCTGGGGAAAAAGTGGTTTGCATGTATTTCTTTGTTCAGCTTGTGAAGCCATGGCACTTGTGTGGAATTCCTGCGGAGAGGGATACAGGAGTTTATGACCTTTAGAAAATCTTTAAAAACATTTTTGTTCCCAGGCTAACTACTTAGCTATGGCAGGTGCAGAGAAGGTGTTGATGGGTATCCATGGGAATACTTGGAAGAGTATGGTTTAGATAGTTCTGAGTATTATATTATATGTGCTATTATGGTTTGTACACAGACTTTAATGCTGTGCCAAATGGTGGTATAGAAATGTTTTAAAAATAAATATTTTGCCATGGCTGTTAGATAACACTTAAGCTATACTACTATGCGTTTCCCATGCATGTGCAGTAATGCCTTGTGCAATGAAGTCAGCAACCAGCATGCTGAATAAAAGAGGGGAAAGGACAATGGTAGCATTCTATCTTTGGGACAAGTGTGACACAGCTGTGAAGCAATAACAGTATCTGCCTACTATAACCTTCCTACTTACAAAGGCAACAGGGCCATAGAAGACAATTATAAAGTCATTACTCCTGGCTGAACAGTTAACTGAAATGACCCTTACTGGGGCTATTAAACATGTAAATCTGTGAAAGTTTACAATTCTTTCCCTTGTGATATTATCCCAATTGCTTTGTCTTCAGGCGAAGCCACTTGCAACCAGAAGTATGACTCATCACCACAGTTGCAGCAGGAAGAGCCACAAGAGGAGGAGGAGGTGGCTCTCCTGGCCAAAATACTACTGTGACCTGGAACCTTTGTCACCAACATTCCCAGTCAACAAGGCCACAGATGACTAGGAGCAGGAAAAGGCTGAAGACTTAATGAGGAACCAAGGGGAGATTCGAAACATAGAAACATGACAGAAAAATACCATATACTCTGTCTAGTCTGCCCTTCCATAATCAAGTACAATAGTCTTCTTTTTTCCTTTAGATATCTTCTGCGTTTGTCCCATGCTTTCTTGAATTCAGATACTGTCCTCGTCTCTACTACGTCCACCGGGAGACTATGCCATCCATCTACCACTCTTTCCATAAAGAAATATTTCTGCATATTGCTCCCGAGTCTATCCTCTTTCATCCTCATCCTATGTCCCCTTGTAGCAGAGCTTGCTTTCAATTGAGTCTCGCCTCTTGTGCATTTATGCCATGGCGTTATTTAAATATCTTTTTCATATTTCCTCTATCCTGTTTTTCCTCTAACAGATACATATTAAGATCTTTAAGTCTGACCCCATATGCTTTATAACTAAGACCGCTAACCAGCTTAGTAGCCACCAAATGATACTACAAATAATACTCCAAATAATACTCCAAATGAGGTTGCACCAGAGACTTATGCAGAGGCGCTATCACCTTTTCTCTACTGGCCATTCCTCTCCTTATGCACCCAAGTATCCTTCTGGCTTTCTCCGTCACCTTTTCTACTGTTTAACCACTTTAAGATCAGAAAAATCACACCCAGATCCCGCACTTCTTTTGTGGACAATACTTTGCCCCCCTACATTGTACCGCTCCCTTAGATTTTTGCAGCCCAAATGCATGCCCCTGCATTTTATAGCATTAAATCTCAGTTGCCAAATTCTTGACCATTCTTCAAGCTTAGCTAGATCCCTCTTCATGTTATCTACTCCTTCCTGGATGTCTGCTCTATTGCAGATTTTGGTATCATCCACAAAGAGGCAAACCTTACCCAACAGCCTTTATGTAATATCACTAACAAAGATGTTAAAAAGAATCGGATCAAGGACAGATTCCTGTGGCACACCACTGGTAACAGCCTTCTATTCAGAATGAGCTCCATTTCTGTACTCTCTTGCCTCTCACACAACCAATTTCTAACCCAGTCAGTCAGTCACTTTAGGATCCATCCCTAGGGTGCTCAATTTGTTTATAAGTCGCCTGTGTGAAACGGTGTCAAAGTCTTTACTGAAATTTAAGTACACCACATCCGGTGCTCTCCTTTGGTTCATCTCCCTGGTCACCCAGTCAAAGAAACTCATGCTGCCTCAGATTCTCCAATCCATTGGACTCCAGAAATCTCACTATTCTCTATTTCAACAGAGTTTCCAATAATTTACTCACCAGAGGAAAGACTAAACAGCCTGCAGTTTTCAAGCTCATGATTACTTCCACTTTTAAGTAAAGGGACCACATGTGTCTTTCTCCAGTCCTCTGGGACCACTCGCTATTCTAAAACATTGAAAAGGTCAGTCAGTCAGTGGAGCCGCTAGAACGTCCAAGTTCCTTCAGTATTCTCAGATGTGCCCCATCGCTTTGTCTACTTTTAGTTTAGCTAGTTCCTCATGAACACAGTCTTCTGAAAATCATTCAAGATCCCCTTCACTTCTGTTCCTATTTGTGGGTGTTTTCTGAGATCCTGCTCTTGGCCCTTCATCTATGTACACAGAACAAAAATATTTGTTAAGCAATTCTGCTTTATCCTCATCAGCTTCTACATATTCCTCCCCTTCACCCTTGAGTCTGACAATACCACTTTTGCACTTCCTCCTCTTATTGATATATTTGAAAATTGTATTATCCCCCCATTATAATGCATTCACTATTTCTTATTTTTGTATCTTTGCTTTCCTGACTACTTTCCTAGCTTCTCTAAGTTTTTCCAAATATAGATGCTTGTCTTCCTCTCTCTGTGATCTCTTGTATTTTATGAAGGCCACCCTCTTTTTCTTCACTTTTCAGCTACCTCTTTTGAGAGCCATCATGGTCTCCTTTCGCTTTTACATTTATTTAGCTAACAAAAAGGTTTGTTGCCCTTACAATATCCCTTTTCAGTTTTGCCCATTGCTTTTCTACATCCCCCTGCTGTTGCATCCTGCTAACTCCTTCTTTAAGTATTGTCCCATCTTGGCAAAGTTAGTTTTCCTAAATTCTTAGACTCTCTCTTTTGAATGGATTTCATCAGCCCTAGTCCTAATACTGAACCACATCATCTGGTGATCACTGAATGCAAGATGATCTCCCACTATGACATCATTAACAGTTTCCACAAGAAGCAAGAAGCCAAAAGTTAGGACAATTCAAATCCAATTTATTGAAACGGACCCCGACGCGTTTCGGCAGTCAATGCCTTCATCAGGGGGTAGCAGCTACAATATAAATATGAATAATACAAATCATAACACATAAAAACATAAAAATCAATAAATACCCAAAACATTTAAAATATATTATAGTATTGTATGAACAGAGAGAGGGACTGGTAAAACTATCATCCATATAGTTAAACAAAAACAAGTGTATGGAAACGCAGGACATGAAATATAATAAGAAGTGATAATAATTATAAATATATGAATATTGTGAGAAATGACAGAATGAACGCTTACGGACAATTATAATGAAATATAAGTAAAACTCTTAGGACAATGAACTAAAATTTATATATATCAAAAGTATAATAAATAAATAAACATAAAGAAAATTATTGTACTTACATACAACCATGTTCATGGACTAGTAATATAATCCTAAGTTCAAGGTTGGGCGTGTTCTGTCTCGCTATGTTAAAGAGACTGGATGTTGCCTAAATTAAACTACAAATATAATAACTAGAAGTGACGACAAGTAATGACGTAAAGCTGGGTTGAACATAAATATGTTAAGAAAATCATAAATAATTCAAATATGTATAGTGATTAAGAATATAACTAGAGGTGAGTACCAAATATGGGCTAAAAAGTCTATGTATGTAAATAGATACGGTTATGATGATGAATACAATCTTGCAGACACTTCTAGATTAAAAAATATTGTGGAGACTGAATACATAAAAATGATAATGTTAAAATAATATAAAATGTAAAGTAAATCAATATATGTCTAATAACTTATTATATTATTTTATCAATGTATATTAGCGCCCCAATTGTAAAAATATAAAAAAAATATACAATAATGTGTGCAAATATTTTGAAGTAATGATAAAAAACAGTGAATCACAGATTGAGAATCTACACCACATCATAAAGTCAAACTTGGAAAGCTATAGTTACTATTTCAATAATTAAGATTGCACAAACAAATGATACTATAGAACAGAATATTTTAAATTGTGCAATTACCTAACATCAAATAGTATGGATGGTGGACTTTATATGAGTATGAAGATAACATCAAATAATCTGAATAATGAACTAATGAGTGTGTTTATTTATGCCTACATCTTTGTATTAGAGATTGAGACCGATAAACTATGAATTGGTGTCTCATATACAATTTACTGTAAAAAAGTAAAATACCATTATGTAAAAGCTAATAATATATTTTATTTACAATTGGCGTTAATCCGGATATCAACAAATTGAGTGATGCGTTATTAAATGAATAAATAGATAAATATAGTTTATTTTGAACATATCAATAACCTAAAATCAATTATCTTGATTAGTCCTATGTCAAGAGCAGGAACAGGATGATCATACTAAGAAAATTGACATTGAAACAGTGTTATTGAGTGAAATTGATATATGAATAATTCAATTGAACATTTATAAATTTCTTGATGACGTATTGTTCTCTGAATGCAATGGACTACATAATTGAACATTTATGCGTTTCTTGATATCATTATATTGTTATCAGAATGCAATGGACTAATGATGTAAAACTGTGCAGTGTATAGATATATATGCCTTGATGTAATGCCACATGCTGTTATAGGTGAAATAGAGAGAACCGCATGGGTTCACTAAGTAGCAGACTTAAAAAAGACTGGGTCAGTACTTGTTTAAAACTAGACGATAAAAAGAGGGAGATATGATGTCCCAAAAACAAAAACAAAAATGATCACCTAAGGCTAATGATAAATGAAAGTAAAATACCTTAGAGATGTCTTAGTCCTTCCAAGATCGTTACCTAAGTCATGTAAACACACAAGTATGTTAAAATGCCATATGAAACAGGTTGTTGCTAAGAAAAGATTTTTTAGAGGGAGGTACTATATTGTACACTTCAACGTATATATTATAAAACAGCAAGTTTTAAAAAGATGTGGAACTGCGTTTAAAAACATTTTTTACATATGTAAACTGAAATAAATGTAATGTCGTAAGCCACGAAGCACGAACAAAGTGCCGATAGAGAAACGGAACAAACTGTTTTCATAATAAGACATTGTGTATTACTATCGTGCTTGACCAAATACTCCTACTATTCTATATTGTATAAGTATTCTACTCACGCTAATCCTCCGATCAATTACAGGGATTATCTGCCTTAGAGAGTTTATGCAACGCTGGTACTGCTTACACAAAAACGAAAGTGAAAGTGCACTGACTGTAGAAAGTCTGATGTAACCTTTTGAAATTGGCGCCAAAAAATCGAAGAACCTGATTGGAGGGTAAATAATGAGATGGACCACATAGAGGCTCATTGTAATATTGGTAAACGAAATCACTGAGCCACATTTAAAACTATTTAACATATATAAACTGAAGTCAACAATAAAGATGATAACGTAAATCACGAAGCAGAGTCAGAGTATCGATAAAAAATGAATGAAGAGAACTATTTTCTTAATAAGACAATATATATCTTTAAATAAAGCAATATATATTTCTGTAAAGAAACAATATCTATTTTTCATCCTTCTTAAATAACGCTCTTGCTATCGTGCAGTGTGTAAATGTTAAACTCACGCTATTTCTTCGATCGAGTGCAAACATTGTCTGCATTGGAGGGATGCAAAACGCTGGTGGTGCTTACATGGAGTCAAAGGTGAAATACAATATCTACGGAGAATATAATGTACCCTTCAAATTGACGCCGAACCATCAAAATAGCTAATTAAAGAGCAGATGATAATGTAAAACATATAAATGCTCATTATAGTATTAGTATATAAATTTGTTGATAGTCAATGTTTTATACATATGTGCCTGCAGGCAACTCAGTAGTGAAGTGGAGAGCGAATAAATATCAATGGCAGTACAATTAGTTGAGAGAACATTATAAATAGACATCTGGAATGGGACAGAACGTGGGTCCATGAGTTTACAGAAAAACTGATAGGTCTATTTCTTGATTAAGACCCTCTGGGAATAAACTTTTAAACTCATAAATGTATCTCTGTTCCAATTTCAATAGTTTTTTGTCTATATCTCCTCCTCTCCAAAATGGTTTGATACATTTCAAAAATAAATATTTCAAGTCACTAATTTTATGGTCAGCAGCAATCCAATGAGAGACCAAGGGCCTATCTGTGATTTTCCGGGAAATGCAACTTTTATGCTCAGTAATGCGAGTACGGATTTCTCTTTTGGTTTTTCCAATATATACAAGATGACATGGACACTGTATAAGATAAATTACATTGGACGTTCTGCAGTTCGTGTAGTCATTCAGGTATACCTTATGTCCTGATTTCGAATCCACGAAGCTATTTTTGGCTGTAATAGTGTGTAGGCAAATGGAACATTTTCCACAACTGTAGTGTCCCTTAATTTTAGGGGGAGCATGTGATCTCATAAGAGCTGATGGAACAAGTGTATTGGCTAGATTTGTATTTCTTTTATAGGCCACCATAATATGTTTTGTATCAAATGCTGGTAATGTGGTCAATAAATGCCATTCCTGTCTGAGGATGTTCACTATTGATTTAGAATGTTGTGAAAATGTTAGAGCACAAACAACCCTATCGGAATTAGTTGGAATACTCTTTTTCTGTAGCAAAAGGGAACGGTCAGTAGTGCACGCACGTAGATATGCTTTCTTAATGCTCTCTTTTGGATATCCTCTCGTTTTAAATCTGTAATGCATATCGACGGCATGGCGTTCAAAATCTCTCTCTGTGGTGCAGGTCCTTTTGATTCTCAGGAATTGGCTGACCGGTAAATTTTGTTTGAATGCTCTATTGTGACAGCTATCATAATGGAGGAGAGTATTGCGATCAGTGGGCTTTCTATATAGTTCTGTGACAAAGCCGCTATGATCCTTCTTAATCATGATGTCAAGATAAGAAATCTTATCGAAACTAAAGGTGCCCTCAAATTGTAGATGGGGATCCAGAGAATTAATCCATAAGAAAAATTCTTGTAATTTATCTTCTGGACCATCCCATATAATCAGAATGTCATCTATATATCTCTTCCATAAAAGGACATTAGATGCATAAGGATGGATAGTTAAGTATTGTGCTTCAAAGTTAGCCACATAGAGGTTTGCCACATCTGGGGCCATGGAAGAGCCCATGGCTACCCCTTTTACCTGTTTATAAAAGAGGCCACGAAAATAGAAGAAGTTCTCTGACATCGCTATTGAAGCTAACTGTACTAAGAAAGCCGTAGGAGTCCGCACTGGTCGTGCCCTTTGTATAAGGGTGAATGTAGGCATAAATAAACACACTCATTAGTTCATTATTCAGATTATTTGATGTTATCTTCATACTCATATAAAGTCCACCATCCATACTATTTGATGTTAGGTAATTGCACAATTTAAAATATTCTGTTCTATAGTATCATTTGTTTGTGCAATCTTAATTATTGAAATAGTAACTATAGCTTTCCAAGTTTGACTTTATGATGTGGTGTAGATTCTCAATCTGTGATTCACTGTTTTTTATCATTACTTCAAAATATTTGCACACATTTTTTTATATTTTTTTTTATATTTTTACAATTGGGGCGCTAATATACATTGATAAAATAATATAATAAGTTATTAGACATATATTGATTTACTTTACATTTTATATTATTTTAACATTATCATTTTTATGTATTCAGTCTCCACAATATTTTTTAATCTAGAAGTGTCTGCAAGATTGTATTCATCATCATAACCGTATCTATTTACATACATAGACTTTTTAGCCCATATTTGGTACTCACCTCTAGTTATATTCTTAATCACTATACATATTTGAATTATTTATGATTTTCTTAACATATTTATGTTCAACCCAGCTTTACGTCATTACTTGTCGTCACTTCTAGTTATTATATTTGTAGTTTAATTTAGGCAACATCCAGTCTCTTTAACATAGCGAGACAGAACACGCCCAACCTTGAACTTAGGATTATATTACTAGTCCATGAACATGGTTGTATGTAAGTACAATAATTTTCTTTATGTTTATTTATTTATTATACTTTTGATATATATAAATTTTAGTTCATTGTCCTAAGAGTTTTACTTATATTTCATTATAATTGTCCGTAAGCGTTCATTCTGTCATTTCTCACAATATTCATATATTTATAATTATTATCACTTCTTATTATATTTCATGTCCTGCGTTTCCATACACTTGTTTTTGTTTAACTATATGGATGATAGTTTTACCAGTCCCTCTCTCTGTTCATACAATACTATAATATATTTTAAATGTTTTGGGTATTTATTGATTTTTATGTTTTTATGTGTTATGATTTGTATTATTCATATTTATATTGTAGCTGCTACCCCCTGATGAAGGCATTGACTGCCGAAACGCGTCGGGGTCCGTTTCAATAAATTGGATTTGAATTGTCCTAACTTTTGGCTTCTTGCTTCTTGTGGCTCCTGTTGAACTTTTGCAAGAACAGTGCTCCTTGTCTTTTCTCATCATTAACAGTTTCCCCATTGGTAAACATCAAGTCCAGTATGGCCCCTTCACATGTAGGTTCTGTTACCAGTTGCCAGAATAGTTCTCCTTGTAGAGAATCTAGGATCTCCTTACTTCTAGATAACACCATAGCAGAGATGTGCCAAACATCCAGCATACTGGAATTACCTATCAGTAGCACTTCTCCTTTCATGGCTATACTGCGTATGTCTTCTATTAAATCTTCATCCACTTCTCCCTGTGAGGGAGATCTGTATAATCACACCAATGCAAATAGATTTCCCTTTCCCTCTTTCTAGTTTAATGCACAATGCCTCCTCGCTGTTTTTTAAGCCCTATAATTCTATAGCTTTAATATTATTTTTTACATAGAGTGCCACTTATTCTCCCCTTCTTCCTACCCTGTCCTTCCTGAATAAAGTATAGCCCAATATAATTACATCGCAGTCATGATTGTCTGTGAACTATGTCTCCGTAACCGCCACTAAATCCAAGTCAGCCTCAGCATCTGGGATCTTATTTCCCATGCTACGGGCATTTATACACACCAATTTCTACAGAGGTATTTAATGTTTCACTTATATGGGGGCTTTCTTTCTTCACCCATCCTCAACAAACTTAGTTTAAAGCCCTCTTCAGTAGGTTAGCCAGTCTGCTGAGGAAGACACTTTGACCCTTCTTGGACAGAGCAAGCCATTTTTGCTCTGCAGCCCTTGGAAAATCATCCCATGGTCCAAGAAACCAAAATGCTCTCAATTACACCATTCATGCATCATCCACATAGATTGTTTCCCTCATTTACCAGCTGTTCACCCATTACATGGCTCAGCAGGCCAAATATCAAGCTAGACCAATTCAAAAAGTGGTTTCTATTTCTCTGTCAGCAGAGGTGAAGGCAGAGAAAAATAAACTTGGTGTCTTTTGACCTCATCCTGCAATAACAGCTGATGTAACTAGGGGCACACCTCAATATTTGTACCCAAGCACCCAGTCAAGACCCCCTAACCCAGAGGTTCCCAACTCCAGTCCTGGAGGGCCAAACACCATTCAGGTTTTCAGGCTGCCCCTAATAAATATGCATGAGATGCAATTGCATGCATTGCCCTCATTGTATTCAAATGCATCTCATGCATATTCATTAGGGACAGCCTGAAAACCTGAATGGTGTTTGGCCCTCCAGGACTGGAATTGGGAACCTCTGCCCTAACCACACACAACTTCAGTGAGGATAACATGGTTTATCAGAACAAGGAGCCATAATATGTACAGAACAATCTTCAGACAGAAGCCTGTCAGGAGGATATGGGCATACAGGGTCAACCATAAAGAAACACTGCAGACCATAATGGGTCACAGGCACTGTTCCCTCTAAGCTGTGCGCGTGTGCGCGCGCACACACCTCGCCGAGTGAGCGCACATACTTTACAACAGAGCGCACAAAAATTACGGTTCTGATTCTGATAGAAAACAACACAGATGTCTTAAAATTTAAAAGTTGCTGTGCATTTACGGTTTTCACAAGTTCTACAATATTTTCTAGTGCAATCAATGTGGTGTACATACTGTATTCTGATGTGTAGTCAAATTTTAAAGTATATAACTCTGAGTGTCGTTATGTGGCGCACAAAAATTTAACCTTCCTTCAAAAGCTGCACAGCTGATATTTTATGCGCACACAGCCTACAGAAAATTAGAGGGAACATTGGTCACAGGGGCAGGTCCTGGAATGGTCTAGCAGGACTTGAGGGAAAGACATAGGTAAAATGTGGCCTTCCATATCGTTCTATTTGATCAGTCCAGACAAGTGGACTGATCTAATAGATCCTGGACAACATTAAACAAGGGTATGCTCTGATATTCCTGGACATTGCAGCAGCCTTTGACACGGTGTGTCATGAAATACTCCTCTCCCGCCTCAGCGAAAAGGGCATACAGGGAAACGCTCTAACATGGTGTGCATCATATTTGACAGATCGATGGCAACATGTACGTGCCGGCCCCTCCACTTCCGCACCTTTCCTCCAAGAAAAAGGCGTTCCCCAAGGATCTTCACTTTCAGCCCTACTTTTCAACATTTACATGCAGCCTTTATGTAACCTCATTCAATCCTTCAATATTAACTACCTGATTTACGCCGATGATGTTCTCCTCTACATGCCTTTCATGTTAGACAAACCAGACCTGGCTCCCCTCTCTACCTGTTTCAATGCGGTCACAGATTGGTTAAATACGCAGAAGCTAAGAATTAATTTTAATAAGACAGAGGTTCTTTTCCTTACAAGAAATTCTTCATACAATCCACCTAGCTCCCTGAAGTTCAGAGATGCTGAACTCATAAGTAAACCATCAGTTCGATACCTCGGAGTTATCCTTGATCAACAGCTCAATATGAAGGCCCAGATAAGCAATATGGTGAAAGCAGTTTATAACAAAATCAGAACACTTCGCCATCTAAGACCGCTCCTGGAACCAGAAGATTTTCGGACCGTTTACTAAGCTCTTGTGACCCCGCATTTTGATTACGCGAACGCCATATTACATGGCCTTCCAAAAGCCACTATAAACCCGCTGCAACTAGCCATGAATGCAGCAGCCCGAATTCTTCAAGGGTCTTCAAGGAATGAGCATATAACACCAATACTAAAAAATCTGCACTGGCTCCCAATTCAAAGCAGGATAACTTTTAAGGTGCTGACTATGACGTTCAAAGCTGTTAACAATTGTTCCGCTTCATCAATCATAAATCTCATTCAGAAGACACCCCCTAACAGAGCGAGAAGATCAGCCGCTATAAATACTTTGACCTTACCAAGGCAGATCACTAAATGCTCACAAGCAGCTAGGGCCAGAGCTTTTTCGCTCTATGCACCTACCCTCTGGAATGCCCTACCCCCCGCTATCAGGGCTATCTCAGTTATTTCCCAATTTAGAAAGGCACTTAAACGTCATCTTTTCATACTGTATTACAATGATCAGGCCCACCCTCCACAGCAAGTCATGCCCAGTGACCCACATAATTGACCCACTAGTAACGACCACGTAGGATCGAAATCTAACCGGCCGGACCCGGATCCACCCGACAAGTAGCAACACCTTCACTCTAATATCAGCCTTTACATAGATGAGCCAATAGGACGCAACCGAGTTATATTGGAACCTGTGATGTAATATTCCCGTATATACATGTATATAGTTACCCTGTTTATTTGTACCCAGTTACAAATCCCCACGTTCTATTGTAAGTCCAGTGCAGACCTTCTGCCCTGGACAGTTGTGTTTTAATGTAAACCGCACTGATGCAGAAGAGAGTGGTATATAAGAAAGTTAAATAAATAAATAAATAAGTGGGATATACCAAAGCTACAACTCCACTGGACAGGAAGATATGGCAGCTTTAAGACCACGGTATCAAAGTCAGGGCCGGTGCTACCATTAGGCGAACTAGACAGTCACCTACAGCGCTGATCCTACAGGGGCGCTCATTGACAGCCATGACAATGGCTTGAAACAGTCCTGGCAATGGCTTGAAACAGCCCCAGGGTGCTTACCTTCAAGCTTCAGCACTATGGGGCTGTTTGCTTTGGCCCCTCTAACTCCCGATGCCGACAGGAAGTTGGCATTGGGTGTCAGAAAGCAGTGGAAGCAAATAGCTGCTTCCACAGCTTGAAGGTAAATGTCAAAGGGCTAGTTGTGGCTATTGCCATGGTTGTCTGTCCTGGAGAGGGGCAACAGCAGCAGCAGTAGCAGTAGGTGCCACAGGGGAGGGGCACAAGGGATGAGGTTTGCCTAGGGCACCTCATCTCCTTGCGCCAGCCCTGACCAAAGGCCATCTCTGTCAGAACATGGACAGCCAAGCAGTAATACTTGACAAAAGTGGAAAGTGATGTCCATGTTACTACCCAATAATGTTTGAAGGGGCAACTGAGCTATGCTCTGCCAAAGAGGATGTGGTATCTAAGTGAAAGGCACACAAACCCTCTGGAACTAGTTGGTTCCTCCTCACACCAATCGCAGACTTATGAGCAAACCCTTACAGCTCCTCAGACTGACATTAAAGTTCCAGCATTGAGCTCAGCTTTCTGCGCCCTTTTTTCCTCCTGTGCCACATAGCTAATTGCTTCATTAGCATCTATTTAAACAGATTTGAATGCACTGTATACTGCTATTCCAGAGGCAAAAGTGCACTGATTACGCTCATGTAAAAGCCCTTGCTATTTTCTGTTCTCATAGTAGTGCAGAAAATTGTATGCAAACACTGCATTATTGTTTGCGCTAATGGCAGTGAACTTTGCTGCATCAGCCCCCTTAAGTTCTGCATTAATGGTGCAGTATGTACAAAAACAAACAAAAAAGAAATAAAAACAAACTTCGGTAAGAAGGCCCCTATGTATTTTTTTGGCACAGGTGTACAAATTGGCATAACAAAAAGGTGTATTTTGGGGAAACTGCTAGGTACGTACGACCTAGATTGGCCACTGTTGGAAACAGGCTTGATGGACCTTGGTCTGACCCAGTATGGTATATCTTATGTTTCCTGATATGAAGATCTTTGAATGACTAATATCTTAGTACCATGCTCATCTTATATTAATCTTGTTTTTTTTAACTCTCTCGGTGTTACAACATAAGCGTGTTATGAATCTAAAAAACCCACCTGCGATGCATAAAAAGTGAAAAAAATAGCCTTTTCAGAGTTAGAACAGGATGCTCTTAACCTTTGCATACACAGCATTCCTCTTTATATCCTAATTTTTCTTTCAAAATAGAAACCCGATAAGCCCGTATTGTCCAAAGAACAAACACAGGCGGAAGTTACGTTCGCTCTTCTGCCGTGCCGGTTCTAATTTCTGCATCAGACTGCTCAGGCACCTGCGATGCGAAGTTATTTCTCTAGCTCCGCCCCCACGGGATCCGCCTATCATTTACCTCGCTTCTCCTTCGTTGCCCAACTCCTTCATACCGGATGCGGAAGTAGCACATAAGTGCGTCGCGTTGCTGGGCAACGAGCAGCCACGGAATTGGCTGAGTTGATAGCGCGGCTCCTGAGTCCTGACCTTTCCCTGGTACTCGGGAAAACAGCATCGCTGCCCTTTCTGCTGCCTCTTTGCATGTGGGCTTGTGAGGCGTCTGAAGTAACGCTCGGAGATGCTCTGAATCTCTCGACTTCTCCAGCGGCTATAACCCTTGCATCTTGCATTTCGGCTCCCTTCTTTAGATGGTGCAGGAAGGTAGGAAGAAAACCTTGCAAAAACTGTAGGTGGTAGGTAAACGCATATTTCAAAGCTCTGTTGTACGGAATGGATTTGCAGGACAGGGCAAGCTTTGGTTATGGACTTAAAATAAAATAAATAAACCTAATGGTTCGTAACTTTTTGTCGCGTGGAGGCCTCACACATTTCAGTTTCTTTCCCAACGCATCAAGCGTGGTTTGTTCTGCAGAAATTATTAATTATTTCAACTACCCCAGTTAAGTAATTTCACCAACTAAAATGAATCCAATACACACTCATACGCACACACACACACATTTAGGAAACTTCCCTGCGTCTTTTTATAGGTCTTCTCTCTTCTTTGTGACTTTCCCCTCAGGTTAATCTTTCTTTCATGGGCAGGAGGGTGGTGGTGACCGAACAGATATAAATAGATCTTATTAGCAAAACACACTCTCTCCCACGACGACATAGTATATTTGATTTACTCATATTCAATTTTGATTTTTATTATACTTGCTCATTGTTTTGTCATTAATATTTAAGTCGGTTGAATGTAATCCTCCTTGACCCTTTTATCATATTTCTCCTTATCACACTATGTAATGTTTAAAGTTAAATGTAAACTTCTTTAATTGTAGGAAAAGCGGTCTATCAAAAACTGTTAAATATTTGAACATCATACTTTTAAATATTAAACTTTGTTATTATATATATATTGATAGAGAGAGATTTCCAAAATCCACTTACAAGTAAATTGTTTATTTGCAAATTGACCATTCTTCCTGCAGGTAAAAGTAATGGCTGATTAGAGTTTGCCTAGTGGTTGGGCCAGCTCCGATCACAGTGGTGATAGCAACAGCCAGTAGTTATAAATGCATGCAGGCTGGGGTGTAAGTCAGTGCGCACTATATTCCCAGACCTTCTAGTGTCCCACCTCCTCCTGGTTTTCAAGCAGTAGGTGGGGCACCAGAGCAGAACGTGCATTTAGTCATTCCCCAAACTATGTGCTTTTACAACATGCTAGGGCTGTTGTTCCTCAATCAGGCCTCCAACTGGCTACTGAAAAAAATGAGAATAGGGGAGCAGGTGGCCAGCATTTTTTTAAGAAAGATGGCAACCATAAATGGAAAAGGAAGATGTCATGTTCTACAGGTTGAAAACTACTGTCTTAAGAGTATGCAAATGTCCTAGCAAATGTGGGATATTTAAGGCCCCTTTTTTCTTATATGTACTGGTATACATCTTTCATGGTTATTGATTTCATACTTCACAGGTGGTTTCACACTGAAATCTTAAACATGCAAAGACCAGAAGATGCCATGAGGTTATCCTCTCCATCATCATCATCACCATCCATGTTCAAACCCAAACCATTTTCTGAAAGGTCTCAGGTGAGGATTTATCAACTGGATTCATAGATACAGTCTCTTATTAAGTCTTTAAAATCAAGGATGTCAAACTTATTTCAGGATAGGGTCACACTGGGGAAAAAAGTACCTGCAGTAGATTGACTGGTGAGGGATTCCTTCTGCCAGTGTTGCGGCTGACCTAGGTGGCTCTATATTTACAGTACCTTATTTTCTGCAACTGCTACTTTGCTGGGGTACTTTTGGAACTTTGCTGGAGACCCCACCTTTGATACCTATTGTGCTATGCAGTAGATTCCTTAAAGAATACCAAATAAAATCACATCTAATAATGCATCACGTTATGAGTTATTAGCTGCCAATAACTTTATTGTAATTTGCTATCAAACCCCCCCCCCCCCCAGCATAGTTGTATCTAGACTGTTATTGTGGGTAAAGGAAAACCTTCATTGTGGTTGTCACTTACTTTTCTCAGCACACATTTAACAAGAGCATACCATTTTGGCATCTACTTAACTTAAGTATCAGGTTTTCATATTCTTCTAACTGAATGCAGTGCTCAGACACAGAGTTTATGGGCTACAACTTGTTGCAGTGTGCTGCTGTGGAGAAGGGGAATAGCTAGGGTGGAGGGAACAGCAATAGTTTTGTTTATCTTCTCCTGCTGCAGATAGTCTCCCATTCAGCTGTCCTTATTTTAACCAGTTAGGGTAACCAGACAGTGGCTGAATATCACTGCTAACCGGTTAACTCACAGTGCCACCAGCTGTCTAGCACTAGGTTGTGCAGCAGCAGAACTCAGGAAAATTCAGCGGCATTAACCACATTAGTGCCTGTGGTATAGTGTGGCCTGCGGTGGCATGAAGTCTTTAAAAACACTAGGCAACCACAGGTAAGAAAAAAACAAAACCACTTTTATTATGCTGCGGCATTCCAACAGTTCAGTTCCCCAGCTTGTTGGCTTCATAAGGCTGGCTCTCCAGGACCTTCCCAGCCCTCAAAATAAAGTTCAGTCAAAATCCCAGCCTGTTGGTTTCACAGGACTTCAGTTTGCTGGGAGATTTCCCTGGGAGGGGATGGGGAGCCTTTCATACACCCCATTACAGTGCCGCAGAATATTCCAGTGAACACAATTGATGTGGTCAGCAGGTCTGCTAACTGCATTAATTGCATTAAATATCCCCCTTAGAATTCCTAAATTTGGCTGAAAATAGGGCACACATTTAGGAGCCTAACTTAGTAGCCTAAATTTAGGCCCTCAGCATTTTTTGAATAGTGGACCCTAGGCACCTAGCCCCATGAATAAAGGTACTTAGATATTTTAAATATTGGTCTCTAATTTATATATTAGAGACTCTGCCCTCCCGATCAGCATCAGAGCAAGGAAGTGGGCCAGGTGATCCCCTCCCTGCTCCCCCATCCCAAGGCAAATCGGGCCGAAGACCAGGGCAATTTAAAAGCAAGCACGCTGTTGGAATCTTCCTCTCTGCCCTCCTGATCGGCAAGGGAGCAGCCAGGTGGCTCCACCCCACTCTGCCACCCCAAGGCCAATCGAGCAGAAGACTGGGGCAATTAAAAAGAAACGCATCATTTGCGGTCCCGCGCCTGAGGGTCTCACCAGAGGACCCTTTGGTGTAGCCCTTAGGCGAAAGAGCTGTCCTCAACTCAAAGCAGAACATCAGGTGAAAACCCACTATTATACCCACAGTTCCATGAACCCAATACTGCCTTTCGAAACTCCTAAGACAAGACATCGGGCATGCAAGTCATAAGAAAATTTCAGTGTCCTAACCAAGACTACAAGACTTCAGATTGCCTGGCCTGCCAATTTCTGCCTTTCTGGTAAGCTATCACTACCTAGCTAAACATGAGACCACACATGATGATAACCCTTGCTCTGCTTATCCTCATATCATATGTTTCTGAGCAGATGTTGCATGGTAATACCATTCCAATCCTCTACAGACCAAATCTCCTGCACAACATAACAGCCCATAGAATATCGCTCTCAAAAACAACACGCAGACTCATCCAAATCAATACAGCTCAACTCCAGCCCTCAAGCACCGGACCTAAAGAACATGATTACCCACTCAAATGCTCACTTATTAATGCACGCTCGGTTTATAACAAAGCTCAAACCCTAGCAGACCATATACAAAACACAAACATTGACTTAATGTGTATCACGGAAAGTTGGATCACTAGCTCGGACAATGGTCTCCTCAACCAGATGCTTACACCCAACTACATGTTGTTTAATCATCCCAGTACAGACAGAAGAGGAGGACGGGTACTAATTCTGGCAAAGAAACACCTGAACATCTCTATGGTCAGATTCCAGTCCCTACAATCAATAGATTACCTAACTATTTCCAACTGTGAACACACTATTGGGGGTTATTCTGTGCCATGAATAGCGGGAATGGACGTCCATCCCTGCTATTCATGCCTTCTCCCAGCCACAACTAACTTCCCTGCCAGTTGTGATGGGAAGTTAGATGGGGGCAGGGAAGGGGCGACTTGGGGCGGAGTCTGGGCAGTCAGTGGGCGGTTGCCAGCCCTGGACGTTGTGATAGGGCTGAAGCCACTGAAAGCAAGAACTTAGAAAAAAACGCTGTTCCTTACAAAGCAGCTAACGTGCAGAAGATGCAGTTCCCTTGTAGAGCAGCTAGAGGGAGCAGGCATGAACCTACAGAGGCTGAGCTAACACACCCGGGTACTGATTGTGCAGGAGCTAATCAGCTCCACCTGAGGGGTAGCCCGGGAAACTCAAAAGTAAAAGGCCTTTATAAGCAGAGGGCCAACTCAGAAGAAGGGAGAGAGGAAGGAACCTCGGAAGGGAGCTCAGAGGAGAGCTCAGAAAGAGAGAGAGAAAGGAGCAGACCCAAAAGAGTCGGAGTGAGAGAGAGACCTGGGAGAGACAGACCGGAAAGAGATCCGCTTGGAAGAAATCCCAAAGGCAGAGAGCTCAAAAGGAGAGAGCCCAGCCGGGAGAGAGGCCTCCGCTCACCAGGAGGGTCTGAAACAGGATTAAAAGGTACTGGGAGAAAAAGTCCTGACAGGAGATTGACTTATACTAAGAAGCCAAGAAGCCTGGATTCTTTACAGGGTCTTCCCAAGCTGCAGAGGACAGACAGTATCCAGGAGGCTTCCAGAGGGAGTCTGCAAAGGAGACTGTGGCCAGAGAGCGGTTCCTGAGTGGGCAAGTAAGAGATGCCCTGACTTCACGAAGCCAAGGTACGGTGACTATTTTTTCCCAAAGAAAGGCCCAGCTCCTAGAACGTCTTTAAAACCAGATAACCAGTCTGAGAGAAAAGGAAGCGGGCAGGAGTTCTTTAAGCCATCACGTAGGGGCATAGGGGCAAACCCTGCTATTTACCTGAAAGCCCTAGAACAGCCTAGCTGGAAGCTAGGAAGAAGAAGTACGGACTTTCAAACCACAGCAGCCAGGGAAAGATCAAGTACAGAGGGAGGCACAAATGAACCAGAGCCCATGCAGGTAGAGCCTGTGGACTCAGTTACATTGTCCCAGGAAGAAGTAATGGACTGCTCGGTTTGTGTCGCAGGGAGTTTTGAGTCACTCCCCGAGCTGTAACTTATTTAGACAAGCTCTGGTATTGTTTTTGTTCATGTTGAGCGAAAGAGAAAAAGCTCACTAATTTTACTTTGCTCCAAAGTTTGGAAAATCCTGTGTTGTTTTTGCAAGAAGCTGTGACGAATGTAACAGTTCACTTGTTTAACTATGCTTTGGTAAAAATCCTGACAAAGAAGGAGAACACCTTATTTTCTGTTACCTAGTGAACCTCAGTGCTTGAAAGGGGAAATAAAAGCCTTATTTACCCTCCATTCTGGTCTACACAACTTATTCCTATAAGGAGGAGGACTACAAAGACCAGGGTGCACCTGGCCTCAAAGACTCTTTTACCTCTATAAATAATAAATATGCTCAACCTGCCCTTGCAGCCACTGGCCACCAGGGGGGTTGATGACAACGTACAGGGCCGATTCTAATGTCAGCCCTGTACGGGGAAGTTATTCCACCTCCAAGGTGGAATAACTTCTCTGGACGTTTTTAAAGTGTGTGCCCAGGGCACGGATGGGGCAGGGGGGGGCCAGAGGACATTCCTCGCAGTCCGGCCTTGGCCTTAGGAGGCCAGATCGAGGGTCGGGCTGCGGGGAATAAGCAGTTTTTGCCGGTGGCCGGCATCGTGGCTTTTAAATGGAGCTGCAGTGCCATGGGAACTGAACGCCATGGCGCCACGGCTCCATTTTAAAGCCCTGACTGAGTTAGCCGGGCTTTTAATGTACGTGCAGGCTGGACTGAATTGCAGTCCCAGCCTGCACGTACATAACTGTTCACGATTCTGATCCCGCATGGCTGGACATGCCCCGCGGGATCAGAATCGCAATTCCCTTTGTACGTCCGGCTCATACCGGATGTACAGAGGGGATCTACTGGCGGGACGGAATCGGGCCCTATATGTCTAACATATAGAAAACCCACCGCCAACACAGATGAACTCCCTACTCTGCTAGATGAGGTATACATATATACAGAATAAAAAAAACCCACTTCATCCTCATGGATGACCTTAACCTCCCAGCTACTGCAACAAAGCAAGCAAGTGCGTTCTTGAATGCTATAGAATCACTACAATTAACCCAGATAATTGACTCACTGCAAAGGTTCCCTCCTTGACCTCATATTTTATACCCAACACATTGCACAAAAGGGATCTAAACATCCAAACTGACCCTGTGACTTGGTCCGATCACACCATGATATCTTTCAGTCTGCCAAACAATATCCACTTTTCTAATGGATCATGAACGATCCAATGAACGATCGACGGCACATTTGGAGCACCTGCACCCGCCCGAAAACGTCCCAAACCGATCATGGCAGCCTTTCATCATAATCAGCAATCCTAAACCGATCAGGGCAGCCTTTCATCATAATCAGCAATCCTAAGTAGACACTCACTGAGAACCTCGCATGCTACCAGGACCAGAACCTAAACAGCTCACAAAAGGTAGGTACTACAAATAACTCTCTCGTACCAGACAAATTGCTATTATACCTGCTTGTTACTATCTCTTATGCCTGTTGTATTATCTGCTGTACTAGTTATACTAACAATTAACCTGCCTGTTACCATCGCTTATGCTTGATTGTATAACCTGTTGTACCAGCCCTTTAGAAAAAACCTCCCCACTCCCCTGTCCCACCTCAACGATCTCAACACCTCCTTAACTTTCTCCTAGCTTCTATTCTCAAACCTATTCCAGCCAAACATAATCACCATCCCCTACTCTCCCTCCAACATCCTCCACACCCCCCTCAATCACCTAAAAATGAAACTAATCATATCTCATTCTCCTACCTTGTGGGCCGCCCTCCTCACACTACACATCACTTCACTCCTTCTTGCACATGCACTAACAGTACATCATAATACACCAATCCCCATAATCCATTCCCTCAGACACTCCAACATACATTACGCCCCTCCACTCCACACACATACCAGCTCCCACACTCGGATCTGTAAGCTCAAATTACTCCATATTAACCCAAACCTCATCTCCACCCTCCCCTCAAATGTGCCCTAATCAACGTCCACTCGGCTAGGAATAAAATCCCCTTAATTACTGACCTTATATCTGATCATGACTTGGACATCCTTTGTCTTACTGAAACCTGGCTCCAAGAATCGGACACCGTCCTTTTAAATCATTTATGTCCTAATACATACGCTATCAATGTCTGCAACAGAATATCCAGCAGAGGCGGAGGTGTTGCTATTATCTCACGAGCTAGCCTAAACCTACAGTTGAATCCCTCTCCACCCCAGGTATGGACTCCATTAGAGTCTCTAGTCCTACCATTTCCCTGCATCTTATTTATAGGGCACCTCAAACTGACCCAACCGATCTCTCTACAATACTTGAGACAGCTTGCTCCCCCCAAACCTCCTCTCGCCCACTCATAATCCTAGGAGACCTAAACCTACACTCAACAACCCCAAAACAGTCCTCTTCATTCCTCCAAGCAATGGAGGCCCTTCACTTTACACAAATTCTTGAACTACCCACTCACTCCAAAGGTAATATCCTAGACCTACTTTTTATCCCACAGCATACACTACCTTCTAAACAGATCCCACACACTATTCAACCTATTCCTTGGTCAGATCATGCCCTCATTCTCTTCTCAATCCCACACTCCCCACATAAAAAACCTCAAATAACTCCACACCAACATACTCGCAAATTCAAACAATTCAATGCTGCAACCTTCCTTGAGCAAATAATACCACCCTTAGATCTATTCAATAGAAAACACCAGAACCTAGACCCTCACATTGAGGAATGGAATGCCATTCTCTCCACTGCTGCCCTATTACCACCCAAACAACCTTCCCAAAACCAACGCAGAAAAACTCCCTGGTACTCTTCAAAGCTAAGAGACCTAAAAAGGGAACTCAGACGCCTAGAACGACAGTGGAGACGCTCCCCTAACCCAAACACACAAGAGCTCTACAAAAGCAAACTCCAAATTTACTGCTCCGAAACTCTAAAACATAAAAGGGAATACAATGAAAACTTGACCCTACGTTCTCTCAATAAACCGAGAGCTCTTTTCTATCGCCAACTCCTTAATAATGGAACCCCAACCCCAGGATTCGACTCCTAAGATAAGATGGTTGGCTATAGTTTGAGAGGTTATCTCAAAATTCCCACCACCCTCTTCCACAACTATCCCCCAACCAATAAATGACCATAGTGCCCGACCTCCCACTCCCACCTCCTCAATTACCTGGAATGACTTTGAACCCCTCACTCTCAAAGACATATCCAACACCATCAAAGATCTAAATGCCTCAACCTCTGCCCTCGACCCTTGCCCTGTATCCTGGCTCAAGACCACTAATACTTCTATTAGCCCCTACATACTCCAAATTGTACAATCTTCCCTCCAGACTGGCTCTGTACCCATGCCCTTAAAACGTGCCTCTATCCGTCCCATCCTAAAAGGATCAAAACTTGACCCTACCTCCCCTACCTCCTACAGACCTATCTCCAGTATCCCCTTCCTTGCTAAATTAGCAGAAAAGCTAGTACAAAATCAACTTCAAAACTTTATAGACGAGCACTCTCCTCTCGACTTACTCCAACATGGTTTCAAAAAGAACCATGGAGTGGAAACTCTCTTTGCCTCTCTCTTAGACTCACTGTACCGATTCACCCAGAATCCCACCCAAGGATGCCTCCTTATATTTCTAGACCTATCCTCAGCTTTTGACTCCCTTCCTCACCACCAACTCCTGGATAGACTCTATGAAATAGGATTGAGGGATACAACACTAAAATGGTTCCACTCTTATCTAGAAAATAGAACTCAACAGGTCTGTATAGGCAATGACATATCCCTCCCATTCACCCTAAAACAGGGAGTTCCCCAGGGCTCCAGCTTATCTGCGCTTTTATTTAACATATTCCTCCAACCAGTCTGTAAAATCTTCCATAACCATGGAATCTATTACCAATTATATGCGGACGACATTATGTGTTATACCCCTTTCAACTTAACAAACCCTAACTTTTCAAACCTAATTGAATGCATCACAAACCTGAAAACTTGGTTTTCAAGTCACAACCTCATAATCAATCAGTCAAAAACTGATGCACTTCAAGTATACACCAACACTTCTTATATCCCACCCCCTACCCTTACACTTGGAGATATCACCCTCGCCATAAAAAAACAAGTGAAATATCTTGGCCTTATCCTTGATCAGAACCTTACATTCCACGAACAGATTTAAAAAACTACTAACACAATATACATGAAACTACGTACTCTTCGGAACCTCCAACCGCTTCTAAACCCAGACTCCTTCCGCACTGTCTGCCAGGCCCTTACCATCCCAACCCTTGATTACTGCAATCTCATCTATCATGGCCTTCCTAAAAGCAGCCTACACCCTATCCAAATGGCACAGAACACAGTAGCCCGGCTCATCACAAATAATCCCAAACGCTCTCACATAACCCCAATCCTTCTTGATTTACACTGGCTCCCCATTCAGTCCAGAACTAAATTCAAAGCAATCACCCTCATTCACAAAATCATTTCAAATGAATCTGCTCCCTGCCTATCCCCGCTCCTATCCAATTCCAACAACAACAGAGCACGCCGCACCTCTACCAAGAACCTTCTATCCATCCCATCATCTAAGAGAAAATACAGCCAAACTACATGCAATCGGGCATTCTCCCTTTACGCCCCATCTATCTGGACTGATCGACATTACTATATAAAATTTTATAAGAGAGCCTTTCATCAGCTAAAGATATTAATTACAATAGCAGAACAGATTGCAATACAGATATACATTTCCACATGGTATGGTATGGCATGGAACAGAGCTTAACTCACTATACCTTCCACACCCCCACACCACCTCAATAGGAAAAGTCCCCGTATCTAACAAAAGGGGAATAATATTCCAAGCCACACATAGATCAAACACATAAACTGCATGCTGAACTTTGGGCACTCGCAGGCCACTCTAAGGAGGTGTGGACTCACCAGATGGTGATCTTCCAATTGGCCTCCCCTAATGTGCCCCATGGCAGGCAAGCAAACACACTACTAAGACTCTTGTCCACTTTTTAGTCACCTCCTGTCCAGACTATTGCAACCTCCTCATTGCTGATCTCCCTCTGAATCATCTCTCTCCCCTTCAATCTGTTCAAAATTCAGCTGCACTGATAATCTTCTGCCAGACTTGCTTTGCCCATGTAACCTCTCTTCTTAAGTCATTTCATTGGCTCCCTATCCATTTCTGTAGTCAGTTCTAACTTCTCCTACTGATCTATGAGTGTATTCATTCTGCTGCTTCTCATTACCTTTCCTCTCTTATCTCTCTCTACACTGCTTTTCTGGCAGATCACTTCTCTCTGTATCCTCTTCCACTGCCAACTCCAGACTTTGATCTTTCTACCTTGCTACTCCTTATGCCTAGAACAAACTATCTGATTCAGTACGTCAGGCTTTATCTCTGCCCCTTTTCAAATTCAGGTTAAAAACGTACCTCTTTGAGACCGCTTTTGGATCCCGATCCTTGTAGTCTTCTGTTCTCCATCAATGTGTTTCCTTACCATTCCCTTAGACATATCCTAGTCCCCAGCTGTCATGTTGTCTGTCTTGACTAGATTGTAAGCTCTGATGAGCAGGGACCATCTCTTACATGTCTACAGCACTGCATATGCCTTGTAGCACAATACAAATGATGTAGTAGTAGTAGTAGTAGTAGTAGTCATAGTTCACAATAGACAGTCTCTCAGGCTCATTCACAATAGACATCAAATGAACTGAAAGCTCCCTTTTGGCACTCAAGTCTCAGGATTAGCAGGTCAGCAACAGCAGTATTTTGTTCAAATGGGCCTCCCCTTATGTGCCCCAAGGCAGACAAGGAAAGATGACATTGGCAACAAGGTGGCGAAGCTTGCTTACTCAGTGTTCACAATAGACAGCCTCCTTCTTGGGTATGTCTGAGAAAACTCACTCTTCCCCCAGCATGATCCAATTGGTCTCCAAACTGGAGGAAGACAACCTTCAGCTTCCGCTGTGACCCCAATCTGTCCAGGAACCAAATGAGGAGGTTTGGAGCAAGTACCTATAAAACGGGGTCAGCAGTGATTACATTCTTCCCACTTTCAGTTCTGATGGGCACTGCTGAGCCACACATAAGTTCTAAAAGTAACTTGACACTCTCTCTTACTACCGACCCATAGCTCCTCTTGCTTGTACGAAGTCTTCCTTCTGTTCCAGATGATTGAGCAGCGGGCTCCATTGGCATACCATACTCTTTCTCCTCCATGGACTGAATCTCCTTATGAGGATATGTGTTATTCAAAGTTTGTCCACAAGATGTCAAAAGAAGTTCCTTTTCTGCTGCTGCAGTAATTAGAACTCTGTTCTGATGTTTTTGGATTGCTAATATAGAAGCCTCAAAAACCACTATGGTGATTCTGGTGCACAGCCTGCTGAAAGAGAAGCATCTTTGTATGTGGCAAACTCCACTTACAATTCAACCTGCTTCAAAGAAATTGGACCTTAAATATAAAGTCCATCCTTCTTGGGGTTTTAATAAAGTACAGCTATCATACTCTTCACTGGTTGTGGAAACAGCTATGTGGAAAGAAAATGCAAGGATTTCTCTAATATATTTCTGGGCAAAAAGCCTTGGATGTTAGACCATATTGGGGAAATGTGTTTCTAGGAGCCATGCTTTCTGCTTGCATCTTTTAAAAACAGTGTGCATATATTGGGCTGCAATGCAAGTACCTAGGTACAAACTATATCGTAATGATAGAGCTGATCAAATTGGTGGAGGGGTTGCGCTCTATGTTAGAGAGGGCATTGAGTCAGAAAGGATTAAAGTTTTGCAGAAAACAAAATTTGCTGTAGAATCTCTATGGATTGAAATTCCATGCAAAAAGGGGAAGGCGATGGCAGTGGGGGTGTACTATCGACCGCCTGGCCAGAATGAACAAATGGATGATGAAATGCTCAAAGAAATCAAGGAAGCTAACAAACGTTACAGCGCGGTAATAATACTGGGCGATTTCAATTACCCCGGTATCGACTGGGTCAGTGTCACGGCAGTACATGCTAGGGAGATAAAGTTCCTAGATGACATAAATGACTGCTTCTTGGAGCAGCTGGTCCATGAACCGACGAGAGGGGAAGCCATATTAGACCTAGTCCTTAGTGGAACACCAGATCTAGTGCAAGAGATAAGGGTGTTGGGGCCACTTGGCAGTAGTGATCATAGCATGATTGCCTTTGATTTAATTAGTGGAGGAGGGGATAGTAAGGAAATCCACAGTACTACCTTTTAACTTTCGAAAGGGAGACTATGATAAAATGCGGAAAATAGTTAAGAAAAAACTTAAAGGAGCAGTTGCAAAGGTTAAAGACTTACATCAAGCTTGAGTGTTGTTGAAAAATACTATCTTGAAAGCCCAGATCAGCTGTATTCCGCGCTTTAAGAAAAGTGGAAGGAAGTCCAAAAAACTGCCAGCATGGTTTAAAGGTGAGGTCAGAGAGGCTGTTGCCAAGAAAGCATCTTTCAGGAAATGGAAAAAAGAGCCAAACGATGAAACCTGGAAACAGCACAAGCACTGGCAGGTCAAATGCAAGGCATTGATAAAGAAGGCAAAGAGAGAATTTGAGAAGAAGCTTGTTGCGGAAGCAAAAACGCGAAATAAAGATTTTTTTCAAGTACATTTGTAGCAAAAAACCTGTGAGAGAGTCAGTTGGACCATTAGATGATAGAGGAGTTAAAGGGGCACTAAGAGGCGACAAGGCAATAGCGGAGAGACTGAATGAATTCTTTGCTTCGGTCTTTACTGAGGAAGATGTAGGGATGTTACCCATGACTGAAGTGGTATTTAAAGGTGCGGAAGAATTGAAGGAAATATCAATACATCGGGAAGATGTATTACAACTATTAGATAAACTGAAGAGTAGCAAATCACCTGGGTCGGATGGTATACATCCAAGGGTGTTGAAAGAACTGAAATATGAGATTGCAGACCTGCTATTAGTAATCTGTGAACTATCATTAAAATCATCTCTAATACCTGAAGATTGGCGGATCGCCAATGTAACACCAATTTTTAAAAAGGGTTTGAGGTGTGATCCAGGAAACTACAGACCGGTGAGCCTCACGTCAGTACCGGGAAAAATGGTAGAAACCATCATAAAGAATAAAATTACTCAGCATGTAGATAGTCATGGCCTAATGGGAGACAGCCAACATGGCTTTAGACAAGGAAGATCTTGTCTTACTAATCTGTTATGTTTTTTTTGAAAGTGTGAATAAACAGGTGGACAAAGGTGAGTCAGTTGATATAGTGTATCTGGACTTTCAGAAAGCCTTTGACAAGGTCCCTCATCAGAGACTTTTGGCAAAACTAAAGAGTCATGGGATAGGAGGCAGTGTACTACTGTGGATCAGGAACTGGTTAAAAGATAGAAAGCAGAGGGTTGGGCTAAATGGCCAATTTTCCCAATGGAGAAAGGTGAATAGTGGTGTACCCCAGGGATCTGTGCTGGGTCCGCTGCTTTTTGACGTATTCATAAATGACCTGGAAAGTGGAATAACGAGTGAGGTTATCAAATTTGCAGATGACACAAAACTATTTAAAGTTGTTAAAACCCAAGAGGATTGTGGAAAATTGCAAGAGGATCTTGATAAATTGGAAGACTGGGCATCAAAATGGCAGATGAAATTTAATGTGGACAAGTGCAAAGTTATGCACCTAGGGAAGAACAACCCAAACTATGGTTACACGATGCAAGGTTCCAGATTAGGAACCACCACCCAGGAAAAAGACTTAGGCGTCATTGTGGATAACATGTTAAAACCCTCGGCCCAGTGTGCAGCGGCAGCCAAGAGAGCAAATAGAATGCTAGGTATCATAAGGAAAGGAATGGAAAATAAAACAAAAGATATTATAATGCTTCTATACCATTCCATGGTGAGACCGCACCTTGAATATTGTGTGCAATTCTGGTCACCGTATCTTAAAAAAGATATAGCGTTATTAGAAAAGGTTCAGAGAAGAGCCACCAAAATGGTTAAGGGGATGGAAGGATACTCCTATGAAGAAAGGCTAAAAAGGTTAGGGCTCTTTAACCTGGAAAAGAGACGGCTGAGGGGAGATATGATAGAAGTCTATAAATTAATGAACGGAGTGGAACGGGTAAACGTAGATCGACTGTTTACGTTATCAGAATATAGGAAGACTAGGGGACATGCAATGAAGCTACAGGGTAAACTATTTAAGACTAATAAAAGAAAATATTTTTTCACTCAACGTGTAACAAACTCTGGAATTTGTTACCGGAGGATGTAGTAAAGGCTGTTAGTGTAGCTGGGTTTAAAAAAGGTTTGGACAAGTTCCTGGAGGAAAGGTCCATAAATCATTATTAAGAAGGGACCCAGGATATCAATGCTTGACCTAGTACAAGCATTGCAGAACCTGTGTCTTTTGGGGAAACTGCTAGGTACGTATGACCTAGATTGGCCACTATTGGAAACAGGATACTGGGCTTGATGGACCTTGGTCTGACCCAGTATGGCATATCTTATGTTCTTATGTTAAGTTTTCACTCCTACTCTAGCAAAAACAGAGTAATCCCAACTGACTATCTTAATTGAGGCTGATTAATGTGGCACTCATCTAATTTGATCAGCCTATGACATTTTCGGAATTTCGTTTAGAATATCTGCATCTGCCATTACAGTTCGACATTTAGTTTGGCTATAAGCTTCAGGACTGCATGAAGATGTCTGTTCTAAGTTAGCAGATATCCCTTGTATTGATGATTTGCTCTTTGGAGATAAAGCGAAAGAAATGGTCAATATGATCAAAGATTATTGCATTACCCTACAGCATCTATTGGCTGTTCAGCCCTCAATGTCTGTCTCTTTGTGAAGATGGACTTCATTTAAGCACCACCGGCAAGGTGGTTATTATCACAGATGCCATTATTACTAGAAACAGCCTCAACAAACTCGGAGACCTGTTTCTACAAAACCTTTCAAGAGAGAAAGATCTCAGCCTAAGTAGGCCACTCCTCCTTAGCAGAAGCAGCAGCCCTCTTTTTGACTAACAATCACTCCCCTCCTTGCAGCATACATATCCTGCTCTACCTGAGGGAGGATGGGTTCAATTTTTCCTTCCAGTCTGGAAGGAGATCATCACAACAAGGGAGATTGGATATGTATACTAGATCTCAAAGATGCCTACATTCATATCCTGTTACACCCATAATGAAAGAAATAACTGAGATTTGTTTTTCAATCCAATCATTACAGTACAAAATAATCCCAATCACTTTCTTCAGCACCGAGGGGGGTTTCAAAATGCCTTGTGGTAGTGATGGCACAGTTTTACAAACAAGGGCACTTCTTTTTTTCTTTATTGTGATGTATGGGTCACCTACATTAAAAAAAAACAAAAACAAAAAAAAAAGGCTCAAAGTGATTCACAAAACATAAAAACATTTACAGTCTCAAAATACATAAATCATAAACACATCTTAAAATAGTGTAATAAAGGGGACATCTAAAGTACATCAAAATGCCCTACAGACAATTGTCCCTTACATGGATGATTGGCTGCTAGTAGCTCCAAATCAATATCAAGCTATCATACTCTTACAAAATACTATTACTTTTCTTTAGTGTCTAGATTTTCTCATCAACTGTCAAAAATCCACCCTATGTCCTGCCATCATTTCATTTTTAGGGGTGGTTTTGGACATATTTTAATCCAGAGCTTTCCTTCAGAAGACAGGATTCAAATGCTCATCTCTCATGTGCATACTGTCCAAGTGCCACCCAAAGTCACAGTAAGAATATACCACCAAATGTTGGGTCACATGGCAACAGCAGTTCATGTCAGCCTATTAACTTGATTAAAACTGTGAAGACCACAGTGGGATCTGAAATTCCAGTGGAATCAACACTTTCAACCCTTATCCTTGGTCATTTACCCACTATCTCGATTATGCCTCTCCTTACAGTGGTGGACGCAAATCCAGTCTGTCACTAGGAGTCCCGTTTGCTCTGTGGCAGTATCAGTTAGTACTCACCCCAGATACCTCCAGTCATCTTGACAGTCATCATTCACAAGGAAGATGGTCAAGATACGAGATGGCTCTTCATATCAACCATCTTGAGCTCAGAACAATATTCTGCACTTCCGAGTCTTCATCCACAAACTTCAGGCAATGGTCACCATGACCCTATCTTGTCCTCCTACAACCATTCTACAGTATCTCTATCATTTATGCTATTTTTGTTTTCAAACTTCCTCAGTAAAAGTACATCTCGGTCCCTTATCAGTTTACCATGACTTGCTAGATCACCTTTCATTTGCACAATCCTGTATCCTTCCTTCCAATTGCTCAATCCTGTATCCCTTCCTGGTTCATAAAAAGTCTTTATGTAAAACCTCCTCTATAGAAACTACCTGTTCTGTGGGGCTTGAAAGTGGTGCTTTCTGTTCTTATGAAGATCCTTTCTGAACCCTTGAAATCTGTTTCACTCGAGTTCTGTACTTGGTAAGTTTTCTCTTCCTAATGGCAGACATTTCAGATAAATGAGTAAATGAACGTCACGCTTTAGTGACTTATGAACCTTATCCTCAGTTCCATCATCATAAGATCCTACTTCGGACACATCCTAAGTTCTTTTCTAACGTGGTCACTCCTTTTCATCTTAATGAAGAAATAGTCCAAAACCTAATTTGAACTCCCTTTATATTCTAGATTATAAATGGGCTTTAGTCTATTATTTGAAAATGACTAAATCTTTGAGGACTACTCATCTTTGTCTCCATTGATCCTAATAATCCTAGCATAGCAATTGTGAAAAGAACTTTAGCAAACTGGCTCCAAAGTCAAAACTCACCTAATTAGACCTACAGCAGCAACAGTGGCTCTCGAAGTCTGCTTCTTTGGAGAGCAAATGTAAAGCAGATACTTGGTCTCCTCTTCATACCTTTGCTGCTCAATATTGTCTAGACCAGAATCAAAGAGCAGTGCTTTTGCCCAGGTTGTACTGAGCAGTCTGTCATTTTCTCCAAGCAGCTCTCACAACTGGACTGTGTGGGTTGCTCAGAAGACTCATTTAAGTGACATACACACAAGAGAAGCCCTAAGCTTGGGAGTCTCACCCCATTGTGTACCTGACAAAGTCCTGCAATGTTTCTCACTTGTAAATGCATTTTTTGTTGAGCTTTGTAACCAACTGAGGAGTTGAGGGGGCCAGTGAATGTGGGAAGGGCTGTGTGTACTAAGAACTTAACACTAAAGTTCTGAGCTGAGAGAAAGCAGTTCTGTCCTGTCCTGTCTTGTCAGTCCTGATGTCTATAGAAAACACCTGTTATAAGTGAGCAATATTTCTTTATGCATATAAAATGAAGTGCCTGTGTGTACTGCAGATTCATTCTCTTGGAACTTGGAACCTCTCAGTGTTAGATTTTGATTTCTAGTTCAGGCAGCCTGCATTTCAATTTACAGTATATTTGTTATGCAGTTTTTTCTATTGTAATTTTTGTTCTGTGCATGTTAGATTTTCTTAGCAAGCATTATAAATTTCTTAAAAATACCAGCTGTGTTGTTCATAGAAGCCTAAGTAGATGATAGAAAGTGCAACGCCAAGATTATTCTTTAGGACAGTGAGTTTTTCAAGGAACATATATAAGAACATAAGATATGCCATACTGGGTCAGACCAAGGTCCATCAAGCCCAGTATCCTGTTTCCAGCAGTGGCCAGTCTAGGTCATACATACCTAGCAGTTTCCCCAAAAGACACAGGTTCCACAATGCTTGTACTGGGTCAAGCATTGACATCCTGGGTCCCTTCTTAATAATGGTTTATGGACTTTTCCTCCAGGAACTTGTCCAAACCTTTTTTAAACCCAGCTACACTAACAGCCTTTACTACATCCTCCGGTAACAAATTCCAGAGTTTGATTACACGTTGAGTGAAAAAATATTTTCTTTTATTAGTCTTAAATAGTTTACCCTGTAGCTTCATTGCATGTCCCCTAGTCTGTCTATATTCTGATAACGTAAACAATCGATGTACGTTTACCCGTTCCACTCCGTTCATTAATTTATAGACTTCTATCATATCTCCCCTCAGCCGTCTCTTTTCCAGGTTAAAGAGCCCTAACCTTTTTAGCCTTTCTTCATAGGAGTATCCTTCCATCCCCTTTACCATTTTGGTGGCTCTTCTCTGAACCTTTTCTAATAACGCTATATCCTTTTTAAGATACGGTGACCAGAATTGCACACAATATTCAAGGTGCGGTCTCACCATGGAACGATATAGAGGCATTATAATATCTTTTGTTTTATTTTCCATTCCTTTCCTTATCATACCTAGCATTCTATTTGCTCTCTTGGCTGCCGCTGCACACTGGGCCGAGGGTTTTAACATGTTATCCACAATGACGCCTAAATCTTTTTCCTGTGTGGTGGTTCCTAAAGTGGAACCTTGCATCGTGTAACCATAGTTTGGGTTGTTCTTCCCTAGGTGCATAACTTTGCACTTGTCCACATTAAATTTCATCTGCCATTTTAATGCCCAGTCTTCCAATTTATCAAGATCCTCTTGCAATTTTCCACAATCCTCTTGGGTTTTAACAACTTTAAATAGTTTTGTGTCATCTGCAAATTTGATAACCTCACTCGTTATTCCACTTTCCAGGTCATTTATGAATATGTCAAAAAGCAGAGGACCCAGCACAGATCCCTGGGGTACACCACTATTCACCTTTCTCCATTGGGAAAATTGGCCATTTAGCCCTACCCTCTGCTTTCTATCTTTTAACCAGTTCCTGATCCACAGTAGTACACTGCCTCCTATCCCATGACTCTTTAGTTTTGCCAAAAGTCTCTGATGAGGGACCTTGTCAAAGGCTTTCTGAAAGTCCAGATACACTATATCAACCGACTCACCTTTGTCCACCTGTTTATTCACACCTTCAAAAAAACATAACAGATTAGTAAGGCAAGATCTTCCTTGTCGAAAGCCATGTTGGCTGTCTCCCATTAGGCCATGACTATCTAAATGCTGAATAATTTTATTCTTTGTGATGGTTTCTACCATTTTTCCCGGTACTGACGTCAAGCTCACCGGTCTGTAGTTTCCCGGATCACCCCTGGAACCCTTTTTAAAAATTGGTGTTACATTGGCTATCCTACAATCTTCAGGAATTAGAGATGATTTTAATGATAGTTCAGAGATTACTAATAGCAGGTCTACAATCTCATATTTCAGTTCTTTCAACACCCTTGGATGTATACCATCCGGCCCAGGTGATTTGCTATTCTTCAGTTTATCTAATAGTTGTAATACATCTTCCCGATGTATCGATATTTCCTTCAACTCTTCTGCACCTTTAAATACCACTTCAGTCATGGGTAACATCCCTATATCTTCCTCAGTAAAGACCGAAGCAAAGAATTCATTCAGTCTCTCTGCTGTCGCCTTGTCACCTCTTAGTGCCCCTTTAATGCCTCTATCATCTAATGGACCAACTGACTCTCTCACAGGTTTTTTGCTGCGAATGTACTTGAAAAAATCTTTATTTCGCGTTTTTGCTTCCGCAGCAAGCTTCTTCTCAAATTCTCCCTTTGCCTGCTTTATTAATGCCTTGCATTTGACTTGCCAGTGCTTGTGCTGTGAGGTCACAGAGGCAAAAAATGTTCATTTTGAGAGCTAGGGCCAAGCCAGATAAAGCAATCAGGGCCCTAATTACTCACATTGATTACTACAATGCTATCTACCAAGAACTACCAAAATCCACGCTCCTGCCCCTGCAAACAGCGCTTCACTCAACCTCAAGGTCCATACAAGCAGTAAGAAGACTGGACCACATCACACCTATACTAAAGACATATTGAATACAAAACAATCATCCTAACACACAAAGCAATCCACTCTGATCTCCAACGTACCTCCTCACTCTATTTCAGACCTTCCTACCACACAGATCAAGACAGACCTCCACAAAGAACACCCTCATCATCCCATACAATAAAATCGAATCCTGCCAGCAAGTGTGCAACCGTGCCTTCCAACTATACGCACCAGCGACATGGAATACCCTACCGGACCAGCTAAGGAACATCACAGACCTCACCACTTCAGGAAACACCTGAAGACACACCTAGTCACAGAATATTTCAGCCCCACCACATAACCTCTCCCCAGAAGAAATATACTAAAACGACCACCTCTGTAAATAGCCCACATCTGCTATGACTCCTTAAATTATCAGTTGTATATAGTTTAAACTCCTCCTCCAGTTTACTATTTTACCTATTGTTTTAATGTACAATGTACAATATAAATCACCTTGACCCGGTGAAAGGTGGTATATAAATACAGGTAAATAAAATAAATAATAAATAAATAAGGGTTCACATCCAATGATGTGGTTAGCCTAGAGGCAAATCCCTTTCTTGTGCCCAACTCTGCTCCCCACACTCTCTTTTTCTAAGCCCTTCTCCTCACCACCCCGCATTCTTTCTCTCTTCAGTCCATCTCTCCTGAACACTTTCTCTACAACTCCTCTCCCCTATACAGTCTTTTCTCCTAATATACAATCTCTGCAATAGAGTAGACACCCAGGAAGCATTCGATAACAACATGGGACAATGGGATGCTGTTCCAAGGGTTGCAGAGCAGAGATGGCGTCCATCTATCCAAGAAAGGTTGATGTCTTCAGTAGCAGACTGGCTCATCTACTGAAGAGGGCTTTAAACTAGATTTGTTGGGGATGGGTGAAGAAAGACTCCAGGTAAGTGAAACATTAAATACCTTTATGGAAATGGGTAAAAGGGGCAACATATGGAAAGCGGTGTATATAAATACCCGTAGCATGGGGAATAAGATCCCAGATGTTGAAGCTTTAATGGGAGAGGCTGACTTGGATTTAGTGGCAGTTACAGAAACATGGTCCACAGACAACCATGACTGGGATATAACTATAGCAGATCATATGTTATTCAGAAAGGACAGGGTAGGAAGAAGGGGAGGAAGGGTGGCACTATATGTAAAAAATAATATTAAAGCTTTGGAACTACAGAGCTTAAAAGGGAGAGAGGAAGCACTGTGGGTTAAAACTAGAAAGAGGGAAAGAGAAATCTGTTTGCATTGGCGTGATATACAGACCACCCTCACAGAAGGAAGAGGTGGACAGAGAGTTAGTTGAAGACATACGCAGCATTGCCAGGAAAGGGGATGTGCTACTGATAGGGGATTTCAATATGCCAGATGTTGATTGGCACATTCCTGCTACAGTATCATCTAGAAGTAAGGAGATCCTGGATTCTCTACAGGGAGAACTATTCAGACAACTGGTAACAGAACCCCCATGTGAAGGGACCATACTGGACTTGGTGCTTACCAATGTTAAAAGTGTTTCTGATATTATAGTGGGAGATCATTTTGCATCCAGTTATCACCAGATGGTATGGTTCAGTATTAGGACTAGGGCTGTTAAAATCCATTCAAAAGTGAGAGTCTTAGACTTTAGGAAAACTAACTTTGCCAAGATGGGCCAATACCTCAGGGAGTCATTAGCGGGATGGGAACAGCTGAGGGATATAGAAAAACAGTAGGCAAAACTGAAAGGGGATATTTTAAGGGCAGCCAACCTTTTTGTTAAAATGGTAAATAAAGGTAAAAGGAAAAGGAGACTGTTATGGTTTTCGAAAGAGCCAAAAGATGCACCTTGGATGCTCTAGGCAGGAAGTTCTGAGCTTGATGCTCATTGGCAGAATCCAGAAATACCATTTGTACATGGGCATGAATTTGAGGGACCTGGCGAAGGAGCTCGCTGGTTCTCGGCTGGTCTCTCTGAGGATCTCCTTCAGAGGTTCCGGAGCCTGTCCTCTGCTGTCAGAGTGCTTCAAATTCATGACTCGAGCAGCTTTTGATGGTTTCACATCGGCAGCAAGAGTAGCCACGGCAGGCATCGGTGCCCAATGCCAGGCTTGGCTACAGTCTTCTGAGCTAGAGCAATGGGTTCAGGACAAATTGGTTGACAACCCCTGCCTAGAAGAGAACCTCTTTGGCAAACCCATGACAGATAAGGCTGCAGAGTTGGAGTCCGAGTTCCTCATGAAGACTAGGCTTTCCAAAAAAACTGCTTCCCTTCCCTGACGGAAGGCCCCGAGTAAAAAGCCCCCTTACTCAAGGAAGGGAAGAGCTTATGGAAACTACCCTCAGTATCAGGCCTCCCCAGCTCCCCAGCAAGGTCAGCAGGCCAAGAGACAAGGGTATGGTCCTCATAAGCAGAAGCCTCCCAAAACCCAGGCACCGGGTCTGGCACAGCCTGGTGGGAGATTTTGATTCCTTGGGCATAGTCTCTCCATCCCCAGGAGGGACCACCCCAGCAACCCACAGGGGGACATCTGATCTTGTTTATCCATCGGTGGCCAGACATCACCACCGATACTTGAGCAATACAGTTGATCAGGGATGGCTACCTCCTCCACTTGGAGCAGACTCCCCCCTCCATTCTTCCTAGGAGAGCCCACTAGGACTCCCCTCCATCAGACCTTGCAGGCCTTCTCAAGGACAAGGCAGTGGAACCTGTACCCCACACCTCTGGGGCAAGGGAGTCTACTCCCGGTACTTCCTCATATCAAAAAGAATAGGGGGCCTAAGGCCCTTACCAGGAACCTGTTCAGGTCTCACAGGTCCAGGAAGGGAAAAAATCAAGATGCTTTCACTTAGGATGTTGCTGCCATACCTCCAGTAGGGAGACTAGCTATGCTCCTTGGACTTAAAGGATGCATACACATACATCCCAACAACAGGCAATACCTCAGGTTTGTCAGTCACTATCAGTACAGGGTGCTGTCCTTTGGCCTGGTCTCTGCCCCAAAGGTCTTCACCAAGTGCCTAGCAGTGGTCGCGTCACACCTCCGCCTCCAAGAAGCCTTCATCTTCCCCTATCTGGATGACTGGCTCATCAGTGGAAGCTCAGCCACCAAGGTGCAGCAGGCCACGGCCCGCACCATCTGCATCCTACAACACCTGGGATTTGTCATAAACCACCCCAAGTCCCATCTCCTCCCAACAGTGTCTGGAGTTCATAGGAGTCCGGCGACACCCTTCAGACCAGAACGTTCCTAACTTCAGGATGCTGGCTGCAGACGTGCAATTCAGACGCACCATGTCTGCTCACCTCCTGCTATGCCTGCTGGGCCACATGGCATCCATGGTTCATGTCACCAACCTCCACATGAGTGCAGCCCAGTGGGGTCCTCGCACCCAGTGGCTGGGGGGCAGGATGACGGTGACCCATCAACTTGCGGACTCCCTCAGCTGGTGGCAGGTCCCACAGCCTCTCCAGGCAGGGATGCCCTTCCAGGTCCCTGATCCCCCGAGGGTCCTTACTATGGATGCCTCGCTGCTGGGTTAAGGTCTCATTGCGAAGATCTCTGCACCCAGGGCAGCTGGTCGTAGTCAAAGAGCCAACTCCAGATCAACCTGCTGGAGCCTCGGGCCATATTTCTGGCTTTCCGAGCCTTCTGCCACTGCCTGCAGCACCAGTCAGTGCTGGTCCAAATGGACAACCAGGTGGCGATGTTCTCTGTGAACAAGCAGGGAGGCACAGGGTCCTAACCCCTCTGCCAGGAGGTAGTGGTTCTCTGCTCCTTCGTACTCTGCAATGGGATGCTCCTGTGGACAGTGTATCTTCTGGGTGAGCTCAATGCCCTAGCAGAAAAGCTGAGCAGGGTCCTCCAGTAGCACGAGTGGTGGCTGGACCCCAGGATGACCTCTCGGCTCTTCCAGCTCTGGTGAGCTCCCTTGAGTGTTGGTCGGGCTCGTGAAAAGGTCCATCAACTGCCTTGATTCTGCTCCCGCCAACCGCACCTTTCATGGGTGGCAGCGAATGCGTTCCTCATTCTGTGGATGGAAAGCCTACTCTATGCTTTCCCACCCACGCTACTGATAGTGCGACGCTCCTGCCTGCGCCCTAGAGCTTACAGGCAGGAGTGGCCTTATATTGTCCCTTGAAGAATTAGCTGGCACGGTTCCCAATGAATCTTGAACTGTAGTGCTCTTGTATATTCCTTAGGGAAGAATTGTAGTTGTGACCAGATGTGGTTAGGCAAGCAAGAAAATTTATTTGTCTTGGGGGATAGTTTCCAGCGCATCAAAAGCTCAAAGCAACAAACGCAAAAAGTGGAACTTTTAGGATAAACAGAGGAAAACAGGAACTCAGGAAGCAGTGAAATCAAATTTGCTTTAACTCAACTATTCATAAACATCAGCAGCTTAGCTCAGCATTGCCTCATGTGGTTGTTAGAAAATATTGCAGCTTTATATCAATAGCTGTTCTCTTCACAGCGTGACTTGGAAACAGGTGAACACAATCAGGAACTCTTACGATTAAACAACAGGAAAAGCCAACGTTTTATATTCTTTTCATATAAAACTTATGTGCTTCTTTAAACTGTTATTCAATACAGCAGAAAGAGTAATCCATGGCACAAGGCTCAGGATTCAGGGTAGGTAAAGAACTTTCTACTTGCATGTATTCTTCTGAACTAACAGAATTACTGTACGTATCAGGTTCTTTATTTTGCCCTGACTTCAGCTCCAGGAACTTCTGAAATTCCTTCAGTAGCAATTCAGCCTGTGTTTGCTTTTCATCTGGTGGATAGTTATTGGCAAAGGTTACGCCCTTCCCCCACTCACTATCTACGTCGGTAGCAAAGTTAGGTTTGCACAGTTCAGCACTATATGAAGGTTTCTTCAGCCAAGCATATAAATTAGGAAATTGTGCTTTACCTTGTTTAGAGGCATTTATAAAAGAACTTCTCTTAGGAAAACTTTCTCCTGGCTGTAGTTCTCTGTCTTTATAGCACTGCTTGTTGGCATTAGAAGTACCTTTTCTCCACGTGCTGCTTTCTCGAGGCTGGCTAGGTCTAGGCTTTACCCGGCAGTAAGAGTTTCTTGCAGGGTACGTTGGACTCCCAGGCTGACTCTTCCGGGATTCTGTCTTCTCACAAGGTCCTAGTGCTCTTCTCCTAGCTTCTAGGGTTCCAGCACTCTGCACTCCTCTTACAACGTTCTTTTGGACTTGGATATCCTTCCCCACGCTATCCTCTGGGATATTCTCCGTGGTCCTTCCTGCAACAACAACCTGTTCACCCTTCTCCTGCTTCCTCCTCACCCCTCTTTCAGCTCTCTCTGAGGTTTTAAAAAGGGCTTCAATTCCCGGCACTCCCTGCCATTCCCTTGGGTGTGCCCCATCAGAGCTGAAGCCTAACTTCTCCCCTGTACTGGGGTGTGTCTTCGGCTCAGCAGAGCACTGTGGTTTTTTTTTCAGGTCAGTTTTGGAAATCCTGTGTGAGTTAGCTCTGCTCTCAGGATTTTCCTCAACATCCATTTCTTCTGAAGGGCCATCTTCACCACAATAGCCAAGACCCTGTTCATGCTCAGCATCGCAGGGCATCTCTGATACTGATTGTTCCCCAGTGGTCCAGGCAACTGTGGTTCCCGCTGCTCCTCCGCTTCTCCACAGTGACTCCGGTCCCCCTGGGGAGTGCCCCGGAGCTACTGTCACAGGAGGAAGGCTCCCTCCTACATCCCAATCAGGGGTCCTTGTTGTTAATGGCTTGGCTGCTGAAAGGGTAGCCTTGGCCCCATTCAACTTCCCAGGGAAAGTGGAGAAAGTCCTCCTGGCTTCCCATAAAGTTGCCACGAGATGGGCCGACGCCTTCAAATGGCACAGATTCTCATTGTGGTGCGCGGAATGGCAAGTCAACCCGTTCTCATGCTCTTTGCAGCTTGTACTGCAATATTTGCTCCAGCTGTCTCAGGCAGGACTGAAGTCCAACTCAGTCAGGGTGCACCTGTGCTCTAGTGGCACACCACAACCTTATCGAGGGCAAGCCGCTCTCTGTCCAACCTCGCGTGGCCTGCTTCTTGCGGGGTCTCCTGTTCTCCAAGCTCCCCATCCGCTCTCCAGCGGCAGAGTGGGCCCTCATTGTGGTGCTATCCAAGCTCACCGAGCCATCATTTGAGCCTCTGGCTACTTGCCATCTTCAGTACCTCTCATGGAAGATCATCTTCCTAGTGGTACACACGTCCGCTCGCAGGGACAGCAAGTTTCTGGCGCTAGTGGCAGATTCGCCATACACAAAGTTCTACAAGAAAAGGGTGGTGCTCCACACGCATCCCAAGTTTCTTCCGGTGTCCCCCTTCTACTTCAGTCAGGATGAAATGCTCCTAACCTTCTTTCTGCAGCCTCACGCCAGTCGGGCTGAGACCGTACTGCATACCCTGGACTGTAAAAGGGCCCTGTCCTTCTACCTTCAACATATCCAGGGCCACCGCAAAACCTCCAAGCTTTTCATCTCCTATGACCCCAGTTGGCTGGGGCAAGTGGTGACCAAGCAAACTCTGTCCACTTGGGTGGCAGACTGCATTGCCCTTGCCTATGAGTAGGCTGGGCTCTCACTGGAGTGCCATGTTATGGCGCACTGCGTCAGGGCCATGGCGGTATCTGTGGCAAATCTGCATTCTGTCCCTCTCTCTTGGACATCTGCCGGGCTGCCATCTGGTCTTCAGTCCACAATTTTGCAGCTCATTACTGCCTGGAGAGGGAGTTCCGATGTGACAGCGCCTTCTGCCAGGCCATACTCCATCATCTATTCAGGGTGTAGGAAACTCCTGCCTTCTGACCCTTCTATGTTCAGGCTACCAGAGTGCTGGTTCTCATTGGACACTTGGGTCTCTTGAGATTCTGTCTCCTTAAGACTCACTTGCTGCTGCTCACAGCTCACCTGTGGCATTTCTGTAGATTTCGGTAGCCTGTAGTTAGGGAGTCCCATATGTGAGTACTGATTTCCTGCTTGTTCCGGAGAACACCTGTTACAGGTGAGTAACTATGCCTTTTCTGCCATCATGTATCTATGTTTCTCCATCTCCTAGCCAGACTTATCTCCTACCCACCTCTCTTCCTGAACAACTATTCTGTTTTCTTGTGGCACTGTGCAAAGTCTGAACTCTGTACTGTTCCTGTGAGAACAAAGAATGTTATCTTAGGAGATTGTGAAAATCTGTTATAACTACTGTAGTGACTGAAACATGTATTATGAAATTGTATTCTGCACATTTCCTCTATAGATGCATGCTGCATGCATTGGAAGGAAGAGTTCTATTGGGGGTCATTCTAAACCATGAATAAGCTGGTTAGATGTGCAGGATAGACGTTTTTCTCATGAATACATCTAGAACCGTATTCTAAGAACATGCGTATCTGCATGTACATGGCGCTAGCACGGGGATCTCTGAACATGGGTGTGAGGGGGCAGAATGGGGGCGTGGCCAGCCACAGAGACGTATAAAGCATATTTAGTAGAGGCCCATGTACGTCTTCAGTGTTACCCGCAAACGTCCAAGTTATACCTGTTGAAATATGGAATACAGCCAGGACTTAGAAATATTCTGCTCTGATCCCCCGCGCATCCCATAGAGATGAATGGCTGTGACACGTCTGTACTGAACTGGTGTGTCTGCTATCTGGGAATGCACAAGATGGAGTTGTACGGAATGGAATGCACAGGTGAGGGATGTTTGTAAGATTAAGGAAAAATAAAAAAACACCCCTACAGAAATATAAAGCTCTGCAATAGACTGCTTGTGCCAAAGGGGCTGTTCTCTGCTTCCCTAACAATTCTAGTGTTTGGAACAATGTGAATGTAGATGTAGAGATGGTATGTGAGGTAGTAGAGAGCAGAATCATGTTTGCCTGAGAAATGCAGATCAGCTGTGGTGTCCTGAGACGCCACTTTATCATGATTTCACAGCATTTGTGTATGGGCGCAGGGCATGGTTTTGGCAGAGGATGGTAGTTGTGACTGCAAGTGAGAGAGAGAGAGAGAGAGAGAGAGAGAGTGTGTGTGTGTGTGTGTTTGTGTGTGTGTATTGCACAGAAGAATCAGTTGTGCTCATCTGCTAATCTGGGGGATACGAATGTCTGGCCAGTACCTGGACCGTAGGGACGACCGCAGCATCACCAGGTGCCAGTGTGATCGGGGAGGTTAAATCAGCAGAGATTTTCTATAGCAAAACGTCACAACATATCCCCACTAATAAGGGCCCCTCAGAATGAGAGCAGTCAATAGTGCTAATAGCACTAAGACATGCCCAGGGGCCCGATCATAGGTCTCTAGAAACATGCACAATTGTAGAGAGCAATGATGGTGCTTTTGGTCATTTACAGTATTGGCGCTGTTTGCACCTTTGAATAGTCCCATTCTGTGGGTCCCTTACCAGTGAAAGGGATATGTTGTGATGTTTCGCTATAGAGACCCTCTTCTGATTTCTTCTGGGCTATACTGAGCATTGCACAGACTGTTTTTAGAGAAGTCCAATGTAAGCATAACTAAAGATGTCTTCCACTGCACGTTTGTTGTGATGTGAGGTATGTCATGTCAAAAAAATAACTTTCTACCTGCTTTTAAACTATCGTAGAGTGCACTGAGCTATCTTTGCAGTATTCTGGGCATGCAATATTGTGGAGCAGCTTAGAAGATGCACATTTGACACGGGGGTGTGACTGTTCGTGGGTCTATAGTGGAGACAGGCGGGTTCGTGAAATCTAATCTTTCAGAATACAGTGAGCACAGGGACATACAAAGCCATTTGCTGCGTATAGCCGTGTCGCATACTCTATAGTGCTTTGTTCGTGCAGTGCCGAAAACGTGTATGTCCCTATTCCGAAACCGCGTAGGGTCCAATGCGGAATCCTGTTTAAATCGGGCACATTGATGATTTGAATGTGCCCGCGGCCAAGACGTGCATGTAATGGAATTGCCCTGTTACATGTTCTTCCCAAGACGACTTCAGAAATAGCTCATGTGTTTGCTATCATTTGGCTATGCTGTGATATTCAGAGCTGACCTTTCACTATACAGCATGCATTTCTTCTAGCAGACAGACTTGATCTTTCCTTGAGGAAGAGGAATATTCTGTTTGCAGACTGACAGAGGGCAGTGATAGGGGAGTGGAGAGAGATGACAATGTGCAGTAGTGTCTGCATCTATACAGTAGATAGAAGCAACTGGACAGAGTGGATGTGCCAAATAGCCATTATTTTTGACAACTACCATTTAAGAGGTTTTCTACAAACAATCAGATGCAATCATTTTGTCTTGGAGCAACTATTTTTTTAGACTTATTGTGATGTAGCAGCTGATAAGCATGCAATAAATAAAACCAGGAGTCTGTTCAAAGATCTAAGCCAGTTTATTGTGCACATGACTCAGTCAGTCATAGCTTCAAAAGGAACTGAGCGAAAGTTTGTACAGAGACATAACCATTTATACCTCTTTTTCAGTTTGATACATGAAAGCTTTCTATTGGTTCTAACTTGATACATGCAAACTTCTCATTGGTCTTACATTCCCTGCACCTGTCCAATTAGAAATCCCTCCGGAGCCTAGCAACTGGCCCCCTCCCTTAGGATTGCTCTAACAATGGTGCAGTTCTTGATTTTGTTACTTCTCTACTGCAAGGTAAACCTTGGCTTCAGGAATGTATATACTGAAACATTTCTGTTCTTTTTCACACAAGAGAATAATAGAAGACTTATGAATTCATAAAAACTTCTTATTAAGCATTTTAAAACAGTTTTCTCATTTTTCACAGATTTTTGGTTCTTTTTCTAGCTATAATGGGAGTTAGAATCCAGGCCTAACTTACAGGCCTTTCATAGTAGCAGGCCATGCTAGGCCATAGCCTACCACATTCACCCCTTTGATTATTCTCACCCGCAAGTGAGAAAGGGTGAGAATTAAATCACTCATTAGTCAATTAACACATTATACAGGTGTAATAGCATAATCGTGGGGTATAGGGTAATATTGCCACATAGCTAATATCTTTGTAGCTGCCTTCCTTTCTACATTGCTATCAATGGCTGCTGACTTTATTCAATTGTGTTGAATCCAGGGTTCGAGTTTTGCAACTTTAACTGCTATTGGGGTTAACAAGATGACAACATAAGGTCCCTTCCAATGCGGTGTCAACGGTGTCTTTCTCCACTCTTTGATCCACACCGAAACTCCAGGCTTGAGAGGATGCAGGGGTTCCGTTAGATGGATGGGCAGCTGGTCTTGTACCCACGTATGAAGACTCTGCAAAACAGAACTTAAAACCAATAGTTCTTGTCTAGTAATTTCAGATCCTATCTGTCCCATATCTCCCTTTATTTCCTGTACAATAGGCGGGGGTCGCCCATACAGAATCTCAAAAGGGGAAACTCCTAAAGACTTAGCAGGGGCTCAGTATATCCTAAGAAGGGCTATAGGAAGAACCTGGAGCCACTTCAGGTAAACCTCTTGGCAAAGTTTGGACATCTGAGATTTCAGGGTTCTACTCATACATTCTACTTTTCCTAAATTCTGAAATCGGTAGGCAGTATGCATCTGATAATGTCAATATCTTGGGGCCATACTTAATGGACTTGCTTCCTGAGGTTATCAACCCTTATTCTTTGTACAGGGCCCCATGTGCATGCAAGGTTGTAAGGACAGACTTGGAATCTGGGTACACATTTAGACAGAGCCCCTTTTCCTATTGTTAGTGCTCTAGCAAGAGCTATCAGTTCAGCTTTCTGTTCTGAAGTTCCTGGGGCCAGGGCTGAGGACTCGACTACCAGTTCAAGGGTCACTACTGCATATCTGGCACAACAATGTCCATTAATGATGACAAGACTGCTTCCATTCACAAAGAAAGTCTGTTCAGGGTTCTCCAAAGGAACATCAGCCAACTCTGGGCGGCTTGAGAATATAGTGTCCATAATTTCTAGACAGTCATGATCAGGGGGGTCAAGACCAACTGGTAACAACGTAGCAGGATTTAGAGCTTGACTGACCAGCAATTGTACAACATACTTTGATACTTCAACATTTGTGAATTTGTGAGCCAGAAACTTCCTTTGTGTTTCATAATGGTTAGAACAGAGTGTGGTACAGTAACTTGAAGATTCTGTCTCAAAGTGAGCTTGTCCGCATTGCTCACTAGGAGGGCTGTAGCTGCAACAGCTCTCAAACAAGGGGGCCAGCCTTTTGCAACTACATCCAATTGTTTTGACAAATAGGCTACTGGCCGTTGCCAAGATCCAAGAAATTGAGTCAATACTCCTAGAACATTTCCTTGTGACTCATGAACATAGAGACTGAAAAGTTTTCTGGACATCTGGTAGACCCAGAGCTGATAACATCAGAGCGGTTTTCAAAGATCAAAAGGCTGCATCCTGTTCAAGTCCCCATTCCAATGGAGACTTTTCCATTCCTTTGGTAGCTTGATACAATGGTTTTGCTAGCAGTGCAAAATTGGGGATCCATATACAACAGTACTCTGTGGCACCCAAGAAGGCTCTCACTTGCCTCCTGGTGGTTAGAGTAGGAATACTGCATACAGCTTCTTTGCGTTCTGGTCCCAAGCGTTGAATTCCGCTAGATAACGGGAATCCTAGGTATTTAACTTGTTTGACATAATTGCGCCTTGGTTCTTGAGACTTTGTATCCAGCCTCATTAAAAAGGTGCAAGAGTTCACTGGTGGCTTGTAGACATTCACTTTCTGAGTTGGTGGCTATAAGCAAGTTGTCCACATACTGAAGAAGAACCCTTTCTCCTGGGTTCACATAGTAGCTTGAAAGATCTTGATTTAAAATAGCACTGAAGAGAGTAGGTGAATTCTTTAATCCTTGAAGTAATCTAGTCCAGGTGAGTTGGCCCCGCCTTCCTGTTATGGGGTCTTGCCATTCAAAAGCAAACAAAAGTTGACTGGTGTGGGCTAGGCGTACACAGAAAAAGGCATCTTTCAGGTCCAAGACGGTAAAATGAGCAGCCTCAGCGGGGATCAGTCCCAAGAGAATATAAGGATTTGGTACCACTGGGTGTATAGTTTCAGCTGCATCATTCACTCGCCTCAGATCTTGTACTGGGCGGTAATCCCCTGTCCCAGGTTTTTTTTAACTGGGAGAAGGGGGGTATTCCAAGGTGACTGGCACTCCTTGAGAAGTCCATACTTCAATAGTTTCATTAGCTGGTCGGGGAAAAGGATACTGCTTCACATGCACTGATTCCGCTCTTGGCTTGAGGGTGACAATGACAGGGGCTATGTTCTTCGCTAGGCCAGGTGGATTATCTTCTGCCCATACTCCAGGTGGGGCTATAAGGTTGGGAGGTATACAGGAACTAGCTGGCTTGATTGGAGATGCACTATAGAACTGCTACTCTTCTTCTCGGGGAACAGTCAGCACCATCAATCCAGCAGGCTTTGGGTTCACAGTCCTTTGCATTTCTCCCCCTTCAGCAAAGGATATCTGTGCCTGGAGCTTTGCAAGCAGATCTCGGCCCAGAAGTGGAATAGGGCATTCAGGTATATACAAGAACTGGTGCATTATTTTCTGTCCCCCTAGTTCACACATGCGGTTCTGCAGGAAAGGCTTTGTGGCCTTAGCCCCAGTAGCTCTGACATTGGTGATGCATCGAGAAAACAAAGGGGCTACTGGCTTTAGTATTCTGCTCCTGTATCCCCCATAAAGTCCATATATTGGTCCCCTATTTTCAGACTGACCATAGGCTCCTGGGGACCCAGGGAAACTTGGAGTCCGGTCTGGCCTATTCTTCATCCATGCTGTAGCCCTCTTCGGCTGCCACTCACTCTATAGCTGCTTCCCTCTCTTGCTGGAACACTGTGCTCAGTTTATTCTTTCTAAAATCAAGTACTCCCTCCTCCCCTCCTGGGGGTGGAGTCAAGATACGGGCATTCATATCTCTAATGTCCTTCTCTGCAATGGGCGCACTGATTCGCACCCAGTGGGGGCCGATCATTTTCACGACCCCTTCTACTTCCTCTGCTCCTTCAATTAGGAAAACCTCCTCCACGTCATTCAACTAAAGTATCAGCAAGAAGATCTGTTTTCTTCCTTATCTTACATTCACGTTCTCTGTCACATTTATTTCCACAATTCACAAACTTTCTGAGCAACTTTCATTAACTGTGCTGTATTCATACCCGCAAATCCATTCATTTTCTGTAATTTTCGTCTTATATCTCTCTGGGACTGACTGACAAAAATGCAAATTCTCCTGGGCTGCTGGATCGCATGGGGTATATAGTGAGGGCTGCCTGCACTATTTGGATCCCACTTGGGGGCCATCAAGGCTGATGGGTCTGCATAATACTGTTCATTAGTTCAATCAAATCCTATGGTTTCTCAGTGTAGGAGGCATAATGCAGCTTTCAGTTCAGTAAATCAGTGGCAGAAACAAAGCTGGTCAGCTGGCTAGTGAAAAGCTGGTTCTGGACCTAGTGCAATGGGATAACGTGACCCTCCCTTTTACTGGTAGTTGTACTTCTGAAGGCATACGGCAATCGGGACTGTCTGGGTTCCACTTCATGTTCTTGGGCGCTGGCTGTGTGCCGGGGCTTTCGGTCAAGAGGGGGTGTATGTCCTTCTGCTGCGGAGGTGGCTGGGACATTTGCAGGGAGGTATCCCCCCCCTGCCCCAGGCTCTGCCCGGGGTGGTGGCAGAGATGAGGGAACTGGCCTTTAAAGATAATAAACGGGTAGGGGTTTTTTTGTTTTTTTCCCCACAAACATTCTCTGTATAATCTGATAAACATGGGTAACTACGGGGCCATGAAGTAACTAACACTGGCCACCCCCCTTTCACAGAGCATTTCTAATAGGGACGGAAACATTTTAGGTCCCTTGCTAGAATTCCTAGTCATACATTTCAACAAAATCTGCATGGACTCTGACCCCCCCCCCCCCATGATGACGTACTTGACAACAGACAGAGGGGGTGGGCAGTCAGGCTGCATTTTCCTATGGACTACGAGTCAGAACTATGCAACAATATTCCTCTGAGTACATTTATTAAAAAAAAACTTATTATTGCTGTAGGCAGAAAACATAAGCTTACAATTGGTTGCAATAAGCATAATGGATGTATGTGCTCATTCTAAACAGCAGCTGTCTAAACGAGCTAAGTAACGTCTTGAAACTAAAGACTGTACTCCTGACACTGAAATTTAAAAGACTTTCAAAAACAAAGTACCCTTTTGCTCTGGACGCAGACACACAAAATTCAAATACAGAAAAACAGATGAATTTATCTTAAAAGCCAATATTGTAAAGGTCAATGTAGCTAACTGGCCTGTTCATTAGTCATCAGTACAGAGTTTAACATTTCAAAGTAATTACCTTAAATCTTACAGTTCGGGGAAACCTGCATTCAAATGACTTATACTTTGTCATGAAAAGGTTGGTGAATATCTGGAATGTAAACACTCTGCATAATGAACTTTTCTCATTTAAATTAAAACCTTATACATAATACCAGTGACTGGTGTTAAGCTGATTTGAAACCAAAGAAGTTATTTATTATTTTTTTTCCTTATTTTTTTCTCAATAGCACACACAGTCAGAACCAAATATATAGATATTTCAAAGATAAAATCCAATCACGATTTACTTCTTATTCACTCAGGATTTAAATCATTCTCAGGTTGCAATCTAGTAACTACCAACTCAGAATGCCACATTGTCCTTCAAGGTTCTTAACCTCTACTTTGAGGGTTAAAGGAAAAACATGGAAGAAGTTCCCTTAATTTTCCCTCTTGTTTGTGTCGATCAGCTTTAGGAATGAACTCTAGGCAGGGCAGTTTCAGGGACCATAAAGACTAATTAAAAAAACATAAATTGTGCAAGTGTTATGCAGAGCTAAACCAGGCACTTCCAGAAAGGAAAAGGCAGCACTGGTACACTTCAAAAACAAAGGAACTCCTGAATCACTGCAGTTATCACAGCTGTTAACGTTCTTCTGTCTCTAATAGTTTTATGAAATAATTCACTTGTTTGAATGTAATTGTATCATTTACGTTCTTCCAAAACTTACTGGACTTAACATGGCAAGCAATTCAATTTTGTTTTGTGTCGTTAAAACATGGAAGATCTTCCCATTCATTCATTCATAACAATTTATACATCACTCCTACAATGAATCCTTTATTTTAAACAAACAAGAGACTTCTCAATCGGGAGTTTTTTCTTGGCAATGCCTCCATCCCCAGAAGAAATCCCTTGGCAGCCTCTCTCTGTCTCTCTGACTGTCTCTCAAGACATTCCTTTTTGCAGGCTGTGTGAAAGCCACACCCCTTCTGCTTGCTAAAGCCTCATGCCGTGTTGGGGAAAAACCTGAAACAGCTCAAAAGCTGCACTTAAAAGAGACTCCCAAATTACCCAACAGAATATTTTTACATTATACAGAAGGGAAACCACGGTTTTAACAGATAACAGAAATCAGATACAACCAACAAACAGACCCAGACAGACACCAGACGCTTCAGGAGTCCGCTCTCGCTTGGTCTATATTTCAAAAGACCTCTCATTCACACACAACACAGACAAACATGCTAGCAATTCCCAAATTCCAAATTCCCGGGCGGACTAACCAAACCAAAAGGGTCAGTGGGTTCGCCCCGCGCATACTCATGCAGGGTTACTAGGACCGCCCTGAGAGTTGATCAGACTCTCGTTACCTTTTAACCAAACCGTAGTAGTTTCGAGATGTTCCCAAAGCTAACTGACTAAGAACCAGAAACACTACTCACCGGATCCGGTAGCTAATGCGCTGCGCAACCAATCCCTCCTTGGGTTGAATCCTGGACTCCCCTCGGGTTTGAGAGGTGTTGGCCAGCTGGACCCAGTGGCCTGCCGAGGCAAGGCGGAACCCTCTCCGATACAATAGGATCAGTGGCACCAGAGAATTCGCCCGTGTTGGACAGACATGGTTCCAACTGGGCCAAACCTGGAGGCGAGAAGTCGTGGTATATTCACTTGCATACCATCCCCTGCTCGCACATTCCGGCCCAACGCACCAAGAATATGTAGCAGCTGATAAGCATGCAATAAATAAAACCAGGAGTCTGTTCAAAGATCCAAGCCAGTTTATTGTGCACATGGCTGTGATAAGGAAGCTTATCATAGCTCAGGAAGGAGCTATAGAAAAGGTGAAGTGACTCTGAACAAGCAACCTGTCAGTTCTGGTAGAAATAAGAAAAACAGAATTTTCCCATAAAAGACTACCAGTCCCAGAATGCACCAGGTTTCCAACAGCCATTAGAGGAGCTGAAGTGGGGAAACGTGTGTTCAATCAGGAGGGCTATGAGGTAATCCCCAAGCACTCATCTCAAAGGGCAGGGCCTGATTCAGCACAGCTGCGCTGTGCTAGGGTGGAGCACTCATCTAAGCAGAATAAAGGTAGAGTTTATTCTACAGAGAATCATCCTCAGATTCAGCTTGGACATCTTCATGATCTTGGACAGCTTCATCATCTGGAGGATCATCAGAAGCAGAAGCCAGAGCGGACGGACAGAGAGGGCAAGAAACCCTTTGGAAGAAAGAAGAGAAAAGCATTTGGGAGGTCTAAAGGAGTCCAGAGCAGTACGTATACTGGGAGACGTTCAAAAGGCCAGCATACACCATTGGACTGGGGAAAACCAGAGGAGTGGTGCTGCAGGGCTAGGAATCTCCAGACGGTACCTGTGAGGGATACGGCTGCACTTGGAAGGGACCCTAGGACCCGTGCCAGAAGGTATGTGAAGAGAGATCCAGTGTCCAGGGATCTGGATTGGAAGGCTGGACATAAGAACTGGACTACATACTGGCCAGGCTATTTAGAGAGGAACTCTAACAGCAATGGAAGCTCAGGTATGAACACTGATCTATGCCCTAGCTATACCCTTGAAAGACAGCAGGGAAACAAGTATTCTCCTGAGAATGCTCCATTGAGAAATTCCTCTGTGCCAATCTATGATATTGAACCCATGATTGTTGAAGAAGGGGGAGGGGTTGTAGATACAGGCTGTGAATACATGGATTGCTCTCTGTCTAAACTCCTTTGGTAATTTACTGTTACAAAGTACAACAACCATCACAAAGAAATACAAACTTGTTCTTTAATCTACTCAGAAAAGCTCCTGAGTAGGATTTGAGCCATGCAGTAGAAAGCAAGCCAGCTAAGGGGTTTCAGCTGGGTAACTGCTAGCAATTGAGTCTTACCTAATTGCTTGTGAGCTCTGAGGAAATCACTTCTGAGTCTATGTGTGAAGATATAAGAAGATAACCTGAAAAGAACAGTTTTTCCCTTCTTTGTGGGTTTTGCTTGTTGTTTGATGCACTGCTAAGAAAATATTAGCTAGAGCCTACAGAAAAGACCAGTTTGTTACCAACCAGGTCTTTATTCTTTTGATTTGATTGCCTGACAAGTTCAGCTGTTGTTTTCCTGATTTTGTTTTTCCAAGTTTAACACTGAAAGCAAGTATCCTGTTTTATGTGCTACCAAGCATATCTGTGTTGGGAGAAATAACCCCATAAATAAATATCTTATTGGCTTTACACTCAAGCACAACTAATTATTGTGAGCGGCTGTGTCTGGTGTGAATGGACTGCATTTCCCACAATCCCTTGCAAATCATATTGATATATGCCTTTGCCAAGACTGTGAACATTCTCACCCAGGCACCTGTCTGACATGGCTCAGTCAGTCATAGCTTCAAAAGGAACTGAGCGAAAGTTTGTACAGAGACATAACCATTTATACCTCTTTTTCAGTTTGACACATGAAAGCTTTCTATTGGTTCTAACTTGATACATGCAAACTTCTCATTGGTCTTACATTCCCTGCACCTGTCCAATTAGAAATCCCTCCGGAGCCTAGCAACTGGCCCCCCTCCCTTAGGATTGCTCTAACAATGTTGCAGTTCTTGATTTCGTTACTTCTCTACTGCAAGATTAACCTTGGCTTCAGGAATGTATATACTGAAACATTTCTGTTCTTTTTCACACAAGAGAATAATAGAAGACTTATGAATTCATAAAAACTTCTTATTAAGCATTTTAAAACAGTTTTCTCATTTTTCACAGATTTTTGGTTCTTTTTCTAGCTATAATGGGAGTTAGAATCCAGGCCTAATTTACAGGCCTTTCATAGTAGCAGGCCATGCTAGGCCATAGCCTACCACAGTGAGGAATATCATATCTAAGAGATGGGTTTTAATAACTCTAGGTTAGCTGCTGTTTTATTTATATGTGAATTAACTTTAGTGTTGTAGGCGCGTTCATACCTACAGTGGGAGGAGTGGCCTAGTGGTTAGGACAAGGTACTTCAGGCCGGAGGGCCGGGGGTTCAAGTCCCACCTGGGGACAGCAATCTCAGGCCGGAGGGACTGGGATTTCTAGTCCTATAGGTACTCCTTGTGGTCTTGGGCAAGCCACTTAACCCACCATTGCCCATGTTCCCTGTAAGTATTAGCGTATGTGTGTCATATCCCCTTGTGTTAAATGTATCTCCCAATTGACCGCTTTGACCCGGTGAAAAGCGGGATATAAATACAGCTAAATAAATAAACAGCTAAATAAATACCTACAAAAGGATCCTTAATAATTATCAAGATTGTCTGAGCACATGGGACCCGTGCACCAGAAGAAACAAAACAAAAGAAACTCAGATCATAGTTACTTGTCAGCAGAAATTCTGTTTTATTTAGTACAAGCAAACTCCATAAGCACAGGAAAAAAAGTATGTCTTAGAGATCTGAGGGCAAGCAACATTCTCCCTCCCATCGGGGAGAGAGAAGGCTGCTGCCTTGAGCTCTGTGGCTTGCCTTCTTATATATCCTTCTCTGTAGCAACTCTTGCACTGAGTCTTGTTCCATGTGCACAAATAATTGTAAAGCCATTTACAAAACTCAGAGCCTTCTGCAAAAAAGTCAGTGCTGCTTGCAGAGCTAAGGCTCCCCCCTTGGGACCCCCCCTTTTCCATGATTATGTCTTAGGGCCTGCAGCTGTACTCCAAGGTCTTTGCTTATCTGTGCTGTGGAGCGTATCTCTCCTGCATTCCTTGGGGCCCGCTTATGGTCTTCTGGCACTAATTGCATTTCTTCAGAGTTGAGAGTATCCGTGCTAATTAGTTTTCAGCTTGACCTGTATTTTTTCTCAGTAGGCCCACTGCACACTCCTGTACAAAATATGGTTAGCCAGACTGTAGCAGGCCTGATGACATATACTCTCTCCATAGCTCACATGTGTTTTCTTCTGTGCCATTCAAACAGGGAACCCGTGTAAATTGCAGACAGGCAGAAGTGCAGTCACAGAAACAGATGAAGCAGATCTGAGCAGAATAATCCCTAAGCCAAAATATCCCAACACTGTCAAGGCAGGAAGGATGTTACAATATTTTATGATTGGTTGGACATGTTTCTTTGTGAACTGTATGTTTTTATATGGTTTTGTAGTATTGTTACTGCGTTATGCTGGAACATTGTTTTGATTGCATTTATCAAGACAAGATATAAATATGTAGAAGGCACTGCAAAAAATTGATGATATCAGAAGTATTACCTATTTTTAATAATTTTTATTTTTCTGTTTCTTAGGATATTTCTCATTTGTTAACCAGCATGTTTAAGAACCTATATACTGGAGATGTCATAGGAAAGGATAAAGGAGCAAATCTATTAATGTCCCGTGGAGGAGATAACCCTTATCATGAGAAATTTGTGGAAGAATTACAAAAGGTAGCAAAAGTTGATTGATTTATATCTATGGCCCATGGCAAAACACTTGTTATATTATTATTATCTATCAGTACTTGGGTTTCAGTGTGCTGTGCATTAAAGATTCCTGGGAATTATTAAACCATGTCTTCATGATATTAACAGCCTCTGCTGTTAGGGCTTGCAGATCTGGAATTTTATTGTGTAGAATCCAAGCATTTGGACTCAGAATTTTCCAGTCATTTAGCCTTTGCTTGCTTACCATCTGCATAACCTCACCTGACCAGTCTGGTGAACTCATTAGTTTCATGATTTCCCCCATAGTCTCCTTTTAATTTTAAGGGATGAGAGCATGAATCAGTGGGCTTTATCTGCCATCCCCTCCTTTTAGTTTAAATGTTTGTCAATATGTGATCTGAATTTCTCACTTAAGATTCTTTATCAGGACTATGAAAGATGTAAGCCATCACTATGCATATACTGTAGCCTTTTACTGATCTATATATGGTTCCATCTTGCAATATACCTAAATCTGTCTATCTTAAGATGAGGTTTTGAGTCATGTGATGATGTTGGTTATATATGAGAGTTTTTCCTCTCCCTTGCTATGAATCGATAATATCTCCAGGAACAAGCAGGAATGAGCCTTCACATATGGGTATCGTCGGTACCGACGGAGCCTGAGCGGGAATGCTCCCCAGCATCCAATCAGAAAGCCTTTGGGAGCATCCCACAGCGCCTGCGTGCTGCCTTCCCACCTTTCCCAACTGTCTCTCCTCAGTTCTTCTTTTTCCGCAGAGCCAGCAGGTCGTGTTCCTGTCACCGCAGAAGAATTTCTTTATTTCTTTTGTGTCGCATCTGCCTTCTTCAACACTCTACCGGTACCGCCGATCTTTCTTTTCTTCCTCTTAAAAAAAAAAATAAGGACTTTTCCTCAGTTTTTTCTTCAGGTGCACTTGCGTTATGGGCCTTAGGCCCAAAACCCTTTTTTCCTTATCATGGAAAAGCCTGCCTCAGGGTTTAAGAAGTGCACAAAGTGTGGCGGTACCATTTCCGTCACCGACACCCACGACTGGTGTCTAAAATGTTTATCTTTATCTTTATCTTTATTCACAACATTTGATAGACCGCCCAGGCCGAAGCGTCAGGGCGGTGTACAATATAATCACAGGCTACCAGAAACAAAGTCAGAAAAGAACGCCAAAAACAGATAGGAAAGAGGGGATAGATTAAAACAGAGAGAGAAAAGGCCCAGTAGGGCAAGAGGGGCATAGAGGTGGGAGGGCAGAAAGGAAAGGAAGGGGGAGTGGACTGTCAGGGGGAGAGTCATGGGGGGAGGGCACGACCAGGGGACAGCACACCGTCGGCAGGAGGGGGAAGGTCAAAGGCTTGATAGAAGAGGTGAGTCTTGAGGAGGTTCTTAAAACGGGGGTAAGAAGGTTCCAAGCGTAGAGGCAATGGGAGTGAGTTCCAAAGGGCAGGGCTCAGGAAAAAGAAGGCGGAGTGCTGGCGGGTCGATTCTAAGTGGGCCTGAGAGGGGGAAGGAAGGAAAAGGCGGTTACCAAAGGCAGAACGGAGGAGACGAGGAGAGGGCTGGAAATGAATAGCGTCTGATAAATATTGAGGAGTGCCGGAGTGGAGGGCCTTGTGCGTGAGGATAAGAAACTTGAAGACAAAACGAAATTTGACTGGGAGCCAGTGTAGAGCGAGAAGACAGGGAGACACATGGGAGCGGGCTGGGGAACCAGTGATGAGACGAGCGGCGGCGTTCTGCACGACTTGAAGGCGGCGAAGCTGGGAGGAGGGGAGGCCGGCGTATATGACGTTGCAGTAGTCTAATCGGGTCATAACTAGGGATAGGACAAGGGTAACAACTGAAGAGGGGGGAAGAGATGATCGGACAGCCCGAATCCTACGAAGGTGATAAAAGGAAGTGCGAATGACAGCCGAGATATGATGGTGAAAGGAGAGGGATGAGTCCAAGGTGACGCCCAAATACCGCAGGGTTGAAACCAGAGGAATGGGACAGGAAGACATAACAGGCGACAAGCTGGGAGAAGGGAGTCCAAAAGAAAACCAGATTGCGTAGGACTTGGCAGGATTAGCGTGTAGGAAATTGGAAGCAAACCATGACGAAACTGTGGAAAGACAATGATTGAGAGGGGCAAGGTCGGGGACAGAAGAGGAGGTGTGGTGAACCAGCAGAATGTCATCAGCTTAGATGTAAAAGGAAATACCAGATTGTTGGATTAGTAAAGCTAATGGGGCGAGAAAAACGTTAAAGAGAAGAGGTGCTAGAATAGAACCCTGGGGGACGCCGCAGATAGCGGGGGAAGGAGAGGAGGTGGAGTGGGAGGAGTGTATGGAGAAGGAGCGTGCAGATAGAAAGGAGCGGAACCATTAGGTCCTGACTATTCCATCACAGATTATATGTCCTGTTCTATGATGTCTAAAAGGGGTCGGCAGAACCGAGCTGCCAATCTCAGTACCCTGTTTCCCTCTGATGCGGCTTTGGTGGCATCGACGACTTCCTGGGCTGCTTCTTCCTCACATGGATCTCAGGTAACTAAGCATAAATCCAGCCGGTCCTCGAAGGGTAGATCTCCTTCTAAGCATCGAGATGCCTTTGGCGTTGCCCTCGAGGATTCTGCACCGGCAAAATTACCCCGCAGGAGGCTTCGGCCTCTAAAGCATCATCATCGGGGTTCCAGGATGATCTCGATGGCGTGGTCTCGACAGATCACCTGCTGCCATGCTCTGGGGTACCGGTGGCTTCACCCGGTACCGACTTCCAGGCATTGGCGGCGTCGATGGATCAGAGGATTCTGTCCATAGAACGCAGTCTGGCGGCTTTCCTTGTGGCATCGACACCCCTGGTACTGCAACAGACTACTTCACCGGTACTGGCTCCAGCACCGCCATCGGTACCGATCCCGGGTCCGGTGGCATCGACATCGGCTTCGGTGTCCGCTATGCCGGTACTCTGTCCTCTGAAGCCCTCCGGTACCGATACCCCGGTACCGGTTATTCCCGATACCGATCCCGGTCGGTTCGGGTATCGGGCTTTGCAAGAGCATCCGGACAGACGATACTTCGATTCCTCTGAAGACTCTGAGGATTCTGAAGAGTCTGTCGATGCAGTGATGCTTCTTCCACAGGAGGAGTCCTCTCCTAAACGAAGGATGTCTCCTCCAGAGGACTTGTCTTTTCAAGACTTCATCAGGGAGGTGGCTCGGGGCCTATCCATCACGGTGGCCCCTGAGACAGAACCCAGAGCCAAGGAGTTAGATATTTTACAATATCCTAAAACTCCTAAGGAGGCAGCTACCTTGCCTGTTCATGAGATTTTGTATGATCTCATGTTGAGGATGTGGGAAGCACCTCTTACCACCTCTCCTCATTCTCGCAGGTTAGATACCATGTATCGTGTCCCTCCTTGTCCTGGTTTCTATAAAACTCAGCTTCCTCACCACTCTATTGTGGTTGAGTCTGCTATGAGAAAGATTAGAAGTGCCAAAAGACATGCCTCTAATCCTCCAGGACGTGAATGTAGAACCCTGGATGCTTTTGGACGTAGAGTCTTCCATGCTTGCTGCGAGAATTAATTCCTATAGTCTTTACATGGGAATGTTCCTAAAAGAAGTCACTGATCATTTGCAGACTTTAAGTCCTTTCATTTCTGAAGATAAAAGACGGGACTTTCTCACTTGGCTCAAACATGCCCAAGATATCTCCAAATTCTCCAACCGTGCAGCTTTCGACTCATTTGAATGTGTAAGCAGAGCCTCAGCTATTGCCATAGGTGCACGTAGAATTGCTTGGCTTCAAGCATCTGATTTGGAGATCTGGGTACAAGATGAATTGGGAAATATCCCTTGTACAGGTGAGAACCTGTTTGGTAAAGATTGGCAAGCAAAGGCCAATCAGATGGATGCTGAAAATTCCGCCTTGGATAGACTATCCAAGTCTACAGCTGCTCCTGTTAAGAAAAGGTTGTTCAAGAAAGCACCTTTTTCTAAAAAGGGAAGATTTTATCCTGCTTATGGTCAGCGGGCATCTTCTGCAGCTCAGTTTCCTACCAAACATCAGCAATCATTCAAACAGAACAAAGCAAATGCTGCTAGGCCTCCTCCAGCCCAGCAACCTCAGCCCCCTCAGGGCCTTTGACTTTCCGCTAGAGAACTTAGCCTTCCTGGCTCTGGAAGGACCAGAACCCTTCACCATTCCAGGAAGGTTATGTCTTTTTGCTCCCAGGTGGGGACAAATTACAGCAGAGCATTGGACACGCTCCATCATAAAAGAGGGGTACAAACTTCATTTTTCAAGCTTGCCCCCTCACACAAGAGTGCACCACTTCAATTCTCCAACCTCCCTCCTCAACCTGTTGGGGCAGGAGATTGCCACTGTTCTCGCCCAGGGGGAAATAGAGGAAGTGCCTCTTCAACAACAGGGCACAGGTTTCTACTCCCCCTATTTTCTTATTCCAAAGAAAACAGGGGGCTACAGACCCAATTTAGATCTCAGAGAATTGAACAGATTCCTAGTCAAGGAAAAATTCAAAATGATTTCTCTGGGAACTCTGCTGCCATACCTTCAGAGTCAGGATTGGCTTTGTTCTCTAGATCTCAAGGATGCGTACACCCATGTTCTCATCCATCCAACTCACAGAAGGTTCCTTCGGTTCCTTTTTCAAGAGAAGCACTATCAATACAGAGTGCTCCCTTTTGGTCTGGCCTCTGCTCCAAGAGTGTTCACAAAATGCATGGCAATGGTAGCTGCATTTCTGCGCACTCTGGGAATATTCGTATTCCCTTATTTGGACGACTGGCTCATTCGAGCTCCCACTCAGTTAGAGGCCAAGAGTTCTCTAGCCTGCACAATGCGTATCCTTCAGTATTTAGGGCTGATAATAAACATCCCAAAATCCAATTTAACCCCTACTCAGTCCCTGGAGTTTATAGGGACTATCCTGGATACCACAAGGGCAAGGGCCTATCTCCCCCAGGCCCGTTGTCTTCGCTTGGTGCAGTTAGCTTCTCAAGCAGAGTTGAAGCCCCACTTAACTGCTCGAGAGATGTTACAGTTACTAGGCCACATGGCATCCACCGTGCATGTGGTACCATATGCTCGCCTTCACATGAGGGCAGCTCAGTGGACTTTATCCACCCAAAGGACCCAGGCATTAGACTGCCTGTCAGACAAAATAGCAAACACAAGTCGCCTCATTTTGTCCCTCCAGTGGTGGAAGTCCCCTCAAAACCTGTTGCTGGGGTCCCCCTTTCAACAGTCTCTACCCCAAGCAACTCTCTCAACAGACGCTTCTCCAATGGGGTGGGGAGATCATCTACAAGACCTCTCCACCCAGGGCATCTGGTTCCCACAGGAGAGTTCTCTACATATCAATCTCTTGGAACTCAGAGCAATCTTCCTTGCTCTGCGGGTGTTCCACACACTGCTCAGCTGCAAGACAGTCCTTATCCACACAGACAATCAGGTAGCCATGTTCTGTGTGAACAAGCAGGAGGGAACTGGCTCTCTGTCGCTTTGCAACGAAGCTTTGCGACAGTGGGCCCTCGCCAGAGAGCATCAGATTCATCTTCTGGCAGTTTATCTTGCAGGTGTTCAAAACTCTTGGGCAGAGAGGCTCAGTCGAGTTCTGCTTTCACACGAGTGGTCCCTACATGTGGACCAGGTGGCCAGGATTTTTCAGATTTGGGGAACCCCGGACATAGACCTCTTTGCAAGTCTGTGGAATGCCAAACTTCCCCGGTTCTGTTCCAGAACTCCGGCTCAGGGGGCTCAGGCAAGGGATGCTTTCCTCCTTCACTGGGGTCAAGACTTCCTGTATGCCTTTCCACCCATTCCCCTAATTCCCAAAACCCTGTTAAAGCTTCAGAGAGACAGAGGCCACATGATTCTCATAGCTCCACATTGGCCACGGCAAGTGTGGTACCCTCTGCTTCTACATCTCTCTCAAGCTCCCTCCCTGGAGTTAGGGTCTGCTCCAGATCTCCTATCTCAAGAGGACGAAAAGTTATGGCATCCCAATCCCCAGTCTCTGCATCTCGGGGCTTGGTTGCTGAAGGCCTTGATCTCCAAGATCTTCATCTTTCTCAACAGGTGAAAGATGTTCTTTATGCTTCCAGAAAACCTTCCACTAGACGTTCTTTTGCTTTGAAGTGGAAGAGGTTTACTATCTGGTGCTCTGAGAAGGGTCTTAACCCCCTTGCCATACCCCTGGAATCTTTGCTGGAGTATCTCCTCCATCTATCTAATGCGGGCCTTAAAACAAATTCAGTAAGGGTCCATTTGAGTGCTACTGCAGCTTCCCTTAAGCCTCTAAATGGACAACCTATTTCCTCTCATCCTCTTGTAGCAAGGTTCATGAGAGGCCTCCTTTTAACAAAGCCTCCCGTTAGACCACCTCCGGTGGCATGGGACTTGAACCTGGTTCTTGGTCAGCTTATGAAGCCGCCTTTTGAACCTTTTGGCTACCACCTCCTTGAAATACCTTTCTTGGAAAGTTATCGTTCTTATTGCAATCAGATCAGCACGTCGTATTAGTGAATTGCAAACACTTGTAGCTAATCCACCTTATACAAGGTTCCATCATGACAAGGTAGTCCTTAGGACTCATCCACACTTTATGCCTAAGGTGGTCTCGCCCTTTCACCTCAACCAGGAGGTCTACCTACCTGTCTTTTTTCCAGGACCTCATGCATCAAGTGCAGAGAGGAATCTTCATACCTTGGACTGTAAAAGAGCTCTGGCTTTTTACTTACAAAGGACACAGCAACATAGAAACTCCTCTCAGCTCTTTGTTGCCTTTGATCCTTCTCATTTGGGACTACCAGTCTCCAAGAGAACACTATCCAACTGGATTGCCCAGTGTTTTTCTTTCGCCTATCAGAGTAAGAACCTTTTCTCTGGAGGGCCATGTCACTGCTCACAATGTGAGAGCCATGGCGGCCTCAATGGCTCATCTGAACTCTGTGTCCATTGACGACATCTGTCGAGCATCACTTGGGCCTCGTTTCATACCTTCAGAGCCCATTACTGCTTGGACAAGGACTCCCGCCGGGATGCCTTGTTTGGTCTGGCTGTTCTCAAACACCTGTTCCATACTTAATCAACTCCTACCCACCATCCCTGATGGGATGCCAGAGATCAATGGTGGGAAATGGAGCCCTGTCCCAGGGACAGACAACGTCTGGGGTCTCTCCCTGGCATCTGCAGCTAGGGAGTCCCCATATGTGAAGACTCATTCCTGCTTGTTCCTGGAGATAGCACAGTTACTTACCTGTAACAGGTGATCTCTGGGAACAGCAGGAATAAGTCTTCACAACCCACCCACCTCCCCTAGGAGTTGCATCTCTCTATCTATCTTTCCTTTCTCTTTCTCTCTCTCTCTTTGTCTCAGCTTTAAAACTCAACTGAGGATTGACAGTTGGGAAAGGCGGGAAGGCAGCACGCAGGCACTGTGGGATGCTCCCAAAGGCTTTCTGATTGGACGCTGGGGAGCATTCCTGCGCAGGCTCTGTCGGTACCGAAGATACCCATATGTGAAGACTTTTATTCCTGTTTTTCCCAGAGATCACCCGTTAAAGGTAAGTAACTGTGCTATCTCTGAAATAGCTATAGTCTTTGCCGGGTGTCAGAAATCATCCCCTAAATTCTCAAGCTCCCTCTGTACTATATACTGTAGACTCTATTTCCTTCCAGGTCCTTGGTCCCCAACTAGATTATAACATATAGATCAGAGTCCTTTCTTTCGTCCTTGATACTGCTAAGAATTTGATTTGCATGATCCCAGTGGGCATTTAACCTTTTTGTTTCCCTCCAACTGTGCCTTCAAGGTAAAGCCTTTAATAACAAATTTCCCTAGTAAAAGGCGTTTTCTATTTTGGATTATTTTAATAGTCACTTTTTTTATTTATTTTTTTGTATACAGTGGGTATTTTCAATTGACTCTAATACCACTTTAGATTTCTGAAAAAGTGTCTGTTTCCAAAGCAGTGAAGCGTTTAGTATGGGTATTATTTGGGAAGGAAGTCTGCATCACAGGATTTGTCCTACCAGAGCCTAATCAATCCTATATTTCCTTATCCAATCAGACCAGTCTAGACATGTCAAACACATGAGTTTTGCTCCCCTACCAGGAGATGGAGAACAAGCTTTCATGCTGTTGTCATCCTTACCATATAACCTGGTGCAGCAACAGAACTTTGTTTGATTTCATTGTACAACAGCATCCATTCCCTTGCCCTGTGTACATTTTTGGTTATATGTAAACTTTGAATGGTAGAAAGGCAGTATAAAAATAAGTTTAAATAAAATAAATAAATTTGGCAGTATTTCTGTCTCCTGCAGATGGTAGCACATCTAAACTGATGCAGCAATGTAAGAAGCAGGGTTCCTGGGGCAAAGATTATGGGACTGCTCTTCCTTTGTCAAGCTAGAACTGAACAGGGGAATGAGGTGCCAGAACAACAGCCAGAGCTTGACTGATTTTCTTTCCTTTGGAGATCTAGCTGCTGAGGAGCCAATAGTTCCTAAGTAAGTGGTGGTGGCACACTTGATGGGTTTCTCAGGCTTTTTTCCTTCTCTCATTACATGGCAGGCCTTGGTTCCATCGGGGCTTTTCTTTCAGGCTCTAGAGAAGGCTTTCCCAGGCTTCAAATGAATTTTTGTTTTTAAATAAAATAAAAAAACTAACACCCTTATTTATAACAGCTGGTGCAGAACAGGCTGATTAAAGCATACTTCTTACACAGACAGTACATATCAAGGCTGCCTGCAGAGAGGAGCAGGTGGTGCAGCCTGTGTGTTAGTTGGTGCCAGAACAGTGTAGCCAGCTCCATCTGGGCATCATACCATGGAAATGGAGGGCTCTCTGTGAGCTTATGCTATGTTTACAGAGGGAGTATGCTTCACATGATTGGGGATGGGATGGGATGGGAAACAAGAGGACTGAATTTCTATTTATTTATTGCAAAAAGTTGTTATACACACAGAAATTGGAATCATAGTGGTTTACAGTAAGAGAATGCATCAATGGAATATAACAAATTCAAAACATAAGACAACAAACATAATAAGTAAGGTATGAATAGCACAACAACATCAATCCGATAGTAACCAATAAAAGCTACAGACATCCAGGGGAAAAAATAATGTCCAGATCTTCATTACAAATAAGCAGTGTAAGTTCTCTCAAAGAGCCAAGTTTTCAACAACTTCTTAAATTTCTTATGGGAACTCTTACCATGAACATCAAAAGGAAGGGAATTCCATAGAGTAGGGGCATTACATGAAAAGGTAACTACTCTAATCCATTCTTCCTTATCGTCCCTCCAATCCATTTCAGACCAGACGCGTTGGTCATGCTAGCCTGCCAGCAGATGGAGACTGAACCACTGGTTTGATTTTGAAATCACAGCATAAAGGGACCTGTGCAGCCTTACTCTTGCCAGTATTTCTCAGTCTCTAGCAGATGAATGTTATTTCAGCCTATGCAATCTGAATTGGATTGTAAGGATGAAAAGGAAGGGGCGCTTGTCAGCTATGGCTGACGACAGGCCTCAGGGTACAATACCTTGTGGTGTCAGGTCCCTCCCCTCTCTCCCGCTGGTTCGCCATTTCTCAGGGTGAGCTTTATGAAGGTAGCTTGTCTGATGGTGGCTCTTCTTCCCTGCCTTCTCATTTGAGAGGTTTAAGGTAAGGCCACACAGCTCAGCGTTGTTCTGTCTCCTCCCCCTACTAGGGAGAGGTGATCGGCAGGCAGAAATACAAACAAAAAGGAAAGAAAAAAAATATAATGGAAAGTCTGTGTGACTGACCTTGGCATCTGGAACATTTACTGGGGGTTCTGGAGGCTTAGAGATATCACAGCGAGGCTAGATAGGGGTTCCCTGGGAAGGAGATGGATGGCTACAGCTAGTGTGTCTCTTGCTGCTGTGGAAGATGGTCTTTGCCCTTTTAGGGACTTTCTTTTGGAGATTCTCTGAGTTGGTGGGGTTCGCAATGCACATCTGCAATAGGAACTCCCATTTCCATTCACCTCTATTTTCCTTCATGGGCACAGTTGCACTGGATGCAGTTCCATTGGGTGGCAGCATTTCCATCTAGCACATGGGCTGTTTAGATTTTTGATATAGTGGTTGCGGCGCCTTGCCAGGGTGCCATATGAGGGGCTTGTTTAGGTCCTCTGTGGTTCCTGGCTATTTCACATTACCACGCTCGGTAATGTCAGATGAACATTTCTGTAAGCCATAGATCTGCGATTGTGGGTTCCAAAGATACCCCATGTGGTAAACATCCCTGATCTTATCTAAGCAATTAAATTATAGTCAGCCCTAATCAGTCAACCATAGTGGTTTCAGGTTGGGAGAAATTAGCAGGGGAGTCAGCAGCCTGCAGCTCCATAGGTGATAACTCTTAGCTGTGTTTGGCTGGGGTTCTTAGAACCCTTGCTTTGGCTCCTAGCCAGTGCTATGCTTTCCTTTGGTTGTTGTAGTCAGCAGCTTCCTCAACACCTATGAACTGGCTGCTGCTAAGTGGATTTGTACAGGCCACGGTTCCTATGCTGCGCTGGGTGCCTTGGGAGGATCGCACAGCCTATTTTACTTGTGGCTTGCCAGTGGTCATCATTCACGACCCTTGCCTTGAGCCATTTGCCCATGCACTTCATGGTCTCTGGGACTGACACATAGACTTGGTGTATCTTTCCAGTAAAAAAAATAAAATAAAATAGGGGATGGTGTTTGGAGTTGCATGATCTCCAGGAACAAGCAGGAATGAGTCTTCACATTCCAAGGGTTGCAGAGCAGAGATGGCATCCATCTGTCCAAGAAAGGTCAACGCATCTTTGGTAGTAGACTGGATAATCTACTGAAGAGGGCTTTAAACTAGATTCGTTGGGGATGGGTGAAGAAAGCCCCCAGGTAAGTGAAAGCCCCCAGGTAGGTGATACATTAAATACCTTTATGGAAATGGGTAACAGGGGTAACATATGGAAAGCAGTGTGTATTAATGCCCGTAGCATGGGAAATAAGATCCCTGAAGTTGAAGCTTTGTTGGGAGTGGCCGACTTGGATTTAGTGGCAGTTACAGAAACATGGTTCACAGAAACCATGACTGGGATGTAACTATACCTGGCTATACTTTATTCAGAAAGGACAGGGTAGGAAGAAGGGGAGGAGGAGTGGCACTATATGTAAAAACTACTATTAAAGCTTTGGAATTACAGAACTTAAAAGGGATAGAGGAGGCATTGTGGGTTAAACTAGAAAGAGGGAAAGAGAAATCTATTTGCATTGGTGTGATATACAGACCTCCCTCACAAGAGGAAGAGGTGGACAGAGAGTTAATTGAAGACATACGCAGCATTGCTAGGAAAGGGGAAGTGCTACTGATAGGAGATTTCAATATGCCAGATGTTGATTGGCACATTCCTGCTGCAGTATCATCTAGAAGTAAGGAGATCCTGGATTCTCTACAGGGAGAACTATTCAGGCAATTGGTAACAGACCCCACACGTGAAGGGGCCATACTGGACTTGGTGCTTACCAATGGTGAAAGTGTTTCTGATGTTGTAGTGGGAGATCATTTTGCATCCAGTGATCACCAGATAGTGTGGTTCAGTATTAGGACTAGGGCTGTTAGAATCCATTCCAAGGTGAGTATCTTAGACTTTAAGAAGACTAACTTTGCGAAGATGGGCCAATACCTCAGGGAGTCGTTAGTGGGATGGGAACAGCTGGGGGATGTAGAAAAACAGTGGGCAAAACTGAAAGGGGGTATTTTAAAGGCAACCAACCTTTTTGTTAAAATGGTAAATAAAGGCAAAAGGAACAGGAGACCGCTATGGTTTTCGAAGGAAGTAGCTGAAAAAGTGAAGAAAAAGAGGGAGGCCTTCATGAAATACAAGAGATCACAGAGAGAGGAAGACAGGCATCTGTATTTGGAAAAACTTAGAGAAGCTAGCAAAGTAGTCAAGAAGGCAAAGATTCAAAAGGAGGAGGAAATAGCCAATGCAATAAAATGGGGGGGATAAGACATTTTTCAGATATATTAGTGAGAAGAGGAAGGGCAAAAGTGGTATTGTCAGACTCAAGGGTGCAGGGGGGGAATATGTAGAAGCTGATAAGGATAAAGCGGAATTGCTTAACAAATATTTTTGTTCTGTGTTCACAGATGAAGAACCAGGAGCAGGACCTCAGAAAACACCCACAAATAAGAACAGAAGCGAGGGACATCTTGAACAATTTTCAGAAGACTGTGTTCGTGAGAAACTAGCTCAACTTAAAGTAGACAAAGCGATGGGACCGGATGGGATACACCCTAGAATACTGAGGGAACTTGGGGACGTTCTAGCAACTCCACTGACTGACCTTTTCAATGCCTCGTTGGAGTCAGGAGTGGTGCCAAAGGACTGGAGAGAGGCTCATGTGGTGCCTTTACACAAAAGCGGAAGTAAGGATGTGGTTGAAAACTGCAGGCCGGTTAGTTTAACTTCGGTGCTGAGTAAATTATTGGAAACGCTGCTGAAAGAGAAAATAGTGAGGTTTCTGGAGTCCAGCGGATTACAGGATCCGAGACAGCATGGATTCACCAGAGGCAGGTCTTGTCAGACAAATCTGATTGATTTCTTTGACTGGGTGACCAGGGAGTTGGACCGAGGGAGAGCTCTAGATGTGGTGTATTTAGATTTCAGTAAAGCCTTTGACACTGTTCCTCACAGGCGACTTATAAACAAACTGAGCACCCTAGGGATGGACCATAAAGTTACTGCTTGGGTTAGAAATTGGTTGGGTGGGAGGCGACAAAGAGTACAAGTAAATGGAGCTCACTCTGAGGAGAAGGATGTTACTAGTGGTGTGCCCCAGGTCCGATTCTTTTTAACATCTTTGTTAGTGATATAGCGGAAGGGCTGTCGGGTAAGGTTTGCCTCTTTGCGGTTGATACCAAAATCTGCAATAGAGTAGACACCCAGGAAGGTGTAGATAACATGAGGAGGGATCTAGCTAAGCTTGAAGAATGGTCTAGAATTTGGCAGCTGGGATTTAATGTTAAAAAATGTAAGGTCATGCATTTGGGCTGCAGCAATCCAAGGGAGCAATACAGTATAGGAGGTGAAGTGCTTTTGTCCACTAAAGAAGAGCCGGACCTAGGCGTGGTTGTGTCTGATGATCTTAAAGTAGCTAAACAGGTAGAAAAGGCGACGGCAAAAGCTAGAAGGATGCTTGGGTGCATACGGAGAGGAATGGCTAGCAGAAAAAAGGAGGTGATTATGCCTCTGTATAAGTCTTTGGTGCGACCTCATTTGGAGTATGGTGTGCAATTCTGGAGACCGCACCTTCAAAAGGATGTGAACAGCATGGAGTCGGTGCAGAGGGTTGCTACTAAAATGATTAATGGGCTTCATTATAAAGCATATGAGGACAGACTTAAGGATCTTAATATGTACACCTTAGAGGAAAGGCGGGATATAGGTGATATGATTGAGATGTTTAAATACCTCCGTGGCATAAATGTTCAGGGAAAGAGCCTCTTTCAATTGAAAGCAAGTTCTGCTACGAGGGGACATGGGATGAGGGTGAAGGGAGATAGATTCAGGAGTGATATGCGGAAATATTTCTTTACGGAAAGAGTAGTGGATCCATGGAATAGTCTCCCAGTGGAGGTGGTAGAGATGAGGACAGTAACTGAATTCAAAAAAGCATGGGACCAACACAGAGGATCTCTAAAGGTAAAAAGTGGACTGTTGTAGTTGTTGTTATGGAAGGACAGACTAGATAGGCCATGTGGTCTTTTTCTGTCATCATGTTTCTGTGTTTCTATGTTTCACATATGGGTACGTCGGTACCGACAGAGTCTGTGCGGGAACGCTTCCCAGCATCCAATCAGAAAGCTTTTGGAAGCATCCCAACACGCCTACGTGCTGCCTTCCCGCCTTCCCAACTGCCTCTCCTCCGTTTTCGTTTTTCCGCGGAGCCGGCAGGACATCCTCCTGTCACCGCAGAAAATTCTTCTTTTATTTTTTAGTTTTCTTGTGATCGCAGCTGCCTTCCCCGACGCCACCGGTACCGCTGGTGTTTCTTTTTTCTTTTCTTGTAAAATTTTTCCTTTTTAAGGAATATTTTTTCTTCCTTAGTGTCTCACGGTTTCTCAGGCCTTCTAGGCCTTTCCATTTTCCTTCATGGAACCGCCAGCCACTTTCCCCAAGAAATGTACAAACTGTGGCGGTACATCTTTATTTTTAGACACTCACAATTGGTGTCTAACCTGCTTGGGTCCTGACCATTTTCCTCCAGAGCCCTCGGGCAATAGTTCCCCTCGACACGCGGTCCCCCTCTAACTTCAGGGCACCGACCATATCTTCTACACAGGATCAGGTAACCCAAAAACAGTCTGTTAAGACTAGCCAGTCCTCGAGCGGCAGTTCTCATGCACAGCATAGAGATGCCTATGGCCTTGTCCTCGAGAATCCACTGGCTTCAAAACCCCGGTGGGAGTCTTCGGCCTCCAAAGCCTGTGTGGGGTTTCAGGTTGTTCCTGAGGTTCACCCCTCACAGAACATACCTGAGCCATGCCCGGTGGTGGCATCCGCTTCGAGCGGTACCCCGGCATCGGCACTGGTGTTGGATGAAACATTCCTCACCAAGGATCGTCGTCTGGCATCCTCGGTACCTGCGGGGCCGGTGGATACGCTCCAGACCGACCTTCCAGTATCGGTACCGGCACCGATACTAGTACCGACATCGGTACCCTCCAGATGTGCATCGATAGACTCGCTTCCTTTGATGCCGAAGTCGGTACCGATATCCACATTACCAGTGCTGTCGGTGCCTTCCATGCTTCTCTCATCAGGCTCGCTTCCCTCGATGCCGTGTTTGGAATCGATCCCTAGCATGGACGATGTGTTACCGACTGTCGCTGGTCCAGACCTGCAGTACCAGCGACCATCCTCTAAGGATCCCATAATGGATAGATCCCTCGGTGCCAACGCTAGTTCTTCATCAGATCTAGCCTATCCAAAGGAATTTCCCTCTGGGGATCCTTCTTTTCGGACTTTCCTCCTGGATATGGCAAAATCACTTGCCATTCCTATTCCTGGACAGGATCCTACACAAAGGAATACAGAATCCCTCTCTGTTCCTAGCAAAGCAAAGGAGAACATAATGCTTCCTTTGCATCATTCCTTGCAGGATCTCCTTCTACGAATGTGGGAAGCTCCTTTAAAGGTACCCCCACCTTCCAGAGCAACTGATCTTCTATATCAGGTGCCCCCCTCTCCAGGGTTTCAAAAGACTCAACTTCCTCATCATTCCATTGTGGTAGAATCAGCAATGAGGCGGGTGAAGAGTAATAAAAAGCACTCTTCTTGTCCGCCAGGTCGTGAGTCTAAGACACTAGATGCCTTTGGACGTCAAACCTTCCAGACATCCATGCTTTCAGCAAGAATTCTCTCATATATTTTTTATATGGGTCTATCTCTTGAGGAGGTCACAAAGAAATTACATCTTTTGACTCCTTTTCTTCAAGAGCCCAAGAGTGCAGACTATTCCTCACTGGTTAGTCATACTCAAAATATCTCTAGGTTTCTTACTCGTGCTTCCCTAGACTCCTTTGAGTCTGTTAGCAGGACTTCTGCTATAGCTATAGGGGCACGACGTAGAGCCTGGCTCCAAGCTTCAGACTTGGACAAATGGGCACAAGAAAGACTGGGGAATACTCCTTGCACTGGAGAAAATCTCTTCAACAAGGAGTCTTTACTCCAGGTTACTCAGTTATCCACTGACTTTCCTGTTTCCAGAGGCTGTTCTACGCCGCCGCCTTTCCCAGTAGGTAGGAAATGTCCTACCAAACTTTCTTCCCCTAGGGGGAGAAGGTTATCTCCAGGAACAAGCAGGAACGAGTCTTCACATATGGGTACGTCGGTACCGACGGAGTCTGCGTGGGAACGCTTCCCAGCGTCCAAAGAGCTTTTGGAAGCATCCCACCATGCCTGTGTGCTGCCTTCCTGCCTTTCCCAACTGCCTCTCCTCAGTTTTCGTTTTTCCGCGGAGCCGGCAGGACGTCCTCCTGTCACCGCAGAAAATTCTTCTTTTATTTCTTTAGTTTTCTTGTGGTCGCGGCTGTCTTCCTGACGCCACCGGTACCGCCGGTGTTTTCTTTTCTTTTCTTGTAAAATCTTCCTTTTTCAGGGAATATTTTTTTCTTCATAGTATCTCACAGTATCTTAGGCCTTTTAGGCCTCTTCTTTTCCTTCATGGAACCGCCAGCCACTTTCTCCAAGAAATGTTCAAACTGTGGCGGTACAACTTTATTTTTAGACCCTCGACGTCGGTGTCTAACCTGCTTGGGTCCTGACAACACTTTGGTGAGAAGAAGTCTTCAATATCGAGGTTCCCTCGATACACGGTTTCCCTCCAGCTTCGGGGCACCGTCCCCTTCTTCTTCTACACAGGATCAGGTAACCCACAAACAGTCTGTTAAGACTAGCCAGCCCTCGAGTGGTAGGTCTCATGCACAGCATGTAGACGGCTCCGGCCTTGCCCTCGAGGGCCCACTGGCTTCAAAACCCTGGCGGGAGTCTTTGGTCTCCAAAGCGTATAAGGGATTTCAGGTTGTTCCTGGGGTTCACCCCTCACAGAACATACCTGAGCCATGTCCGGTGGTGGCATCCGCTTCGAGCGGTACCGATACCCCGACATCGGCACTGGTGTTGGATGAAACACTCCTCACCAGGGATGGTCATCTGGCGTCCTCGGTGCCTTCGGGACCGGTGGATACACTCCAGACTGACCTTCTATTATCGGTACCAGCACCGATACTACCACCGACGTCGGTACCCTCCAGACGTGCATCGATAGCCTCGCTTCCTTCGATGCCAAGTCTGGAATCGATCTCCAGTCTGGAGGACTGTGTACCGACTCGCCTTGGTACCGGCTCCCGGCGGTACCGAAGGCTCGGTTCCGATGATTCAGATCCGCAACTCTCGGTTCCCTCGAGGCCGATTGAGTTGTCACTAGCTGACCTTCACTCACCGGTATCAGACACGGTACCGAAGTCGGTACCGATGTTCTCATTACCCTTACAGTCGGTGCATTCCATGCTTCGCTTATCGATCTCTAGTCTGGAAGACTCGGTTCCAGTTCATTTTGGTACCGACACCGATCGATACAGGTGGCTTGGTACCGAGGATAGCACCCGGAGGTTTTCGGTTACCTCGGTACCGATTGAACAGTCACCGATGACTGCTCCGATGTCTTTGTCGAGCTCGACTCCGACATCGGTACCGGTATTGGCATCGGTACCGGTATCCACAGTAGCATCGTGGCCAACTCCTACCATGCTTTTTTCAACAGGATCGCTCCCTTCTATGCCAAGCTTGGAGTCGATACCTGGCATGGACAGTGTGGTACTGACGGTCACTGCTCCTGACAGCCAGTACCGGCGACCATCCTTTAAGCATTCCACACTGCACTGTGCAGGATCTTCTATTCCTATATATCTGGATAGCTCTGTCGGTGCTCAGGCTAGTTCTTCAGATCTAACCTGTCCAAGGGAAAATACTGTTGGGGAACCCTCTTTTCAGAGTTTCCTCCTGGATATAGCAAGATCTCTTGCTATTCCTATCCCAGGACATGATCCTGCACAGGACTCTTTCTACCAAAGCAAAGGAGAACATAATGCTTCCTTTGCATCATTCCTTGCAGAATCTCCTTCTAGGAATGTGGGAAACACCTTTAAGGGTACCCCCACCTTCCAGAGCAACTGATCTCTTATATCAGGTGCCCCCCTCTCCAGGGTTTCAAAAGACTCAACTTCCTCATAATTCCATAGTTGTGGAATCAGCAATGAGGGGGGTAAAGAGCAAGAAAAAGCACTCTTCTTATCCGCCAGGTCGTGAGTCTAAGATACTTGATGCCTTTGGACATCAAACCTTCCAGACATCTATGCTTTCTGCAAGAATTCTCTCATATATTTTCTATATGAGTCTATCTCTTGAGGAGGTCACAAAGCAATTACATCTTTTGACTCCTTCTCTTCCAGAGTCCAGGAGTGCAGACTATTCTTCACTGCTCAAGCATCTCCACAATATCTCTTGGTTTCTTACTCGTGCTTCCCTAGACTCTTTTGAGTCTGTTAGCAGGACTTCTGCTATAACCATAGGGGCACGACGTAGAGCCTGGCTCCAAGCTTCAGGTTTGGACAAATGGGCACAGCACAGACTGGGACATACTCCTTGCACTGGAGACAAGGAGTCTTTATGTCAGGTTACTCAGTTCTCCACTGACTTACCTGTTCCTAGGAGCTGTTCTGCACCTTCTTCTGCCCCAGTAGGTAGGAAATGTCCTGCCAAACTTTCTTCCCATAGGAGAAGAAGGTTTTATGCACCATCTGCCCATCATACAGATGTTCCCAAACAGGGGAAGCATCGTCCTGGTCTGCAGAGTTCAACCTCTCACCAGGCTCAGCAAACCCAGCAACCACAGGGTTTCTGATCAATTCATCAGATGCTTGTGACTCTGGGGATTACAGTCTGCAGTTGCTTCTTCTCATTAGAGACAATCCACTGCTGTCATTCTAAATCCTAAACATGGATCTCTTCCCGAAAGACATCCATTCTTTCTATGTTCTATGAGCTGTTAGGATGTTCATGCTTCTAGGTCACAGGATTTTTCCTCTTTTTCCTTCTAGGGAAAGAGGTCTTTCCACTATCAAATGATAGTTTCCTGTGCCAGCATGTTTTTTTTTCCCTCCTATAAACTTACTACTTTGTAAGTTTTCTTCAGCTCCATTCTCTTTACCCTCTTACCAGGGTTTTTCCTCTGTAAGAGCGGTATTGCTTCACTGGAGGGCTTTTCTTCAGCCTCTCTAGTTTTCTTACTTTTCCAGTGCGAAGTTCTCTGAGTTGACTCCTCTTTTTCAATCTTGCTTTGAAGCAGTTCATCAGACACGTCCAGAGTTTTCTACTCTTGTTTTGTCTGTTCTTACTGTTTTTAAACAATACCATTCTTCTGCTGTCTGGCAAGCAGCTGCCAATGCAGGAGCCTTAATGTTTCAACCACTGGTTCTTGTCCACCAGCAACCAGATTTATCCTCCACTAACATTCTGTCTCGTCTTACTAGTGGCTCCAAGTCAGTGCTGTCATCTGTCTTGGAAATTTTTTCACTACAAGCTTGCTGGATTGTCTTCTCTGTCTGCCATCTCCATTCCCCTGGGTTTGGCAGCATAGTTGACATAGCTACTGGCTCTTCTGCAGCCAGTTCTAGCTCCCCATTCTTCTGCATCATGCTCTCTGCAATTCTACAGAGAAGCTCTCCACTATGGGCCCTTGCTAGAGAGCATGGGGGGGAGGCTTTTTCTCCAACAGCCATACTAGATGGTTGAAAAAGGCTTTTTCAGTCATGTCTCCCATGACTAGAAAAGTTCTCCTTTTTAATATAAAGGACATAGGCCTCCTCTTACGTGAAAGCTTAAGGAGTTGCTAATTCCCTGCTTTGGTCCATAGTATTTCCAATAGGGAATATGTTTTCTCCTTCCAGCTTGTCCTCATGGTAAGAACGCATGATACCTTTTTGCCCTTAAGCAGGTCAGCATGGTATCTCATTCCTATGCGTCTTCTATTCACTTACCATGCTAGAATTCTAGAATACTCGGTACTTGCAGGCTGCAGACTGATATCATCCTCTGCTTTTCACGTAATCATCCTGGTTATTCTACTACCTAGCATTCCTGTAGCCATAACCAGTGGGAATTGATTCTCTATATGTCTTCTCAAGTAGGTTCCACCTTCTTGTTACTAGATGAATCTTTCCTCTCCACATTTTCCTATGTGAATACCTTTTGTAGGCATATCTCTGTCTGCTTCTTTGCAGACTTCCATATAGAGGTATATATATATATTCATACCTATAGCACACATCTTACAGATGTCTATGTCTATCATGTGTGAGTATTTTATGCCCTTCATATCTCCCTATAGATACATTCTCATAGATATATATATATATGTATATCTATATATATCTATAGGTATCTGTCGAGACTTTTTACTATCGGTAGATATGTTTCTGCTTTATCTACCTGACTGTCGAAGCTCATATAGCCATATGATTCTGACAGATGGGCTTTACCCATACTTATGCTATTCAGCATGTTTTGGGGTCCTACACCCACAACCACTTTGGTGGTAGTTAACACCTACCATAACCCTAAGGTTAGGTACCTCTGAAGCTCTCCATGTTCCTATATCTCTCCCAGCTGACTTCAGTTAGGAGAGACATTGCGGATCTTCAGCTACTCACAGGCTCTAACGCCTCCGGCGTTGTCCTTTCTTTTGGGATACAGGGGGTTCCCATACCCTTTCTCCCCACAAGGACTGGGCCTGTCTGTCCAAATCAGTTAGCCTTTCTCTTTTTGTCCCTAAGAGTGGGCCACTCTGCTGCCAAAAGAGTTGGGCTTTTATCATAAAGCCTTCCGCTGAAGGCCCACCGTTTTTGTACTACCCCAGTTTTTATCCTACTGGGGTTCCCTGTTACCTTTCAGGATTCTGACCTCCATTGCTTTTCCTACAGGTTTACTACCTCCACTTACAGTGAGGTCCTTCTCGAGGTTCCTCTACTGGGTTCCCCAGTAGATTCCATGTACCTCCATACTTCTCTAAAGTCCTGTTAGGGGAGGTCCCTATTGCAATATTTTTTCTTTGCAATATCATTCATGACAATTATCATCCACACATGGACTCCTTGTCTGCAAGCCTATGCTAGGTTGGCTGTTCCACAGCACCTTTCTTTCTTCAACTCCTACCCTCCATCCTCAGGATGCCTGGTGTTCTGGGTGATAGCATGTTCCAACCTATGACATGCTGGGACTCCAGGCATCTCAACTTGGGAGTCCCCATATGTGAAGACTCATTCCTGCTTGTTCCTGGAGATAGCACAGTTACTTACCTGTAACAGGTGATCTCTGGGAACAGCAGGAATAAGTCTTCACAACCCACCCACCTCCCCAGGAGTTGTATCTCTATCTATCTATCTTTCCTTTCCTCTCTCTCTCTCTTTGTCTCAGCTTTAAAACTTAACTGAGGAGAGGCGGTTGGGGAAAGGCGGGAAGGCAGCATGCAGGCGTGGTGGGATGCTTCCAAAAGCTCTTTGATTGGACGCTGGGAAGCGTTCCCGCGCAGACTCCATTGGTACTGACGTACCCATATGTGAAGACTTATTCCTGCTGTTCCCAGAGATCACCTGTTACAGGTAAGTAACTGTGCTTTATCGATCATCTGCCCATCATACAGATGTTCCCAAACAGGGGAAACATTGCCCTGGTCTGAAGAATCCACAAATTCAACAGGGTCAACAAACCCAGCAGTCGCAGGGTTTCAAATAGATCATTGTCCCTCTTGGTTGGTGGTTAGGGTGGCAGTCTGCTTCTTTTCACTTGCAGTATCTGCACTAAATTTATCCTAACCTACCTAGATATCTCTTCATGAGACATCTTTTCTCTAAGAGTCTTTATGATGATCATGCCCATACCTAACAGATTTTCCTCTTCCTCTTGGAGTAAAGAGAGGTAACAACTATCAATAGACAGTTGTTTCCCTGTACTGGCATGTATCATCTCACCTGTCAGAGACTTCCTCCATAGTCGGTCTCTTGCAACTCTGTCTTACCTCCCTCTTACTACAACATTTGGTTTGTAAGAGTGGCTCTTTTACACGGGTAAGCCCCTATAGTTCTCTACCTGTTCTACCGGGGGATTCTCCCTTCTGGAGTTGTCTTCCCCCTTGCTACCTTAGGGCAGCTCATCAGACAATAGGAAGTCCTACCATTTCTGTTTCTTTTTCCCAATCTAAAAAAGGAAGAGGGAAAAGAAATTTTCCATGCTGCCCTGGTAGTTGCTGCAGATACAGCAATTCCTAGTGGTTAAGCCACTGGTTTTGTTCACTACACAACCAGGGCTTCCCCTCTACTAGCAATCCTCCTAGCCTCAGTGCTAAGTCCCAAACAGGTTATCAACCTCGTTTGGGAAACCCTATTATCACAGTCTGGTTGGTTAACTTCTATTCTTCGCCCCCTTGTCCTTGGCAGAATAGCTGGTTACCTGCTGGCTTTCCACAGCCAGTTTTTTCTTCTAACCAACCTGCAGCATGCTCTCTGCATCTCTACAGAGTAGCTTTGCACTATGGGCCCTTGCTAGAGAACATTAGTATCTTGCCCAGCAGCTAACCCCAGATGGTTAGGGGGGGGGGTTTCCCCCAGTCATGTTTCATGTCTGGCAGGTATTCCCTACCCTTTCCATCTCATCTTAAATCTCTTTTGAGGCATAAGCCTCAGGCCTTTCATTACGTGAAAGCCTAAAGGAGGGCCAATTCCCTGGCTTGGCCCATATCTCCTTGGGTCTTCTCGTCAGAGATATATTTCTTCAATGGCAGCTAGAGGACGCCTAATACCCATCTTGCCCTCATAAGCGGATCACTAGGGTTTCTTCCTCCAGAGGCGTCCTCTATCCATTCTCCATACTGCAATTTTCTGGAGATGTCTGGATTTCCTGTCTGCAGACTGAAGTTATCCTCTGCAATTTTCACGTAGACCATCCTGGTTATTCAAGAGCTCATATTCTGCAAAGAATTCAGCCTTCTTCTTGTCAGGGAGACCTTTCCTCTGACTCTGCCAGTCATAACCAGGAAAAGAGGATTCTCTTTTTATCTATTCAAGCAGATATCAACCTTCTTGCTGTCAGATGAATCTTCCTCTCTCCCTATATCCCTAGGGGGGATGGGGTTCTATGGACATCTCTCCATCCATATACCTGGAGATATGTGTCTATATGCCTGCCTATTCATATAGGTATATATAGATATATATAGATACATATATATACTTATCTATATCTATCTGTGTGTCCTCTGCCCATACATATCTCCTTATAGATATATGCATATATACCCTATATGTGTGTGTGTATGTATGTATATATATATATATATATATATATATATATATATATATATAGAGAGAGAGAGGGGGAGAGATATAGATATAGATATATAGAGATAGATATAGTCATGATGCGGGCATTAATAAAGTTGGTTTTAAGAAAAGAAATCCTGTTTTAGAAGAACTAGATGTGCAGTTACCTTCAGGCACAGCTAGAGGGAGCAGGAACAGACATACTGGTCTTAATGAACCTAACCTCACTGATCACCTGCAGCTGAAAGGGAACCAGGAAGTCAGCAGTAACGGTTCACTTTATAAGCCAGAGCGGAATGCTTCTGGACTAGGGTTGCCAACTGGCCGGTTTTCAGCCGGCCTGGACGGTTTTTCCACGGCCAGGCCGGCTGCCAGCACAGAGGCAAAACCGGCCCTTTAAAAGCCGGTTATTTTGCTCTGGCCGCAAGATCGGGAGCGGCCTGAGCAAAAAAACCGGCTTTTCTCCGCTTCAGAGGGAACCGGGGAAGCCCGCGCGAGGCCCCGGCTCCCTCTGAACAGCCACCAGCGTGAAGAGCCTTTACCTTCACGCTGGCGGCTGTTTCTGTGAAGCCGCGAATGCTGGGAAAGGTTAAAGGTTGCCCTTTAACCTTTCCCAACATTCGCGGCTTCACAGGAACAGACGCCAGCGTGAAGGAAAAGGCTCTTCACGCTGGTGGCTGTTCAGAAGGAGCCGGGGCCTCGTGCGGGCTTCCCCGGCTCCCTCTGAAGCCTCAGACAGCCGCGATGCTGGTCGGGGGGGGGGGCAAGGACTGCATGGGCTGTGATGGGGGGGACCTGGACTGGAAAAGGGCTAAGGGGGGGGGGGGGACTTGGACTGGAAAAGGGCTAAGGGGGGGGGGGACTTGGACTGGAAAAGGGCTAAAGGGAGGGACTTGGACTGGAAAAGGGCTAAGGGGGGGGGGGGACTTGGACTGGAAATAGGCTGTGATGGGGGGGGACCTGGACTGTAAAAGGGTTATGGGGGGGGACATGGACTGGAAATGGGTTGTGATGGGGGTGGAGGGGACCTGGACCAGAAAAGGGCTATGGGGGGGGGGGGGGAAACTTGGACTGGAAATAGGCTGTGATGGGGGGGGGGGACCTGGACTGTAAAAGGGTTATGGGGGGGGGGACATGGTCTGGAAATGGGTGGTGATGGGGGTGGAGGGGACCTGGACTGGAAAAGGGCTATGGGGGGGGGGGGGGACTTGGACTGGAAATGGGCTATGGTGGAGGAAGGGGGATCTTGGACTGGAAATAGGCTGTGATTAGGGGGGCTAGGTCTGCAAATGGGCTGTGATGGTGCGGGGGGACTCGGACTGCAAATGGGCTGTGATGGTGCGGGGGGACTCGGACTGCAAATGGGATGTGATGGTGGGGGGGCCTAGGACTGGAAATAGGCTGTGATGGGGACTTGGACTGGAAATGGGCTGTGATTGGGGGGGGGAGCTAGGACTGGAAATGGCCTGTGATGTGAGGGCTAGCACTGGAAATGGGCTGATGAAGAGCTGGAATAGGACTGGAAATGGGCTGATGTGGGGCATGGGAGAATGGGACTAGAAGGGAGTGGATGCTGGGTGGGTCTAGAACTATAAGGGAATTGATTTGGGGGGAGGACTAGAATGGGGAATGAGAATGGAGAGGGGAAAAAATATTTTGTGTGGAAGAAAAGTCTATGATGGGCCGGTATTGGGAGAGTAAGAGGGGCTTGAGAATGGAAGGGTGAAATTTAAACGGATGATAAAGGAATAAGGAAAGAATTGGGGGAAAGAGCAAAAGGGAAACAATCAGTATGTTAAAGCAGAAATAGAGAGAGAATGGAAAACATCTGAAAGAGAAGAAAGGACAAATGGATAGCTCGCAGAAGACACGAAGAAACCAGAAGAAAGTGACTGGAGCAATTGCAACTGAAAAATAAAACGCCCAAACAGAAGGTAGAAAAATACTTTTTATTTTGAATTTATTAACTGGAATATGTCTGGTCTGGGAAGTGTGTATTGCTAACATCTTTGCGTTTTTGTTTAGTGCAAGAGGAAATTACTTTATAGTTTTATTTCTCCAGTGTTGTACATTTCATGTTTGGATTTTTGGGTTTCCAGTTTAATTATTATCTGACCAAGGAAGTTAGCCTACACGTATCCTCAGTAATTTTTGTGGGTGGGGCTGGGGCGGGGCAGGGGTGGGACTAGGGGCGGAGAATGGGTGGAGCATGGCGAGCCACAGGTGTCGGGTTTTTCTCGGTGAAAAAGTTGGCAACCCTATTCTGGACAGGAGTGGCATAAGCAGCGGTGGCATAAGCAGAGGAAGCAGTGGACACAGCAGGAGCTGAGGAAGGAGGAGAAAGAGGAAGAAGGAACTGGAGCTGGACTAGAAGGAGAAACAGCAGAGGAGCCTGGAGGCTATCAAGGACATAAGCCTGATTGCTGTGGAAGAACCCAAGCTGGAAGCTGGAGGAGAAACAGACCTCACAAGGTGGGAAGCCAGAAAGCCCAAACTGGACCTGTTGTGCAAGGGGAGTTTGGTGGAAGTTGCTCCAAGGTGAGAGGCTCTGCCACGCCTAGTTCCTATACTCTGCCTGTTTGTGACATAGAGAGAAGAAAGCTAAGAACCAGAGAGGGAGGTTCTGACAGAAGCTTATCTCTAGAGGATCATTGCCCAGTTTCACCTATTCAGAGGGGAAAGCAGTTTTATAAGCAACGGAAGTTTTTACTCAGTGAGCCAAGGTATGAGGCATTGAAGATTAACTGTAATGATTGTACTGCTAAAAGTTATGCTAAAAGAAGGATTCCTCCTAAGGGAAACAAGAGTCAAGACTGGTTTACTAAACTACCGCCAGCCTTAAGAGTCCCTGGTTATGTGAAGCCAAACTCCCAAGTTGTAGATTACCATGCTGAAATAGACAGGGACAGTGAAAGCCCTTTGAATCAGTATAGGGGAGAGGATTTGATGGAAGTGGATTCTCCCAGCACTATTCCCTCACCTTTGCCTGAGGAAATGGAATGTGATTGGTGCACTGCCTATTCTCCAAAGTGTGTATGCTCCACAGAAGAATAAATGAAGTATAATTTGATGTTTATTATACTGAATATTACTTTGAAGAAAACCTGCTTTAAACTGTGAAGTAACAGTTAACTAGCCAGTGAATATTGGTACCTTTTAAAACAAAGGACTGTTTCTGTTATCTAAAATATCTCTTAGTTGAACCTTGCTTTAAACGGGGAATAAAAGCCTTTATTACCCTACACTTGGACTCTTTGTTCTTTAACAGCGCTACCTAGTGGCGTATAATCTTTGTGTCACAGGCAACCGAGTGACAATATATAGATATAATGAGATATATTTTTAGATAGATCTGTATCCATCTACTTATCTATCTGTCTGTTAGGTTCAGATATCCTTACATTCCTATATGATCCTGACAGATGGGCACTACCCCTATCAATGCTGTGCCAGCATACTTAGGGGGCTACACCTATAACCATTTCCTGTGGTAATTAACAAACTTTTTTCTTACCATAACCTTTTCAGGTTAGGTACTCCTGAAGCTCTCCATGTACCTTTTTCTTTCCTAATTGACCCCATTTAGGAAAGACATTGCGGCGCTTCAGTTGCTCTAAAGCTTAGCGCTCCTGAGTTTGTCCTTACTTTCTTATCAGATACAAGGATCTCCATACCCTTTCTCCCCAACATGGACTGATTCCAACCCCAGTCCTGTGGGGTCAGACTCATTTTTTCTCTTGGTCCTAGATTTGTACTGTTTTTGGACCAAAACAGCTTAAGCTTTCTTTAATAGTACCTTCTGCGTCTCCGCTGAAGCTCTACCTCTTATACTACCCCAGTTTTCCCCTGGGGCTATTTCTCACCCTGAAGGGTTCTGACCTCCACTTGTTTTTGTTCTACTTTATTACCTCTACTTCTCAGTGAGGTACCCCTTGAGCACATTCACTGGCTCTTCTATCAGATCCATATGTAGCTCAGTGCACTTGTGCAATGCCAACAAGGGAGTCCCAGATTACAATATTTTACTACTAAATGCCTTCGATACAGGGTCTTCCCCTTTTGAAGCCCTGTTCTAGCCAGCTGTTCCACAGCTCCTTTTCTGTATTCAACTCCTACCCTCCATCCCCAGGATGCCTGAGGTCCTGAGGAATAGCATGGCTCGTTCTAGACTTGCAATATGTTAGGACTCCCTCCGGGCATCTGAGCTTGGGAGTCCCCATATGTGAAGACTCATTCCTGCTTGTTCCTGGAGATAGCACAGTTACTTACCTGTAACAGGTGATCTCTGGGAACAGCAGGAATAAGTCTTCACAACCCACCCACCTCCCCTAGGAGTTGCATTTCTCTATCTCTATCTTTCCCTTCCTTGCGCTCTCTCTCTCTCTCTTTGTCTCAGCTTTAAAACTTAACTGAGGGAAGGCGGGAAGGCAGCACGCAGGCATGTTGGGATGCTTCCAAAAGCTTTCTGATTGGATGCTGGGAAGCGTTCCCGCACAGACTCCGTCGGTACCGACGTACCCATATGTGAAGACTTATTCCTGCTGTTCCCAGAGATCACCTGTTACAGGTAAGTAACTGTGCTTTCCTATATTCTCCACTACTTTTTCTTACCATCTCGTTATAGGTCACAGGCTGTTAGTTTTCCCTACTTCACAGCCTTTTGTCCTTGTCTGCCTACGGTACTCAGGGTGCCCGGAGAGGCATTCAGTAGCCTGCTTGGTTCACAGTCTAAGACTGGAGCAGCACCCTGGAATTGTTTTACTTTTAAGACTTGTGGTGACATCGCTGCTAGCAGCATCAGGTCTGTTCTCCCTTTTTTTTCTGTTCATTCTTTGTATTCAGAGTATAAGGGACGTATCTATTTACAACTGCTGTTTTCAACATGTGTATTTCATGGATTCCACTATATTTTTAGGGAGGCCTACTTTTTTATTGTCCTTTGTAGCGGTTGTCAGACTGTTTGGGCTTCCGGACTGTACTGGTTGGCCAACATGGGGGTCTCTTGCTTCGCATAAAGGTGGTAGTAGCTATCACTGTGGAGTGTATGGCTTTGGAGCTGAGCACAAGGTGGTTTTCTGACGCTCCTCCTCATTCAGCGTTACAGGCCTTGCTGCTGTCATCCAGCAGTTCTGCCAGTGTATCCTTAGAAGAGGAAAGGGGCTCTCCAGGGGAGATGATCCAGGATGGAGCTGGTGTAGGGCATTGGAATGGACTGTTCCTCGACCACTCTTTGCTTTTTTAGTTTGCTGCTGTTGTTATGGGTAAATGGAAAGGGAAGGTCTGGGTGGAGACTCTGGGTCCCTTCCTGCTTGGTCAAGGCCGAATTTCTGATTTTGTGGTCAAACCAGCTGAAAAGCCGGTCTGAGGTCGCTGCCCTCCCTAGCTGACCAGAGAAGAGAAGCCCAGCCTACACCGAGGACGTTTTTCTAACTCCAGAGGCCAGACTACATAGAAACATGTTAGCAGAAAAAGACCCATATGGCTTATCTAGTCTGTCCTTCCATATCAAATACTATAGTCCCTTTAATCCCTTTAGAGATTTTTTGTTTGTCCCATGTTTTCTTGAATTCAGATATTGTCCTCGTTTCTAATACCTCCACTGGGAGACTATTCCACACATCTACCACTCTTTCTGTAAAGAAATATTTCTGCATTTACTCCTGAGTATATCCCCTTTCACCCTCATCTTGTTCCACCTCATTGTAGAACTTACTCAATCGAAAGAGGCTCTCCATTTGTGCATTTATGCCATGAAGTTATTTAAACATCTGTCATATCTCTTCTATCCTGCCTTTCCTCTAACATATATATATTAAGATCTTTGTCTGTCCCCATATGCTTTATATTGAAGACTACTAACCATTTTAGTAGCTAACCTCTGCACCAACTCCATCCTGTTTATATCCTTTTGAAGGTATGGTCTCCAGAATTGCACATGATACTCCAAATGAGGTTGCACCAAAGAATTATACAGAGGCACTATCACCTCCTTTTTCCTGCTGGCCATTCCTCTCCCTGTGCACCCAAGCATCCTTCTGGCTTTTGCCATCGCCTTTTCTACCTGTTTAGCTACTTTCAGATCATCAGAAACAATCACGCCCAGGTCCCGCTCTTCTTTCATGGACCGCTCCCTTGGATTTTTGCAACCCAAATGCATGACCCTGCATTTTTTTAGCATTAAATCTCAGCTGCCAAATTATTGACCATTCTTCAAGCTTACTTAGATCCCTTCTCATATTATCTACTCCTTCCTGGGAGTCTACTGTATTGCAGATTTTGGTATCATCCGCAGAGAGGCAAAACGTACCCGACAGCTCTTCCGCAATATCACTAACAAAGATGTTAAAAAGAATCAGACCAAGGACAGATCTCTGCGACATACCACTGGTAACATTCTTCTCCTCAGAGTGAGTTCCATTTACCTGTACACTTTGTCGCTTTCCATTCAACCAATTTCTTATCCAGTCTGTCATTTTATGGTCCATTCCTGGGGTGCTTAATTTATTAAGTCACCTATGTGGAACGGTGTCAAAGGCTATCTCCAGGAACAAGCAGCAATGCAGTCTTCACATATGGGTGAACATCACAGACTAAACCCATACGGGAATGCTCCCCAGCATCCAATAGAAAAGCCTTTGGGAGCACTCCACTGCTTCTGCCTGCCCACCTTCCCCTCTCCTCAGTTCTTCATTTTCCGTGGAACCAGTAGGACACATCATCCTGTCACTGTTGAAAAACTCTTTTTTGTGCCCTTTAGGGTACATCGTGCTTCTGCCTTCCCATCGATGCCAGTTCCGTCGAGTCCGACACTGGTCCCGATAATGCTTCCTTTTTTATTTTTATTTTCATTTTTATTTTTGATTGATTTTCACTGCGGTTCTCACTGCTAAACTAGGCCTCTGGGCCTTCATAGCCTTGTCTTCAATCTTGAAGACAACTTTTTCAGGCATGGAAAAAAGCCAGTTAGTGGTTTCAAAAAATGTACCAAGTGTGCCAGTACCATTTTGGCCACTGATAAACATGACTGGTGTCTAAACTGTTTGGGTCCTGAGCATGAATGCATTTCTTGTCCTTTGTGCCAACAAATGACAAAGAGAGGCCTCAAGAACTGAGCCAGATAGCTTGGATCATTGTTCGCTTTGACTCTGTTTTCAGTGGCTTCCACTTTGAGGACATCGACTTCTTCTTTTCATGGGTTTCAGGCTTCTTCAAAGTCCAAGCACAAAAGTAAGTCAAAGTCTATGGCCATTATCAAATCTTCAGCGTCGAAGGCAGATTCTGATGCCAGGGAAAAGTCCCAGCATATGCATCGTGACTCCCGTAGAGGTGCTTCCGATGCAGACTGGCCAGCCAAACAGCTCCGGTGGGAGAATCTGTCCTCCAAAGCACAAGTGGGGCTCTGGACACTCTGGAGGCATCGACCTCTGGAAAGCTACCAGTTCCATGTTCTGGGATGGTGGCTCAGAGCCCTGTATGTGATTCACCCAGACATGGGCCATCTCCCTAGACCAGTGTATGCTGGCTCTCGAGAGGAGTTTGACAGGGCTTCTGGCAGCCTCTGTACCAATAGCATAGAGAACTTCAGGAGTGCAGGCCAGCACCGAGTCTACAACCAGGCATATTGGGCCTGATGCCGACCCTCAAACTGGCATCATCGGAGCACTTGAGGCCTATTCCTCCATTGGAACTGGTCATTGCCCCTGGTATCTAACAGACTCCAACTCTGTTCTGATACCTTTCAGTATCGGCATCAACCTTCAGCTTCCATGAAGCTTTGAGGTCGAACCCAAGACCACCGGTAATTTGATTTCTTGCCAGACTCTGATTCAAGTTCTCAGCCCTTCACTGCCTCAGGAATGGCATTGGTTACCACCAGAACATATCCTTTCAGGACTTCATACGTGACATGGCAGCAGGGCTCTCCATCACAGTAGCTTCAGAAAAGGAACCGAGGGCAAAGGAATTGGAGATACTCCAATATCCTCCCACACTCAAAGAGACCTTACCAATGCATCATATCCTGCAGGATCTTATGTTCCACATGTGGGAGGCCCCGCTCATGGTCTGCCTGTCAGCAAGAGACTCGATACCATGTATTGAGTACCAGAGTGCTCAGGCTTCCAAAAATCTCAGCTCCTCCTCCACTCAATGGTGGTGGAATCGGCAATGTGCCAAATAAAGAGCTCAAAAAGAACCATTCATCCATGCCTCCTGGTAGAGACTGTGGAAACTTGATGCCTTTGGGTGTCAATGTTTCCAAGCATGCATCTTATCCTCCAGAATGTTTCTGAAGAATGTCACCAGGGATCTAGAGACTTTCACCCCTCTTCTTCCTGAGGATAAGCGAATTGAATTCCAGGGACTCATCAAGCAAGGCTAGAACACTTCTAAGTTTCTTACAAGGGCCTCCTTTTGATGCTTTTGAATCCACAAGCAGAGCTTCAGCAGTCTGAGTAAGTAAGTAAGATAGAATCATGCAGGGAAGAGCGGACATCTTTGCTTTAGCTGTTTAGCTGATCTGCATCTAGATTGCAGCATGACCTTGTTTGCTGTGAGAGGTGGCAAGATCTGTAATTCCACTTTCTCCAGGACCAAGCAGGAATCAGTCCTCACTTATGGGTGACGTCGGCGCCGACGGAGCCCTCGCGGAGCAATTTTCCCCAGCTTTCAAAGAAAGCCTTTGGGAATTGCAGCGCGCATGCGCGGTCGTCTTCCCGCCCGAGGGTGCCATCTTAGCCAGTCTTCTTTTTTCCGCGGAGCCCTACAGACGTCCCCGTCTTGTCCCCGCGAAAAAGTCGATTTTCTTCATTATTTTATTCTTTTTCCTTTCGGTTCGACGCCGATCGCTTTCCCGCCCGGACTCGCGACGCCGGTCTCGAGTCCGCTTACTTTTTTCGGTTTTTCTGACTTAGTTAGCTTTCGTTTTCGGTTTCCCTGGCAGCCCGGTCCTTTGACCTCGCAGGGGCCCTTTTTCCCCCGATGGCTGCCAGTGGGTTTAAGCGGTGTGGTCGGTGTGACCGAAATATGTCACTAACCGACACACACGACTTTTGCCTCCGCTGCCTGGGCCCGGATCATGAGGAACTGATCTGTGGGCCCTGCAGCAAACTGTCCTCAAAGGCGTTGAGGAGTCGGCGGCATCAGCGTGAGAGAATCTTCGCTGACCCCAGCCGTACCCGGACCTCGTCGGAGGCCTCCGCGTCGAAAGGCTCCAGCTCGGACCGTCGCCGGAGCTCCTCCGACCGGGGTTCTCCCTCCGGGGACCATCGTCGGAAGGAAAAACCCGCGAGGGCGGCGTCGGTGGACGCTCCTGGCTCCGCGAGGGCCAGGTCGCATAGCCCCGACAGCCGCCCCGGGTCCTTGGAGAAGGAACACATCCCGAAGCGACCTCGCCTGGAGTCGGAGATGCCTGCCCGGGTAAGTCCTGTGGTCCTTCTGGACTCGCCTCCGCGACAGCCGACGTCGGGCCCGACGCCGTCGGGGCCCGAGTCGGGGGCTGCTGGGTCACCTGAGCTCGGACTCAGGTTGACGGCCTTGGAGAGCAGACTGTCTGCCTTCATGGACCAGCAGCGGGCACTGCTCGCTGGCCTCGCTGGCGCCGCTGCCCCGACCGCCGGGACGTCGACGTCCAAGTCGACCCCGGAGACCGAGCCGATCCTCGAGTCAATGAGAACTCGAGTCGATCCTCGGTCGAGGTCACCCTCGGCCTCCCGTTCGGGACCGAGGTCGCCGACGCCGACTCCCTCGACGTCGGGACGGCTGGCGCCGCACCCTGCCCGGGCCGACCCCACCGAGTCCTCGTCGGAGTCGGTCTGGGAGTCTGAGGAGGAAGAGTCACCTGATTCTTTCCGGACTCGGTGTGTCCCATCGGACTCACCGGGGTCCGAGCCTCGGAAGCAGTCCCCCCGGAGGATGCCCGGTTCTCGGACTTCGTTAGGGATATGGCCAAGGCTTTGGCCTTCCCTGCGGATCCCGAGGAGGAGCCTCGAGCCGAAGAGCTCGACGCCCTCCAGTATGACTCTCCCGCGAGGGAGCACTTTACTGTGCCGGTTCCTCCTATGCTGGAACGACTACTCTTCCGCATGTGGGAGAGTCCGGCCTCCTCGCCGGTCCTGAGCAAGCGGGTCGATTCTATCTATCGGGTCCGCAAGAGCCCTGGCTTTCAGAAGGCACAGCTGCCACACCATTCCATGGTAGTGGAATCGGCCATGCATCGTCTTAAGAGCCAGAAGATGCACTCCTCGGTGCCTCCTGGAAGGGAGGCCCGTAACCTGGATGGCCTTGGCAAGAAGTGCTTCCAGGGCTCTATGCTCGCATGTCGTGTCCAGACTTACCAGCTCTACATGGGCATGTATCTCCGGGATCTGGCTAAAGAGCTAGCCGGATTCTCCGCTGGTCTCTCCGAGGAGCCCTTGCGGAGGTTCCTAGCCTTGTCCACGGGCATTCGGGAATGCTCAAAGTTCATGTCCCGAGCAGCCTATGATGGCTTTGAGGCCTCGGCTAGAGTGGCCGCAGCCGGCATCGGTGCCCGCCGACAGGCTTGGCTTCAGTCGTCGGACCTTGAGCCCTGGGTACAGGACAAGTTGGTCGATGTCCCCTGCCGAGGCGAAAACCTCTTTGGCAAGCCCATGGCGGAAAAGGCTGCACAAATTGAGACTGAGACTCTCACCCGGACCAGGCTTTCTAGGAAGACCTCCGCCCCTTCCCAGAAAAAGAAGGGCTCGGGAAAAAAGTCCTTTTACCCGAGGAAGGCGGCTGCCTACAAACAGTACCCCCATTATCAGGCCCCTGCAGCTCCCCAACAGGGCCAGCAGGCCAAGGGACGGGGTAACGGGTCCCGTAGGCAGCAAGCCCCCAAGCCTGCACCACCAGCCCCTGCTCAGCAGGGTGGGGGCTTTTGACTCGCTCAGCATAGCCTCTCCCCCCCCGCTGGTTCCTCCCAGCACCGGAGGCCGGCTGGTTCACTTCGCCCACAGGTGGTCCAGCATCACCGCAGATGCCTGGGTACTTCAGGTCGTGCGAGAAGGCTACCTTCTCCACTTCCATCAGGTCCCTCCCTCCTATTTTCCGGGAGAACCTTCGCGCCCCCCTCTGCACAGGGAGTTGCTCCTTCAGGAGTTAGCAGGTCTTCTGCAGGAACAGGCGGTGGAACCGGTGCCCCACCACCTGAGAGGTCAAGGTTTTTATTCAAGGTATTTTCTGATACCAAAGAGAACAGGGGGCCTCAGACCCATCCTGGACTTGCGCAACCTCAACAAGTTCCTTGTGCGGGAGAAGTTCAAAATGCTTACCCTTGGAATCCTTCTGCCCTACCTCCAGCAGGGAGATTGGCTATGCTCCTTGGATCTAAAGGATGCCTACACGCACATCCTCATCCACCCAAGCCACCGCCAATACCTAAGGTTTGTGGTGGCAGGAAATCATTACCAGTACAGAGTACTGCCCTTTGGCCTATCCTCCGCACCGCGAGTCTTCACAAAATGTCTCGCGGTCGTGGCGGCCCATCTCCGGCTTCACGGCCTCTATGTCTTTCCGTACCTCGACGACTGGCTCATCAGAGCAGCGTCCGCTCCGGAGGTCACCACCGCCACGTGCCGCACGGTGACTCTGCTGCAGCACTTGGGCTTTGTCATAAACTTCGCAAAGTCCACTTTGCTCCCCTCACAGGATCTCGAGTTCATCGGCGCAAGGCTGCACACTCCTCGGGCACGAGCGTACCTACCGCTCGACAGGGCTCAACGGCTCATGGACCTAGCCGACCGCTTTCGCAGCCAGCCCCTGGTCTCCGCCAGGCGCTTCCTGAGACTGCTCGGCCATATGGCTTCCACCGTCCATGTGACCCCCAATGCCCGCCTGAATATGCGGTCTGCTCAATGGTGTCTCCGCCAGCAGTGGCGACAAGCCACAGGCGGCCTGGCAGACCTAGTGCGCGTCTCCGAGCCGCTGCTCTCGTCTCTCCGGTGGTGGCTCCGGCAGCCGAACCTGATATTCGGAATGCCTTTCCAGTCACCTCAGCCGACCCGGGTGCTGACCACCGATGCATCCCTCCTGGGCTGGGGAGCACATTGCCAAGAGGCACGTACTCAGGGCCTCTGGACCACGTGGGAGTCTGCTCAGCAGATCAACTTCCTGGAGCTCAGGGCGATCCGCCTAGCTCTCAAGGCCTTCTCCCACCTGACTTCCCAACAGTCCGTCCTTGTCCAGACGGACAATCAAGTTGCCATGTTCTACGTGAACAAGCAGGGGGCACGGGCTCCTTCCTCCTCTGCCGGGAGGCACAGAAGCTCTGCTCTTGGGCCGTCAGTCACGGCATTCTCCTCAAGGCAGTTTATCTCCCGGGCCAAGAAAATTGCCTTGCAGACAAACTCAGCAGGGTCCTCCAGCCGCACGAGTGGCGTCTGGATCCCTTGGTAGTTCAGAAGCTCTTCCTCAAGTGGGGTCTCCCCACGGTGGATCTCTTTGCCAGTCCTCACAACCGGCAGCTTCCTCGCTTCTGCTCTCGTCAGCCACACCCCCTTCGGGTTGCGGCGGACGCCTTTCTGATCTCGTGGTCGGGGAGCCTTCTGTACCCTTTTCCTCCCATCCCGCTGGTCTCTCGGACTCTTTTCAAGGTTCTCCGAGACAAAGCCTTCATGATCCTGGTGGCCCCTCGCTGGCCCAGGCAGCCGTGGTTTCCGCTCCTGCTGCAACTGGCGGTGGAGGATCCAATCCCTCTGGGGGTGCAACCGGATCTCCTCACTCAGGATCAGGGGTCCCTTCTGCACCCCAACCTCAGGTCTCTCAACCTCATGGCCTGGCTGCTGAGAGGGTAGTCCTTGCTCCCCTTCTCCTGCCGGCGGAGGTGGAGGAGGTCGTCTTAGCTTCGCGACGGCCTTCTACCCGCAAATGCTACGCCCTTAAATGGCGTCGCTTTGCAGTCTGGTGTACCCAACAGTCTCAGGATCCCTTCTCCTGCCCGGTGTCGGTGATCTTGCAGTACTTGCTGCACCTCTCTAATCTGGGACTTAAGTCCAACTCCGTCAAAGTTCACCTCAGTGCTCTTTCAGCACATCATGTGCCAGTGGACGGCAGACCTCTCTCCAATGACCCTCTCGTAGCGAGGTTTCTCCGAGGTCTCCTTCTACTTAAACCACCTCTGCGCCCGCCAGCGCCTGACTGGGACCTGAATGTGGTTTTGCAGCGGATCACCTGTCCGCCTTTTGAACCTATGGCTACCTGTTCTCTCTCCGTTTTCTGTCTTGGAAAACGCTGTTCTTGATAGCCCTCACTTCCGCTAGGCGCGTAAGTGAATTGCAGGCCCTCGTGTCTGATCCCCCTTACACTAGGTTCTACAAGAATAGGGTAGTCCTACGGACTCACCCAAAATTTCTGCCTAAAGTGGTCTCCCCTTTTCACATCAATCAGGAGGTGGTACTTCCAACCTTCTTTCCCAGACCACACTCCAGCCGAGCTGAAACGGTCCTCCATACCCTGGACTGTAGAAGGGCATTGAACTTCTACCTTGACCGTACGCGGGAGCACCGTAAAGCTGCTCAGCTTTTTGTGTCTTTTGACCCCAATAAATTGGGGCTCCCGGTCTCCAAGCGTACTCTGTCCATCTGGGTTGCGGACTGTATCTCTTGGGCTTATGGGGCAGCCGGACTCTCCTTAGAAAGTCGAGTCACGGCTCATTGCGTTCGGGCAAAGGCCACGTCAGTGGCTTACCTCCGCTCTGTTCCGCTGGCAGACATCTGCCGGGCCGCTACTTGGTCTTCGAGCCAGACTTTTGCGGTCCATTACTGTCTCGAGAGGGAGTCCCGTAGGGACAGTGCTTTCGGACAGGCAGTCCTCCGTAATCTCTTTGAGGTCTGAGCAACTCCTACCCTCCATCCCGGATGTGGGCTACCGGTGGGTGATAATTCAGCGAAGATTCTATCCTTCTGTGCTGCTGAGCTAGAGGGAGCTCATTTTTGTGCTTAGGGTCTCCGGTAGCCTTGAGCTTGGGAGTCCCATAAGTGAGGACTGACTTCCTGCTTGGTCCTGGAGAAAGCGTAGTTACTCACCTGTAACAGGTGTTCTCCAGGAGCAGCAGGAATCAGTCCTCACTACCCCCCCTCCTCCCCTTGGAGTTGCAATCGTCTGCTTATGTTCTTTTTTGCAAATTTTTTATGCTGTCTCTTTTAGCTATGTCATCTGACTGGCTAAGATGGCACCCTCGGGCGGGAAGACGACCGCGCATGCGCGCTGCAATTCCCAAAGGCTTTCTTTGAAAGCTGGGGAAAATTGCTCCGCGAGGGCTCCGTCGGCGCCGACGTCACCCATAAGTGAGGACTGATTCCTGCTGCTCCTGGAGAACACCTGTTACAGGTGAGTAACTACGCTATACTGCTTTTTCTTTGTTCTTAGTCTTTTTGTTTCTGTAAGATAGGGAATAAATCTAATAAAAGGATCCCTTTGCAAAGAAAAATCTGTAAGATAGTTATTACCATGTATGAGCATGTTGTCCTGCATAAGGTGTGGTCTTTTGGGAGGTGTGTTAAGTCCTCCCTGTGTGTTTCCCCATTGGACGGAGGAGGGGCCTGCTTGGGAGCCGTCTGGCCCACTGTCCAGCTGACCCTTCACCCCGTACAACACATAAAGTGAAAAAAATATTTTCTCTTATTAGTCTTAAATGGGTTACATTGTAGCTTCATTGCATGTCTCCCAGTCTTTTCTACTTTTTGATGGCGTAAACTATTGATCTATGTTTACCTGTTCCACTCCATTCATTAATTTATACACCTCTATCATATCTCCCCTCAACTGTCTCTTTTCCAGGATGAAGAGCCCTAACTTTTTAAGTCTTTCCTCATAGTGGTATCCTTCCATCCTTTTTACCATTTTTGTAGCTCTTCTTATTTATTTTATTTATTTATTTATTTAACATTTATATACCGCATCTTCCAAAGTTCAGTTGCGGTGTACAATTAACAACAATTAACAAAGCGCAGTTTGTTTTACATAGAATGTCATAACTTTTACATAGAACATCATAAATTAAACAAAGCACAGTTTAATAAACAAACAGTATATTTAAGCTAGAACCGTGTATCTTTTCTAATTCTGCTATATTATTTTTAAGATACGGCGACCAGAATTGTACACATTATTCAAGGTGCGGTCGCACCATGAAACGATACAGAGCCATTATAATATCTTGTTTTATTCTCCATTCCTTTCCTTATGATTCTTAGCATTCTATTTGCTTTCTTGGCTGCTGCTGCACACTGGGCGGAGGGTTTCACGTGTCATCCACGATGATGCCTAAATCTTTTTCCTGGGTGGTGTTTACTAATGTGTAACCTTGCATCGTGTAACCATAGTTTGGGTTGTTCTTTCCTAGGTGCATAACATTGCACTTGTCCACATTAAATTTCATCTGCCATTTGAATGTCCAGTCTTCCAATTTATCAAGGTCCTCATGCAATTTGTCACAATCCTCTTTTGTTTTAGTAACTATGAATAGTTTTGTGTCGTCTGCAAATTTGATCATCTCACTCATTATTCCCATTTCCAGGTCATTTATGAATATTTTAAAAAGCAGCGGTCCCAGCACAGATCCCTGGGTTACTCCACTATTCATCTTTCTCTATTGAGAAAATTGGCTATTTAGCCCTACCTTCTGTTTTCTATCTTTTAACCAGTTCTTGATCCACAATACTACACTGCCTCCAATCCCATGACTTTTTAATTTTGCAAAGGGTCTCTCAGGAGGGACCTTGTCAAAAGCTTTCTGAAAATCCAGATACAGTATGGGCCCGATTCTGACAGGTGAATGGTAGGGCTGTATGTCCTGGTGGGACAAGCAGCCCTGCTATTTGCATGGGCTGTATGCCCCCCTCCAGGCTGCCCTGTATGTCTTGCGCCTGGAGGTTAGTTGTGTCACTTATTCCACCTCGGAGGTGGAATAAGGCATGACGATAGTGGCTCAGCAGCCCCCCAGTAGGACAATGGCAGCGGTAGATGGGTCTCCTCCGCCTGATCCCGGCTCTGGCAGGCCCCACCAATGATTGGGTGGCGGGGAAAGGTGTGATAACAGACTGGAAGACTGTCTACTCCTGTAGGGCATCCCAGTTCCATGGCGATGGGACACCACGGCATCGGCACACCAGCAGGAGCATGGGTCGAGCTGGCCATGCTGCTGTCTTGACGTCTCCCATGGGGATTCAGGGGCACGCCAGGCCATCTCTATGCCTGATCCTGCTACCATGGTGACATCTAGCTCCCGTGGTGCAGAATCAGGTACATTTTAGGCCCGTCCTGTTCCTGGATGTCCGGACAGCCCAGACATGGCCTTCCTGCATCGGGCTCCACATCAACTAGCTCACCTTTGTCTACCTGTTTATTCACACTTTCAAAAAAATATGATAGATTAGCAAGACAAAACCTTCCTTGGCTAAATCTATGTTTGCTTTCTCCCATGAAACCATGACTATCTACATCTTCAGTAATTTTGTTCTTCATAATGGTTTACCATTTTGCCCAGTACTGATGTTGGACTCACCGGTCTGTAGTTTCCTGGGTCACCGCTTGAATTCTTTTAAAAAATCCGCAATCTCCTATTTCAGTTCTTTCAACACCCTCAGATTTATACCATCTGGTCCAGGTGATTTGCTACTCTTCAGTTTATCAAATACTTGTAATACATCTTTGTGGTTTATAGATATTTCTTTCAATTCTTCTGATGCATCACCTTTAAATACCATTTCAGGCATGGGTAACGGGAGGGAAAGGGGAGGATCGGGGGTGGCGTTAGGGCAGGCAGTGGGCGGTTGCCGGCTCCGGACTTACAGAGCTGATTCTAATGTCAGCCCTGTACGTCTGGGGCTGGCCACTCGAATGGGAAGTTATTCAACCACCAAGGTGGAATAACTTCCCTGATTCTGCAGGATTGGTGGGCCTGAGGCCGGGAAAGGGCAGCAGGGGGCAGAGAGCATTTCCCACAACCCTACCCTGACCCTGGGAGGTCAAATTGAGGATAGGGCTGTGGGACTAAACTATTTGTTCTGGCAGCCAGGATCGCAGCTTTTAAATGGAGTTACAACAGCCTCTCTGACCTCACCTTTAAACCATGCTGGCAGCCATAGGCTTGTTCGAAATAATACATCTTGAGGTTCTTCTTAAAAGATTTAAGAGAATTATCTTGCAGAATGTAAAGAGGAAGTGAATTCCACAAGTGGGATGCCAAAAAATAAAAAAGCTGACCAGTGAGTAGACTCGGGTCATGTCAAATGAAAAGCAGGCATCACCAACCGATTGTGCAACTGAGATTGCAAAGCCCTAAGAAGAACATAAGAAACAAGGGAATTGGAAAAATAACATGAGACACCAAAATAAAAAGCCTTAAAGGCTAACACCCAGAATCTTACATTTTAAACCTATAATCAACCCTGTTATCCAAGCTACTCTTTACTATGTAAAAATCTCATGTATATAGTTACCCCTGTTATCCAAGTTTGGACCCCTGTTCGATGTAAAACCAAACAGCATGTTGTTATGGTCGTGTTATAATGTAAACCGCGCTGATGCCAAATAGCGCGGTATATAAGAATTTGTAATAAAATAAATAAGAAAGACAGTCGGTGCTGTGACCTCAACAACAGAGTAGCATGATCAGAGGATTGAGAACAAGTAAGAAGCCTAATGGCCACATTCTGAAACCTTTGTGGCTGCTTAACAGCACTCAGAGGAAGAAAATTATAAAGCAAATTCCCATAATCCAGTCTATCAATGTGAAAATTAGGGGAGTAAGAGCAGCCTACTCCAAATAAGGGTGATGGGTTCTAATAGTATGGAGAGAATAAAAAGACGACTGACTTTTTCTTCTCAGATCTCTGAAACAGTTAAGATGACAATCAAACTTGAAACCTAAGATCTTGAGCTGGGGGATGACAGGCACGGGGTAGACATTTAACACAGGGGACGGTATCCTGGGCTGAGGCTTATTAGTTACCCACATAACTCTACACAGAGCCACGAAGAGATGGCATCAAGAACATCTATTAAGAGGCCACAAATCCAACACCCGAGTATCTAAGAAAGCAATGAGCTGAATGTCATCAGCAAAAAGATGAACCAAAAACCTTAAGGATTGAACCAATGAAGCCAATGGGGCCAAAAACATATTAAACAATATAGGTGAAAGAATAGATCCCTGGGGAACACCACAGGACAAAAGGTGAACCAAGGAAGACTGGGAGCTGCAGTGGACAGCATATGTATGGTTAGCCAAAAAAGAAGAGAACCAGGCAAGAACCGTTCCAGCAAGGTCAACTTCACCATCCGCTGGCACTACATACATATGGAAGGAGATGGTTTGAATTCCCCCACCACACAACTGCAAAACGCAACCACACATCCCACTCCCATCTACTTAGCATTCCCCTTCAAGTCATCAACAAAGCACAATCTGAGAAACTCCATCGACAACGCCTCCTAAAATGTGCATTGATAAATGCCAGATCCATACGATCAAAATGGCCTGCAGTCATGGACTTGATTCCTCAATACAAGCTCGACATCCTGATGGTCACGGAATCATGGCTATCTGATTGTGACAACATCCTCCTGAATCAGATGCTGCCTCCTGGATTTGACCTCTACAGATGCCACAGATCCACTCAAAAAGGAGGCGGAACGCTCATCCTCGCCAAAACAGATCTTAATTTCAAGCTATGCAACTCCTCCAGCTCAACCCACCTTGACTCCCTCGCTATATCTAATGAACTCTGCTCAATCAACCTGCTTTATCGAGCACCCTCCCCATCACCGGATGACCTTCCAACAATAATTGAGCTTGCATGCGCAACATCCACCTCACGCTCTCCAAATTGGGTAGTTGGTGATTTCAACCTCCCATCTCTCCATGACAGCCACTCTGCAGCATTTCTAGACGCACTAGGGGATCTAGGCTACAAACAATATGTCGATTCTCCCACCCACACTAAAGGAGGTAAACTAGACCTCATCTTCGCACCCCATTCCAACACCTTAACACACCAAGCCCTTGAACTATCGGTTATACCAGTACCATGGTCTGATCACAACCTTATTCAATTCAATATACCCACCTATACCTCTCACGTGAGTCAAATACCATCTAACTCACCCGGAACCCACACAGTCCGCTTTCAACCTCTCAACCGTGACAAGGTCCTAGATAACCTCCAACCACTCTTGACCGACACCTCCCTCAACTTAGATGACCTGGTATCCAAATGGGACGAGAACCTCAGAGCCGCCTCATGTCCAGTGCACAAGGATAAGAAAATAAGAAAACGAGAACACGCACCATGGTTCTCTACTGACCTTCGTACATCTCTCATCCACCTACGCAAACTTGAAAGACAGTGGCGTCAAACCCACTCACCAGAAGCCCTTGAAACATATAATTCACACCTAGCTACCCACCGTGAGAAGGTAACACTGAGTAAGAAGCTATACCACACAAACCTACTGAAACGCTCCATCAATAAACCTCATGCTCTATTCAACTTAGTAAAATCCATAACAAGAGAGCCAGTTTCAGCCCAACCTGCTATGCCTCGGCCACAGGACTACGCAAACTACCTGCAATCAAAAATGATTAAGACCAGCACGAGCATAAATACCATCAACCCCATTATATCACCTAAGGCATCTCAAATAACTCCATTTTGCAACTTCAATACTATATCATCTAATGAAATTGAGAAAATTGTCGCCTCCATCAATCCTAGCACGGCACCTAACGACCCTTGCCCAGCCAACTGGATCAAAGATCTGCGACATGATCTAAGCCAAATCCTATGCAAAATACTGAACCAGTCTTTTCTAACAGGCTCATTCCCCCAGAGTCTTAAACAAACCTCTATCAAGCCTCTACTAAAAAACAGTAAGCTTGATTCATCCAAAGCTGAATCATTTAGGCCAATCTCAAGCATCCCCCAGCTTGCAAAAATCATCGAGAAAGCTGCCCAACAACAACTCCAGCATCACATTGACACAGAAGCACCACTAGACAAATCACAACATGGATTCAGAGAAGCACATGGAGTCGACACAATCCTTACAACCCTATTCAACGATCTGATCACAGGAATAAACAACATCAAACAAGGATTTATTCTCATCTTTTTAGACATTTCCGCTGCATTCGATTCTGTGAACCACGATATACTACTGCAACGTCTGAGAGAGAAGGGGATTCGAAGCACAGCACTGGAATGGTGTAGATCCTACCTTTCCAATAGGTGGCAACAAGTTAAAACAGGCCAGGAATCCTCAGAACCATTCCTACAGTCTCAAGGTGTACCACAAGGATCGTCACTATCGGCGTTAATGTTCAATATTTATATGCAGCCGATATGCGAATTGATCAGATCCTTCAACGTACAATGCCTGGCATACGCTGATGACATCCTCATATACATGCTGTTCAAAACTGACCAACCAGTGTTTACTCCAATAATCAACTGCTTCGGAGCAGTAGCTGAATGGCTGCTGACCCAAAACCTAAGAATAAATCATAGCAAAACTGATGTCCTATTTGTCACAAGGAATCTTAAGTTCGTACCTCCTCCGTCACTGCTGGTCAACAACATAGAACTGACGTCCAAACCCACGATCCGATACCTCGGCATAACATTAGATCAACACCTGGATATGACAATGCATGTGAAGAATGTGACAAAGAACATATATCATAAGATCAGAACACTACGCCACCTCCGTCCACTACTGGACTATACTGATTACCGATCAACCTTCCAGGCACTAGTCCTCCCACATCTAGATTTTGCAAACATCATCCTCCACGGGCTCTCTCAATCAACCTTAAATCCACTTCGTCTGGCTATGAATACAGCTGCAAGAGTCCTCTCTGGATCACCAAGGTCTGCTCATATAACGCCTATCATGAAAGACCTACACTGGCTACCTCTACAAGCCAGACTCTCATATAAGTCACTAGTCTTGACCTTCAAAGCCATGAATATCTACCCACCAACACCAATCAGAAAACTAATCCATAACACCCCTGAAAATAGAAACAGAAGGACTACAACTATGAACACCTTAATAGTTCCCAAGATGATGACATCATGTACTAAAGCTACATCAAACAGAGCTTTTTCATTATTCGCACCCAGGAACTGGAATATACTTCCCCATGAAATCCGCGGCATCAAAAGCCTATTACAATTCCGCAAAGCCGTAAAGCATCACTTATTCACAAAATACTACCCAGAAGTGACCATGGACACTCACACAGCCAACAGGCCTCCCACTCATACCAAACACCTTAGCACCTTTATCCAAACAGAAAATGGTTAGTTCCCACGATATTTCACTTTACTACTATTGACCCATGCCACCCATGAATACACGTACAATATCCACTCGAGTTTAAATATGGTATATAATAAAAGCATATTCATAGTATAATGTTGATTGTACATAGTTATCCCTGTTATTCCATGTTATATATTCCCTTGTTCTCTGTAAACTCGATGTTACCTGTACACATTGCAGTATATTTTGTTCAATGTACACCGCACTGATTTTAATAGCGCGGTATATAAGAGATGTTAAATAAATAAAAAATAAAATAAATAATAAACAACACCCACCCCACTGGCAGATCATCATCCAGTTGGGTTTCCAGTTCCATGGGCATCTCATCTGGTGAGTCTCTGCCCAGTTCCATTCCCTCAGGTGGATACTAGTCCTCAACCTCCATGTCTTCTCCAATCTCCGGGGTTAGGCCCTCTAGATCTTCCCAGTCCTTCCTCATAAGCCCAGGATGTCCAGGAGAAGGGACTAGGTTTCCCTAAACTTTGTGGGGACAGGACCTCGGGTTCTACCCTGGGGCTTCCCATTGACCTTGGTTTTCTTACTCTGCTTTCCTAATGGTGGTTTCCTAACAGGACCTGGGGCTATATACCAGGGACCCTCCTCCATTTTCTTCAGGCTATCCGGGGTCTTTTGGGACTCTGGTTGTGATGGGATATACACCCCATCACAATAGTTTAATAAAGAAGACACATAGGGAACAACAGTCCAATTCAATGCCACAGTGGTAGCCTGTGTGAATAAAAATAGGTATCATGAGTATACAAACTATACTTCTGGTGATGTCACTGCATAAGTGGCAGCCTGAATCAGTAGCTCCGTAACAATCCTGAAATTAAGCTTTTAGCATCCCAGTGGAAAGAGCAAGAAAACCCTACTAAAGGTGGCTGAGCTGTTGAAGGAAGGAGTTGATGACAGCAAAAAAGAAGAGTCCGGACCCGAAAACCTTTGCCTAGATGAGGCAGCCTGAGTGGGACTCATTGGAAGTGGTGGAAGAGTTGCATCCACTACTTGATAAGAGAGAGGCAGGAGAAGCTGGGGATTCTATAACCTGATCTGAATTACAAGAATGGCTGGACAAACTTAAGAGCGAGATCATCAATATGTTTATTCATATTTGATATACCACCCTTTATGACATCAGGGCAGTTTACAATTATATCAACAATTACAGGTTAGCTCGAGGCCAGAAGAAAGAAAGAACTACTACAAATTTTACAGGAAAGAGGAAATGTCAAGAAGTGCAGAGAGAGGACATAAAGAGGAGATCAGACATACATAGATAAACCAGGTCAGCCATGCAGATCTGAGAGGTTATAAGCACTGGTAAACAGATGAGTTTTCAAGAGGGACTTGAAAGTGGAGTAGTTTTGTTCAAGACGAAGAGGTGGAAGAAAAAGGCAGAGTGACGAGTGGATTGGGGATGTGCGTGTGAGGGTGAGGAAGGTGAAGATGATTTACATGAAGGGAACGGAGATTGCGCGTGGGAACATGAAACTGGAGAAGGTCAGTAAGATACTGTGGTGTGTGGGTATGAATGACTCAATGAACCAGGGTAAATATCTTAAAGTGGACACGATATTCAACAGGAAGCCAATGTAAATCGAACAGCAGGAGAGTGACATGAAGAACGGGTGATGATTCTGGCTGCAGTGTTTTGTATAAGCTGTAAGCGATGCAACTGAGTAGAGGTGACACCTGAGAAAACGGAATTGCAAAAGTCGAGTCCTGATATAACCATAGATAAGGTGAGAATGGTCAAAGCAGAGGGAGGAGAGAAAAGGGCGGATAGACCATATTTGTCGAAGAAAAAAGTAGGAGGACTTGGCAAGCTGAGAAATATAGTCCTTGAATGTGAGGTTAGAGTCAAGCCAGACACCCAGATACCGGAAGGAAGAAACCAAAGGGATTGTGGAGTCGCCAATGGAAGGGGCAAGTGAAGGACAGGGACTACCAAAGGTAAACCACGTGGAGGAGATTTTAGACAAGTTGAGGTGAAGACAATTCAGAGACAACCAATCTGCTACAAAAGTGAGAGAAGAGTTTAATGGACCAAGATCTGGATGGAGGGGATTAGTGTGATGTATAATAATGATGTCATCTGCATAGTAAAAAGCTGATAAACCGGACTGTTGAATACAGAGTGCGAGTGGAGCAATAAAGAGATTAAATAAGAGTGGGGCCAGGACTGAGCCTTGAGGAACGCCGCAGGGGAAGGGGGATAGAATCAGAGGGGGATTGTGAACCGGTGGACGTGGCAATAGTGAAAGAGTGGAAGAAAAGAAGAGTGGAACCAATCATAGACAGTGCCCCGAAGGCCAGCATCCCGAAGACATGAGAGGAGGAGTGAATGGTCAACCAAGTCAAAAGCTGCGGAGAGGTCAAGGGAAATCACCACTGAGATGTCACCTGTATCGTGTGAAGAGTGAAGTTCATTCAAGAGTGCTACCAGAACTGTCTCAACGCTGTGGCCCTGCCGGTAACCGGATTGGTGGGGGTGCAGAAAGTTTATTGAATGAAGGTGTTGCGAGAGTTGGGCAAAGACAGTTCGTTCTACAATTTTGGCGAGAAAGGAAGGTTGGAGACTGGACAATTGTTGGCTGGGGCTAAGGGATCGAGAGTGGGTTTCTTGAGGATAGGACGTACCAGGACATGTTTCCAGAGGGAAGGGAAGATTCCAGAGGAGAGAGAGGAGTTTACCATGGTGAGGATATGGGGCACAAGAGCAAGAGATGGTTCGAGAGGGCAGAAGGGATGGGATCGAGAGGGCAGGTGGTCTTGCGTGCTGTGGAAATGGAGGTTATAAGTTCAGAGGTAGTGATTTGATGAAAGGTGGACCAACAGTGGGAGAGGGAAGATAAGTGGGGAGGAGAGGGAGAGGACAAAGGAGAGGGGCAGGAAGGAAGGGCAGCACACAGGTCCAGGATCTTGGCTGAGAAATGCAAGGCCAGTTGGGAGGGAGAGGGCGTAGGAAGAGAATGCGCAGGGGAGGACCAGAATGAAGCAGTGTGAGATTTCATTTTTTTTTTCTCTAAGTATTTATTAACAATTTTGATCAACATTACAAACCTCTTCATTCACAACTTTATACATTTTCCACAATATTTGCAGATACGAACATACATATGTGGAGTGGAGGAGTAGCCTAGTGGTTGGGGCAAGGTACTTCAGGCCGGAAGGTCGGGGGTTCAAATCCCACTAGAGGACAGCAACCTTGGGCCGGAAGGACCAGGGTTTCTAGTCCCACAGGTGCTCCTTGTGGTCTTGGGCAAGCCACTTAACCCTCCATAGCCCATGTTCCCTGTAAAATAGTTATCTCCAAGTTATAATGCCCTGTTCAATGTAATTTCAGTTTGTTCAATGTAAACCGCACTGATGCAGAATAGCGCGGTATATAAGAGAATGTAAATAAATAAATAAATAAAATATATCCCCCCTTTCCTTATACCCCCCTGCTTTATGACGCTCTTGATACCTTCCCCTCTCCCACCCCGCTTTCCCTCCCCTCACCCCTCCCCTCTCTCGCTCGTCATGCATTCATTCTGCTCCCGCTCAGTCATCCATCTGTAATTATCCACGCTCATCTCTCCCGTTCACCATTTATTCTCCCTGAGGGCATGTTTCCCGCAGTTCCTTAACTATTACTCAGCCCGTGTTCTTCCGCCTTCCTCCCCCTCTCTCCCTCCTTCCTTCCATGTTTCCAACCACTTACACACTTTCTCCCACTGTTCCATACTTTTCCCTCCTGTCCCCGCCTCTTCTCCGTCAGTCTGTACATCAAACCCAGCTCTGCCACTCTTCTGACAAAGCCTAGTGGTTGTGGTATGCACAATCCTACCCACTGCTGTGCTATCTCACATCTTGCAGCTGCTATGCAGTGATGAAGCACACCACCTTCCCTTTTTGGAATATCCTCCTCTAGTGGATGCAATAAACATACCTCTGGTGTCTTTTGCAATCTAAATCCTGTCATTTCATAAATCATATCTATAATCTGTATCCAGTATGCTTGTATCCATTCACACTTCCACCACATATGGAACCAATCCCCTCTCTCATTGCAACCCCTCCATCATTGGTCCGTTTGTCCCCTTCAGCTCTCTTTGCCCTTACTGGAGTCCAATACCAGCGGTATAGTACTTTGTAAGCATTTTCTTTGATCCATGTAGCAATGGAAATACTTGCCACGGTCTGTATTATCTTATCCCACATCTCCTCGTTCCAGCTCACTCCCAAATCCTCCTCCCATTTTAACATATACCCCAATTTACTCTCCCCTCCCTCCATTAATCCTTTGTATATTTTGGATAATACTCCTTTTTGCCCTAATTGACCTGAGCATAGTACCTCAAACCACCCCCTATTTTCCCATAGATCCTTCCACACCTTCTGTTGTCTCAAAAAATGACTCAGCTGTAAATATGCATAATAGTCATTGTCCACCAACTTATATAAATCCTTAATGCCCTCAAACGCTAGAATACCCTCCTTGCTCACTATTTGCGAGATATGTGTTAGTCCCGCCTTAGCCCATCTGCGCAGGATATGCACCCCTGGCCCCTGACACCTATCAAAACATGCCTACAGTGTCATGCCTGTATATATCTTCTGTCTTGTACTATTAATTTCCTATTTTGTCTCCACACCTTCAAGCTATGCTCTATTATGGGGTTTTGATGTTTATTTTCTAAGAAATTACTCCCCCTCCACACTGTTTTATCCAGGCGCTCCCCCTTGACTGACTCTTCTTCCATTGGAACCCACTGCTTCTGCATTCCTCGTTGCCACTCATATCAATTTTAGTTGTGCTGTCTCATAATATTTTCTAAAATTTGGCACCCCCAGCCCCCCCTCTCCTTTAGCCCTTTGTATTACTGCCATAGCTACTCTTGGCCTTCTATTGCGCCATATAAATCAGTTAATATTTCTTTGTAACTGTTTTAACTTGCTATTCAGAACCTTTATTGGCAGCATCTGGAACAGAAATAAGAATCTTGGCAATAACATCTTTATTGTGGCAATCCGTCTGAACTATGAGAGGTATCCCCACCCCCACCCATCCAACAAACTCTACCTGTCCAAATAATTTTGGATAATTGAGCTTAGATAGAGCTTCTATCCTATTATCTGGATACCTAAATATCGAATACTTTCTCTAGCCCACCTAAATGGGTATTTCTCCTGTAGAATGCCCTGTGCATCCCCCTGTAGTGATAAATTTAATATTTCCGATTTGTTCCAATTAATAGTAAAATCCGATAACCTGCCAAATTCTTCTAATTCCCACATTAATACTGGGATAGAGAAGCGAGGCCTAGCTATGCTTAATATTAAGTCGTCTGCAAACAGGGATGTTTTATATTCTCTCCGCCCCACTGTTATACCCGTTATATCTGCCTGCTCTCGCACCCTCTCCGCAAACAGTTCTAATGAGATAGCAGAAAGTAGCGGTGATAGGGGGAATCCCTGTCTCGTTCTTCTCTCCTGCCCAAAAAATTCTGAATAAGCACTGTTCACCCTAACACAGGTTCTCGGGTTATGATAAAGCGCTTTGACCCACCTTAGGAATTCTTCCCCCAATCCCATTCTTTCCATTACCTGGAAGAGGAAAGGCCAAGACACCTGGTCAAAGGCCTTTTCTGCATCTAAAGACAACATTAAAGCCTCCTCCCTACTGCATTCAGTGGACCAAATCATGTTCATAATCTTTCTGAAATCAGCTACTTGTCTGCCATGAATAAATCCCACTTGATCATGATGTATTAGCTTCCCTATTATCTTGTTTAAACACGTAGCCAGTATTTTAGCTAATAATTTGGCATCTAAATTAAGCAACGAGATAGGTCGATAAGATGAACACTCTTGTGGGTCTTTTCCCTCTTTGTGTATTACGGTTATTCCCACCCACCCCATAGTATCTGCTAAGTCCCCTCCCACCCTTGGAAGATTAAATAGCCTCACCAAAGGCGTTGTTAGTATCTCTCCAAACCTTCTATAAAATCTCGCTGTAAGCCCATCTAACCCTAGCGCCTTGTCTACTTTCAACTGTTGTATAGCCCTCTGCACTTCTGCTGCCCCTATGGCCTTGTTTAACGCCTTTTGGTCCCCCTCATCTAATTTCAGCAATTTTAGTTAGTCCAGATAACCCTGTATTCTCTCCCTTTGTGCTGGGTCCCTTGCTCTATATAACCCCTGATAATATCCCCTAAAAGCTTCCCTAATCTCCCCATCCTTATGCACCACCTCCCCTCCCTGATTCCGAATTTTCATTATCTGTGAGCGCAGCTTCCTCTGCTTCAATTTCTGAGCCATATATCTCCCAGCTTTATTGCCTCCCTCAAAAAATTCCTGTCTCAAAAGCTGCATATGGTATCTTATCTTTGCGGCCAACAGTTCATTTAACTGTGCTCTTACCGCTAACACCTGACCTCTATATGCTCCTCGCATACCCCGCGCATCTAACTCTTCTAGTTCCAACAATTTTCCTCTTAGTTCCCTCTCCCTTCCCTCCCATTCCTTCCTTTTCCGCGCCCCCCCCCCCATTTAATTAAAATTCCTCTCACCATTGCCTTATACCCATCCCATACTCCTCCCCAGGCTACCTCCCCATTATCATTCCACTTGAAATATTCCCTGGTTCCCCTCTCAATTTCCTCTCTGACCTTCCCATCTTCTAATAATGATTCATTAAGTCTCCAAAACTGTATGCCTTTCCTCTCCCCCTCTACTGCCAATCTTACCTCCACAAGTGCATGATCCGACCATATAATCAAATCCATATCCGCCCCCTTGATCCTTCCCCCCAGTTCCTTTGATACCCAGATAGCATCTATTCTGGAATACGATCCATGTGCCAAAGAAAAATATGAGAATTGTCTCTTCCTTGGTTGGTGGAAGCGCCATGCATCAATCAAGCAGTGCTGTGTTACAAACTTGCGGTATCTCATCCTATCTGCCCTCTTGCCCTCTCTTTTCCCTGTGGCATCTCTAGCTGGATTCCATGTCAAACTGAAATCTCCTCCTCAAATGAGATGCCCCTCCCCCAATTTCCCCACCTCTTCATTCAATTTTGTCCAAAATTCACTCTGCATCCCTGTTGGAGCAGATACATTCACTGTGCAATACCATTCATTCCCCACTTTTAACCGCAATAGCACATATCTCCCCCACTTTATCCCTTACCACAGTTTGTATTTGCATCTTTAACTTTGTATCTATCAATATGGCCACTCCTCCGTTTTTCTTTTCCACTACGTTAGAGGCGTGTACACATACTCCACATCCCCTGGGTTTAATTAGGTGTTCTGTCGCTTTCGTCAAATGCGTTTCTTGTATGAGCACTATCGTTGCCTTTTGGCGTGTTATTTTTTTATACAATTTTTGTTGTTTAAATGGTGAATTAAGCCCTTTTACATTTAGTGATACTATTTTTAACTCACCTTGAAGTTTTTGCACCCCCCCTTCTCCCTATTCACATATCCCACTGCCTCTTCCCCCTCACTCCCCCCCTCCTTGAGCATCCCGCCCCCTCCCTCCATACTACCCTTCCCCTTCCCCCGTCTCTTCCAAGGAGACTCGACTTCTATACCTTGTGACTGACAATCAGACCCCCATCTGCCCTTTCTCTTCTCTTCCCCCTCCCCCCATACTCTCCTGCCCCATCCCCTATCTCCTACCACTCTCTATTTAACTCCCCACCTCTCCTACTTACCCCCTCCTCCCCCCTTCCCCCTCCTGAAATAACCTTAAACTCGATATCTGTCAATACAGTCAGTGCTATCCCCTCTCCCCCTGCCCTTCCTACCCCCCACACCCTATCCGTTTAAATCACTTCACATTACAGATCTCCAGGTAATTTTGAACAGTCCATTTCTATTAAGTCCAATAGATTGCTGCATCTCGGTCTAGCTTCCTCAGCCGGCTGTCTTCGCAGCTGTTGTCGCTCCATGATTCCTGGTGTTGAGACGCGTCAGCCTCCAACCAGTGGCCGGTACTGTATGCCATTTCGAACTTTCCCCCCCTGGATTCAGGTGTGGCATTTGCTTTTGTTGTAGATGGCCCCGCCAACCCTTCTGGCAGATTGGTTAGCCCCAGGTTTCTGAGCGTCTTCCATGCTTCTTCGCTATTCCTCACCTTCCTGGACACACCTTTCACAGTTATTAATAACCCAAAGGGGTATAACCACCTGTATCGCATCCCTTCCCTCCTCAAAAAAGCTGTCACCTCCTTCAGCTCTCTCCGATGTTGAAGTGTTCCAAGGGAAAAGTCCTGAAACAGTTCCACAGCATGTTCCTCCCATTTGATATGTCCCAATTTCCTGGAGGCCCGCAAGAGGCGTTCTTTAATTTTGAAAGAGTACAGGCATACCACAGTATCCCTTGGCCGATTATCTCTGATGGGCCCCAGCCCCCTATGTGCTCGCTCTATTTGCAGAGGTTCCTCCTCTACTCCCTCCTCTAGGGCTGCAGCTTGTAACACATGTCCAAAGACTTTAGTAATCACTGCTTCACAGTTGTTATATTTAGCGTCCTCTGGGATGCCTCTCACTCTAATGTTGCATCTCCGTGAGCGGTCCTCCAAGTCCTCCATTTTTTCTTTCAGTTCTTCCTGGGCGTGCTTTAATTCCTCCCATCCTTTTTGTAAATCCACTGCTTCTTCCCCCTGTTGTTCCACTTGCTGTTCTATTTCTTCCACCTTGGATCCCAGTTCCACAATGTCTTGTCTTAAAGTCTCCTTTAGCTCATTTTTGACCCCACTGATTTCCATTTTGAGTTCCTCTTTCAGCTGCTCCAACCACATCTTAATCATATCTGCTACTCCCGGAGTACATGGTCCCCCCCCCATCTCAGCCTTCTGCTCATCTGTCTGAGCCGCCACCATGTTGTTGTCCTTCTCCCCCTCATTTCTTCCTTTTGATATCGCATAAGACAATCGGAATTCCGCCAATTTTTTCTTGGCGGACATCCCTCCCTTTGCTTTCTCCGTATGCACTTTCTCCCCCTGTCCCCGTTGCTCAACTTCCTCCTTCACCAGTCTGTGCCTGTTGGCCTATTCCAGTGGTATTTTTCTTGTCATCTTTACTGTTCACTCTTTCAGGTTGTTCTCTTGTCTTTTTGTATCTTTAGAAGTTATTTTTATTTATTTTTTTGTTTTGTTAATAACTTTGAGTTCTTATATCAGGTATTTTGCTTAATGCTGTGAATGGCTTCTTGCTACTACTACTTATGGCAATCTCCCTTATCAGCTTACTTTTCTTTCCCTCCGTTGCTGGATTCAAATCCACTTTCACTGTCCACTGCTGAGCCCTGTTCTCTGCTCCTCTTTAACCCTCCGATCCTCCTGTCGCATTCTCCCTCTCTTTACTCCCCCTCACTCCCCAAGCTGGCTCCTCACCACCGTCCTTTGCAGCAGCTCAGCGTTGATCTCCCGGCTCACTCCTCCTTGCTTCTGTCCCACGAAGCTGCCTGCTCCAGGGTCCCGCTCCCCGCCAGTTCTCTTGCACGGCTCCTGATATTCCACCTGTGCTTCTCCGATTCTCTCCCCGACTCTCCTGCTCACCATGCTTTCTCCACGGTCTACTCACTCGCCACTCACCTCTACCACATGGTCCCTCTCTCCACTGCCATGATCTTCAAATTATGGCTCCTCTGGAGATTACCGCGGCTCTCTCACTCATCTGCTTTGCTGTAGGGTTAATTCTTTCACTGCCCCTGCATAGCGCCGCTGTCCGATCGCTTCTAGGGATGCTGTATTTCCACTTTTGCAGGCTTTTGTGGTGGAGCTCTTCTGCAGCCCGCCATGAAGTTCGATGATGTCACCGGAAGTCACGATGTGAGATTTCTAAGCACAGAAAAGAGCTGTCTGGAGGGATTTGACGCATTGATGATACGGTCAGAGAAGAAAGATAGCTTAGCCTGATGGACTGAAGACCAATAGTGCCAGTGATGTTCTCGAAATAGGGCCAGGACATGTGTAGTACAGTGCTTTTGCCAGATACATTCCGCTTGTCGAAGGTGAGTGTGTAGGAGACGAAGGCCAGCATGAAACCAGGGCTGCCAAGTGGAGGGGTGCTTAGGCTGAGAAGACTGAAAGGGTGCCAAGTGATCAATGGCGGCAGATAGGGTAGAAGTCCAGGTTGAAGCCTGAGTGTTTGGGGAGAAAGCAGAGAAATCTTCCGGAAAAAGCTGATGCAAAGGAGGAAAGTGTTTGAGTAAGGGGAGTGATGCGGTGTCGCAAAGGAGTGACCAACGAGGAGCCTGAACTAGCAGAGGGCTGGGAGGTGGGAGGGTCGAGCAGGAATGTTAAACAAAAATGGTCGGTCCAAGGAAGGGGCTTCACCTGAAGCTGTGAGATTCGGAAAGGAGGGGACAATGGAGTAATTATCGGGTCAAGTGTATGGCCATCTGTATGGGTTGGGAAAGGAACAAGCTGTTGAAGGGATAGCTCTTGTAAGAGAGTGGTAAATGAGAGATCCCTAGCAGAGGTGGGTGAATCAGAGTGGACATTGAGGTCGCCAAGCACAATCAGGTGCGGAAACTGCAAGGAAACATCAGTAATCATGTGGGTAAAGGCATCCCAGAGATGCAATGTGATTTTCAGAACCGTTTGGGAAAAATTTAAATAGAAATCCTTAAACTTGGACACCAAGATGAGGATGTTGAAAATAAGCTTGAGGAGTGTGGTATTGAGTTGGTCAGGATGAAGTAGAAGATTCATGACTCTGGAAAAACAAGATGAGGACTTCATCGCAAAGTTTGAAATCCTCGAGAATCGTTTGAGAAGGTGCAAACTTCAATTCTGAGGCATACAGGTGTCAGTAAGAGGAGACAAGGCTATAGAGACTGAATGAATTCTTTGCTTCGGTCTTTACTGAGGAAGATGTAGGTATGTTACCCAAGACTGAAGTGGTATTTAAAGGTGATACTGCAGAGGAAATGAGAGAAATATCGCTACACCGGGAAGATATATTACAATTATTTGATAAACTGAATAGTAGCAAATCACCTGGATCGGATGGTAAACATCCAAGAGTGTTGAAAGAACTGAAATATGAGATTGCAGACCTGCTATTAGTAATCTGTGAACTTTCATTAAAATCATCTGTAATACCTGAAGACTGGAGGGTTGCCAATGTAACGCCAATTTTTAGAAAGGGTTCCAGGGGTGATCCGGGAAATTACAGACCGGTGAGCCTGACGTCAGTACCGGGGTAAATGGTAGAAACAATCATAGAGAACAAAATTACACAGCATGTAGATAGTCATGGCCTAATGGGAGACAGCCAACATGGCTTTAGACAAGGAAGATCTTGTCTTACTAATCTGATATGTTTTTCTGAAGGTGTGAATATACAGGTAGACAAAGGTGAGTCTGTTGATATAGTGTATCTGGACTTTCAGAAAGCCTTTGACAAGGTCCCTCATCAGAGACTTTTGGCAAGACTAAAAAGTCATGGGATAGGAGGCAGTGTACTATTGTGGATCGGGAACTGGTTAAAAGATAGAAAGAAGAGGATAGGGCTAAATGACCAATTTTCCCAATGGAAAAAAGTGAATAGTGGAGTACCCCAGGGATCTGTACTGGGTCCGCTAATTTTTGACATATTCATAAATGACCTGGAAAAGGGAATAACTAGTGAGGTTATCAAATTTGCAGATGACACAAAACTGTTTAAAGCTGTTAAAAACCAAGAGGACTGTGGAAAACTGCAGGAGGATCTTGATAAATTGGAAGACTGGGCATCCAAATGGCAGATGAAATTTAATGTGGACAAGTGCAAAGTTATGCACCTAGGAAAGAACAACCCACACTATGGTTACACGATGCAAGGTTCTACATTGGGAACCACCACCCAGGAAAAAGATTTAGGAGTCATTGTGGATAACATGTTAAAACCCTCTGCCCAGTGTGCAGTGGCGGACACGAAAGCAAATAGAATGCTAGGTATCATAAGGAAAGGAATGGAAAATAAAACAAAGGATGTTATAATGTTTCTGTATCGTTCCATGGTACGACCGCACCTTGAATATTGTGTGCAATTCTGGTCACCGTATCTTAAAAAGGATATAGCGTTATTAGAAAAGGTACAGAGAAGAGCCACCAAAATGGTAAAGGGGATGGAAGGCTACTCCTATGAAGAGAGGCTACAAAGGTTAGGGCTCTTCAACCTGGAAAAGAGACGGCTGAGGGGAGATATGATAGAGGTCTATAAATTGATGAATGGAGTGGAATGGGTAAACGTAGATCTATTGTTTACGCTATCAGAATATAGAAAGACTAGGGGACATGTAATGAAGCTACAGGGTAAACTATTTAAGACAAATAAGAGAAAATATTTTTTCACTCAACGTGTAATCAAACTCTGGAATTTGTTACCAGAGGATGTAGTAAGAGCTGTTAGTGTAGCTGGGTTTAAAAAGGTTTTGGACAAGTTCCTGGAGGAAAGGTCCATAAACCATTATTAAAAAGGGACACAGGATATCAATGCTTGACCCAATACAAGCATTGTGGAACCTGTGTCTTTTGGGGATACTGCTAGGTACGCATGACCTAGATTGGCCACTGTTGGAAACAGGATACTGGGCTTGATGGACCTTGGTCTGACCCAGTATGGCATATCTTATGTTCTTATGTTCAGTAGAGGTATCCTGTATAGAACTAGTGCAACAATATGCATGGATCTACATAAAGACACCAATATTGAACAGGGTAGTGGCAAATTGGAGACTGAGCAGGCTCATCGAATAATGGTCATAAAGAGCTGAATAGGCCAAGATAGTTGCCCGCTTCTTGCAGTTTGTGGACAAAGAACTGGTTGTGTATGCTGCAAATGGGGCCAATGATTTTGGAAGAAGCAAAAATTAGAAATACTCGCTGATCTCTCTGTCTGCCATTACTTTTCAGAGATGATGGGAATTTAAAGATGTCACTAGTGTGATGAGAGCTGCACACATATGTTAAGTGCTCTTTCCATTTAGTCTCTGTTTTACTGTTAAGGATGAAAATAATAAGGTGTGTATTGTGGGTGAAGTGATAAAGATTATGGTGATGGTGGTGGTGGCGGTGGGCGTGAAGGGCCATAATGATCATGACATGACAGCGATGATGAAACAAAGTGCAATTACAACTTTGTCCCCCAAGTGGCAACGAATGGGCAAATCAGGATATATGTCCCAAAGGCAGTTCAGGGAATCTGGCAGTTCATCTATGAAAGGATTGTGAATCTGAGGATACTGGATGGTGGTCTTTTCATCTTGGTTGCTTCATATTAGCGCCAGTAGGGCTGCTGCTGGAGTGCATCTCCAAGAACCAGCAGGAATGCAATCTTCACATATGGGTATCTGCAGTATTGACAGAACCCGAGCGGGAACACTCCCCAGCATCCATTAAGAAAGCCTTTGGGAGCACTCCACTGCTTCTGCCTTCCCGCCTTCCCAACTCCTCTCCTCAGATCTTTGTTTTCCGCAGAGCCACCAGGAAGCTTCTTTCCTGTCACCACCGAAAAACTTTTATTTTCTTTTTTTGGTATCTGTGCTCTGCCCTTCTCGATGCCGGTACCTTCTCTGATGCTGGCCCCAATATTTTCTTTTCTTATTTTTTTCTTCAGTTTGATTCTTTTCTTTTCTGTGAGGCCTTAAGCCTTGACCTAAATTTTTTCTGTTTGTCACCATGGACAAACACATCAGTGGCTTCAAAAAATGTTTAAAGTTCTCCGGCACTATGTCAGTCACTAATTCTCATGACTGGTGTCTAAAATGTTTGGGCTCAGACCACATGCCAGACAATTGTTCATTGTATAAGCAAATGACCAAATGAGGCCTAAAGAACAGGGCCAAACAGTATGACTCACTGTTTGCCCTGGACTCGATTTCAGTGGCCTCGGCATCGTCGGACATCGGCATCTTCAGCTGGTTCTCAGGTCTCTAAAATGTCCAAGCATAAACTAAAGACACAGTCCTCGGCATCAAAATCTGATACCAAGCATCGAGGTAAGTCCCTGCAATCTCGAGATGCACTGAAAAGGGGTATCTGATGCTGACCGACCGGCCGGCCAAACAGCCTCAGCAGGAGGACCAGCCCTCCAAAGGCACACAGGAGTTCCAGGATGCTACCGAGGCATCGAACTCTGGAGAGCTACCGGTACCATGCTCCTGGAACGGTGGCACACAGTCCCACACTTGATTCTACCCAGGCATCGGTGTCCTCCATCGATCAGCATTTCTTAGCTATTGAGAGGACTTTGGTGGCACTCCTGGCTGCTGCGGTACCAAAAGCATTGATGGCCACAGTCAGTCAGGCACCTGCTTCCAGCTCTGCGCAGGAGCCTCTGCCACCGATACCACCCCTGGAATAGATATTGGTGATTCCTCTTTCTCTGATTTCTCCACTGGAATCGGTATCGAGGAGACCCCTACCGCCGGTTCTTCCCTTGGAACTGGTAACATTGTTGGTACTCAACCAGCTCCCGGTGCAGGTACCGCACGGCCGGAACATCGACATCGACATTGACATCGAGCATCATCATCAGCTCGAAATTGTCGATACTTCGATTTCCTGACTCTGAGAGACATCGGAGGATTCCAGGGCCAAGCGGGATATCCTTTCTGATCCCTCTCCTCCTCATGCAAGGTGTCGGTCCCCGCCAGAGGATATGTCCTTTCAGGACTTCATTAGGAACATGGCAGCGGGTCTCCAGATTACCAAAACATTGGAAATGGAACAGAGGATTGAGGAGTTAGAAATCCTTCAATACCCCTCGACCCCCAAGGAGGCAGCAAAGTTACCGGTGCATCGGATCCTACAGGATCTAATGCTACATATGTGGGAGGCCCTGCTAACGGTTCCACCTGTTAGTAAATGCCTCGATACTATATATCGAGTCCCGCCATGCCCTGGCTTTCACTCAATGGTAGTGGAATCGGCAATGAGACACATCAAGAGTTCTAAGACTCATTCACCGGTACCGCCTGGCAAAGATGCCAGAGCTCTCGATTCCTTTGTACGTCGCTGCTTACAGGCATGTATGCTTGCTTCTAGGATTACATCCTACACCCTCTACATAGGGTGTCTCCATGGATTTAGCAAACTTTGCTCCTATTCTCCCAGATGGCAAATGTGATGCTTACATGACTAGTCAAGCAAGTTCAAAATACTTCTAAATTCCTGACCAGGTCAGCCTTCGATACTGTTGAATTGACTAGCAGAGCTGCTGAGGTCTGTATCTGAGCCCGTAGAATGGCCTGGCTCCAGGCATCAGACTTCGAGCAGTGGGTACAAGATAAATTAGCCAATATTCCTTGCTCTGGGGAAAACTTATTTGGAAAGGGTTGGGGAGAAAAAGCAGGAGAGTTTGAGGCAGATGATCTTACCTTCAAATGTCTCTCAAGAAAACCTTCTGACCCCTCTAGGAGGAAAACTACTTCCAAGAAGTCTTTCTATACCAGGAAGAAGAGATATTACTCTTCATACCATCCCTTGGCTTCCTATCAACCTCACTACTAGATACAACTGGATGATTGAATTTTTCGCTTTTTAAGATCAATATGTTGAAGATTTTAGATACAATATAATCAGCTGCCTTCTTCATTATTACCGCATACCACTGTGGAGGTCGTTGATGCTAATTAGCAAACTCTTCCCTTAAACTGGCATTTCAGCCACAGGGATAGTTGCTACCCTAAGTCTGAGACCTCCCAGTGTTTTTCATAACTAGTAGTTAAGATATTATAAGCATCACTTGTGTTGAAATAGTGGTATTTATTATCTTACTTTTGTTATATTGAGCGCAATTGTATCTAGTAGTGTGTTTTGGCTTCCTATCAACCTCAGCAGCAGCAGCATCAACAGCAACAGCAGCAGTAAAAACCTCAGAGTCCTCGTCAACCTAAGAAGACCAAGGGCCCCAAACCTCAGCCAGCTGCTCAGCCCCAGCCCGTACCTGGTTTTTGACTCCTTCCTAGAGAGCAAAGCTACTCTACCTCTGCAAGAAACACAGCCTCTGCACATAGCAGGCAGGCTTTCAGTTTATGCCCACAGGTGGCATCTCATTACATCAGAGAAAAGGACTCTCAGCATCGTCCAAGGGGGCTATCTGCTTCACTTTCAAAACTTGCCTCCAACCACCTCCTCAAGAGATTATCCTGCAAATCCTTTGCAGGCCAATCTCCTGTCTTCAGAGGTGGCCACCCAGCTAGCCCAAAGGGCAGTCGAAAGAGGGGGTAGGTGGGTCAGCCCTCACTGGGACTTAATGACAACCCATCAGAATTCCAAGGCTGAATGGTTCTTCAGATTGCAAGAGAGAGGGGATCCAGGATGCTGGACACCTTGTCAAAGCCATGACCTCAAAATGGGGCTTTGTATGTGTTCCAGTCTTGGCTTTTAATTTGGGGAGGGGAAGAAGAGGGGATTGTCGTAAGGATAAAGAACCATCAGACCTCCTTTCCCTATCACTATTGACAACATTCTTCTTCCTGTTTCCTCGGTCCGCAATCTTGGGGTCATCTTTGACTCCTCCCTTTCCTTCTCCACACATGTTCAACATATAGCTAAAACCTATTGTTTCTTTCTTTACAACATTAACAAAATTTGTCCCTTCCTCTCTGAACACGCTACTAATTCTCTTGTCCACTCTTTGGTCACATCCTGTCTTGACTGTTGCAACCTCCTCCTTGCTGGTCTCCCTCGGTGTCATTTCTCTCCTCTTCAATCTATCCAGAAATCTACTGCGCGACTAATCTTCTGCCAGCCCCAATACACTCATATAACCCCTCTTCTAAAATCACTTCACTGGTGGTTCCCCTTCCATTTCCATATCCAATTCAAACTTCTCCTTCTAACATATAAATGCATTCACTCTACTGCTCCTCATTACCTTTCCTCTCTTCTCTCTCCCTACACCCCTCCTCGAGAACTCCGCTCCATCTCTGGCTTTCTTCTCTCTATGTCCTATTCTTCTTCTGCAAACTCCAGACGTCAATCTTTTCACCTTGTTGCTCTTTATGCATAGAACAAACTTCCTCTATCTTTACATCAAGTCTCTTCTCTCCCGCTCTTCAAATCCATGCTAAAATCGTATCTCTTTGAGGCTGCATTTAGATCCTAATCCCTTGTTCTCCTTGTCTCCTTCCCTATTTGAACCCTCTTGTTTCTCTTGTGGTGTTCTGTCTGTCTTGATTAGATTGTAAGCTCTATGAACAGGGACTGTCTTCTTTGTGTTTGTGTGCAGCACTGCATACACCTTGTAGCGCTATGATTAATAGTAGTAATAGTAGAGCCTGGTGATTTTAGTAGCTGAGGACTGGGCAAGGCATTTGTGATATACCAGTCTTATGAGGATTAAAGTCAGGGAAATGCTTGGGTTTCATATGCACAGGGGCCTACTTCATCAGAGTTTGTTTTCATGGAGGATCCTTCTCTGTTCTGTCTACAGGCCTGGCCTTTGAAAGGGCAAGCTTATTTATATTCAGACTTCTCAAGGATATTCTAGGATGGTAATAGCCTATATTAGAGATTATTGGATGCTTGGTGCTGGGATAGAGGCATCTCTCCCTTCAAAGCATTGCTGTCAAGAATATTTTCCTTCCTCCATAAGGGTCTCGCCCTTAGTTCCCTAAAGGTGTAGGTAGCAACATTGATTTCTTATAATGCACAAGTGCAAGGGATGTCTTCGACAGCCTGTCTGGATGTGGTTTGATTCTTTAGATCAAATGAAACATGACTGGCTTCCATTGTGTCTAGTAGGGCTCCCTTGGAATCTGAATCAGGTCCCAAGGACTATGTTAATGCTAGCCTATGAACCCTTGAAAGGAACATCCTTAAAAGATGCATCCCTTAAGATGATGATCCTTTTCAAAGGAAAGGCCACGATTCATCCATTGTTGTCCTTTCTACCCTAAATAGTCTCTCAGTTTTAGTTTAATCAGGTTATTTCTCCTCCAAAGTTAAATTGTCAAGGAATTTAGGTTGGAAAAGGGATCTACCCTACTTGAATATTTGCAAATGGTGCTGGTTATCGAAAGGTCACGAATCCCTTTCATAGGTTCGACAGAATGTTTGTCCTGTTTTGTGGACTATGAAAAAGGCAGATGATATCCAAGGAATCCATTGTGAGTTGAATAAAGGAAGTGATAACTTCTGCCTACATAGGATATAGGTTGCAGGTTTGGGAAGGACTGAAGGTGTATTCTACTAGAGTTCAGGCCTCTTCATGAGTAGATTGGAGGTGGTTTTGCCAGAAAACATATGCAAGGCAGCTACTTGGGCTTCTTTCCTTCCTAAACACTACAGGTTGGATATGCAAGCCAAGAAAGACACATCCTTTAAAGATGGTACCCTGAAAACTATCTTGGCTTTCTCTGACTCAGTCTAATTACAGCTTGGGTATGTCCCATGCATCTGGATTAGATGACAGAATGAAAAAGAAGATGAAATTTAAAGCATACCTGTTAATGAGTCCTTCTCGACAGTCCAAAATCCACTCAGAAGCCAAGATAGCATGTAAGACTCTGCTGTATGATGAAGTAAGGGAAAAAAGATGGAAGTAGTAGCTGCAAATATTACTCAGTCGATCAGCTCTTGGTTCTCAGGGTTGTCCTTTCTTCAATTTAGGATGTCTTTCCCGAGGGAAGAAGATAGCAGATGAAAACCTAGGTTATTATTATTTGGAAAATTATATGTAAATTTTTTTAGTAACTTTTATAAAAGTATATTGATGCACCAGGCTATATGGTGAGATGATGTCAGCACGAAAGCTTGTTTTGATTCCATCTAATGGTAGAAATGCATAAATTATGCATCCCATGCATCTGGACTGGTCTAGCAAGACTCAAGGAAATTTAGAACCCAATATTCAGTGGCAGCAGCTAGCCACCTTAGCAGTGCTAGCTGCTGCCACTGAATATTGGGTTCTAAATTCTGAACTTCAGACTTGGATATTCAAGGCTGGGGCCATATCCGGGCCCTGGCATTGAATATCCGGATTGCCCAGATTGCGATGAAGCTAACCAGACAGCAGAGATATTCAGCCGCTGCCTAGTTAGCGTCTGTGGTGAAAGTTGGGCCAACCTTTATTGCATCTGACTTTTGCCACATTCCGATAACCAGGCAGCAGCTCATTGTCATCACTGCCCAGTTATTGCTGGGTGCTGCCCTCAGAATGTCCTGTTACTAGCCAGCTAGCATAGGGGCATGCAAAGGAGGCACCCACAGATATCCCAGCCCAAGGGGATTAACATAAGAACATAACATAAGAAATGCCATACTAGGTCAGACCAAGGTCCATCAAGCCCAGTATCCTGTTTCCAAGAGTGGCCAATCCAGGTCACAAGTACCTGGCAGTTTCCCAAAAAAACACACAGGTTCCACATTGCTTGTACTGGGGCAAGCATGGATTTCCCGGGCTCTCTTTAATGGTTTATGGACCTTTCCTCCAGGAACTTGTACAAAACCTTTTTAAATCCAGCTGCACTAATAGCTTTTACTACATCTTCTGGTAACGAATTAGAGTTTGATTACGCATTGAGTGAAAAAATATTTTCTCTTATTAGTCTTAGACTGGTTACACTGTAGCTTCATTGTATGTCCCCTAGTCTTTCTACTTTTGATGGCATAAACAATTGATCTACGTTTACCCATTCCACTCCATTCATTAATTTATAGACCTCTTATCATATCTCCTGTAAGTGTGGGTTACTCCTTTCCCAGCACTATATACCACTTACCCTCGGGACGCCCGTTAATCCCCTGGGCTGGGGAACCACCTTACCTTCTCTGTCTGGAATTCCAGGGGAACAAACACACACACACTCGCATATAAGTAGTATGTAAGTTTATTCCACAGGTTAGAGGGGCTGTCTGTCTTTTATACATGAACAAAAACATATACATACATCATCAACTCATCCCCTGAGGCCCACCACAGCTTATCAGTAACTTCACAGATGTTAGTCATTTCCTTGCAGAACAATCAATTTGTCTTAGCACAGCACATTCCTTTCCATATATAGATATGTACAGGATTCCCATTTTCCCCTGCGGGCCTCCTAGTCCTCCTGTACACACACTTTAAGTCTTATTTTCCCCTATCAAGCCCCCCTTTGGGCCTGCATAGGCCCACTATAAGAACAGCCGAACAGTCTTCTGAAGGACAGTTAAGCAGACATTATTAACTGGAGGTCGATGGTGGCGTGCTCAGGTACATCAGCCACCGTGGAAACAGTTGTATAAGAGTACATAAAAGTGGTGGAGCTCTGCAGGGACTTCCGACAACAGCCAAGGACAAATGAAAATATACAACAAAAAAGAACAAGAATTATAAAACCGCTCAATAGGGCAATAATCAGTCCTTTAAGACCACCCCCCAACCCGCCAAACCATTTTACAACATCACCCCATATGTTACCGAAATCAATACTGCCCTTGAAATCGGCCATATTCAAATCAGATAAGGTCTTAATCTTTTTCATGGCATCTAAGACAAAAATCGTGTGGTTTGCTATAATAGTACAACAATTAGTTTCATTTTAAAAAGGTACGAGCCCCGCCCTCAGCTGCTAGTAAGAGATCTAAAGCTCTACGATTTTGTAAAGTCATCTGAGTATTCTGTTCCAGGGATTCGGCAAGTTTAGAAATAGATTCTGTTACTGACCTCGTTTGTATATGTAACAAGCATTGTAATCTTCAAATTGCCATACCTAATTCAGTGGTGATAGCAGGGGTTTGGAAAACTGGGATCCAGGAAGTATAGCTAAGGGCATCCAAGCGAACTTTGGTCAAAGGATAAGTAGTATTAATATATTGATACGAAGCTTGAATAGCCTCATCTTCAGGATTATCAGGTGACCAAAGATTTGCATTCCTTTTCTTTCTTTACCATGGGTCACATTCAAAGGTATTAGAGCCAAATAAGGAGTTATTTTAACTAACGCACAAGGTAGCAAAGACGTGTTAATTTGTTGATAAATCATCTCCCCACACAACCAATAATGACCCACCACAGCGAAGAGGTCTGTGCCAGTGGTCCATATGCGACTCATATTATGCCCATCAAACCACTTCAGAAAAGGACTTCCCACAGTGGAGGAGATGAGGTTCTTTCTTAAACTGGGCATTGGTAGATAGCATGAAGTATATGGGGATTCATTTTGGGACCCCTGCGTCACTACAGCTGAACCATCATGGTAAATGGGACCAACTCCCACATACCAGCGGAAGTCAGATCCATTAAACACTACCGGGCTCTTTGTAATATTTCTCCAATCATTTTTCATATTGGAGGGGTCCATATTACCGGATTGATTATACCAATTTATCATGACTGAATTATTAATAAAATGAAAAGACCCATTAAACACATTATACGACAGGTTACACCTGTGTGAAAAAGCAATGGATGCATTTGTTATCAAACATAGATCAAATATCATATTTGGGTCAGCATATACACGCAAAGGATCATGTATCATATTCATCATATACCACATCTGGGAACAATTGAAAGATTCATAACAACTGGCAGAAAAATTATCTACACAAGCAAGTTGTCCCGCATACTCATTTAAGGGAACCTTTGAAACGTGTACCGGAGCATATGCTACACCCTTTGGTAAAGGAGTACAGATAATGCAGTCAGTTAAGTTCATCAGACTAATAATCTCCAAAACAGAGGATTTCCACAAATTTGGAGAGAGGAGTTCTCGCTTAGTCCGGCGAGAACTATTGAGAGATACCTGAATCCAAGTTGCATTGTTCTCTGTCCGATGTGCCTGCGTCCAAGGTCTTTCGTTTGTAAAATAATATATAGTCAGCACAATGACAACCGAGATCAATAACAAGCAGAACAGAGCCAGCCAGGCAGACCTCATGGCTGGGGTGAGTCAGGCGTCTTCCAGGAATCCTCCGATGCACTCTTAACACGTGAGGCGTGTACCCAGGTCGGATGCTTATCAGTTGGCACGGCTGTGCGAGTAACTGCAATAATCTCCTCTGGATCTCCAAACGGCGGGTCCCACTGGCCCTTCTTATGAAACAGCTTTACCAGCACACGGTCTCCCAGGCGGAACGGGTGCGTCGGTTCTGCAGAAGGAAAAGGAAAAGCATTATACACTTGTTCAGACACCGTGCACAAATATTTAGCTAACTGTGTGGCATATTCTTCCTGTGCTAGCAGCAAGTCACCCGCCATTATCACCGTTGCCTCGGGCCATTTCCAGGGTAAGGGGAAGGGTCGTCCCATCAGAATTTCAAAAGAAGAGAATCCAGATGCCCCTGGGGTCAGCCTAATCTCTGCCAATACAGCCGGTAAATACACTGGCCTCCTTCCTGGGGCGTGTTGTGTAGCCTTTTTAAATTTTTCTTTAATTGTTCGATTCATTCGTTCTACTATCCCTGACGACTGTGGGTGATATGGGACATGAAATTTCCAATCAATGGCAAACATCTGAGTAATCTATTGTAACACCTTAGAGGTGAACGCTGGTCCCTGATCAGAATCTATAGAAAGGGGACACCCAAAGCGGGGGGATAACTTCCTTATAGAGAATTTTGGCTACTGTTCTAGCATCTTCCCTAGTCGTGGGAAAAACCTCTGGCCACTTTGAAAACCTATCTACAATGACCAACAAATACTTATAGCCCCCCTATCGATCGTGGCATACATGTGAAATCTATTTGCAGGGCCTGGAACAGGCCTTGGGGTGGGGGTAAATGTTGTAATTGTCCTATTGCTCTTCCCTTCTGAACATTATTCCTAGCACATACTAAACATTGACTCAGTTGTGATTCTACTAAATGAGGCAAATCTCTGCAAACAAATATTTCTTGTAACTCCTTAAGAACCGTCTTCCTATTTTTATGCCCTACCCCATGTACATGACCAATTAAGAGAGGGGCTGCCACTTTCGGTAGCCCTCTTCGCCCTCCCCCCCCCCCTTTTTCCTGCCAAATCTGTGCTGAACTTAAACTCATATTATGTTGTTCCCAATACATAATGTCCTCGGGATCTGCAGCAGCCTGCAAGTGGTGCAGGGGGAAAGAATGCTCAAGAGGGGAAACATAATATTCAGACAATGGAGGATCAGGCAAATAAGAAACTGTCGGCATGCCCTGAGACATATTATTACTACATAAAAGTTCAATTTGGGCTTGTGCACACTGTTTGGCTGCAAGATCAGCTAAAGCATTGCCTTGAGAGGCAATAGAAGTATCATATCTGTGGGCGGCACATTTAATAACAGCGACTTCTTTGGGTTTACATAAGGCGGCCAGCAATTCATTAACCAGTTGTGCATGAGAAATTGGTTTACCGTCTGCCATCTTCCAACCCCTACGTCCCCATAAGAGGCCAAAATCATGCACCACCCCAAAGGCATACCTGGAATCTGTATAAATGTTAACACATTTATCAGCAAATAATTCACAGGCTCTAGTAAGCGCTACCAATTCTGCCGCTTGTGCAGAGCCATAAGGTAGTAACTAGGCTTCATGCTAAATATTTGGGAGTTCTACAATGGCATAAGAAGCAATGTAGGCGTTGTCTGCGGGACGAACACAGCTCCCGTCCACAAATATGTGTGGAGCATCCGGGAGCAGGGAGGGAGGACAAGTCAGGACGCACTGACGTCTCAAAGTTGATCAACTTTAAGCAATCATGTTCTTCTTGGGGCAACTCGGAGTCATCTACTGGGCGCATTAAGGCCTGTAAGGCCAGCATCGGGGTAAAGGCAGCGGATTGCTGTTTTAACAGACAACCCTTCAGTAGTTAAAATTATCTCATACCCACTAAGGTGCTGGGCTGTCATGTGTTGCATAGTGAGGTTCTTTAATACATTCAAAACAGAATGGGTAGAAAACAGGGTAGTCTCATGAGACAGAGTAATCGGGATAATCATCTGTATGGCAATAGCCGAAGCTGCCAGGGCTCGCAAACATGCAGGCATACCCTGTACCTGGAGGGGCAATTTTTTCAATAAATATGTGACTGGGCGCATTCCCCCCCCCCCCCCCCCCGTGATCTTGAGCCAAAATTGCTGCCATAGTTCCTCCTTCTTCCCTTACATATAAGTAAAACATTTTCCCATAGTCGGGTAGTCCAAGTGTAGGAGCTGAGATAAGCAGCTTTTTCAAAGTGGCAAATGCAGAAAGCATTTCTTGGTCCATTCAATAGATGCAGATCCTGGTAACTGCAAAGTAGCCCTTCGCAATATGGAATCCCAATAAGCACAGTCCGGGATTCAAGCGCGACAGAAGGATACTAATCCAAAGAAAGCCAGCATTTGTGTCACTGTTATTGGAGGAGATAATTTTATAATTGCCTGTATTCGGGTGGGAGAGAGCACCCGGTTTCCAGGGCACAGCACAAACCCCAAGTAGGTAACACGCTCGCAGCACCACTGGAGCTTTTTTAGAGAAGCCTTATGTCCATGGGAGGCTAAATGGCAGAGCAAGGATACAGAGTCGTTTTCACAATCTGTGATTGTTTTCGAACATAACAAATCGTCCATATACTGGAGAAGGGTGGAGGAACAAGGCGGATGCCACATTTCAATTGATGCCTTAAGAACAAGAGAATACGCCGCCGGGGAATCAATGTATCCCTGCGGCAGGCGAGTCCAGGTATATTGTTTGCCTGCATGGGTGAAAGCCATAAGAGGCTGCGTGTTGGGGTCCAGTGGTACACTAAAAAAAGGCATTAGCTAAATTAGCGGGACAACCAGCGGGACAATGAGCTGATTTACGGCCCATAAATCCTGGGTAAAACGGAACCCATCCTCCTTAGGGACGGGATTCACTGGAGTATTATAAGGAGAAACAGTAGGAACTACGATACCTGCTGCGACAAAATCCTGAATCATGGACTGCAAAGCAGTTTCCTTAGGGCCAGACAAAGGGTACTGTCGGATACAAACGACAGTTTGAGGATCCTTCAAACGTGCTATGTATGGCGTACAGGGGACCAATCCGGCGTCAGATGGAGGTGGCCCAGAGTTTAGGAGGAACCTTAGACAACCCATGCGCCTCTGTAGAAATCATATTCAATAAAAAGGGAGAGTGCAGAGCAAAAGAGCCATCCGAATTACTAATAGTTACTGCTTCTAGGCGACACAACAGGTCCTGCCCCAGGAGACTCACTGGACAAGAGGGAATAATCGTAAATGAATGTGTAAAAAGAACAGTATTATTACCAAGCACGGAGACAGACAACGGGGGTGTAATCCACGTGGGGGTAGAGGTTCCATTTATCCCAACTGAGGCAGGACCTGGCATTAAGGGTTCCCTACAAACAGAGGCATGCAACATAGAGAAAGTTGCTCCCGTATCAATTACAAAGGAGACTTGCTGGCCATTAATGCACAACGTACAACAAGGGGGCTCCTTCCATCCACCCGTTAACTGAACCCAGATCGGAACCGTTGCCTCAGGGCAGCCCTATGGGCGTTGCGGGGGCTGTTGCCATGTAATAGGGATAACAGGGGTTGCGGGGCTACTAGATGGGGGAGGGACTGGTGCCGACGGCGTCACGGGGGGGGGGGGGGGCAAAGCCCACCCCCCTTGAGTTGGCCCGGGGCCGCTACCTGCTGCGTAAGGGCACTCATTTTTCCAATGTCCTGGTTGCTTACAATGAAAACAAATCTGATTCCTAGATATTCCCTGCCTTACTTCTCGTCCACCACCCCTTCTGCCTCGAAATCGGCCCCGCTGTCCCCTCCACCCCCGAGATTGCGACCACTGAGGCCCAGGAGGTTGATACCCCTCAGGGTAGGATTGCTGGCAACCAGTGTCCTGATGCCAAGCATGAGAAATTTTACCATTTTTAACATCCATATCTGCAAAGCATCCCGCTGCTTCCTTCGTTAGTATTACCTTCTCCAATTCTGCCGGAGTCATGCTAAACCAAGCATCTATCATTCGCTTACATGCTACAGTCACTTCGGGGCGCATAGCCCAAAAAACGTCTGAATATACATCGAAGCCATCAGGCCTTCCTGTGATAAACCTGCCTCCTCCTACCAACACTTATGAAACCTTTGCAGAAACTGTGAAACTCCTTCCCCTGGTTCCTGCACGCATGCAATAGACGCAGCAAGATTCTGTTTCGCCCCAAATAAACGCTCAAACTCTCCTAACACTTTGTTCCACATCTTTTTTTATCACCTCAGGATATCGGAGGGGGTATTTAGAATCATCCAGCGTCTCATAAGGGTTCGCCAGTGACTTAACTCTAGAAAAATCAAATGGGGTTTCTTCATCATACCCCAGGACACCCTCAATAATGAGGCGGTAGTCCTGCGCCGTACACTGCAACCCGCGAATTTTACGTTGCAAGTAGTGCACAGTGGCAGCTGGCATTTTCATAGGGTTCGGGGAATGCTGTAAAATAGAAGAAAGGATGGCGGGATCCAGGGGCTTAATAAACTGGTTACCAATAGTTAAAGGGTACTGGGTATATATATGGCCCTTAGAGGTAGGGTCTCCTGTCACTCTATCACTATTAAGAATCTTATAAAAGGGGTTATGAGGGCTAGGCCTTTCCCTATGAGCTCTAGCCTTACTCTGATCCTGATGCTCCTCCCGATCTTCCGCTGTCGGCATCGGAAGAGGGGAATTAGGGGGGGTAATGAGGGACTCTGGCGGGACGGAAGGGGAAGCCCCAGACCCCGCTGGCATCTCCAAACCTCCGGCAGAGGCCTCCTGGGATATTTGACACACTTTACGAGACACATTCCCCCTGGGTGCGTTCCGATCAGCAGGGGTGGGCCCTGATCTCGGGTGAAAAGGTAGGGCAACTGACGGCAGTGAAGGTGGAACATCAGGCTCCTTCACCATACCGCGTACAGCCTCATAAGTAGTGCATATCTGACGAAACATTTTATCTATGGGCAGTTCCTGGTGGGAGGGGGCACGCTTCGCCATTACTACCGGGGGGTGCGCGGTAGAAGCAGCCACCGCCAGAACAATGTCCTCTAATGAATCGGTCTCTGGCTGGCTTTACGACGGCGGCCGATCCAACCAGGGAGGGGTAAATGGGCTGATACGGCGGAGGGGCCGTGGGCACCCGGGAGGAGGACACCTGGGGTTGGGGTGATTTCGGAGGCAGTTCCCGGGGCGAGTCAAGCACCGGTTGGTGCTGACCAATATAATAAGGAGCCAGTTGTATCCATACAGTACCACATTCCTTCATATAAGATTTTGGCCATTTCAGGTCTCCAGAATAAAAGGGAAAAGCTTTCTTATCCCCCAGACACAATCCCCAAATCATATCTAAATGCCAGGAAGAGAAGCTACCCTCCCTGGGAAAAGGATTTGAGCTACGTAAACCTTCTGTCCACCCCGTCTTATTATCCACCCAGGGATTAGTATAATAACTCCCTGCCACTCTGTCTATGTATTCCTTCGGCGTCTCCCCATCTATCGGGGGTGCGCTGGGATGCGGCGAGAATAGGATGCCTTCTTAGCTGCAGTTTTAAACCTTATCACAACATTTGGCTGCGCATGCACTCCTGCAGATTCTGGACCGGTCCCCTTATCTTGGGACCCCATCCTCTAATTAATATCCAACAATCGCACGCTTGGCCACTTGCTTTCTGCCAACAACCGTCACTAGCGCTATCGCTTCAGGCTGAGGCAGGGGCATCTTGCCAAGCTCACACAATCACACAAGCCACAGAGAAGGAAAAGGGTATTACCACGGACCCAGCGGGATGTCCCCGTTAAGCATAGCGCTACCAAAGCGCATTCTCGAGACGAGCTACCAAAGCTACGTCAATTTAGGAAGTCGGGGAAATCCCAGTGCAACGGGGAAATCCCACTTTCTGACACCAAATTGTAAGTGTGGGTTACTCCTTTCCCAGCACTATATACCACTTACCCTCGGGACGCCCGCTAATCCCCTGGGCCGGGGAACCACCTTACCTTCTCTGTCTGGAATTCCAGGGGAACAAACACACACACTCGCATATAAGTAGTATGTAAGTTTATTCCACCGGTTAGAGGGGCTGTCTGTCTTTTATACATGAACAAAAACATATACATACGCCATCAACTCATCCCCTGAGGCCCACCACAGCTTATCAGTAACTTCACAGATGTTAGTCGTTTCCTTGCAGAACAATCAATTTGTCTTAGCACAGCACATTCCTTTCCATATATAGATATGTACAGGATTCCCATTTTCCCCTGCGGGCCTCCTAGTCCTCCTGTACACACACTTTAAGTCTTATTTTCCCCTATCATCTCCCCTCAGCCGTTTCTTTTTCAGGTTGTCCTAACCTTTTAAGCCTCTCTTCATAGAGGTATCCTTCCATCCCCTTTACCATTTTGGTGGCTCTTCTCTGTGCCTTTTCTAATTCCACTATATCCTTTTTAAGATACAGTGACCAGAATTTCAGCAATTAAAGCGGTTAGCTTGTCCACAAACTGCATTAATTCCTTTAAATATTGAGCCCTTACATTTTACAATTTCTGGGGTTTTTATACTTTAGCGGAAATGGGATCAGAAATTCTTGAGATTGTACAATGGGCAAGTCTTCTAATTTTATCCATTTCATCTTTAATCTGTTTCATTATCTTTTTTTAATGAAGTTAGCTGCAGCAGATGACAGTCTTTAATCCAGTGTTTCTCAATTTAGTTCTTGGCGCACATCTAGTTAGTCAGATTCTCAGGATTCCCACAATGAATATGCATTGTATGAAAATCTGTCCCATACATATTCATTGTGGGATTCCTGAAAACCTAACTGGCTAGGTGTGTCCTGAGGTCTGGGTTGAGAACCACTAATTTAATCTTCCAGATGGTTTGTTTTAGGACTAGAACACCACAGTTATTATACTGGAATTTTGTCAATTTGTTTATGCATGCAACTCGTATTACAAGAAATCCTAAGATACTTTAAATTATCAACTAATTTAGTTGAAAAATATCTGCCTTATATCATTGGAAGACTAATAAAATTAGATACTGGAGTGGGTGGTTGAGAGGAACATTGCAAAGGATTTAAAGTGGCGGTATCCTCTTTGACCCACACAATATTTAAAGAAACCAAATATAGCTCTAAGTAGTACTCAAAGAAAAGCAAAAATGTCAACAATAACATCCAGAGGAAAGAATAGCACGTGGTATATAAAGGGGATTTTGGTCTTACTCTGAGTGAAATCTCTCTCAGCCTGGCTTTCCGTGTATTTTTTAAAATTCCTGTCATAACTTTTGAAATTAATTCATATACCAGATTCATACTGAGCATGCGCAGCGAATGAGAGACGTGGATATCGTGGAAAAGCACATCATTCAAGCACGAGCACGAGCCACTGCTGAAGAAGAAAGGGCCCTAAACATGCAGATGGAAGACGCTGGCGAGAGATTCGCTAACATTAAGCTTCCTCCAGGTATATATTCCAGAAAAATCAAAATAAACATCAATATGTACAAGTTCACTCATTTTCCCTCACTGTACGCTACCATTTTAGGTGAATCTCTGGTCACCAGCATAAACGATATTTTGCAATGTGATAGATGAGATGGAAGCAATCTTTCAAAATGCTGTTGCATCATTCAGATCCTGCTACATTCATAAATTCAGCCAATATTAATGCAGACGTTCTATATAAAAATATATACATGCAAGCATATTTCATTACTGCCACTGTAAGGAACTTTCTGATAGATAGCTACTGTATGTAGGCTCTCAGTTCAAATAAATTCCATTACAAGTCTACTGAATATAATACATTTATTGATTTTGCAGGAATGACCAACTAGTTGAGTTTAAGATGTTCACAATGAATATATATGAAATACTTGGATGCAATTATGTATATTTTGAATACGTAAATGGCAGATGATCCCTGAAATTTAGCAACAACTGATTTAGTTCACATCTCAAAAATGTATACATCTTAAATTCTTCGACTGGAATAAATCAATGGAAAACATTATCCCTCATGTACTATCTAATATTCCAACAACACATACAGGAACTCAAGAACACTAACAAATTTAAGATATCAGTACTGTTGCTGTTGTTAAAGTACCGTCTAGTCGATATTGACTTATGGTGACCCTGTAGGATAGTTGTCCTAAATTGTGTTTGGTCTTTGTCAGGTGGCTAATTGTTGATAGAGTAGCATCCATAGTTGCTTTTATTGTATTAATTCATCACATTGCTGGATTTATAGGTGGAAATGATAAATTATGAATTGAACTTTAATAAATATTGTAATAGTGCATATAGGTTAGAGCAGCAGTTCTCAACCTGTGGGTCGCGACCCCCACGGGGGTCGCCACAGGATTTAGCGGGGGTCGCCTCACTACGCCGTTTAAAAAAAAAAAAAAAAAAAAAAAAAAAGCGCATAAGTTGCTGCCGCTGCCGAGTCCGCTTCTCGGCAGCGGCAAACTCAGACTCCAATCTTCTGCAGCCGCGGCTCCCAGTCCCTGCCTCTTAGGGAATCGCGGCTGTGCCTGTAAAACTGTTGCGGAGCCTTCCTGCCTCTCGACGGGCTCCATGCAGCATTGTCCCACCTCCAAAGGAAGTTATTTACCACTTCCTTTGTAGGCAGGACAATGCTACACGGAGCCTGTTTAGAGACAGAAAGTTTCCGCAACGGTTTTACAAGTATAGCTGCGGTTCCCTAAGTAAGAGACAGGGAGCCGCGGCTGCAGAAGGAGGCAGACATGGGGAGAGGGGAGCAGGGAACCTGCAACGGGGCTGATATGGGGGAGAGGGGCTGACATGGACAGAGGGGGGGCTGAGATGGAGGGAGGGAGGGGGGCTGAGATGGAGGGAGGGAGGGAGGGAGGGGGGCTGAGATGGAGGGAGGGAGGGGGCTGACATGGACGGAGGGGGGCTGATATGGATGGATGGATGGAGGGAGGGAGGGAGGGGGACTGACATGGAAGGATGGAGAGAGGGGAGGGCTGACATGGAGGGATGGAGGGAGGGGGGCTGACATGGACAGGGGGGATGACATGGATGGATGGAGGGAGGGAGGGAGGGAGGGGGGCTGACATGGATGGATGGAGGGAGGGAGAGGGGGCTGACATGGACAAAGGGAAGAGACGGGGACGTACTGGACAGACGGGGGATTAATGCTGGGCAGAAGGGAGAGACAGTGCAGGTTAGGATTATAATGGGCAGATGTGGGGGCTAGGACTGGTAATGGGTTGATTAGGGAAGGCTAGGACTGGGAATGGACTGATCAAGGGGGGTTGGGACTGGTAATGGACTGATGGGGGGCTAGCATTGGAAATGAGCTGATCGTGGAGGTTAGGATTGGAAATGGGCTGATGGTGGGGGTAGGACTGGTAATGGGCTGATTAGGGGAGCCTAGCACTGGGAATGGGGTTGAGGAGGGACTAGCACTGGAAATGAGCTGATTAGGGGAGGCTAGCACTGGTAATGGGATTGAGGAGGGACTAGCACTGGAAATGAGCTGATTAGGGGAGGCTAGGACTGCGATGCAGGCTCTGTACCGGGTGCCTCCGTCCCCGGGGTTTCGGCAGCACCAGCTTCCACATCGGTCCATTGTGGTGGAATCGGCGCTGAGGAAGGCCGGAAGCAAGGAGAAGTATGCTTCTCGCCCTCCAGGCCGCACCTCGAAGACACTAGATACTCTAGGACGTCAAGCCTTCCAAACGTCTATGCTGGCGGCCAGAATTATTTCATATATATTTTATATGAGTCTGTCGCTTCGGGAGGTCACCGAGAGGTTGTCTCGGTTATCCCCCTTCGTATCTGCAACCAAGGCCTTTGAATATTCCCTGCTTCTTTATCACTGCAGGAATATCTCTGGATTCCTTTCTCGTGCTTCTCTGGACTCCTTCCGGTCGGTCAGCAGAGCCTCTGCTGTTGCCATTAGAGCACGCCGTACAGCATGGTTGCAGGCGTCCGAGTTGTGTAGACGGGCACAGCACAACCTGGGTAATTCTCCCTGCGACGGAGATCACCTCTTCAATAGCGAAGCCTTACGTCAGGTCGCACAGTGCTTCGCTAACCTTCCCAGAGTTAGCAGCCAGCCTAGGGCCCGGCTCCCCCCCCGGCGGTGGTAAACGCCTCTCCAGACCCCCCTTCCCTAGGAAGAGGAAATGTCAGCCCTCCGCCCACCATCCAGGCGCGCCCAAGCAAGGGACCTCTCACCCCGGGTTGATGTCCCCGGGCCTGCGCCAGGACTCTCATACTAAGCATTTTTAGGCTTAGGTGGGCAGCTGCCTGCACTTAACCTCCTTACCAGAAGTTTAAAATCGAGCTCTACTCTGGGGCTCGTTCAGTTGACAAATGGTTCGGGGACTTATCTAGGGGTTCAGGTATTCTCCTCCGTGGGAAAGGGAGACCACCTTACTCCGTGATAGCTATGGCCCACGGTCACCCTACTTACTCTTCGGTACGTCCCCGAACCCCTCTCAGCCAGTGTTCCCTTGCTGATTGCTTCCGTACCGGAATTCCCCTTCCAGCCACTATAGTCCCCCAATACTTACCAGGGACTATACCCTCATGTCCCCCGATTGTGCGGGGGACGAGTTCTGCGTGCAGGTCCTGGGGACACATATAGGGCCTCCAAACCCCTGAGGCGTTCTACCGGACGGATGTTATCCTCCGTCCCCCACGCTACCACGCTCTTAGCTCGCCGATCTGCCCTTGCCCTCCGGAAAAGATCCCTCCTCTGACGGATCTTGAGGCCACCTCTCCAGGTGGACGTTCTGGGGATTGATGGCAGATCCGCCTTACCAGGGTGCTGCTCATGGAGGTGGGCCCCCCGGCGTACCTGCGTTAGTACCGGAGGGGGCGTCCCCATGTCCACCGGCTTAGATATACTAGATATCACCTGCTTGATAGGCGCCTATTGGGGGATGCCCACAGTACCTGTGTTCTACCGCCTTTTTCCCCCTATGGCCGGGACTCACCCCCCCCCGGGGGTCCGGCCAGTCCGCCTGCCTATTCCTCGATTGGCCCGCGGACTGGTGGTACCCTACTGCTGTGAAGTCAACAGCTCCTTTTTTCAGTTAGGTCCTCCTCCCGGAGGTCCGGACCCTTGTCTCCCTATCTCTCGCTAGGGCAGACTGTGTACTCCTTCTGCTCCGGGGTACACCTCTACTCTTCTCCGGGATAGGCTCTCTAGTTCGGCCTGTCTTCCACTGTTAGTCCTCTGAGTTATGGACTCTACTCCTAAGGGAGTGCTCAGCTTGCATTAAGCCTCCTGGAAGACCTGCCGTCCTTCTCCTGACCCAGCTGACGCCTGGATCTCATGGCCTTCCGGATTTGGAACTTCCTCCTCGCTGTGGTGAAGTTTCCTTGATGACCTCGCTACTGCGTCTACAGTGCCTTCATCACAGGACTACTTCCGACAACCCGGTGGGTAAGCTATACAGGGTTCTAAACCATTAATTCTTTAAAACTTAATGGCCGGTAAGCTCTATATGGTACTAGGTCATTTACTCATTAAATGCTTAATGATACTCTTCATGCACCCCTCTGACTACTCTCCCGTAGCCTGGGTTTTTTTTTGCTGTATCTTAATGGTACCTGTTCTGCACTCTAAAGACTTTCCTCTGTAGTCTTTAGATTCGCTGTTCCTCTACAGCTTCCTCTATTCAACTCCTGCCCTCCATCCCTCAGGGGATGCCGGGGATTCAGGTTGGGCAAATGCCATCCCGTCCTGGGCTGCGCTTATGGGATCTCCCCGGGCATCCTTAGCTAGGGAGTCCCCACGTGTGAAGACTCATTCCTGCTTGTTCCTGGAGATAGCACAGTTACTTACCTGTAACAGGTGATCTCCGGAACAGCAGGAATTAGTCTTCACAACCCGCCCACCTCCCCTAGGAGTTGTATCTCTATTTTCTCTATTCCTTCCTCTCCTCTCCTTCTGGCTCAGCTATGAAACTCAACTGGGGAGAGGCAGTAGGAAGGGCGGGAAGCCACCACGCAGGCGCGGGGGATGCTCCCAAAGGCTTTCTGATTGGATGCTGGGGAGCATTCCCGTGCGGGCTCCGTCGGCGACGTCTCCCACGTGTGAAGACTAATTCCTGCTGTTCCGGAGATCACCTGTTACAGGTAAGTAACTGTGCTTTCTTGCCCGAAGACAGAGCCCAAAGGCTGATAAACTTGGCAAGTCAGTTTCTCAGCAGGTCACTGGTCTCCGCCAGACTCTGCCTGCGGCTTCTAGGCCACGTGGCTTCGACAGTTCATGTGACCCCCTATGCCCAGCTCCATATGAGGCCTGCACAGTGGTGCCTTCGGTCTCAGTGGTCACAAGCCACAGGCAGCCTCAGCGACAGGATAAGGGTGTCCAAACAATTTCTGAACTCCCTCACCTGGTGACTGCACCCATCCAATCTGCTGCAAGGGGTGCCTTTTCAGACTCCTGCTTTCACAGTGGTGTTGACCACGGACGCCTCCCTGCAAGGCTGGGGGGCTCATTGTCTGGACAAGTGCACCCAGGGCCTCTGGTCTCCTCGGGAGGCCACACAGCAGATCAATCTACTGGAACTCAGGGCTATTCGGTTAGCCCTCAAGACTTTCTCTCAAACACTAGCTCATCAGGCTGTCCTAGTTCAAACGGACAACCAAGTAGCCATGTTTTATGTGAACAAGCAGGGCGGAACTGGGTCCAGGCTCCTTTGTCAAGAGGCACAGGACCTTTGCTTGTTTGCTCTCAGGCACAACATGCTCCTCAAGGCAATGTATCTACCTGGACAGGACAACTACCTGGCAGACAGGTTGAGCAGGATTCTGCAGCCTCACGAGTGGCAGCTCCATCCTTTGGTGGTTCAGAAGATTTTCCTGAAATGGGGACTTCCATCCATAGATGTTTTTGCCAGTCCTCTGAACACACAGCTGCCAAAGTTCTGCTCCAGGCAACCACATCCTCTGCGGATAGCAGCAGATGCTTTTCTGATTCCCTGGTCTCAGGGCCTACTCTATGCGTTTCCTCCCATGCCCTTGGTGGCCCGAACTCTGTTCAAGATTCTTCAGGACAAGGCCTCAGTCCTGCTGGTGGCTCCCAGGTGGCCGAGACAGCCTTGGTTTCCACTTCTGCTTCTGTTGGCAGTGGATCCCCCACTGCCTCTGGGGTTGCAACCCGACCTTCTCTCTCAGGATCAGGGTTCCCTTCTGCACCCCAATCTCAAAGCTCTCAATTTGATGGCCTGGAGGCTGCAAGGGTAGTTTTGGCTCCCTGGGGCCTACCTCAGGAAGTTGAGGAGGTTGTCCTAGCCTCTAGGAAACAGTCCACTAGGAAAACCTATGCTCTGAAATGGAAAAGGTTTTCTGTGTGGTGTCAGCTACGTACAGAAGATCCTTTCTCCTGTGCTGTACCAGTAGTGCTTCAGTACTTACTGCACTTATCAAATCAGGGACTTAAGTCCAATTCTGTTCGGGTCCACCTCTCAGCTCTAGCAGCTCACCACTCACTGGTGGAAGGACATTCTCTGTCGGTTCACCCCTTGGTGTCCCGCTTTCTCAGAGGCTTGCTCTTGCTCAAGCCTCCAATCCGTCCTCCTGCTCCTGAGTGGGAGTTGAATGTGGTCTTGCAGCAACTGACTCTCCCACCTTTTGAGCCAATGGAAGACACTCTTCTTGGTAGCCCTAACCTCGGCTAGGCGAGTGAGCGAGCTTCAGGCACTGGTCTGTGACAGGCCTTACACCAGATTCTATAGGAACAGGGTAGTCCTCAGGACTCATCCTAAGTTCCTCCCAAAGGTTGTCTCCTCTTTCCACCTCAACCAGGAGGTGGTTCTTCCAACATTCTTCCCTAGGCCTCAGGCTGAAGCAGTTCTGCATACCCTGGACTGTAGGAGGGCCTTATCCTTCTACCTTCACCGTACGCAGGGACATAGAAGGGCTACTCAGCTCTTCATCTCTTTTGACCCTAATAATTTGGGGTTAGCTGTGTCCAAGCGTACCTTGTCAATCTGGGTGGCTGACTGTATCACCTGGGCTTACAGGGCGGCTAACCTTCCTTTGCAGGGTCGTGTCATGGCCCATCGTGTCAGGGCAATGGCTGCCTCAGTGGCTCATCTCCGCTCTGTACCGTTGGCAGACATCTGCAGGGCTGCTACTTGGTCTTCAAGTCAGACTTTTGCGGCCCATTACTGTCTGGAAAGGGAGTCCTGTAGGGACAGTGCTTTTGGCCAGGCAGTACTCCAGAATCTCTTTGAGGTTTAGGCAACTCCTTCCCTCTGTGGGGCTACTGGTGGAGGTTCTGTCAGTGAAAAGCCTTTCTTTGATGCTGGGACTAGAGGGAGTTCTCTTGTTCAGCTTGGGTTCCCTGGTAGCCCAGAGCTAGGGAGTCACTCATATGTGAAGACTGACTTCCTGCTTGGTCCTGGAGAAAGAGTAGTTACTCACCTGTAACAGGTGTTCTCCAGGAGCAGCAGGAATCAGTCCTCACAACCCTCCCTCCTAACCTGGGAGTTGCAGTTGTACATAGTTTATTTTTACATTTTTGTGTGCTGTTCTTAGCTATGTTATTTGACTGAGGTAAGATGGCACCTTTAGGTGGGAAGGGAACCGCGCATGCGTGCCTGCATTCCCAAAGGCTTTCATGGAAAGCTGGGGAAATGCTCCGCAAGGGCTCCATCAACGTCGATGTCACCCATATGTGAGGACTGATTCCTGCTGCTCCTGGAGAACACCTGTTACAGGTGAGTAAGTTCTCTTTCTGGAAGATCATCTTCCTAATTGCAATCACCTCCGCACGCCACATTAGTGAGCTTCTAATTCGGCGGGGCAGCTTCGTTTTCACAATTCTTTTCCGGGGTTAGGCTTGGTGGATCCCTGGGAGGGTACGCAGTATATTTAAAAAAAAAATAAAAAATGTCTTCAGTGCTTCAAGCATTGACAGGCAGAGCACTTTGGGGGAAGTTAGTCAGTCTTAAAGGGCAAGAGGTATACCCTAAATACCAGCTCGGGCAGGATGCCTTCTAGGCCACAGTGTTTGGTCTGTGGAACTAGAAGGGGAGCGGTGTCCGAGATGGGGGTATGTAGAGGCTGTGTCCAGGAAGCAGCCTTTATAGAGAGAACTAGAAGGAGGAATTGAGGGCCACAAAGGAGCCAGTTGGGACATGCCAGAGCCGAGGTCTCCCGCTGTGCCACTTCTAGAGCCGGTGGCGGGGCCTTCTTCCGCACTGGACTTTCCCTCTTCTCAAGTGTCTTTGCTGGGGGCATTGGCAGCGATCTTCTCGCTGGAATTTGTATCTCTGATCCAGCAGGCATTTGGGGGGACACAGAGGAGAGACGCAGCTGGTTCCATAGAGGGGGAACTGGGTGAAAAGAGGCTGGGGACACCTCTGAGTTCAGGAGCAATAGGAATTCCATCAAAGAGGGTCAGAACCGAAAGGAGCAGCCGGAACAGTCCGTTGCTTCAGAAGGCGTCTATTCGGCGGATCTGGAGCAGGACTTGGAGTTTGAGGACGACTTAGAGGAAGGAGAACTCACGGAACAGGAGAATCAAGCCCGAGTGGTCTGAGTTTTCAGGAGAGACGAATTGCAGGTGCTCATATCAGAGATGCTTAAGACGCTTAATATGCCGACAGGTGGTCCGTCGGAAGATACCACATTGAAGGACCCATTGTTGCAGGGTTTTAGAAAGACGCAGAAGGCCTTTCCGGTTCACAGAGTAATTAGGGAGATGATACAAGGTGAATGGGATATGCCTGAGGCTGGTCTGAAAGGGTCCAGAGTAATGTCTCGGCTCTACCCATTAGTAGAACAAGATCGAGAATTGTTTAGGTCCCCTAAGGTGGATGCAGCCGTCTCAGCAGTTACCAAGAAGACTACCATTCCTATAGAGAGTAGCGTGGCACTGAAGGATGCGCAGGACAGAAAACTGGATACCTTGTTGAAACAATGGTAAAAGGTGAATAGTGGAGTACCCCAGGGATCTGTACTGGGTCCGCTACTTTTTGACATTTTCATAAATGACCTGGAAAAGGGAATAACTAGTGAGGCTATCAAATTTGCAGACAACACAAAACTGTTTAAAGTTAAAAACCCAAGAGGATTGTGGAAAACTGCAGGAGGATCTGGATAAATTGGAAGACTGGGCATCCAAATGGCAGATGAAATTTAATGTGGACAAGGGCAAAGTTATGCATCTAGGAAAGAACAACCCACACTATGGTTACGCAATGCAAGGTTCCACATTGGGAACCACCACCCAGGAAAAAGATTTAGGAGTCATCGTGGATAACATGTTAAAACCCTCCGCCCAGTGCACAGCGGCGGCCAAGAAAGCAAATAGAATGCTAGGTATCATAAGGAAAGGAATGGAAAATAAAACAAAGGATATTATAATGCCTCTGTATCGTTCCATGGTACGACTGCACCTTGAATATTGTGTGCAATTCTGGTCGCTGTATCTTAAAAAGGTTATAGGCGATCTCCAGGAACAAGCAGGAATGTAGTGTTCACATACGGGTATTGTCAGTACCGACGGAGCCTGCGCGGGAATGCTCCCCAGCGTCCAATTAGAGAGCTTTTGGGAGCATCCCACAGTGCCTGCGTGCTGCCTTCCTGCCTTTCCCAACCGCCTCTCTCCAGTTCTTCGTTTTCCGCGGAGCCAGCAGATCGTTTTCCTGTCACCGCAGAAATTATCCCATCTTTTTCATTCTTTTTTGTGGTAGCTTCTGCCTTTCTCGACGCTATACCGGTACCGCTGGTTCTTTCTTTTAAAAAAAAAAATTGTAATCTTTTTCCTGGATTTTCCAGTCTTTTTTCTGTCAGGTGCCACGTGCCATTTTGGGCACTAGGCCCAACTTTTCCTTCACAATGGAAAAACTCACCTCGGGTTTTAAAAAGTGTTCCAAGTGTGGCGTTACTATCTCTGTCACCGACACCCACGAGTGGTGCCTTAAATGTTTAGGTCCTGACCAATCCATCTCGGAGTGTGTTGCCTGTGGGATGATGTCGAAGAGGGGTCTGCAAAACCGAGCTGCTAAGCTTAGCACCCTTTTTCCCTCCGATGCAGCATCCGTAGCATCGATGTCTTCCAGGGCTTCGTCTTCCTCCCATGGATCTCAGGTAACCAAATATAAATCTGGCTGGTCCTCAAAGGGTAGATCTCCTTCTAAGCATCGAGATGCCTCTGGCGTTGCCCTTGAGGGACTTGTACCAGCAAAATTGCCCCGGCGGGAGGCTTCGGCTTCCAAAGCACTATCGGGGCTCCAGGATGTTCTCGAGGCCTCAACCTCAGCAGAACTACTGGTGCCATGCTCTGGGGTACCGGCCGCTTCGTCCGGTACCGATACCCAGGCATCGGCAGCATCAATAGACCAGAGGTTCTTGGTTATTGAACGCAGTCTGGCAGCTCTCCTTGTAGCTACGTTGCCTTCGGGACCGCTTCAGACGGTTCAACCGGTATCGACACCGGTTCCGGCACGGATATTGATATCGGTACCGGTACCGACAGCATCGACATCGGCGACTGTGTTACCGACACCGAGTCATGCTGTTTCCTCCGGTATCTACAGATTGGAACCGGACCCCTCCGGTACCGACTTCGATCGATACCGGTATCGTGCTTTTCAAGAGCACCCGGACAGGAGATATTTTGAATCCTCTGAGTCTGAGGATTCTGATAGCTCTGTCGGTACCGGAGCACTTCTCTCTGAAGAGCCTTCCTCTCCTAAACGTGCGATGTCTCCTCCAGAGGATATATCCTTTCAGGATTTCATCCGGGAGGTGGCTAGAGGTCTTTCCATCACAGTGGCTCCTGAAATAGAACCCAGAGCAAAGGAGTTGGAGATTTTACAATATCCCAAAGCTCCCAAGGAGGCAGCTACTTTGCCTATTCATGAGATCTTGCATGATCTCATGTTAAGAATGTGGGAAACACCTCTTACCAACTCTCCCCATTCTCGTAGGCTTGATACCATGTATCGAGTACCTCCTTGTCCTGGATTCCAAAAAACTCAGTTAGCACACCACTCCATGGTGGTGGAATCAGCTATGAGAAGGATCAAGAGTGCAAAAAGACATGCATCTAATCCTCCAGGACGGGAATGTAGGACTCTTGATGCCTTTGGGCGTCGAACCTTCCAGGCCTCTATGCTTTCTGCCAGGATTAGTTCCTACATCTTATACATGGGCATGTTCCTTAAGGAGATTACAGGAGATCTAGAGCTTATGAGTCCTCTCCTTCCTGATGATAAGAGGCAAGATTATCTTACACTTGTCAAACATGCCCAAGATGTTTCTAAGTTCGTTAATCATGCAACTTTTGACTGCTTTGAGTGCATAAGCAGAACCTCCTGCCATTGCCATAGGTGTTCGTAGGATTGCCTGGCTCCAGGCATCTGACTTAGAACTCTGGGTACAGGACAAACTGGGGAATATACCTTGCACAGGCGAAAATCTCTTTGGCAAAAATTGGCAAGAGAAAGCTAATGAGCTGGATGCTGATAACACCACTTTGGATAGACTTTCCAAGGCTACAGCTGATCCTGCAAGGAGAAAATCCTACAATAAACCATTCTTCTCTAAAAAGAAGAGGTTTTACCCCTCCTATACCCAGCAGGGACATTCTACAGGTCAGTCTGCCCGAAAGGGACAGCAGTCACCAAAACAAAGAAAAACAAAGTCTGCTAAGCCTCAACCGGCCCAACAGACACAGGGGCTTTGACTCCCATCTAGAGAACTTGGCCTTCCTGGCCCTCAACGGGCCAGAGCCCTCCACCATTCCAGGAAGGTTATGTCATTTTGCCCCCAGATGGGAGCAGATAACAGCAGAAGAATGGACTCTCTCCATTGTAAAGGAGGGGTACAAGCTTCATTTCCTCAGCATGCCCCCTCCTACAGTTCTAAGAGGGTCAATTCTCAGACTTCACTCGAACATCAGTTAGGTCAAGAGGTCAATTTACTTCTTGCCCATGGGGCAATAGAAGACGTACCCATTTCCCAACAGGGTACAGGGTTTTACTCCCCCTATTTCCTTATTCCAAAGAAAACAGGGGGACATAGACCCATTCTAGACCTCAGAGAATTGAGCAAATTCCTGTTCAAAGAGAAGTTCAAGATGATTTCTCTAGGAACTCTTCTGCCATACCTTCAGAGTAAGGATTGGCTTTGTTCTCCAGATCTCAAGGATGTGTACACCCATGTTCTCATCCATCCAACTCACCGAAGATTCCTTCCGTTTCTATTTCAGGGGAAGCACTACCAGTACAGGGTTCTTCCTTTTGGCCTGGCCTCAGCACCAAGGGTGTTTACAAAATGCATGGCTGTAGTGGCAGCATTTCTTCGCACTCTAGGAATATTTGTCTTCCCCTACTTAGACAACTGGCTCATTCGAGCCCCATTAGAATCAGAGGCCAGAATTTCTCTATCTTGCACAATACGAATACTTCAGTATTTGGGCCTGGTCATAAACATCCCAAAATCCAACCTAACTCCGACTCAGTCTCTAGAGTTTATAGGAGCTATGCTGGATACCAGGAAAGCAAGGGCCTATCTTCCGCAGCCCCGCTGCCTTCGCATTGTGCAGTTAGCTTCCCAAGCAGTGTTAAAAACTCATCTCACTGCTCGGGAAATATTACAATTGCTAGGCCACATGGCATCTACCTTGCATGTGGTTCCCTATGCTCGCCTCCATATGAGAGCAGCCCAATGGACTCTATCCACTTAGTGGACTCAAGCATCAGGCTGCCTATCAGACAAAATAGCAAACTCAAGACGCCTTATTTTGTCCCTACAGTGGTGGCAATCAACCCAAAACCTGTTGGTGGGTTCCCCTTTCCAACAGCCCCCACCCCAGGTCACTCTAACAACAGATGCCTCACAGGTGGGTTGGGGAGCCCACCTGCAAGGTCTCTCTACCCAAGGCACCTGTACTCCACAGGAGACCCATCTACACATCAATCTCTTGGAACTCAGAGCAATCTTCCTTGCTCTTCGAGTGTTCCACACCCAGCTGAGCTACAAGACAGTCCTAATTCAGACGGACAATCAAGTAGCTATGTTCTATCTGAACAAGCAGGGAGGAACAGGCTCTCTGTCGCTTTGCAACGAAGCTTTGCGACTATGGGCCCTCGCCAGAGAGCATCAGATTCATCTCCTTGCGGTGTATCTGCCAGGCATTCAAAACTCCTGGGCAGACAGACTCAGTCGAGTTCTGCTTCCACACGAATGGTCTCTTCATGCAGACCAGGTAGCAAACATTTTCCAAATTTGGAGAACTCCGGACATAGACCTCTTTGCAAGTCCGTTGAATGCCAAACTTCCCCGATTCTGTTCCAGAATTCTGGCTCAGGGGTCTCAGGCCCCAGGGATGCTTTCCTCCTCCATTGGGGTCAGGACTTCCTATATGCCTTTCCACCCATTCCCCTAATTCCCAAAACCCTATTAAAGCTTCAGAGAGACAGAGGCCATATGATTCTCATAGCTCCACGTTGGCCATGGCAGGTGTGGTACCCTCTGCTCCTACATCTCTCTCAAGCTCCATCTCTGGAGTTGGGATCTGCTCCAGATCTCCTGTCTCAGGAGGACGGGATGTTGTGGCATCCCGATCCCCACTCTCTGCATCTCAGGGCCTGGTGACTGAGAGCTTAGACCTTCATGGTCTTAACCTGTCTCATCAAGTAAAAGATATCCTTTATGCTTCTAGGAAGTCTTCCACAAGATGCTCTTATGCTTTCAAGTGGAAGAGGTTTTCCATTTGGTGTTCGCAGAAGGGTCTTGACCCCCTGGCGATACCTCTGGAATCATTATTAGAGTATCTCCTTCATTTATCTAATGCAGGGCTTAAGACTAACTCAGTAAGAGTCCATTTAAGTGCTATTTCAGCTTCTTTCAAGCCTTTAAATGGACAACCTATTTCCTCTCATTCTCTCATAGTGAGATTTATGAGAGGTCTTCTTCTAACTAAGCCTCCCATTGGGCCACCACCGGTGGCATGGGACCTAAATCTGGTTCTTGGACAGCTCATGAAGCTGCCTTTTGAACCTCTAGCTACTACCTCCTTGAAATTCCTTTCCTGGAAGGTTGTCTTTCTCATTGCAATCAAATCAGCACGTCGCATCAGTGAGTTGCAAGCATTAGTGGCTGATCCTCCTTATACGAGGTTCCATCATGATAAGGTAGTCCTTAGGACTCATCCACACTTTATGCCAAAGGTGGTCTCACCTTTTCATTTAAACCAAGCAGTTTACCTGCCTGTATTTTTTCCAAGGCCTCATGCTTCAAATGCAGAAAGGAATCTTCATACCTTGGACTGTAAAAGAGCACTTGCTTTTTACTTACAAAGGACACAGCAACATAGGAAGTCCTCTCAACTCTTTGTTGCTTTTGATCCTTCTCATTTGGGACTTCCAGTCTCCAAGAGAACATTGTCCAATTGGATTGCAGTGTATTTTACCTATCAGAGTAAAAGCCTTTCTCTGGAAGGCCATGTCACAGCTCACAATGTGAGAGCCATGGCAGCCTCAATGGCTCATCTACACTCTGTGTCTATTGACGACATCTGTCGAGCAGCTACTTGGGCCTCGGTTCATACCTTCATAGCCCATTACTGCTTAGACAAGGACTCCCGCCAGGATGCCTTGTTTGGTCAGGCTGTTCTACGACACCTGTTCCATAATTGATCAACTCCTACCCACCATTCCCGGTAGAATGCCAGAGATCCATGGGGGGAAGTGGAGCCCTTTCACAGGGGCATGCAATTCCTGGGGTCTCTCCCTGGCATCTGTAGCTGGGGAGTCCCCATATGTGAAGACTACATTCCTGCTTGTTCCTGGAGATAGTATAGTTACTCACCTGTAACAGGTGATTTCCGGGAACAGCAGGAATTTAGTCTTCACAACCCACTCACCTCCCCTAGGAGTTGTATCTCTTCTCTTTTCTTTCCCTCTCTCTCTCTCTCAGCTTTAAAACTCAACTGGAGAGAGGCAGTTGGGAAAGGCGGGAAGGCAGCACGCAGGCGCTGTGGGATGCTCCCAAAAGCTTTCTAATTGGATGCTGGGGAGCGTTCCCGCGCAGGCTCCGTCGGTACCGACGATATCCATATGTGAAGACTAAATTCCTGCTGTTCCCGGAGATCACCTGTTACAGGTGAGTAACTATGCTTTATTAGAAAAGGTACAGAGAAGAGCCACCAAAATGGTAAAGGGGATGGAAGGCTACTCCTATGAAGAGAGGCTACAAAGGTTAGGCTCTTCAACCTGGAAAAGAGACGGCTGAGGGGAGATATGATAGAGGTCTATAAATTAATGAATGGAGTGGAACGGGTAAACGTAGATCGATTGTTTACGCTATCAGAATATAGAAAGACTAGGGGACATGTAATGAAGCTACAGGGTAAACTATTTAAGACAAATAAGAGAAAATATTTTTTCACTCAACGTGTAATCAAACTCTGGAATTTGTTACCGGAGGATGTAGTAAGGGCTGTTAGTGTAGCTGGGTTTAAAAAAGGTTTGGACAAGTTCCTGGAGGAAAGGTCCATAAACCATTATTAAAAAGGGACACAGGATATAAATGCTTGACCCATTACAAGCATTGTGGAACCTGTGTCTCTTGGGGATACTGCTAGGTACGTATGACCTAGATTGGCCACTGTTGGAAACAGGATACTGGGCTTGATGGACCTTGGTCTGGCCCAGTATGGCATATCTTATGTTCTTAGGTTTTTGACGTGAATGCACTGTCCATCCAAGTGGCCATTTGTTGAGCTTGGGTAGCAAGCGCCTGTCTTCGTTGATCTCAACGGCTTCAAGGAGAACAGATAGAGGAGGCGACCGCGGAGGCAGCCAGAATAGAGTCGGGGGCCGCTTACTTGGCCGATATTTATTATGATCTGGTTTGCGGTTTATCAAATAGTATGACATCTGCAGTAGCAGCCCGGCGGTATCTTTGGCTACGCAATTGGGTGGCAGATGGATCTTCCAAGTCAAGATTAAGTAAGCTTCCTTTCAGAGGAAAGCTACTTTTTGGGGAAGATTTGGATAAATTGGTGAAGGATTTAGGAGAATCCAAGGGCGATAGGTTCCCAGAGGACAAACAGAAGCAGGGTCGGTCGGCTCCAACAGCCAAGGGTCAGCAGAGAGACTTTCGTCGCTTTTGTACCTCAAGGTTTGGTCAAGTTCAAAGAGGGCATTTCCCTTATAAGAACCAGGGGTTTCAAGGCTTCCAAGGAGTGGGGGAGAGGCTTTGCTGCCTCCTCTTCCTCCAATCTCAGAAAGTCACAATGAAGCCAGGGAGACCCAGGGGGGACAGGTGCCTGTGGGATGTCGCCTGCGGGAGTTTTATCCTGCCTCGGTTCGAATCACATCTGATCAGTGGGTAGTAGAGGTCATCAGAGAAGGTTATGCGTTGGAATTTCAACGTCCGTTGACCAATTCTTTCGTGCAATCTCTGTGCAAAGTGTGCTCCAAGTACGAAGCTCTGTGAGAGACATTGGAAAGACTGCTCGCTATCAAGGCAGTGGTACCGGTACCCCCAGACCAATACGGTTGCGGTCGGTACTCCATATACTTCATAGTGCCAAAGAAAGAAGGTACCTATCGACCAATTTTGGATCTCAAGAAAGTAAATCGCTTTCTCCGAGTGTCCCATTTCTCCAGGACCAAGCAGGAAGTCAGTCCTCACATATGGGTGTCATCGGCACCGATGAAGCCCCAGCGGAGCATTTCCCCAGCTTTCCATGAAAGCCTTTGGGAATGCAGGCACGCATGCGCGGTTCCCTTCCCGCCTAAAGGTGCCATCTTACCTCAGTCTCTTTTTTTCCGTGAAGCTCACCGGACGTGTGTCCTGTCCTCCCGGTTAAAAGTAGATTTTTTCGGCGATTATCGCTATTTTTTCTTCCGGTTCGATGCCGGTTCCCCTCCCGCCGGGTTCGGTATGCCGGTATCGAGCCCGATTCTTCCTTTTCCGTTTTTGCCCTTTGTGGCTGGCGTTCATGCCCTTTTTTTCACTTTTTCCCTGGAAGGCCGGTCTTTTGACCTCGCGGGGACTCTTTTTTTCCCCGATGGCTTCCAGTGGTTTTAAAAAGTGTGATCGGTGTAAGAAATTAATGTCTCTCACCGACACACACGACTGCTGCCTTCGGTGCCTCGGCCCGGATCACAACCCTAAGTCGTGCGGGCCCTGTGGGAAGATGTCTTCCAAGGCACTCCGAAATCGACAGCAACAAAAAGAAAGGCTTTTCTCGGACTCAGCCTCCGGCCGGGCCCGGACCTCATCTGAGGCCTCGACATCTCGGGATTCCGATCCCGAACGCCGTCGAAGCTCCTCAGACAGGGGGTCCTCCGACCGGGAACGCAAGAGGAAGAAGTGGCTCGCGAGGGCATCGTCGTCGGAGGTCCCTGGCTCCTCGAGGGCCAGGTCTAAGACCCCCGACCGTCGCCCCGGGCCCGTGGATCACGAGAAGCCCGCAAAAGTTCCTCGTGTGGAACCGGAGTCTGCTGGACACATAAGCCCAGTAGTCCTCGAGGACTCTCCTCCCAGGGAGCCGACGTCAGGCCCGGCACCGCCGGGGCCCGAGTCGGTGGCTGCTGCGTCTCCCGAGCTGAATCTCAGGATGACAGCCTTGGACAGCAGACTGCCTTCATGGAGCAGCAGCGGGCACTGATGGCCAGCCTGTCTGGCGCATCTGCCCCGAACACCGGGACATCGACTTCGAAGTCGACCCCAGAGACCGAGCCGATACTCGAGTCCATCGTGGCTCGGAGTCGACCTCGGTCGCGGTCTCCCTCGACCTCCCGTTCGGGACTGAGGGCGTCGACGCCGGTGCCTCCGGCGTCGGGATGGGTGCTCCAGGGCCCCGCGGGGTCGGACCCTGACTCCTCCTCGGACGAGTCAGCTTGGGAGACAGAGGACGAAGAGTCTCCTGATACCTTCAAGACTCGGTGCGTCCTGTCGGACTCACCGCAGTCTGAGTCCCGGAGTAGATCCCCCCCCCCACCCCGGAGGATACTCGGTTCTCGGAGTTCGTCCGGGATATGGCCACCGCCTTGGCTATTCCTGCGGATCCCGAGGAGGAGCCTCGAGCTGAAGAGCTCGAGGCTCTACAGTATGACTCTCCTCCGAAGGAGGCCTTTACTGTCCTGGTTCCTCCGATGCTGGAACGGCTCTTCTTCCGTATGTGGGAGGCACCGGCCTCGCGCCGGTTCTCAGCAAGCGAGTCGACTCGATCTATCGACTCAGAAAGAGTCCTGGCTTTCAAAAGGCACAGCTACCACACCATTCTATGGTTGTGGAATCGGCCATGCATCGTCTGAAGAGCTAGAAGATGCACTCCGCGGTGCCCCCTGGCAGGGAGGCCTGAAACCTCGATGGCGTCGGTAGAAAGTGCTTCCAGGGCTAGATACTTGCTTGCCGTGTCCAGTCGTACCAGCTGTACATGGGCATGTACTTGCGGGACCTGGCCAAGGAGTTGGCCGGGTTCTCTGCTGGTCTCTCCGGGGAACCCTTACAGAGATTTAAGTCCTTGTCCTCGGGGATTCGGGACTGCTCGAAGTTCATGTCCCGTGCCGCCTACGATGGCTTTGAGGCTTCGGCCCGAGTTGCGGCAGCCGGCATCGCAGCTCGACGCCAGGCATGGCTGCAGTCATCGGACCTTGAGCCATGGGTTCAGGACAAGTTGGTCGATGTCCCTTGCCGAGGTGAAAACCTTTTTGGCAAGCCCATGACCGAGAAGGCCGCTCAGCTCGAAACTGAGCACCTCACACGGACAAGGCTGTCTAGAAAGACCTCTGCCCCTTCTCATAAAAAGAAGGGCTCGGGTAAAAAACCCTTTTACCCGAGGAAGGGCACTGCCTACAAACAGTACCTGTAATATCAGGCTGCCCAAGCTGCCCCCCAGGGTTAGCAAGACAAGGGGCAGGGTAATGGGCACCGTAGGCAGAGGACCCCCAAGCCTCCGGCCCCTGCTACCACTCCGCAGGGTGGGGGTTTTTGACTCCTTGAGCGTAGCCTCTCCTCCACTGCTCTCCCAACCCTGCACAGGAGGTCGCCTCACCCTCTTTGCCCACCAGTGGCCCCTTATCACCGGGGACAGTTGGGTGTTGGACATAGCCCACAGGGGCTATGCACTGCATTTTCACCAACTGCCTCCTCCTTACTTTCCAGGGGAGCCTCCAAGGCCTCCCCTACACACAGACCTTCTCCTTCAAGAGCTTCAAAGTCTGTTGGTGGACAGAGCGGTGGAGCCTGTGCCTCCCCACTTGCAAGGTCACGGTTTCTACTCCAGGTATTTCCTGGTGCCCAAAAGAACCGGTGGCCTTTGACCCATTCTGGACCTCAGGAACCTCAAGTTCCTAGAGAAGGAAAAGTTCAAGATGCTTACTCTTGGGACACTTCTGCCCTACCTCCAGCAGGGAGATTGGCTATGCTCCTTAGATCTAAAGGATGCGTACACTCACATCCTCATTCATCCAGACCACAGAAAGTACCTCAGGTTCATTGTGGGATGAAACCATTATCAGTACAGAGTGCTGCCTTTTGGCCTCACCTCCGCTCCCAGGGTCTTTACCAAATGCCTGGCAGTGGTGGCGGCCTACCTGAGAAATCAGGGAATCTTTGCCTTCCCCTATCTGGACGACTGGCTCATCAGGGGTCAGACATGCCAGGAGGCCAGACAAGCCACCCTCAGAACTATTGCTCTTCTTCAAAGCCTGGGGTTTGTCATAAACTTCGCAAAGTCCACATTGCTCCCCTCCCAGAACTTGGAGCTCATAGGAGCAAGGCTGGACTCTCTGCTGGTAAAGGCTTTCTTGCCAGAAGACAGGGCCCAAAGGTTGATAGCCTTGGCAAATCAGTTTCTCAGCAGGTCACTGGTCTTCGCCAGACTCTGCCTGAGGCTGCTTGGCCACATGGCTTCGACAGTACATGTGACCCCCAATGCCAGGCTCCATATCAGGCCTGCACAGTGGTGCCTTCGGACTCAGTGGTCACAGGCCACAGGCAGCCTCAGAGACAAAGTAAGGGTGTTCAGACAATTTCTGACCTCCCTCAACTGGTAGCTACATCCACCCAACTTGCTGAAGGGAGTGCCCTTTCAGATCCCTGGGCACACGGTGGTCCTGACCACCGACGCCTCCCTTCAGGGCTGGGGAGCTCATTGTCTAGACAAGTGCACCCAGGGCCTATGGTCTCCTTGGGAGGCAGCACAGCAGATCAATCTCCTGGAACTCAGGGCTATTCCCCTAGCTCTCAAAGCTTTCTCTCCTGCCCTGGCTCATCATTGTGTCCTGGTTCAGACAGACAACCAGGTGGCCATGTTTTATGTGAACAAACAGGGCGGGACTGGGTCCAGGCTCCTTTGTCGGGAAGCCCAAGACCTCTGTTCCTTTGCCCTAAAGCACAATATGCTCCTCCGGGCTGTCTATCTTCCAGTCCAGGACAATTACCTGGCCGACAGATTGAGCAGGATTCTGCAGCCTCACGAGTGGCAGCTCCATCCTATGGTAGTTCAGAAGATTTTCCTGAAATGGGGACTTCCAACCATAGATCTGTTTGCCAGTCCACTGAACAAACAGCTGCCCAGATTCTGTTCCAGACAACCACATCCTCTGCGACTAGCAGCAGATGCTTTTCTGATTCCCTGGTCTCCGGGCCTCCTGTATGCGTTTCCTCCCACGCCTTTGGTGGCCCGAACTCTCTTCAGGATTCTTCAGGACAAGGCCTCGGTCCTGCTGGTGGCTCCCAGGTGGCCGAGACAGCCTTGGTTTCCACTTCTTCAACTGGCGATGGATCCCCCACTGCCTCTGGAGTCGCAACCCGACCTTCTCTCACAGGAGCAGGGTTCCCTTCTGCACCCCAATCTCAAAGCTCTCAATTTGATGGCCTGGAGGCTGCAAGGGTAGTTTTGGCTCCCTGGGGCCTACCTCAGGAAGTTGAGGAGGTTGTCCTAGCCTCTAGGAAGCAATCCACTAGGAAAACCTATGCTCTCAAATGGAAAAGGTTTTCTCTCTGGTGTCAACTACGTACAGAGGATATTTTCTCCTGTACTGTACCAGTAGTGCTTCAGTACTTACTGCACTTATCCAATCAAGGACTTAAGTCCAATTCTGTTCGGGTCCACCTCTCAGCTCTATCAGCTCACCACTCACTGGTGGAGGGACATTCTCTGTCAGGTCACCCCTTGGTGTCCCGCTTTCTCAGGGGCTTGCTTTTGCTCAAGCCTCCAATCCGTCCTCCTGCCCCTGAGTGGGAGTTGAATGTGGTCTTACAGCAACTGACTCGCCCACCTTTTGAGCCGATGGCTACTTGTCCACTACGCTTCCTATCCTGGAAGACACTCTTCCTGATAGCCCTTACCTCGGCTAGGCGAGTGAGTGAGCTTCAGGCCCTGGTCTGTGATAGGCCTTACACCAGGATTTATAGGAACAGGGTAGTCCTCCGGACTCATCCAAAGTTCCTCCCTAAAGTTGTCTCCTCCTTCCACCTTAACCAGGAGGTGGTTCTTCCAACATTCTTCCCTAGGCCTCATGCAAGCCAGGCTGAAGCAGTTCTACATACCTTGGACTGTAGGAGGGCCTTATCCTTCTACCTTGACCGTACGCAGGGGCATAGGAGGGCTACCCAGCTCTTCGTATCCTTTGACCCCAATAAGTTGGGGTTGGCTGTGTCCAAGCATACCTTGTCCATCTGGGTGGCTGACTGTATCACCTAGGCTTACAAGGCGGCTGACCTTCCTTTGCAGGGTAGGGTCACGGCCCATCGATGTCAGGGCAATGGCTGCCTCAGTGGCTCATCTCCGCTCTGTGCCCTTGGCAGACATCTGCAGGGCTGCAAGTTGGTCTTCAAGCCAGACTTTTGCGGCCCATTACTGTCTGGAGAGGGAGTCCCGTAGGGACAGTGCTTTTGGCCAAGCAGTACTCCGGAATCTCTTTGAGGTTTAGGCAACTCCTGCCCTCCTGCCCTCTGTTGGGCTACCAGTGGAGTTTGTGTCCTTGAAAAGCCTTTCTTTGCTGCTGAGACTAGAGGGAGTACTCTTGTTCAGCCTGGGTTCCTCGGTAGCCCAGAGCTAGGGAGTCACCCATATGTGAGGACTGACTTCCTGCTTGGTCCTGGAGAAAGAGTAGTTACTCACCTGTAACAGGTGTTCTCCAGGTGCAGCAGGAATCAGTCCTCACAACCCTCCCTCCTCCCCTGGGAGTTGCAGTTGTACATAGTTTATTTTTCATTTTTGTGTGCTGTTCTTAGCTATGTCATTTGACTGAGGTAAGATGGCACCTTTAGGCGGGAAGGGAACCGCGCATGCGTGCCTGCATTCCCAAAGGCTTTCATGGAAAGCTGGGGAAATGCTCCGCTGGGGCTTCATCGGCGCCGATGACACCCATATGTGAGGACTGATTCCTGCTGCTCCTGGAGAACACCTGTTACAAGTGAGTAACTACTCTTTCCGTATGGAGACCTTAAGATCGGTCTAGGTGGCGGTAAGACAAGGCGAGTTTCTTACTTCCCTAGATCTGTCGGAAGCTTATCTACATGTTCCGATTTGTCAGGAGCATCAGAGGTTTCTAATGTTTGCGGTGCCGATGGGACATTTTCATTTCCAGGCATTACCATTTGGATTAGCTACGGCGCCACGAACCTTCACCAAGGCCATGGTGGTAGTGGCGGCAGCATTGCGAAAGGAAGGGGTACTGGTGCACGCCTATCTGGATGATTGGGTGATTCGAGCAAAATCCAAAGTGGAGAGCAAGGCGGCTACAGCCAGAGTGGTGGAAGTCTTACAGAATCTCGGATGGGTAGTCAATGTTTCCAAGAGCAGGTTGAATCCATCACAGAAACTGGAATACCTGGGTGCTTGCTTCAGTACGGGTGTCAGAAAAATATTTCTGCCCCAGCAACGGGCACAAGGTTTGAGAAGGCTAGTCTGCAGGTTTCTCGTCAACAGAAATCCCACAGCCTGACACTATCTGCAGTTACTCGGTACCATGACAGCGACACTCGAATTGGTGCCGTGGGCGAGAGCCCACATGAGACCCTTACAGAGAGCGTTACTCAGATGGTGGTCGCACCAGGAGGACAGTCTGTCTCGGATATTGCCCTGTCTGCCGGAGACGCGTCAGGCTCTTCAATGGTGGTTGCAACCAGAAAATCTGGAAAAGGGAATACCTTTGGAAGCACCGGATTGGATACCCTTAACAACGGATGCCAGCCTGTCAGGCTGGAGCGCTCATGTTCAAGGGTGGTTTGCGCAAGGTATTTGGACCGATCAGGAAAAGTTCTGGTCGATCAACAGGTTGGAATTGCGGGCAGTAGTCCTAGCGCTTCAAGTTTTTCGATGGTGTCTTCAGGGGAAGGTCATTCGAGTATTTTCCGACAATGCGACTGGTGGCCTACATCAACTGGCAAGGGGGCACCAGCAGTATAGCGCTGGAAACCTAGGCCGAGCAGTTGTTCGAGTGGGCCGAGATACATCTGCTAGCGGCATCAGCAGCACATGTCGCAGGAGTGGAAAACGTGGAGGCCGATTTTCTGAGTCGGATAAGAATGGACCCAGGGGAGTGGGTTCTCCATCCGCAAGTGTTCGAAATGGTGGTATGCCGCTGAGGCTTGCCAGTAATGGATCTCATGGCGACGTTTCAATCCGCGAAGGCCAATCGGTTCTTCAGCAGGAGACGGGAAAGAATGTCGGAAGACCTGGATGCGCTAATTCAGCCCTGGCCAGAAGGGCAACTCCTGTACGTGTTCCCACCTTGGGATTGATAGGTCGGGTGTTGCAGCGCATAGAACTTCACAGGGGTCAGGTAATTTTAATTGCGCCGGATTGGCCAAGACGTCCGTGGTATGCGGATCTGATAAGGCTCTTGGTTGGCAAGCCATGGCAGCTTCCAGTTCACAGGGACCTGCTATTACAGGGACCACTGCTTATGCCTCAGGTGGATCAGTTCTCGCTTACGGCTTGGCTATTGAAAGGGCAAGGTTGACAGCGAAAGGTTATTCTGCGGCAGTGGTTGCCACCTTGTTGAAGGCTCGACGGAGATCATCTTCCTTGGCATATATTCATATTTGGTGTGTCTTTGAAGCCTGGTGTGATGGCGAGAAAGTTAACGCCTTAAAAGCTTCGGTACCTGGGGCGCTCGTGAGCCCGCTGCGTGATGGCCGCATTGTAACTGAGCTCTGTCCCCACGATCCCAAAAACTTTAGCTAACATGCGATAACTGCTGCAATTTTTCCCACCCCTACCTGCCCTGGGTCAGCACAGGCAAGCGGTGCCCTACGGAACCTGCATAAACCGCCCGGTAAAATCGCTGGTGGCGGGGAAGCCGCGGAGTCCATATCCAGAGAGCGGCCTGCTGTGTGTCTTACATCGCGCTTGCTTTGGGCCTGGCTAGCCCCGCGTCTGACCCCCGTGATCTGAGCGGGTTGGACGGCGTCAGAGTGGACTCCCTCTGGGCTACGTGGCTGATCCCCCTGTTTCGGAACGGAAAGTGTGCGGCAGCCCTCTGTTGGATGGAGCGTTATCCCCGAGGTTGGGGCGCCTGATTACAGAGTTGGAGTCCTACTTGAGGGGCCGAAGAGAAGGCCTGGCTTCCTCGCGGCAACTGCTAGTGTCTCTACCCTGTCCTGCCAGCGCGAATCCCCCCGAGGGGGATAAGTACGAGGGCTATTTCTTCTTTTTGATCACTCCCTCAGGATTACAAACGGCGACAGTGGCAATCTGCAGGCAGTTTAGTGTCCCGCCAGGGCCTCTGCTTCTCAGTGTGGATCCCACGTGCTCTAATGGAATGTGTCTGCGCTTTCTTTGAATTTGGATCTCTCTTCGGTATGTAACATTTTGCACTGGTGAGCACCTGGTATTTTATCTCCCCATAGCTCTGTAGAGCAATTTGAGCATTGCCTTTGGCAGCCCGCCTCTTCGGGAGGGCCAGGAGCAGCTCTCTTCTCACTGCCCTGCTGTCTCCCCAGTGCTCTGGGCTTTGCGGACATTGACTGATCTCCTAGCACTGTGTGCAAGTGACTGCTTTGTGAGCTTACGAGGTTTTGCGTGCCGCCGTCTTCCTGGAGTTCCTGCTCTTGCTGACATTGGCTCTACCTTTCTCCCAACACTGTGTGCCTCTGGTGACCCCGTGGGATGGCAGCTAAAGCTAAAAATTCTGAAACTAGGGAGGGGATGCGCTCCTCATAGCGACTGCAGAGCAAGTCTGGAGCCTCAGGCAGTCCACGTGCACAATCCCCTCCATCAGGTACTGATGATGAGACTGTAAGTGAGGATGAATTGGACCCCCATAAACAACTTTCCTCTGCTCAACTCAAACAAGAACTCCGCAGAGGCTTTGTGGAGCTAGCCAACGAGTTTCGCTCGCTACGAGAGGAACTGATGAAAGATGTCGCAGAGCTGCGGACCGATGTTAAAGAGCTGGGAGCCAGAGTAGAGGACGTGGAGACCAAAGTGGTTCAACAGGATGGGACTTTGATGGATTTCCAATGTGCGCTTGACCGGCAACATGCGCAAGCAATGGAGCTGACTTATAAAATTGATGACATTGAAAACCGCTCCCGCCGCAATAATGTGCGTTTTCGCGGAATCCCAGAAGCGGTGGGGGGCGGAGAAGATTTACCAACTGTGCTCAAACTGTTGATCGCAGAGTTACTACCGGCGGAGGACTTGGTTGCGCATGCTTCTGGGATGGAAATCGAGCGAGTCCACCGTGCCTTGGGGAAACCTCCTAACAACCAACCTCGTGATGTTATTGCGAGATTTTTGCGATATTCGGATGCTGAGCTTCTTATACGTCGAGGCCGGGAGAAAAAGACGGTCCGTTTTCAGGATGCCTCAGTGTCAATCTACCAGGACCTCTCGACGTTCACCTTGGCGCGCCGGAGAGAGATGAAACCAGTTACAACGGTCCTGAATAGCAAGGGGATTCGCTACTCTTGGTCCTTTCCATTTAGGATGAACTTTCTTTTGGGCAATAAAAAGATTTCAGCAAAAGACTATACTGAAGCTTGGCGAGCTCTACGCCAGGCGGGACTAGTTGATGATAATGCTCAACCTCACCCGCTGCCCCCTAAGCTCCAACACTCCAAGTGGACCCGAGTGGGCAAGTCCGCTTGACGTTTTGTGGAGTAAGAGAGCTTCTTTCACTTCTTAGGGAGCCCTATGTTTTTGGGTCTCTCGACCTCCAGCTATGTGGTTGAATGACCGGCTGTTGGTGCATGGCTGTTTTTTTTTTTTTTTCTCTCCTCTTTTTATATTATTCTTTATTGAGCAATTGGCCATTGGCATGGGTCTGCTTGGCCCTCCACTCCATTATGTATAGGGGGCGGCGGATGATGATTTACAAATGTTTTGATGATGCTACTGTTTAGATGAAGAGGCATGCTGGGGCTGATGATCCAGGGTGGGTGGGGGGAGTAGTGGGGGAATGTTCTTGTTTGTTTAGGTTGTAATGTTGCTTAGTGGGATCTGGGGGGGAATAGGGTTTGTGGTCAATTTACCGTGTCCTGTACTCATTTTGACAGGCAGGTGGTATTGACGGGGAGGGGGGGGGCTTGGGTTGGAGGGAGGGTTGTTTAACTTGGAGTTGCTGGGTTTGTTGGGAGGGGGGGACTATGGCTCTTGTTTCTGGAGTGTGGAATAGGTGGGCCCGGCTAACTAATCCCCTGGAGTTGCTGGGGGGAAGCTCTCATCGGGACCCCCCGGGTAACTGGAGGGTAAGAGGGTTTAGATTGTGACTCTCAATGGTGCGCTTCATTTCTTTGAATGTTAAGGGTCTTAACTCCCCAAGGAAACGGTCGCTGCTGTTTTCAGAATTGTGTGTTTTGCAGGGGGATATTGTTTATTTACAGGAGACCCACCTTCAGAACTGTAAGCAGGGCTGGTTTAAGACGGACTCCGTACACTGAGGTGCGGGTGGCTGCAGATGCGCAGGGCCGGAAGAAACGGGGAGTGGCCATTCTATTTCATCATAGCCTCTCTCTGCAGATTGAGGAGATAAAACAAGATACCTTGGGGCGGTGGCTCTTCTTGAATATTCGCCTAGAAGGGCACTTGTTAACTTTAGCTAATGTCTACGCGCCCAATGCAGGTCAAGGGTCCTTCTTTACACGACTGAAAGCTTTACTGGCGGACTTTGCAAAGGGCCCCATTGTTTTGGGTGGGGATTGTAATACGCATCTGGTGCCCCACTTGGATTCCACGGGTCGGGCTGGGGGGGAGTGGAGGGGTCGGCTAGAGCCCTTCGGCGCCTTATGCTAGATTTAGGTTTGCGGGATGTCTGGAGGGACTCTCATGAGGGGGAGAGGGGTTATACTTATTACTCTCCGGTCCATCAGGTTCACATTCGCATTGATTATTTTCTATTGGATCAGCGCCTGATGGATGGGAGAGTGACGGCTGGACATGGAGCGCTGACTTGGTCAGATCATGCCCCGTGCTGGCTTACCCTCCCGGCCGGCCTGTACAGCGAGCGCCAAGTCTTTGGCGCTTTGATGTGAGGTTTTTGCGGCGGCAGGGCGCTGTGCAGGATCATGTCAGCTTTATCACCAAATTTTTTGAATTTAATAACTCTGGGGACGTCCCCCTTCCCACGGTGTGGGATGCTTATAAGGCTACGGCTCGAGGCCGCCTCATGGCTGAGGCAGCCCGCACGCGGAAAATGTGGACGCGTGATCGCGAACAGTTGGTGCAGGAGTCTGCTCGCCTGGGTTTGGAGCACGCCCGAACTGGCTCGCGGCAGGTTTTGCGTCAATGGCGGACTGTTCGAGCCAATTTGGATGCGTGTTTGCAGAGAGAATTAGATAATAAGCGCCGGAAATTACAGCAAACTTTTTATGAGCATGGGAATAAAACCGGTCGATTCCTGGCTTTGCGTCTTCGGCAGCAACAGTCCACGCGAGTGGTCCGCGAACTGCGCGACTCTGGGGGACGGAAGAGGGTTGTTTCCCGTGAGATACGCGATCTTTTTGCTGACTACTTGGAGCTGCTCTATAGGGCAGAGCCCTGTGATCGGCATCGCGTGCAGGATTATTTACGGCGGATTGCCCTACCCCGTCTTCCTGACTCTGACCGAGCTCTGTTAGATTCTGACCTTACGGTTGACGAGGTGGAAAGTGCAATCCGGCGATTGAAAACTGGCAGTACGCCGGGTAGTGATGGCTTCCCCGCGGAATATTATAAGAAGTTTTGGGCGCAATTAGCCCCAACCTTGACCATCTTGTTCAATGAGGTCTTGAGGGGAGTCTCTCTCCCTTCGTCCCAAAGTGAGGCATTGATCGTGATGATACCCAAGCCCGGTAAACCGCTGCACGACGCGGCGTCGTATCGCCTCATTTCCCTGTTAAATGTTGACGTTAAAATATTTGCTTCGGTGCTGGCTGCGCGCTTGAATCGTGTCCTCCCGGGCTTGGTTCACTCTGATCAGGTTGGCTTTGTGCCGGGCCGCCAGGCCGCAGATAACATAAGGCGTATGTTGCAGGTCATTCACGTGGCCCAACGGAACCCGCAACCAGCTTTGCTGGTGGGGATTGATGCTGAAAAAGCCTTTGATCGGGTTGATTGGGGATACCTGTGGTGTGTTTTGGAGACAATGGGCTTCGGCTCTAACTATATCCGTTGGGTCTGTAGTCTTTATCAACATCCTCGGGCCTGCGTTCGGATTAATGGGGGACACTCGAGACATTTTTTTTTTGGAACGGGGCACGCGTCAGCGTTGCCCTCTTTCGCCTCTGCTTTTCGCACTCGCGATGGAACCTTTGGCTCAGAGCTTTCGTGAACACCCAGGATTTCAGGGGGTTCGCATTGGTCTCGCGGAATATTGGATTGCGCTCTTTGCGGATGATATTATCTTATCCCTGGTGGATCCGTCCACTTCTCTTCCAGTCGCGATGCAGCTGTTTGCAAACTTTTCTCGGACATCCGGTTTTAAAATTAACTATACTAAATCGGAGATCTTGAACGTCAGCGTCCCTGGGGCGGTTTGTGCGGAGCTACAAGAGGCTTATCCTCTTCGATGGGTGTCAGGAGCCTTACGCTACTTAGGGGTGAATTTGACCGTGGAGCGGGCGGATCTATTTAAAGCTAACTATGATCCCCTGCTTCGTCAGGTTCGGCGGGACTTGGAGATTTGGAATGGCCTGCTCCTTTCCTGGTTTGGGCGTATAGCCGTAGTCAAGATGGTGGTCATTCCCCGCTTCCTTTATTTTTTTCAGGTTCTGCCGCTTCCCATTGCGCGGGCTACTTTGACGACCTGGCAACAGTTGCTTATGAAGTTTATATGGCATTATCGGCGTCCACGCATAGCACGGCATGTTCTCTATGCCCGTACGCGCTCTGGAGGCATGGGCATGCCTAATTTGCACTGGTACTATGCGGCGGCGCAATGTCGGGCGGGGGTAGAGTGGATGATTGCTGATAGCACCAAGCGATGGGTACAGTTGGAAATGAGTTTGGCGGGGGGAGCGGGGTTAGGAGATTGGCTGTGGCTCAGCCCAAAATACCGGCGTGGTAAATGCATCAGTAATCCCTATGTTCTTCATACCCTCCGGTGCTGGGATCAACACTTTCGGTCCCGGGGTACAGACTTAACCCCTTTGGCCCCCATAGTAGATAACGCTTCTTTTCCACCAGGGTTGAGTGACCGGGTCTTTCGGCAGTGGGAACATCATGGCCTTAGTCGGGTCGGACAACTCTTTGATGAAGGTCGGCTACAATCTTTTCGTGCATTGCAAGATGAATTTGATATTCCGGCTGGGCATTTCTATCAATATGCGCAGGTGGCACATTGGGTTCGATCTCGGCTTGTTCGGCCCCAGGTTGCCCGGGACCTGACGGATCTGGAACGTTACTGTGAGGGGTGCACTACCACTAAAGGCCTTGTGGCAACCCTATATGCTCATTTGCAGGGGTCCCATTCGTGCGCTGCACGGCATAGGGAGCTTTGGAATTCTGATTTGAATCTCTCTTATGCCGAGCAGCAGTGGGAGAAGGTGGAAACGCGCTTGTGGAAGAGTTCGGTAGCGACTAATGCCCGTGAAACTAACTATAAAATACTGTATCGTTGGTATATGACTCCGGCACGAATCGCCCGTATTTATCCCAGGGTTGTGGACCAATGTTGGCGTAACTGTGGGCAACGGGGTACTCTGGGGCATATTTGGTGGGGTTGCCCCCGCATTCGCACCTTTTGGAGGGGCGTTCAATTCCGGTTGCAATTGCTTCTGGGAGTGAGTATCCCCTGGGACCCGGGGATTTTCCTTTTTGGGGCTGCGGTGCCGGGTGCACGGACTCCGCAGCTCGCTTTACTCCGCCACGGCCTGAATGCGGCCCGGCTATCCCTTGCAGCGGCCTGGAAGCGTACTTTGGCCCCCTCCACTCAGGTTTGGTTGGAACGCATGTGGGATATGTATACCATGGAGCGGGGGGTAGCTGTTAGCAGGATGCGTTTGGCGCGTTTTGAGTTGGTGTGGGCACCCTTTGTTTCTCGTTATGGTGCGTGACTGCATTGGACAAGTAGGGGGGCTACACAAACTTTAACGGGAGCTTGCTCCTTGTGTGTGCTTCTTGTTCACCGTTTTTCCTTGCTTACGGATTAGCTAGTCATAGTTGGGGGGGTTTGGGAGGTGGAGGGGGGGTTTGGGCTAGGGAGGGTTTGGGTGGGGGGGAAAGGGTGGTGGGAGGGGTTGTTGTTCCCCGTTTCCTTATTCTAAAACTATAAAAATGAAGGCGTATTGTAGAATATTATTGTGATCTGAAGTTATGATGCTGCTGTTGCATTCTTTTTGAAAATCTTTGTGGTTCTTGTTTCTATGTATTCTTTGGAAGCCTTTCAATAAAAAAAAAAAAGCTTCGGTACCTCAGGTGCTGTCTTTTTTGCAGAATGGATTTGAGAAAGGGTTAGCAGCTGCATCCTTAAGAGTGCAGTTGGTGGTGCTTTCCTGTTATAGAGGTAAGATAAAAGGTGAGGCGATGGCAGGACATCCAGATATTAAACATTTTTTTTGAGGGCAGTGTCACTTTTGTGGCCACCATGTAGGCAGATTGTTCCAATGTGGGATCTACATTTAGTACTGGAGGCTTTGGTACGACAGCCTTTCGAACCTTTGGCTAGAGCGTCGCTAAAGGATCTTACTCTGAAGGTGGTGTTTCTGGTGGTGATTTCTTCGACTCGAAGTATCTCGGAGTTACAAGCATTATCGTGTAGGAAGCCTTTTCTGGTGTTTAATGATACGTAGGTGGTCTTGAGGCCAGTGCCGTCCTTTTTGCCCAAAGTAGTATTGCCTTTTCATGTGAATCAGGTGGTTTCACTACCGGTTTTTGAGGGAGGCAGTGCTGCTGCATCTTCGAAGCAGTTACATTGGTTGGATGTTCGCAGAGCATTAAAGAAGTATTTACAGTATACAGCATCTTTCCGCAGATCGGATAGATTATTTGTTTTGTTTGGAGGGCCGAGAAAAGATGAAACAGCGTCAAAAGCTTCCATTACTAGATGGCTTAAAGAGGTGATAGCGCCCGCGTATTTTTTTAAAGGGTAAATCAGTACCAGAGGGGCTTAGAGCTCATTCGACTAGGGTGCAAGCAACGTCATTTATTTATTTAGTATACATTTGTATACCGCTACTTCCAGCGATCAGCAGCGGTTTGATTACAGATTGGAAATTGTCAAATCATGACAGGAAATTTTTTTTTGAGGTATAAACACATTGATTAGACAGGAAAGCACAGCACACAGAGAACATGGGCTATGGAGGGTTAAGTGGCTTGCCCAAGACCACAAGGAGCACCTGTGGGACTAGAAACCCCAGTCCTTCCGGCCCAAGGTTGCTGTCCTCTAGTGGGATTTGAACCCCTGACCTTCCGGCCCGAAGTACCTTGCCCCAACCACTAGGCCACTCCTCCACTCCTGGGCAGAGTGCAGTTTGGTACCTGCATTTGAAATTTGTAAGGCGGCTACTTGGTCATCTTTACATTCCTTTGTTAGACATTATCGCCTAGATGTGCAAGCAGGAAGGGATGCCTGTTTTGGATCAGCGGTGCTTCAGGCTGGTTTGGCAGGTCCCTCCTGTTGAATTTTTTCACTGCTCTGTTAAATCCCCAGAGGTTCAAGACTAGACTGGAGGGACGATAAAGAAGGTAAAGTTAGACTTACCTGCTAATTGTTGTTCCTTGAGGAACTCCAGTCTAGTCCCGTATCCCTCCCTAGTATTTTCCTTGGACTATAGCCTGAAGCAAATGATATTTTACAGGTAAGCTAATTGGGTACCTGTGAAGGTTATAGCCCATAAAGGGAGGAGATTGGACCGATAGGTTTCTGGATTTGGTCACTATCCTTTTTAACCGGGAGTGGGGATCTCAGCATTTCAGAGAAGATTATTAAGTTTTAAGTGGTACACGAAGATGTCTGGAATATTTTCCTTTATCTCATAAAGTTACTAGTAAAATTATGTTAAGTTGGTTAGTAGTGTTTACTACTTAATTGTTGCTCTGGTGAGTCTGCTTTGTCAATAGGTTACTGGAGTCAGGAGGTGTATCCTGTGTCTTTATACTGGTGTCATCAAAAGGATGACGTTTCTCAGTCTCCAAGCTGCTGGAGGAGGAGCAAAACCCAGAGGTTTGGGACTAGACTGGAGTTCCTCAAGGAACAACAATTAGCAGGTAAGTCTAATTTCACCTTCTCCGCTTCTGTGTTCTATGTCACTTCCTTGAGTCTAGGTTTTGCCTTAAACCTAGACGCAACTCCCCATACCTTTCCCTTCGGGAACTCTGCTTTTCTGGCAGATCCTTTCTATCTGTGCCCTTTCCTTCTACTGTCAACTCCAGACCTCGATCCTTCCACCTTGCTTCTCCTTATGCCTGGAACAAACTACCTGAGTATGTGCAACAGGCTTCATCTCTGGCCCTTTTCAAATCCAGGCTGAAAACTCGCCTCTTCAAGGCCCCCTTTGGATCTTGATCCGCCTAGTCTCCTATGTGTTTCCTTATAATTCCCCTAGATATATCCTTTCCCTCAGCTATTATATTGTCTGTCTTGACTAGATTGTAAGCTCTGATGAGCAGGGACCGTATTTTACATGTGTCTGTACAGTACTGCGTACACCTTGTAGCGCTATACAAATGATATGTAGTAGCAGTAGTAGTACCAAGGTAATAGTAATGGTAGCAGCATCTCTCGCCATGCATAGGGCCCGGATACCCATACCTGGATATTGGGTTGGCCCAGTTATTGCTTTTGATCATAGCCAAATGCAACTCAGATCAGGGGGGGTTCTGGCTGGATAGGTTGGAGATGGAACGTGTCTGTTCTAGGGGCAGCCTGATTCTCTCTCAGGATTTTGAGTTCCTGGGAGTCAGTTCCCCACTGTTCTGATTTACGTTTTCTCACAATGGAGGGTTCAAGTCTCAGCTGATTCAGAGCATGGGATTCTTGGTCAGCTCTATGGACCTGAGTCTTCTCTGACCCTTGAAGGCATACCTTTGACCTTGGGACCGGATTCTTGGTCTAAAGCACATATGCACTTGATTCAGAAGCACTGCCTAATCTTCTGGTCTCCGTATTCTCTGTTTGACCAAGCCAGTCCTCTCCCCCAGGAGATCAAGGAACAGTTGAAGTAGTGACTGCGGTTCCACCAACCTTTTGAAGCACCGGAGGGGATGTCTGGCATCTTGGCTAATAGCCAAAAGAACCAGAAGTGTGAGGCACAGTCCAGTTGATCTGGGGACTCTGTCTGCCTTGGGAGGCTCCTGGGGGGTGATCTGTCTGGAGGCTGGAATGAGTGGTTTGACCCTGAGGAGGTTCATGTCTCCTCTAGTGGAAGCAGCAGGCTGTGTATTCTTGGACTTGTCCTGATGGTCACATGCTACTGAGGTGGATCTTGCAGGCTGTAGTGGTTCCAGTAGCCGTGCAGCCATGCTGTGGAGCAGAGGAACATATGAGTGCCCTAGCTTCTGTGCATATCGCAAGCTTCAATAGTGTGTCATCCAGCTGTCTGGTTTGGAATTCTTTGAGTCCTGATGAAATGACAGCTCAGACCTCCCATGTGTGACTTCATGATGCAAATTCAGGTTTTTCCAATACTCCATTTGAAAGCCATTTATTCAATTGTCATATTGAGAGCCATTTCAGACGTGGGAAGGTTCCGCAGATGTCAGGTTTGGTGGGCCTTCTTCAGGAGTGTCTGAGGGAAGGGATGCTATGTGTCCCTCTCTGTCCTGGGGTAAGCCATCTTCTGCTCAGATTAAGCTCATCTGGAACTGATGCTCCTAGGGGCCCCAGTTTGTCTTCATGCACCATGTTACGCAGAATTTTGATCCAAGTGGGGTGGATCTTCTCTTGCTGTTCATGTTATGGGCCTAGAATAATAAATGTATGGGGGGCTTCTGGTGAAGCAGCTGCCTGATGCCTTCTTGCTTATGCTCTGGCCCTTGTAGGTGTAAGACAGTCATTATGAGCAGCTTGGAAACTGTATTATCTTCCCTTCTTGGGACTAGGTTGGTCGCTAGGCCATTAGCCAATGATAGAGCTTTTTTGGCAGTTTGCCCTGGATTGGGGCTTGGTCCTGAACACTCACGATTTGGGTGGTTGCTATAGGAATTGCCTTCAAGGGATTACTTCAGATGTATTTTGGTGTCAGTAGTCATGAAGTAATCCTGCCTGCTTAAGTATCCTGTTTTGTCTTAGTGAGTTTCTGAGGTAGAGGGTCTTGAAAGGGCCTTCCCATGGATTCATACATAAGGCCTCCCTAGTGGGTTGGTTCTTTAGGACTCCAGTGTCCACTAAGTGGAGTCTGAGCTGCAGCCCTTGGTTTGCATCGTACCGACCTGTCTTTTTCAATGACGTCTTTCACTTTGAAGCCTATGCCATTCTTCCTTCAAGGAATGCTGTTCACCTTTTTTTATCATCTTGACTAGACGATAGTCCTGTTTTCATTCACAGAGAAGGATCTTCAAATGGACTCCTTGCTGCTTCTTGTGGATGTACAGAGAATGTTTCTTGGGGTGAAAGCAATTGCTCTTTCCATAGTGCCCTGCTCAAGCAATCCAGACAAATGGGATGTGTTCCCCTGCCAGCAGATTGGTGGAGACAAAGAACAATGAAAAGCCCAATGACATCACTCCATGCCTCTATCAGCCTCAGCCACCAGAGGTCTCCTTTCAGTATTTCTTTGTCGCCAGCAGATGGTGGATGGATTTTCTTCTCTCTGTTGAAAATCTGAAGACTGAGAGGAAAAGAGAATGACTACCTCAAGCCCTAAAGGGGTGACTCTCTCAGTTGAGCATGATGTGGGGAAACTCTACTAGACTGCAGTCTTTTTGGTAGCCAAAGGATGAGGGAAAATTGGTTCAGCTCCACGGCCTTAGCATGATAAGGGCCTATTGAGCAGCCACAATTGGAAGTCTTCAGCCGCCTCACACAACTTCAGCGCTCCTTCCCTCCTCCTCCTCCCTTCCTACTCTCTCCCCCTCCTTTCTTCCTACTCTCTCCCAAAGATTGCAGAAGGCTGTCAGAGGGATCTGCCTGGCAGCCACCTTTCACACAGTGCTGTTGAAATCAATGCTTCACTGGCTGGGTTTAGAGTTCAGCAGCACTGATGCTAAGGGTAAGGATGCTCAGTTGGCCAGAGGCTTCGGCGACTGTTCTATAAGCCGCTCTTCTTCCTCTAGGGGGTGTGATGGCTATGTCCCCTGGTGTCAGAGAGCCTTTTCCAAGAGGACAGCTTCCAGAGCCTGGATTGTCCTCCCTGGAATTTCTTTTCCTTTTTTGCAACAGGCCTGGACATCTGACATGAAAATTCAGACTCTGCGGCCTCTGAATGCTCCCAGATGCAGTTCGCACTAGTCAGGCTGGATACAGAAGCCATGCTTGATTGTCTTTGGCTAAGCGTCCCTAGCGTAGGACATTCTCTGAAGATGAGGAACACTTGGGAGCTATCTGAGATGTTGACTATGCCTCAGACCCTGATGAATTAGTGTTGGGCTCTGATGTGGAGGAGGAATTCCTATCACCTTCACAAGATCACCATGATCCACCTGTTCCGGAAGAAGGAGCTGGTGGCATTGATTTCCAGGGTCTCATCTGCCTTGAACTTGGCAGATGCTTCTGGCATGAAGCAGGAACAGAAAGTACACCTGCTTCTTCAAAGGGTGTGGAAATCCATGACTCTCTTCCCATTCTCGAAGGTGATCAAAGATGTGATCTGGTCCAAGTAGGACTCACCCGACTCCCTGCCTAAAGAATTGTCTATAAGAAGATCTACGCTCTCCCTGAGGAGAAGCACAGTGTGTGGTTTAACATTTCAAAGGTGAATACACAGATCATGGAGGTTACCAGACGGACTATCATTCCTGTGGAAGGTTGATTCCTTACTGAAGAGTCAATTTGCCACGTTGGTGGTTATTCTGCAACTGGGGGTTTGCACCAGCTTGACTTCTCGAGCCTGCTACTGTGGATTCAGTCTCTTCCACCTGATGATACTACTTCTCTCTTGGAGTTGGCTACAGCCTTCCTTTCTGATGCCATGTATGACCTGATGCTTCTGGCAACCAGGGATGGTACCCTGACTACTGTGTCAGTGTTGGATTTGACTCTGCCACTGGGCGGTGGACACATCATCCAAAGCCTGACTTTTTAAGGGAAGCTCCTGTTTGGAACAGATTTGAAGAAACTGGTAAAGGACCTAGGCAAGAGAATCTTACTGCCTCCCGGAAGACAGGTCCAGGGGAGGACCATGAAATGGGCGAGTGCCCCTTTCTCATCAACCTCCACCCGATCTGCCATGGGTGCACTGATCAGATTCCCAGAGGTCTCGGGACAATTGTCACTACCAACCTGGAAAGCTTTTCTTCCCCTCTGCTTCAGAGCCTCTGGCTCGTTCTCAGTCCTTTTGTGGAGCACGTGGACCCAGAGACATGGTCTCCTCCAGAGGACCCTCCTGGACCACACAGTGAAGGTTTGGGGGCCCATTCCTTGGTATCTCTGGTGGGCGGCAGGCTTTGCCCTTTCTTTCAGGAATAAGCCCAGGTCTCCAACAATCGCTAGATGCTAGACACCATTCAAGTTGGCTATGTCCTGGAATGCAAGGAGCCGATTCCCGATTCCTTCATCATATCCCGTGTGGGTCTGCGATCAAAGGTTCTGCAGTGCAGACCACCTTGAACAAGTTGCTTCGCCTGAAGGCAATGGTGCCTATCATCCTGAGTGAACATGGCAAGGGTAGATACTCCATCTACTTTGTGGTGCCAAAGAAGGATGTTTCCTTCCAGCCCATCCTGGACCTCAAGGGGTCAATAAGTATTTGCATGTCCTGTACTTTTAGATGGAAACCTTGCAATCTGTGATTCAAGCAGTGCGCCGAAGAGAATTCTTGGCTTCTCTGGATCTGGCTGAGACATATTTTCATATCCTGATTTGGTCAGATCATCAGAGGTATCTGCGTTGCCATGCTTATCACTCACTATCAGTTCACTGCCCTTCCTTTTTGGCTCTCCACTGCCCCAAGAACATTCTCCAAAGTCATGGTGGTTGTGGCTGTGGTGCTGCAGCACCAAGGCATCTGTGGCCATCCCTATCTGGATGACTGGCTCATCTGAGTCCATTCTCTCTCAGAAGCATCTTGGGTAATGTCCCGAGTAGTGCCCTTCTTGGAAAGCCTCGGCTGGAGCCAGATTTTCCCATCCCAGTCCTTGGAGTTTCTGGGAGCACTTTTTGACACTCAAATGGGCAGAGTTTTCCTGCCAGAGGACAAAGTCAAAAGATTGTTGAATTGCCTAGCACTGTTCTGTGCATAGCAGGCCCCCAGAGTCTATTTTTTTCAGCTCCTCAGGTTGATGGTAGTGACCATAGAGATGGTCTTGTGGGCACATGCTCACAGGCGGCTGCTCCAACGGTCCTGGTTGACTCAATGGTCCCCGAATTCTCAGGAGTTTGAGAGCAACCTCCTGCTTCCATTGATGATGAAGACCAGCCTACAGCAGTGGTGGCAGCCCTGCCATCTGAGGAAGGGTGTTCCATTGGATGATTTCTCCTGGATCCTGCTGACGACAGATGCCAGCCTCTCGGACCGGGGAACCCATTGCCAAGACCGTACGGCCCAGGGCTGTTGGAACTACAGTTAAGCGATGTGGTCCATCAACCACCATGAGGCGAGGGCCATCAGGTTGGCTTTTCTGCATTTCTGGTCCCTGCTTGAGGGGCGGGCGGTTTGAGTGTTTTCCAGCAATGCCAGGGGCATTGGCTTACATCAATTGGCAGAGCGGCACAAGAAGTACTGGAGTAACTCTGGCAATGGCTCTCCTCTTTGCCTGGGCAGATAAGAACCTCCTAGCTTTGTCAACTCAACACATTGCCAGAGCGGACAATGTGGAAATGGACTTCCTCAGTCAGCACTTCCTGAATCCTGGCAAGTGGGAATTGAGTCATGAAGCCTTTCAGTTGATTGTGTGCTGTTGGGGTCACTGAGAAATATATCTGATGGCGACCTGCTCCAATGCCAAATTGTGTCACTTTTTCAGTTGCCACACGGAGTTGGGGTCCAAGGACATCAGTGTTCTGATCCTGCCCAGTCAGTGGCTGCTGTACGTAATTCCTCCATGGCCTCTAGCGGGGTGTGTAATTCAGTGTGTAGAGTGCCACCCAGGCAGGATTGTCCTAGTGCATGGTTGAGAAACCTGATGCGGCTCCTCCAAGTACCTTCCCTTTGGCTGCTTCTGTCTTGGGGGCTGTTGCAGCAGAGACTGATTGTTCTGGAGGACCAAGCTCCCTTCTCGCTTATGGCATGGCTCTTGAAAGGAGACTGATAGCACAGAAGGGATACTCTTCGGCTGTAATCTCTACTATACTTGGTGCCTGGAGGTCTACCAAGCTAGCATACGTACAAATATAGAGCCTCTTTGACTGCTGGTGTGGCACGCGGCGCTTGTCTCCCTTGAGGCAGCCAAAGTGTCATCCTTGCTGGCCTTTTTGTAGGATGACCTCGAAGGGTCTCTCTCTTAACTCCCTGAAGGTTGAGGTGACAGTGTTGACCTGTTTCTGTGGTCCAGTGGTGGGCAAGTCCTTGGTCTTGATGTCTCCTGTTTTCTCCAAGGGGTTCAGTATCGGCATTCTCCCCTTTGGTCCATAATCCCCTTCCTGGGATCTGTCTCTGGTGCTCAAAGCCCCGATGGAGGTCCTCCTTGAGCTATTGAAGCATGCTGCCTTGAAGGATTTGACACTCAAGACTGTCTTCTTGGTTGCAATTTGTTCTGAAAGGAGGATCTCTAAGCTGCAGGTCTGTCTTGCCAAGATCTTTATCTGTCCTTTCCAACTGAGGCTATTTCCATTCGGCCTATGCTTTCCTTCTTGCCTAAGGTGCTGTCTCCCTTTCACCCGAACCAGGTGGTTTGTCTGCCCTCCTTCTGTAAGGAACAATATTGAAGGAAGGATAAGGATCTCCACCTTGTGGATGTCTGGAAGGTACTGCTCTGGTACCTGGAGATAATTCCTTTTGTAAGTCTGACCATTTTTTGTACCCACGCAAGGGTAAAGCAGCGGCCAAGTTGATCTTGGGGCACTGGATTAAGTATTGCCTCACCATATCTGTTACAGAATCATCTGGTTCTGGAAATTTTGTGTGCCCATTCTACCCAAACACAAGCGTCCTTGTGGGCGGAGCGCAGTTTGGTGGCCCCTGCAGATATTTGTTGGGCATCTCTTTCCACTTTCATCAAGTATTACCGCTTGGATGTCCGTGCATAGGTGGTTCTCCAGGACCAAGCAGGAAGTCAGTCCTCACATATGGGTGACGTCGGCGCCGACGGAGCCCTCGTGCGGAGCATTTCCCCAGCTTTCAAAGAAAGCCTTTGGGAATTGCAGCACGCATGCGCGGTCTCCTTCCCGCCCAAGGGTGCCATCTTGCTCAGTCTTCTTTTTTTCCGCGGAGCCCGACGGACGTAGTTCGTTTTTCCCCGAGGAAGAAGTTGATTTTCCCTGTTTTTTCTCTTTTTTTTCTCCGGTTCGACGCCGGATCCTTTTCCCGCTCGGACCGATACGCCGGTATCGAGTCCTCTCTTTCTTTTTCGGTTTTTGTCCTTTGTGACTGGCGTTCGCGCCTTTTTTTCTTTTTTCCCTGGCAGCCCGGTCTTTTGACCTAGCAGGGGCCCTTTTTCCCCCGATGGCTACCAGCGGGTTTAAGAAATGTGATCGGTGTAAGAAACTTATGTCTCTTACCGACACTCATGACTGCTGCCTCTGCTGCCTCGGACCCGATCATGACCCGATGATCTGTGGTCCGTGTGGCAAAATGTCCTCAAAGGCGTTGAGGAGTCGGCAGCACCAAAAGGATAGGTTTTTTTCTGACTCCGCATCCGGCCGGGCCCAGACCTCATCAGAGGCCTCGACGTCTCGGGACTCCGGCCCCGAGCAGCGTCGGGGTTCCTCTGAGCGGGGGTCTCCTTCGCGGGAGCATCGCAGGAAGAAGAAACCTGCGAGGGCGGCGTCAGTGGATGCTCCTGGTTCCTCGAGGGCCAGGTCGCATAGCCCCGATAGCCGTCCCGGACCTTCGGAGTCGGAGAGGCCTGCCAAACATCCTCGTGTCGAGATGGAGTCTCCTGGACACGTAAGTGCTGTTGTCCTCGTGGACTCTCCTCCGAGGGAGCCGACGTCAGGCCCGACGCCGTCGGAGCCCGAGTCAGGGGCTGCTGGGTCTCCTGAGCTCGGACTCAGGTTGACGGCCTTGGAGAGCAGCTTCGCTGCCTTCATGGAACAGCAGCGGGCATTGATCGCCGGTCTCACTGGTGCATCTGCCCCGACCACCGGGACCTCAACGTCCAAGTTGACCCCGGAGGCCGAGACGATCCTCGAGTCCATGCGGGCTCGAGTCGATCCTCAGCCACGGTCTCCCTCGACCTCCCATTCGGGGCCGAGGTCGTCGACGCCGATACCCTCAGCGTCGGGGCGGAGGGCATCAGTGCCCGCCTGATCGGAGCCGCTCGATTCCTCCTCCGAGGAGTCGGGCTGGGAGACAGAGGACGAAGAGTTACCCGGCACTCATCGGACTCGGTGTGTCCCATCGGACTCACCCGAGTCCGAACCTCGGAGACGGTCCCCACCAGAGGATACCCGGTTCTCGGACTTCGTGCGGGATATGGCCAAGGCCTTGGCCTTCCCCGCGGATCCCGAGGAGGAGCCTCGAGCCGAGGAGCTCGAGGCCCTCCAGTATGACTCTCCCCCGAAGGAGGCCTTTACTGTTCCGGTTCCTCCGATGCTGGAGCGGCTACTCTTCCACATGTGGGAGACCCCGGCCTCGACACCGGTGTTAAGCAAGCGGGTCGATTCCATCTATCGAGTCTGCAAGAGCCCCGGGTTCCAAAAGGCACAATTACCGCACCACTCCATGGTTGTGGAATCGGCCATGGATCGACTGAAAAGTCAGAAGATGCACTCCTCGGTGCCTCCCGGCCGGGAGGCCCAGAACCTGGATGCTCTCGGTAAGAAGTGCTTCCAGGGCTCTATGCTTGCTTGCCGTGTCCAGACTTACCAGCTCTACATGGGCATGTACCTCCGAGACCTGGCAAAGGAGATTGCCGGGTTCTCTGCTGGTCTCTCCGAGGAACCTTTGCAGAGGTTCCAGGCCTTGTCCACCGGTATTCGAGAGTGCTCGAAGTTTATCTCTCGAGCAGCCTACGAAGGCTTTGAGGCTTCGGCCCGAGTAGCCGGGGCCGGCATCTGTGCCCGCCGACAGGCTTGGCTACAGTCATCCGACCTCGAGCCATGGGTTCAGGACAAGTTGGTTGATGTCCCCTGCCAAGGTGAAAACCTCTTTGGCAAGCCCATGGCTGAAAAGGCTGCAGAACTCGAGACCGAGACTCTGACCAGGACTAGGCTTTCCAGGAAAACCTCTGCCCCTTCTCAGAAAAAGAAGGGCTCAGGGAAAAAAGACCTTTTACCCGAGGAAGTCATCTGCCTATAAAAAATACCCTCATTATCAGGCCTCTGCAGCTCCCCAACAGGGTCAGCAGGCCAAGGGGCAGGGTCAAGGGCCCCGTAGGCAGAAGACCCCCAAGCCACCAACACCAGCCCCTGCTCAGCAGGGTGGGGGTTTTTGACTCAGAAAGCATAGCCTCTTCTCCTCAGCTGGCTTCTCTCAGCACAGGAGGCTGGCTGGCCCACTTTGCCCACAGGTGGTCAGCCATCACATCAGATACCTGGGTTCTTCATATAGTCCAAAAGGGCTATCTTCTCCATTTTCACCAGGTACCTCCCTCCTATTTTCCAGGGGAGCCTCCAAGACTCCCTCTGCACAGGGACTTACTCCTTCAGGAGTTGGCGAGTCTGCTAAAGGATCAGGCTGTGGAACCGGTGCCCCACCACCTGAGAGGTCAAGGCTTTTCTCCAGGACCAAGCAGGAAGTCAGTCCTCACATATGGGTGAGGTCGGCGCCGACGGAGCCCTCGCAGAGCAATTTTCCCCAGCTTTCAAAGAAAGCCTTTGGGAATTGCAGCGCGCATGCGCGGTCCTCTTCCCGCCCAAGGGTGCCATCTTGCTCAGTCTTCTTTTTTCCGCGGAGCCCTACAGACGTTGCCTGTGAATCCCCGCAGAAAAGTTGATTTTTCTCTATTTTTCTGTTTTTTCTTCGGTTCGACGCCGGTTCTTTTCCCGCCCGGACTCGCGACGCCGGTTGTGAGTCCGTCTGTTATTTTTCGTTTTTTTTGTCCTTCGTGACAGATTTCGCGCTTTTTTCCTTTTTTCCCTGGCTGCCCGGTCGTTCGACCTCGCAGGGGCCCTTTTTCCCCCGATGGCGGCCAGTTGTTTCAAAAAGTGTGACCTCTGTAAGAAACTTATGTCTCTTACAGACACTCATGACTTCTGCCTCCGCTGCCTTGGCCCAGATCATGACCCCATGATCTGCGGGCCATGCGGCAAAATGTCCTCAAAAGCATTGAGGAGTCGGCAGCACCAGCGGGAGCGTATCTTCTCTGACTCCGGCCGGGCTCGGACCTCGTCAGAGGCTTCGACGTCTCGGGACTCTGGTCCTGAGCATCATCGGAGTTCCTCTGAAAGGGGGTCTCCTACCCGGGAGCATCATCGGAAGAAGAAACCCACGAGGGCGGGATCGGTGGACGCTCCTGGTTCCTCAAGGGCCAGGTCGCACAGCCCCGATTCCCGTCCCGGGTCCTTGGAGTCGGAGAGACCGTCAAAACATCCTCGACTCGAGGTGGACTTGCCCGCTCACGTAAGTACTGTTGTCCTCGTGGACTCGCCTCCGAAGGACCCGACGTCGGGCCCGACGCCATCGGGGCCCGAGTCGGGGGCTGCTGGGTCTCCTGAGCTCGGACTCAGGTTGACGGCCTTGGAGTGCAGTTTGTCTGCCTTCTTGGACCAGCAGCGGGCATTGATCGCTGGCCTCGCTGGTGCTTCTGCCCTGACCGCCGGGACGTCGACCTCCAAATCGACCCCGGAGACCGAGCCGATCCTCGAGTCCATGAGGGCTCGAGTCGATCCTCGGTCGAGGTCTCCTTCGGCCTCCCGTTCGGGACCGAGGTCGTCAACGCCGACTCCCTCGTCGTCGGGGCGGATGGCATCAGTGCCCGCCCGACCGGAGCCGATCGACTCCTCCTCCGAGGAGTCGGCCTGGGAATCTGAGGACGAAGAGTCACCTGGTTCCTTTCGGACTCGGTGTGTCCCTTCGGACTCCCCCGAGTCCGAACCTCGGAGACGGTCCCCCCGGAGGATACCCGGTTCTCTGACTTCATGAGGGATATGGCCAAAGCCTTGGCCTTCCCTGCGGATCCCGAGGAGGAGCCTCGAGTCGAAGAACTCGATGCCCTCCAATATGACTCTCCCCCGAAGGAGGCCTTTATTGTACCGGTTCCTCCCATGCTGGAACGGCTTCTCTTCCGCATGTGGGAGAGCCCGGCGTCGTCGCCGGTGTTAAGCAAGCGGGTCGATTCCATTTATCGAGTCCGCAAGAGCCCCGGGTTCCAAAAGGCACAACTACCGCACCATTCCATGGTGGTGGAATCGGCCATGCATAGACTGAAGAGTCAAAAAATGCACTCCTCGGTGCCCCCTGGTAGGGAAGCCCGAAGCCTGGATGCCCTCGGTAGGAAGTGCTTCCAGGGCTCTATGCTTGCTTGTCGAGTCCAGACATACCAGCTCTACATGGGCATGTATCTCCGAGACCTGGCTAAGGAAATAGCCAGGTTCTCTGCTGGTCTCTCCGACGAACCTTTGCAGAGGTTCCAATCCTTGTCTACTGGTATTCGGGAGTGCTCCAAGTTTATCTCTCGAGCAGCCTATGATGGTTTTGAGGCTTCGACTCGAGTAGCCGCGGCCAGCATCGGTGGACGCCGCCAGGCTTGGCTTCAGACGTCCGACCTCGAGCCCTGGGTACAGGACAAGTTGGTCGATGTCCCCTGCCGAGGTGATATCCTCTTTGGCAAGCCCATGGATGAGAAGGCTGCACAAATCGAGACAGAGACTCTCACCAGGACTCGTCTCTCAAGGAAGACCTCTGCCCCTTCTCAAAAGAAGAAGGCATCGGGGGAAAAAGCCCTTTTACCCGAGGAAAGGTGCTGCCTATAAATACTACCCTCAGTATCAGGCCTCACCAGCTCCCCCACAGGGAAAGCAGGTCAAGGGACGGGGTAATGGGTCCTGTAGGCAGCAAGCCCCCAAGCCTGCACCACCGGCCCCTGCTCAGCAGGGTGGGGGGGTTTTGACTTTCTCAGCATAGCCTCTCCCCCTCAGCTGGTTTCTCTCAGCACAGGAGGCCGGCTGGTCCACTTTGCCCACAGGTGGTCCAGTATCACCACAGATACCTGGGTGCTTCAGATAGTTCAAAAGGGCTATCTTCTTCATTTTCACCAGGTACCTCCCTCCTACTTTCCGGGGGAGCCTTCCAGACTCCCTCTGCACAGGGACTTACTCCTTCAGGAGTTAGCAAGTCTTGTTCAGGAACAAGCTGTGGAACCGGTGCCCCACCACCTGAAGGGTCAAGGGTTTTATTCCAGATACTTCCTGATTCCGAAAAGAACAGGAGGCCTCAGACCCATCCTAGACTTGCGAAACCTCAACAAATTCCTTGCAAAGGAAAAGTTCAAAATGCTTACCCTTGGAATCCTGCTGCCCTACCTCCAGCAGGGAGACTGGCTATGCTCCTTAGATCTAAAGGATGCGTATACTCATATCCTTATTCATCCAGACCACAGACAATACCTCAGGTTTGTTGTGGGCGGACACCATTACCAGTACAGAGTACTGCCTTTCGGCCTATCCTCCGCCCCCAGAGTGTTCACCAAATGCCTAGCAGTGGTGGCGGCCTATCTGAGACTTCAAGGTCTCTTTGTGTTCCCATACCTGGACGACTGGCTCATCAGAGCCCAGTCTGCCCAAGAAGCCACTCAGGCTACTCATCGCACTGTGGCTCTGCTCCAGCACTTGGGTTTTGTCATAAACTTCGCAAAGTCCACTTTGCTCCCCTCTCAAGATCTAGAATTCATCGGCGCCAGGTTGGACACTCTTCAGGCGCGGGCCTTCCTGCCCTTGGACAGGGCCCAAAGGCTCATGGATCTCGCCAGCCGCTTTCACAGCAATTCCCTGGTCTCGGCCAGGCAATTTCTGAGACTGCTCGGCCATATGGCTTCCACGGTCCATGTAACCCCCAATGCTCGCCTGAACATGCGACCTGCTCAATGGTGCCTTCGCAAACAATGGCATCAGGCCACTGGGAGCCTAGCGGACTCCGTACAGATCTCCGACCAGCTGGTCTCCTCTCTGCGATGGTGGCTTCATCTACCAAACCTAGTGCTGGGGGTGACTTTTCAGCCCCCTACACATTCTCGGGTCCTGACGACTGATGCTTCTCTCCAGGGTTGGGGAGCACATTGCCAAGGGACTTGTACTCAGGGTCTCTGGACTCCTTGGGAGTCCGCTCAGCAGATCAACTTCCTGGAGCTCAGAGCCATCCGCCTAGCGCTCAAAGCCTTCTCTCACCTGATTTCTCACCAGTCGGTACTTGTCCAGACAGACAATCAGGTTGCCATGTTCTACGTGAACAAACAAGGCGGAACCGGCTCCTTCCTTCTCTGTCAGGAAGCGCAGAAGCTCTGCTCTTGGGCCGTCCATCGCAACATCGTCCTCAAAGCTGTCTATCTCCCAGGTCAAGAAAGCTACCTGGCAGACAAACTGAGCAGAATCCTCCAACCGCACGAGTGGAGGTTGGATCCGCTTGTGGTTCAGCAGATCTTTCTCCGGTGGGGCCTCCCCACCATGGATCTCTTCGCCAGTCCTCTGAACCGGCAGCTTCCCAGATTCTGCTCTCGACAGCCGCATCCTCTCCGGGTAGCGGCGGATGCTTTTCTGATTCCATGGTCCATAGGCCTCTTTTATGCCTTTCCACCCATGCCTCTGGTGTCTCGGACGCTCTTCAAAGTTCTCAGAGACAAGGCGTCGGTGATCCTAGTGGCTCCCCGGTGGCCGAGACAACCTTGGTTCCCGCTTCTGATGCAGCTGGCGGTGGACACCCCTCTTCCTCTGGGGTTTCAGCCCGACCTCCTCTCGCAGGATCAGGGGACGCTCCTGCACCCCAACCTTCGGTCCCTTCATCTGATGGCCTGGCTGCTTAAAGGGTAGTCCTTGCTCCTCTCCAGCTACCTCCAGATGTGGAAGAGGTCGTCTTGGCCTCCAGGAGGCCTTCCACCCGGAAGTCCTACGCTCTTAAGTGGCGTCGGTTCTCCGTCTGGTGTACTCAGCAGTCGCAAGACCCCTTCTCCTGTTCAACATCAGTGGTCTTGCAGTACTTGCTTTCCCTTTCCAATCTTGGACTTAAGTCCAACTCGGTCAAGGTCCACCTCAGTGCTATTTCTGCGCACCACCTACCGGTGGATGGTAGACCTCTTTCGAGCCACCCTCTGGTGGCTCGTTTTCTCCGGGGCCTCCTACTCCTTAAACCACCTTTGCGCCCGCCAGCCCCGAACTGGGATCTCAATGTGGTTTTACAGCGGCTTACCTGTCCGCCTTTTGAGCCTATGGCTACCTGTCCTCTTCGTTTTCTTTCCTGGAAAACCTTGTTCCTGGTGGCCCTCACTTCTGCTAGACACGTTAGTGAGCTGCAGGCCCTAATATCTGATCCTCCTTACACTAGGTTCTACAAGAACCGAGTGGTCCTACGGACTCACCCTAAGTTTCTTCCTAAAGTGGTTTCCCCTTTTCACATCAACCAGGAGGTGGTACTTCCGACCTACTTTCCCAGGCCACACTCCAGCCGAGCTGAAATGGTCCTGCATACCCTGGACTGTAGAAGGGCGCTGAACTTCTACCTTGACCGTACGCGGGAGCACCGAAGGGCTGTTCAGCTCTTCGTGTCTTATGACCCCAAAAGGTTGGGGCTCCCTGTCTCCAAGCGTACTTTGTCCATCTGGATTGCGGACTGCATCACTTGGGCTTACGAGGCTGCGGGCCCCGTGCTGGAAGGTAGAGTCACCGCTCATCGTGTTCGGGCGAAGGCTACGTCAGTGGCTTACCTCCGCTCTGTTCCGTTGGCAGACATCTGCCGGGCCGCTACTTGGTCTTCAAGCCAGACTTTTGCAGCCCATTACTGCCTGGAGAGGGAGTCCCGCAGGGACAGTGCTTTCGGACAGGCAGTCCTCCGTAACCTCTTCGAGGTATAGGCAACTCCTACCCTCCATCCCGGATGTTGGGCTACCGGTTGGAGACGTATTCAGAGAAGATTCCTTCCTTCTGTGCTGCTGAGCTAGAGGGAGCTCATTTTTGTGCTTAGGGTCTCCGGTAGCCTTAAGCTTGGGAGTCCCATATGTGAGGACTGACTTCCTGCTTGGTCCTGGAGAAAGCGTAGTTACTCACCTGTAACAGGTGTTCTCCAGGAGCAGCAGGAATCAGTCCTCACAACCCTCCCTCCTCCCCTTGGAGTTGCAGTTTTATGCTTTCGTTTTTGCTAATTTTTGCTGTCTTTTAGCTATGTCATCTGACTGAGCAAGATGGCACCCTTGGGCGGGAAGAGGACCGCGCATGCGCGCTGCAATTCCCAAAGGCTTTCTTTGAAAGCTGGGGAAAATTGCTCCGCGAGGGCTCCTTCGGCGCCGACGTCACCCATATGTGAGGACTGATTCCTGCTGCTCCTGGAGAACACCTGTTACAGGTGAGTAACTACGCTTTATTCCAGGTACTTTCTGGTACCAAAAAGAACAGGAGGCCTCAGACCCATCCTAGACTTACGCAACCTCAACAAGTTCCTGCAGAGGGAAAAGTTCAAGATGCTCACCCTTGGAATCCTGCTGCCCTACCTCCAGCAGGGAGACTGGCTATGCTCCTTGGATCTAAAGGATGCCTATACTCACATCCTTATTCATCCAGACCACAGACAATATCTCAGGTTTGTTGTGGGAGGAAACCACTATCAGTACAGAGTACTGCCCTTTGGCCTGTCCTCCGCTCCCAGGGTGTTCACCAAGTGCCTGGCGGTGGTGGCGGCCTACCTGAGGCTTCAGGGTCTTTTTGTGTTTCCGTACCTGGACGACTGACTCATAAGGGGCCAATCTGCCCAGGAGGCCAATCAGGCCACCCTTCGCACGGTGGCTCTGCTTCAGCACTTGGGGTTTGTCATAAACTTCGCAAAGTCCACTTTGCTCCCGTCCCAGAACTTAGAATTCATAGGGGCCAGGCTCGACACTCTTCAAGCAAAGGCTTTTCTGCCTATGGACAGAGCTCACAGGCTGATGGATCTGGCCAGGCAGTTTCGCAGCAATTCCCTGGTCTCTGCCAGGCAATTCCTGAGACTACTCGGCCATATGGCTTCCACGGTTCATGTCACCCCCAATGCCCGCCTGCACATGCGGCCTGCTCAGTGGGGCCTTCGTACTCAGTGGCATCAGGCCACGGGGAGCCTAGCGGACACAGTAAATATATCCAACCTCCTAGTCTCCTCTCTGCAATGGTGGCTTCATCTGCCGAATCTGGTTCTCGGAGTGGATTTTCAGTCCCCTCCGCATTCTCAAGTGCTGACAACGGATGCTTCTCTTCTCGGTTGGGGAGCACATTGCCAAGGGACATGTACTCAGGGTCTCTGGACCCCTTGGGAGGCTGCTCAACAGATAAACTTCCTGGAGCTATGGGCGATATGCCTAGTTCTGAGAGCCTTCTCCCACCTCGCCTCTCACCAGTCTGTACTGGTCTAGACAGACAATCAAGTTGCCATGTTCTACGTGAACAAACAAGGCAGCACAGGCTCCTTCCTTCTATGTCAGGAGGCACAACGGCTGTGCTCTTGGGCTGTCAATCACGGAATCCTTCTCAAAGCTGTCTACCTCCCAGGTCAAGAGAATTACCTGGCGGACAGACTGAGCAGGATCCTGCAACCACACAAATGGAGGTTGCACCCGTTGGTGGTTCAGCAGGTCTTTCTCAGGTGGGGCCTCCCCACCATGGATCTTTTTGCCAGTCCTCTGAACCGGCAACTCCCGAGATTTTGCTCCAGACAACCGCATCCTCTCAGAGTAGCAGCGGATGCGTTTCTGATCTCGTGGTCCACAGGCCTACTGTATGCGTTTCCTCCCACACCACTAGTGTCCAGAACGCTGTTCAAAGTCCTCAAGGAAGGGGCTTCATTGATTCTCATAGCCCCCAGATGGCCGAGGCAACTGTGGTTCCCGCTTCTGCTACAGCTAGCGGTGGACACCCCTCTTCCTCTGGGGTTTCATCACGATCTCCTGTCTCAGGATCAGGGGACTCTCTTGCACCCCAACCTCCGGTCCCTTCAACTGATGACCTGGCTGCTGAAAGGGTAGTCCTGGCTCCCCTACTGCTGTCTTGAGAGGTGGAAGATGTGGTCTTGGCCTCTCGGCGTCAATCCACCAGGAAATCCTGCGCTTTTAAGTGGCGTAGATTCTCCGCGTGGTGTGCTCAGCGCAGCGAGAATCCCTTCTCCTGCTTGGTAGCGGTAGTATTGCAATATTTGCTTCACCTCTCCAATCTGGGCCTTAAGTCTAACTCTGTCAGAGTTCACCTTAGTGCTCTCTCTGCCCACCACTCGCCGGTGGACGGTAGGCCTCTTTCCAACCACCCTTTGGTGGCTCGTTTCCTCAGAGGCCTCCTTCTGCTTAAGCCTCCCTTACGTCCACCGGCTCCTGAGTGGGATCTGAATGTGTTCTTGCAGCGGATTACTTGTCCGCCTTTTGAACCTACGGCTACCTGCCCTCTCCGTTTTCTCTCCTGGAAAACTTTGTTTCTGGTAGCTCTTACCTCAGCTAGGCGAGTGAGTGAACTGCAGGCACTCGTGTCTGATCCTCCTTACACTAGATTCTACAGGAATAGGGTAGTCTTACGGACTCACCCGAAGTTTCTTCCTAAGGTTGTCTCACCTTTTCACCTCAATCAGGAGGTGGTTCTTCTGACCTTCTTTCCCAGGCTGCATGCCAGCCGGGCTGAGATGGTCTTGCATACCCTGGACTGTAGGAGGGCATTGTCCTTCTACCTTGACCGTATGCGGGAGCATCGGAGGGCTGTTCAGCTCTTCGTTTCTTTTGACCCCAATAAGTTGGGGCTCCCTGTCTCCAAGCGTACTTTGTCCATCTGGGTAGCTGACTGTATCGCCTGGGCTTATGAGGCAGCCGGCCTCTCGTTGGAGGGTCGAGTCACGGCTCATCGCGTCAGGGCGAAGGCTGCGTCAGTGGCTCATCTCCGCTCTGTTCCGTTGGCAGACATCTGCTGGGACGCTACTTGGTCTTCAAGCCAGACTTTTGCGGCCCATTACTGCCTTGAAAGGGAGTCCCGCAGGGACAGTGCTTTCGGACAGGCAGTACTCCATAATCTCTTTGGGGTTTAGGCAACTCCTACCCTCCGGCCCTGGTGTTGGGCTACCGGTCGGGGGCGTTCTCAGAGAAGATTCCTTCCTTACGTGCTGCCGAGCTAGAGGGAGCTCATTTTTTCCGCTTGAGGTCTCCGGTAGCCTTAAGCTGGGGAGTCCCATATGTGAGGACTGACTTCCTGCTTGGTCCTGGAGAAAGAGTAGTTACTCACCTGTAACAGGTGTTCTCCAGGAGCAGCAGGAATCAGTCCTCACAACCGTCCCTCCTCCCTTTGGAGTTGCAGTCTTATTTGTTTTTGCTAATTTTTTTGCTGTCTTTTAGCTATGTCATCAGACTGAGCAAGATGGCACCCTTGGGCGGGAAGGGGACCGCGCATGCGCGCTGCAATTCCCAAAGGCTTTCTTTGAAAGCTGGGGAAATGCTCCGCACGAGGGCTCCGTCGGCGCCGACGTCACCCATATGTGAGGACTGATTCCTGCTGCTCCTGGAGAACACCTGTTACAGGTGAGTAACTACTCTATATGGCCTTTGGCTCAAAGGTTTTGAGGGCTGATGTGTCTTCTCCCACCCAGTGGTATTGTAGCATTGGTACATCCCGCTTGTCTGGACTGGTCTAGCAGGACATTATGGAAGGTGACATTTTACTTATCAGATAATGTCCTTTTTCTTGAGTTCTGCTAGACCAGTCCAGGGCCCGCCCCTGAAGCTGTATTGCTCTGTTTTTTTTCTACTGTGGTACCCTTGGGCTTGCCATAATTTTATATTTGTCTCTGCAGACTCATCTTCTACTCACAGTTTCTACTTTCCTATACATAGTTTGCTTCTGTTGAATAGTCAATTGTTGTCCACATTTGAGGTTGTGTGAAGCTTGCTCTGTATCTCCCATATGCTTTGTGACAAATACTGAAGAGAGATCTCTGGTGGCTGAGGCTGATGGAGGCATGGATTGACTTCATTGAAACCGGCACATTTCATTGGTCTTTGTCTCCACCAATCTGCTGGTAGGGGAACAGAACCCATTTGTCTGCACTGGTCTAACAGGACTCAAGGAAAGGACATTATCTGGTAAGTAAAATGTCACCTTCCTTCCACCGATTGGTCCTTTTTTAGTCTTCCTCAAGGAAATGATTTGCAGAGGTCAAATCCTTTATTGCTTGCTGGCCTGTGGAGGCCATTAGGAGCAGTGTGCATTCTGTCTGGTAAGCACATTCAGGAATGCGTCATCATTTCATTGTACAGGGCATTCATTTTTCTAAATAAGTCAGGTTTTAGATGCCATGAAAATTATCGCTTGTAAGTTTAATGATTGTTCCTTAATGGATATAAACTATTCACAACCTGTAGACTGACTGGACTGACTTGACTGACTGGACTTGACTGACTGGACTTGACGGACTGGAAAGGGGGGCTGTTACTTCTGGAGAGAAATCTGAAATTGTGAGTATATACTTCTGGGAATTTTTCTGAAAGGAATTGTTTTTCTTTTAAAGCTACTTAATCTGTGAACCCACTATTTTTTTTGTTAAATCAGTCAGGGCCTAGTAGCAACAGTTTAAGATTCAATTAAAAAACACAGAAGAGAACTTTCTGGTTACCTTTCATACCCAGTAGACAGCTGTAGTTTAAATTTCATAGTCACTCAGGGCCTAGCATCAGCAAAGTACTTTTAGTTTCAAATTAAAACACAGAAGAGAGCTTTCTGGTTAAATTTAGAATCCAGCAGAGAGCTTGTAGTTTAAATTTCATAATAGGTTAGAGCCTAGTAGCAGCAAAGAGCTATAATTTAAATCAAATCAGAATATAGCTTAGCACAAGAGGCAAAACAAGGTCAATTCTCCTTGAGCAGCATATAAAGTCTTCTAGAGACCTTTACAAAGAGGCCTTCTACCTAGTGGGCAAGCAACCTGTGAAGCTTTTTCAATAGGTGTTAACACCAGCTGGCAGTTCAAAAGGCCATTTTGAAAGACTCCTTCTATCCAAGCAAGGACTGTTAATTACCCAGGAAGTAGGTCACTGCTTACATCATCAGCACAAGCATAAATAGCTCAACCAGAGCTCTGTGACCCTGTCTTGACGGACTGGAAAGGGGGGCTGTTACTTCTGGAGAGAAATCTGAAATTGTGAGTATATACTTCTGGGAATTTTTCTGAAAGGAATTGTTTTTCTTTTAAAGCTACTTAATCTGTGAACCCACTATTTTTTTTGTTAAATCAGTCAGGGCCTAGTAGCAACAGTTTAAGATTCAATTTAAAAACACAGAAGAGAACTTTCTGGTTACCTTTCATACCCAGTAGACAGCTGTAGTTTAAATTTCATAGTCACTCAGGGCCTAGCATCAGCAAAGTACTTTTAGTTTCAAATTAAAACACAGAAGAGAGCTTTCTGGTTAAATTTAGAATCCAGCAGAGAGCTTGTAGTTTAAATTTCATAATAGGTTAGAGCCTAGTAGCAGCAAAGAGCTATAATTTAAATCAAATCAGAATATAGTTTTCCTCAGCAGCACAGGACAAGGTACTGTGTAGCAGCCCTTTTTTAATAAGTGTTATATCCCTCCCTCCCTCCCCACACCCACCCTCCCCTGGGAAAATCACAGCTTTATAGGTACTTGCACAACTTAAAAGACAGGAGGTGCTCTCAGGTGAAGCTCATTACCCAAATCAGTCATACACCAAGGACCTGAGATTAATTAAGCTTCAGGTGAACAAGGTATATTAAACTTCTTAGGTACAGTTTTAGTGGTATAAATATCCATTGCACCCTTTAGTACATATAGAACTTAAAGATCTAAACACAAACTTAAAACTAAGATGCAGACAGCAGTCCAGCAGCGGGATGTGGGCTTTCCAGTCTTTTGCATTGAGTGTCACATGTATGATTTTCTCCCAGCTGGTGAGAGGTCTTACGTGTGCACTAGGTGCAAGGAGCTCTCTGCTCTCAGGGAACAAGTCCGTTCTCTAGAGGCTAGAGTAGCAGACTTGGAAAACATAAGACAGACAGAGAGGTACATAGACGAGACCTACAGGGATATAGTCCTGAAGTCCCACCTCCAGTCTGGCAGCATCCCTGTTGCCATGGAGGAGAGAGGTCACGTGACAGGAGAGCATCACCCTGGTGTGGCAGGAAGTGATCCTGTAACTAGGACCTGTCCTCCAGGTGATGTAAACCCCTCTCGCACCGAGGAGGTTTCTCCAGGGCCAAGTGCCCATGCGGGAAGGGTTAGGACAGCAGTTATAGTTGGTGATTCGATCATTAGGCATGTAGATAGCTGGGTGGCTGGTGGACGTGAGGATCGCCTGGTAACATGCCTGCCTGGTGCGAAGGTAGCGGACCTCACACGCCACCTAGATAAGGTCTTAGATAGTGCTGGGGAGGAGTCTGCTGTCTTGGTACATGTTGGTACCAATGACATAGGAAAATGTGGTAGGGAGGTTCTGGAAGCTAAATTTAGGCTTTTAGGTAGGAAGTTGAAATCCAGAACTTCCAGGGTAGCGTTCTCCGAAATGCTTCCCGTTCCACGCGCAGGACCCAATAGGCAGGCAGAGCTCCGGAGTCTCAATGCGTGGATGAGACAATGGTGCAGAGATGAGGGGCTCGGATTTGTTAGGAACTGGGGAACATTCTGGGGAAAGGAGGGGCTCTTCCGAAGGGATGGGCTTCACCTTAACCGGGATGGAACCAGGCTGCTGGCATTAACCTTTAAAAAGGAGATAGAGCAGCTTTTAAACTAGATAATAGGGGAAAGCCGACAGTCGCCCAAGAGCGCATGGTTCGGAAGAATGTATCCTTGAAGGATACTACAAAAAGCAGAGAGGTTCCAAAAAAGAGTAAAGTAGCCCAAATGCCCTCGAGTATGGAGCAGACAGAACTTAAAGATCCCAAATTACCCATGTCTACCAATAGCCAAATTAATATGAATAAAATACAGTCTCTAAAATGCTTGTATGCAAATGCTAGAAGTCTACAAAACAAGATGGGAGAGTTAGAATATATAGCACTAAACGAGAGGTTAGATATGATTGGAATATCAGAGACATGGTGGAAGGAGGACAACCAGTGGGACACTGTGATACCTGGGTACAAACTATATCGAAATGATAGAGCTGATCAAATTGGTGGAGGGGTTGCGCTCTATGTTAGAGAGGGCATTGAGTCAGAAAGGATTAAAGTTTTGCAAGAAACAAAATTTGCTGTAGAATCTCTATGGATTGAAATTCCATGTAAAAAGGGGAAGGCGATGGCAGTGGGGGTGTACTATCGTCCGCCTGGCCAGAATGAACAAATGGATGATGAAATGCTCAAAGAAATCAAGGAAGCTAGCAAAAGTTACAGTGCAGTAATAATAATGGGTGATTTCAATTACCCCGGCATTGACTGGGTCAGTGTCACAACAGGACATGCTAGGGAGATAAAGTTCCTAGATGAAATAAATGACTGCTTCTTGGAGCAGCTGGTTCATGAACCGACCAGAGGGGAAGCAATATTAGACCTAGTCCTTAGTGGAACACCAGATGTAGTGCAAGAGATAAGGGTGTTGGGGCCACTTGGCAATAGTGATCATAGCATGATCGCCTTTGATTTAATTAGTGGAGGAGGGATAGTAAGGAAATCCACAGTACTACCCTTTAACTTTCGAAAGGGAGACTATGATAGAATGAGGAAAACAGTTAAGAAAAAACTAAAAGGAGCAGTTGCAAAGGTTAAAGACGTACATCAAGCTTGGGTGTTGTTGAAAAATACTATCTTGGAAGCCCAGACCAGCTGTATTCCACGCTTTAAGAAAAGTGGAAGGAAGTCCAAAAATTGCCAGCATGGTTTAAAGCTGAGGTCAGAGAGGCTGTTGTTGCCAAAAAAGCATCTTTCAAGAAATGGAAAAAAAGAGCCAAATGATGAAACCTGGAAACAGCACAAGCACTGGCAAGTCAAATGCAAGGCATTGATAAGGCAGGCAAAGAGAGAATTTGAGAAGAAGCTTGCTGCGGAAGCAAAAACGCGAAATAAAGACCTTTTCAAGTACATTCGTAGCAAAAAACCCGTGAGAGAGTCAGTTGGTCCATTAGATGATAAAGGGGTTAAAGGAGCACTAAGAGGCAACAAGGCGATAGCGGAGAGACTGAATGAATTCTTTGCTTCGGTCTTTACTGAGGAAGATGTAGGGATGTTACCCACGACTGAAGTGGTATTTAAAGGTGTGGAAGAATTGAAGGAAATATCGATACATCGGGAAGATGTCCTACAACTATTAGATAAACTGAAGAGTAGCAAATCACCTGGGCCGGATGGTATACATCCAAGGGTCTTGAAAGAACTGAAATTTGAGATTGCAGACCTGCTATCAGTAATCTGTGAACTATCATTAAAATCATCTCTAATACCTGAGGATTGGAGGATCGCCAATGTAACACCAATTTTTAAAAAGGGTTCGAGGGGTGATCCGGGAAACTACAGACCGGTGAGCCTGACATCAGTACCGGGAAAAATGGTAGAAACCATCATAAAGAATAAAATTACTCAGCATATAGATAGTCATGACCTAATGGGAGACAGCCAACATGGCTTTAGACAAGGAAGATCTTGTCTTACTAATCTGTTATGTTTTTTTGAAGGAGTGAATAAACAGGTGGACAAAGGTGAGTCGGTTGATATTGTGTATCTGGACTTTCAGAAAGCCTTTGACAAGGTCCCTCATGAGAGACTTTTGGCAAAACTAAAGAGTCATGGGATAGGAGGCAGTGTACTACTGTGGATCAGGAACTGGTTAAAAGATAGAAAGCAGAGGGTAGGGCTAAATGGCCAATTTTCCCAATGGAGAAAGGTGAATAGTGGTGTACCCCAGGGATCTGTGCTGGGTCCGCTGCTTTTTGACATATTCATAAATGACCTGGAAAGTGGAATAACGAGTGAGGTTATCAAATTTGCTGATGACACAAAACTATTTAAAGTTGTTAAAACCCAGGAGGATTGTGGAAAATTGCAAGAGGATCTTGATAAATTGGAAGACTGGGCATCAAAATGGCAGATGAAATTTAATGTGGAGAAGTGCAAGGTTATGCACCTAGGGAAGAACAACCCAAACTATGGTTACACGATGCAAGGTTCCACATTAGGAACCACCACCCAAGAAAAAGATTTAGGCGTCCTTGTGGATACCATGTTAAAACCCTCGGCCCAGTGTGCAGCGGCGGCCAAGAGAGCAAATAGAATGCTAGGTATGATAAGGAAAGGAATGGAAAATAAAACAAAAGATATTATAATGCCTCTATATCGTTCCATGGTGAGACCGCACCTTGAATATTGTGTGCAATTCTGGTCGCCATATCTTAAAAAGGATATAGCAATTTTAGAAAAGGTTCAGAGAAGAGCCACCAAAATGGTAAAGGGGATGGAAGGCTACTCCTATGAAGAAAGGCTAAAAAGGTTGGGGCTCTTTAACCTGGAAAAGAGACGGCTGAGGGGAGATATGATAGAAGTCTATAAATTAATGAACGGAGTGGAACGGGTAAACGTAGATCGATTGTTTACCTTATCAGAATATAGAAAGACTAGGGGACATGCAATGAAGCTACAGGGTAAACTATTTAAGACTAATAAAAGAAAATATTTTTTCACTCAACGTGTAATCAAACTCTGGAATTTGTTACCGGAGGATGTAGTAAAGGCTGTTAGTGTAGCTGGGTTTAAAAAAGGTTTGGACAAGTTCCTGGAGGAAAGGTCCATAAACCATTATTAAGAAGGGACCCAGGATATCAATGCTTGAACCAATACAAGCATTGTGGAACCTGTGTCCCTTGGGGAAACTGCTAGGTACGTATGACCTAGATTGGCCACTGTTGGAAACAGAATACTGGGCTTGATGGACCTTGGTCTGACCCAGTATGGCATATCTTATGTTCTTATGACATTAGCATAGTTTGGGGGGTATTGCTCCACCAAAATGAGTTGCCTCGATGATGGCTGCAACGCTTGTCTGCCCATGGGGATCTGATCTCCTGTGGGGAGAAGAGAAAGGGATGGACACGATCGCATGAAAGTCTCCTATCTGCCCACGGGAGATCGGATCCTCTGCGGGCAGAAGAGAAGGGGCTGCAGAGGTAAGCAGTCTGCCCATGGGGATCCAATCTCTGCAGGCAGAAGAGAAGAGGGAGGCCCGAACATAGCTTGCAGCAAGATAGGTTGTGTGTATGTGGTGGGGGGTGGGGGGGGGGGGTAGTTCAAATAAGGTAGAGAAGGCAGGGACAATTTAAAGGAACAGGAGGCCTATTTAAAAAAGGAGGATTGGGGGGCGGTTAAGGCAGGGGATAGGAGTGGTAGAGGAGTTGGTGAAGTGGGGAGAGTCTGGAAGGGTAACAGAGAAAGGAAGCCAGCAGGAGAGGGTTTGTAAAGGGAGGAAAGAGTGCAGGGTGTTGCCAAAAGGCACATTCCCCTCTCCCCCAGAACACACACAAGCACCCCCACACTGGCACCCCACTAGAGATTTGGAACTGCAGGAGAGTGAGTTGAATAAAGGACAGGCTAACAAATCAACTGAAGAGGAGGAAGAAAGGGAGGAGAAAAGCCCAGAAGTGGAGGAATTCAAAATTGAGCTCCTAGTCTACATGGAAAAAAAGATGAAGATGCTGGGTTAAAAGTATGATAATTAAGATGAACAATGCCATATCCTATATAAAAGGATCATTGTTGACATCACCAAAATAAATTTATTGTGCAGCTAAAATTATAATTGCAAGAATACTATCAACTAAAGTGCAGGGCCAGAAGAGAAAGAAAACAATGCCAGTCCTTCCTTGGAAAAAGCACATCGAAGGAAAACTACACTCACAGCATGCGGAGGTATCCCTGATAGACTGGCATCTAAAAGGATTAAGATCATCAAAAACATTGAGGACGATCCAAGACATCAAGCTGAAGCATGCTGCATTAACAGACCTGAAATGTATATGTTCCAACAATAAATTGAAAGAAGCAGCAGAAGCACAAAAACTGCGAACATAAAAATTCACTAGCAGTTGTTGGTGAATTGATGTGCATCTCTTAGGGGGAGAGAATAAAGTTCCCTCCTTAAGTTTTGTTGAGTACCTTCATGTAGTGACCCCGTTGTATAACATCTGTACTAAATCTCAGCAAGGCGACACTACAATTGAAGTATGGTAGGAATGAAAAAGAATAATTCATACTGGCCACACGACGCCCAGGATAAAAAGGTGCCCACCCATAGCTTATGCACTAGGGCTAATGATGGTGGTTGTGATAGTGCAAGCTCTGCAGATGTAAATAACATCCCTGCCACAAATAAAGACCATGGTGAGCGTGTTCATGGACTATGGCAGGAGATAAACCACAAATTAATGAAAATATTGAGAGGATTAACTATGGTTAAGTGGACTTATGCAGATAAAGAGGGAAATAAAGTACTACTATTTTTATGCTACAAACCCTATATTTAAATCCAAGAGGATATACAAAGAGAGTCCGCCGAAAACGAAGAAAGAGGAACATTGCTACTAGAAAGACGTCAAAAAGTAACGGATGCAAATTTAAGATCTTTAATTTCACAGATCAAAGTAAAGGAATATGTGAATGATAACATCTTGAAGCAACTAAGGGCTTCCGTGGAGAAAGAAATACAGGGAGGAGGAGGATTCCTAGTTGAGAGTACCAGAAGAAAGGCATGCACAGAAAAAGAAAGAACGGTTGAGGGGGAGATGGAGCTGAGAGATCTTGAACTGCAGGAGAGTGAGATGAATAAAAGATGGGTCAACAAATCAGCTGAAGAGAAGGAAGAAAGGAAGGAGAAAGACACAGTGGTGTAGGAATTTAAGATTGAACTCTTAGTCCACATAGAAAGAGATGAATATGCTGGGCTCCAGGCAAAGGAAAGATTTCTCAAGTTTAATTTATTTTATTTATTTTACTGATTTTATATACCACCCTATTTTTCAGTCAGAAAGGTTTACATAAAACAATAAACGTAAACAGCATATATAAAACAGGTAAGCTAACTTGAAGTAATAGCAGGAGAAAATTTAACAATTGGGTTCGCTCAGAGGAACATGGATAGTGTATAGGAAATTTAACACCTAGGGTTAAAAGTATGATGATTAAGATGAACAAGGCAATGTCAATAAATGGACCCTTTTTATTGGATATCACCAAAATAAATCAAATGCAATACTGGGTAGCTAAAATTATTACTGCAGAAATACTACCAACTTAAGTGCAAGGCCAGAAGAAAAAGAGAACAATAACAGTTCCTCCTTGGAAAATGTGCATTGAATGAAAAATACAATCAGTGCATGCAGGGGTATCCCTGATAGACGAGTATCTAAAAGGATTAATATCATCAAAGATATTGAGGAAGATCCAAGACCTGAAGCTGAAGCATGCTACATTAATAGAACAAATCCTGAAATATATATGTTCCAATAATAAATTGAAAGTAGCTGCAGAAATGCAAAAACTGTGAATATATGAAAAAAACAGAATAGAAAGATATAAAAAAAAAACTATTTAGAGAGAACCCAAAACAGTTCTACAGGTAATTGCGAAACAGCATTAATATTTATGTATTTATTTATTTAACAGTATTTCTATACCGCCTTCTCCTTCAATCAAGGCGGTCTCCACAGCAAACAATCATAAAAGTGTTCATGTGCTCTCATGCAGTGATGTGTGTTTGAGGTGGTGTGCATTTGATTTAATTTACTCTTTCTATAATGTGCGCTATTATACATTTTGAACTATCATACAATCCTATATACAAGGGTCAGGGTGTGGGTAGTTCCGTTGTTCTGACTTGATTAGTATGTCATGTGACGTGTCCATAGTTTTCAATGAATAGAGTTGTCTTCAGCTGTTTGCGAAAGTCTTTGAGTTCTGTCGTTAGTCTCAGCTCATCTGGGAGGGTGTTCCAGATTGTTGGGGTGGCCAGGGAATGTGCTCGTTCCGCTGTGTCCTTGCATGTCTTGGTGAAGTCTTTTGGGGTGTTGACTCGGTTGGAGGTGCCTCTTCTCCTTGGTCATGTGCTTGTGTCAGGTTGTATGAGTGTGTGTAGGCTGATGGCTGAGGAGTGTTTGATCTTGAATATGTTTATGATTGTTTTGTATTTGATGCGTGAGCTGATTGGGAGCCAGTGTAGCTCTTTCAGTATGGGTGTGATGTGTTCTTGTCTTGTTGTGCCGGCTATTATGCGGGCTGCTGTGTTTTGTACCAATTGCAGCGGTTTTAGTGTTTGTTTTGTTAGACCCAGGTAGATTGGATTACAGAAGTCTAGTAGTGGGGTTATAAGTGCCTGGCAGACTGTGCGGAAATGCTCAGGGGCGAGGAGGGGCTTCAGTCGTCTGAGTCTCATTCTGTGGTAAGCGCTTTTGGTGGTTCTGCTTATGTGATTGGAGGTTCAGCTCCTTGTCCAGGGTCACTCCGAGGTACTTTACTTCTGATTTTATAGGTATGGTTGTGTCTTTTATCTTGATGTCAGGTGGGGGTACAAAGTTCGAGTTTCGAGTGATTATTAGTGCCTCAGTCTTGTTATAGTTTATAGAGAGGTTGTTGTCTAGAAACCAGTTTGTCATTTGTATGAGACAGTTTGTTATTTTGGAGTAGTCTGGGTTGTCAACTGATATAGGTGTGTATATCATGATGTCATCTGTGTAGATTGTATATTGTATGTTGTGGTATGGTAAAAACATCACTAACCAAAGCTGAAACAGAAACCTTCTGAAGAAGCCTCTATGAGAACCCTATAGAGCATAATCAAGAAGCAGAATGGTTACCCTGCATACGGGAACATTTAGAAAAATCAAACATCAAACCTATGGAATGGCTTATAGTAACAACAAAAGAGCTGTAAAGCAGGTTAAAATGAGCCCCCAACTAGAAGAGCCCAGGCCTAGATGGAATGACCAACTTTTAGCTCAGTTAACATCACTCCACCAAGACCTGGCAAACTGCAAAACCCAATTGATCAAATAGCCTTTGGAAGGGGAAATGTTCTTCCTGTTATAAAACACTGCAATGATTTATAACAGGAAGAACATTTCCCCTTCCAAAGAGGGACTCAAGTAACATTCCCAGAAATTACAGGCCAATGACTTGTCTACCTACAATCTATAAGCTATTCACTGCAATAGATGCATACAGAGTATATGATCATATTGAATCCAATAACACCATGACAATAGAGAAAAAGGGCACTAAAAGGGGAGCATATAGAAGCAAAGACCAGTTAATGTTAAATAAGGTTATCATGGCCAGTGCTAAGAAAATCAGAAATCTCAATATAGCGTGGCTTGATTATAAGAGCTTTTGGCAGCGCCCCACTCTCTTGGATAGTAAATTGCCTTAAGATGTATAAGATAGGACTTCCGGTGACTTCACCCACCTTCATGGCGGCGTAGCGGAGGAGCTCCGCCACCAAAAAGCCTACAAATGAAGCAGTAAACCCCCAAGGGGAAAGAAAAGGGGTGGAAAAGGCGTGCATAAGCGGCTGGGCGACGCTGACTTACCCTCCTTAAGTACTCGGAGCGGGAGGGTGAGTAATTGCCCGGAGCGGAGGCCGAGGTGCCCGCGGGCCGTATAAGGTACTGAGGACCCTGGCGCGGCTGCGAGAGGACAGCGGGAGAGCAGTGGCTGTGGCGCTGAAGGCCGGTGGAGAGAGCGCGCTGACCGGGGAAGCCCACGGACTGAGCACAGCAGCTGTATTAAAGCAGCGTCGCCAGCAGAATTTACACGGGGTGAGACCTGCCTGCCACGTGGTGGCCGCACAGAGTGGGATAGCACTGGCAGACTGCCAGCTGGAGGAAAAGAGAGCGGGCGCAGTTGGAGTGATCGCAGTCACAGCGAGAGGCAGACAGCAGTGTCCCACGGTGAGCTACAACAGGGGCCCATTCTGACAAGGAAAGACCCCAGAGGCTGTGTGGGCTGGTGGGCAGTTTCCAGTGGCATACGAAGTGTGGGAGAAGAGAGTGTGAAGAAGGCCCCGGGCGTAGGCTGGGAAGAAGGCAGAGGGAAGAGTGGACCAGCATAATAATGGACAAGGCCAAGAAAGAGGGACTGATGAAAAAAAAATTGGCTGAATACCGCTCCTCGTATGTGACGCCGAAAGGCAGGAAGGAGGGGGAGAAACCAGGCAAGAAGTTGCTGGAGTCGCCGCACAGCCTGGGGGGGGGTGAAGGCGGAGAAGAGTGCCTGGGTGCAGCGGAACAGATTAAACAATGGCTCCTGGAATTAAAGGAACAGTTGAAGGAGGAGATGTGTGGGGTGAAAAATGAGATTAAGGAGGCCTTACAGACATTACGCCAAGATATCTCAGACCTGGGAGAGCGAGTGGATGAGGCCGAAAACAGGTTGGAAGGTCAAGAAGGGATAATAGAGCAAGTCCAGAAAGGTTGGGAAGAGCTGCGGTCGGCGCAGGAGGTACTTAAAGCTAAAACAGAAGATCTGGAAGACCGCTCCAGAAGGTGCAATCTACGGGTACGAGGAGTGCTGGAAGTGCCCAAGTACAAGAACTGTGATGAGGTCGCCCAGAGAGTATTCAGGGACCTCCTGGCAGCAGCGGGTCAAGGTGAGGATGTGGCCGACAGCCCTCTGAGAATAGAAAGAGCGCACAGAGGGCTGGGGCCCATTCGAGAAAATAGGCCAAGAGACATAGTAGTGTGCCTGAGCTATTATAAAACAAAGGAACTCTTGCTGAGAGCCAATCGAAAGCTCAAAAGCTTCCACTGGGAAGGACACAAAGTGGAGTTGTATCAGGACCTGTCTCAGGGAACGTTACAGCGCAGGAGAGAGATCAGAGAGGTAACAGCATTCCTGAGGAGAGAAGATCTGAGATACAAGTGGTTGTATCCATTTGGATTGCTGCTCACGGTGAAAGAGCGATCGCGGACTGTGAGATCCAGTGCGGAGGCTTGGAAGGCCTTGAGAGAGCTGGGAGCGGAGCATCTTCCGGAGGCGGCTGACAGCTCACCTAATCTACAGGGAACGGAGTCCAGAGCAACGAGGACTGAGAGTGCGAAGTGGCAGAGGGCGAGCGGTCGGAGATTGGCAGGGCTGGCTAAGGGAGGTCCCCAGCGTCCGGAGTCGGAGCGAGAGACCGGCTGAGTCTGTGGAAAATGAATAAAGGACTGGTACATGTTAAGTTATTTATTTTTATTTATTTATTTAACATCTTTTATATACCGCACTCTTCGTCATCAGCGCGGTTTACATTTTAACAAATTGTACTTAAGCATGAACATATGTTAAGTTTACAGATAACAGGGAATGAACTTGGATAACTGGGGTTAAATAGATAACAAGAATTCAAACTATTTACAGCAAGAAATCACATGTTTATATTTCAAAGACTTGGGGCTCTAAGGGGATTTGAAATGGGGTGAGAAATGAATATGGGGGTGTACTTGACTAGCCATGATCATTGGTTCGTGTTGGGAGGGAATGACTTAGGGAGTTCATACTCTGAGGGAAGTGTTGTAGGAAGAGGTATGTTTTTAGATCTTTTCTAAATTGTGAGAGGTCCTTTTGTGATCTGATGTTGGATGGTAGCATGTTCCAACATCTAGGGGCAAAGGATGAGAATGCTCTTGTGCTAGTTGTCTGGTTGAGTTTTGATTGGTATTTTGGGATCACTGGTGTGTTTTCTGTTGTGGAGCGTCGGGATCTGGAACTTTGAGTAATGCAGGAGGTCAGATAATGATGATGATGAGATTTGGTGAATTGCCTTGAATGTGATGAGAAGGGCTTTGTATAAAATCCTATATGATATCGGGAGCCAGTGAAGTTCGAATAGGATAGGAGTGATATGATGACTCCTTGGGGCTCTGTGTAGAACTCTGGCAGCCGTATTCATGGCCAATTGTAGAGGATTAAGCGTACTCTTGGGTAGGCCCTGTAACACAATATTAGCGTAGTCGAAGTGTGGGGTGACCAACGCTTGGAAGGTTGTTCGGAAGTCTTGTGGTTCAAGCATTGGTCTGAGGTGTCGTAGAATTCTGATCTTGTGATAGATGGCTTTAACTGTATTTTTTATATGATCTTTGAACTAGGTAACGTATGCTAGTTGGTTGGGGGTGCGGGGGGGGCTTAGTGTAAGGCGAGCAAGGGGGGAGCGGGGGGGAGGTTGGAGGGGAGAATGGGGGGGAGGCATTAAGTGGGGAGAGGAGGTGAGGGGGGTGGGTGATGGGAGGCAGTAGGGGGGTGATGCGAAGGGGGGAGAAGGCGGGAGGGTGATTTAGGGGAAGAGTAGGCTGGGAGGTGGGGTGGGTCACTGATATGGAAGTCGAGTCTCCTCAATGGAGAGCAAAGATGGGGGGGGGGAAGGGGGAGGAGGGGGATGGGGGGTGGGGGAGGGGGATGGGGGGGAGGGGAAGAGCAGTTAGGGTTGCGGGCTGGGGGGGCCACAGGAGGCGGGGGTGCATTGAAAATTGTAACCTTGAATGTTAAAGGGCTGAATTCACCATGGAAACGACAGAAATTGTATAAAGAATTAACACGGCACAAGGCGGATATAGCAATGGTGCAGGAGACACATTTACAGAAAAAGCACGAGGCGTTGGTGCAGCCCAAGGGGTATAGAGTTTGCATGTTTGCCTCTAATAGTAGGGAAAAAAAGAAAGGAGGGGTGGCGGTGTTTATACGGGGGGCGGTCAAAACAGAGGTGCAGACGGTGACCCGGGACAAGGGGGGAAGATATTTGTTGTTGAGGGTAAAACAGGGGGAGGAGTGGTTTTGTGTTGTAAACGTCTACGCCCCCACGGGGTCCCAGAAAGAGTTTTGGGAGGAGCTGGGCGCCCAGGTGGCGTTAATGGGGGATGGTGCGTTGATTTGTGGGGGGGATTTCAATTTGCCTTGGGAGGTTGGGAGGGCTACGACGGGGAGGAGGGAAGGACGGGGAAAGGATAGGCAGCGCTATCACCGGTTTGTGAAGGAAAATGATTTGATTGATGCGTGGCGGTTGTTGAATCCGGGAAGGAGACAATTCTCCTTCTCGGCAGTGCATGGGACCTACTCCAGGTTGGATGCCGTATGGGTAGGGAAGGAGCTGGTAGGTAGGATTATGGGGGGAGAAATCGAACCAATAACATGGTCAGATCATGCACCAGTGGTTGTTCAAGTGCGGGTGGCAGGGGAAGACAAGGGGCGGCAATTTTGGAAGCTAAACGAAGGATTGTTGGAGGATAGCAGGGTAGTGAAAGAGATAGAAGCGTTAATCCCGGAGTACTTTGAGAAGAATGGGGCAGGAGGGATGGCAGAGGGAGTGGTTTGGGATGCCTTCAAGGCGGTGGTATGGGGGGTGTTTATAAAGTGGGGTGTGCGAATAAAGAGGGAGAGGGAAGAACGGGAAGAGCAGCTGCGGCAGCAACTGCGGGTGCTAGAGGAGAAGGATGCGCAGGGGGAGGGTGGGCAGGTTCGGGGTATAGTTTTGGAACTGAGGGCGAAATTGAATGCAATAGAGGCTGAGAGGATTCAGTTTCAGATGCAGTTGATGAAGCAGAGTTTTTTTGAAGGGGGTAATAAAGCTGGGAAATATTTGGCGAGGCAGCTGAAAAAGCGGAAGGAGTGGAATAGGATCACGCAGATTAAAAGCAGGGGGGCGGTAGTGCGGGAGGATCATAGAATTCGTGAAGAATTTGTGTCCTTTTATAGCACCTTGTATGCTGCAAGAGAGGAGAGGTCCCAGGAGGACATTCAAGTGTACGTACAGGGAGCGGGGCTCCCGAGCTTGACTGAGGAGGAACAGAGAGGGCTGGATAGTGAGATTGGCATTAGAGGAAGTGATGCGGGCCATTAAATCCTTGAGGACAGGTAAGGCCCCAGGACTGGATGGCCTGACAGCGCGGTTTTATAAAATCTTTGGGAATCTTTTAGTGCAACCTCTAACAAGGGTCTTTAATGGGCCACGAGTGGGGGAGAAATTGGCGGAAACAATGGGCTGGGCAGGCATCACTCTTATCCATAAGGAAGGGAAGGACCCGCAGGATTGCGCGTCCTACCGGCCCATTTCGCTGTTGAATGTAGATGCGAAATTATTGGCAAAAGTGCTGGCGACTAGACTCAATAAGTGGCTGGGGAAATTAGTGCATGAGGATCAAGCTGGGTTTGTACCAGGCAGGCAAGTAGCAGATAACATACGGAAAGTGCTGAATGTGATTTGGTCGGCCCAAAAGAAGGGGAAGGAGACGTTGCTGGTCTCATTGGATGCTGAAAAAGCATTTGACCAAGTGTCCTGGAAATTTCTGTACTCAGTATTGGAGCAACTAGGGTTTGTGGCAAATTTTGTGCAGTGGATAAGGGCTTTATATGCGAGGCCAAAAGCCTGTGTGCGAGTAAATGGGGGGTATTCTGAGTTCTTTCCGCTGGAACGAGGGACTAGGCAGGGCTTCCCGCTGTCCCCTTTATTGTTCGCACTTTCCCTAGAGCCCCTGGCGGCGAGGTTGAGGGCTAGTCCAGAGATTGCGGGAGTAAGGGTGGGGCGACAGGAATATAGAGTGACGCTATTTGCGGACGACATACTCTTGACGATTACGAGAACTAGCGAAACGTTAACGGCAGTGATGAGTGAGATTCAGGAGTATGGGGAACGGGCGGGATTCCGGATCAACTGGGGGAAATCAGAGATCCTCAGTATAGTAGGGGAGGAGGAGGGACAGAGGGAATGGCGACAGCGCTTCCCATTTAAATGGGCGAAGAAGTCAATCAGATATTTGGGTGTGCAGCTGGGGAGGTCCTTGGAGGAGCTGTTTGCATTAAATTATAATAAATTGTTGGGGCAAGTGGAGGGGCGGTTGCAAGGATGGGGTAAGGGGTACTATTCATGGTTTGGGCGAATGGCATCGGTGAAAATGATGCTCCTTCCGCAGTTTTTATTCCTTTTCCAAGTTTTGCCCATAAATGTGCCAAGGAGAATATTGAAGAGGGTGCAACAACAAGTGGAGAGATTTATCTGGGGGGGGAAGAAGCCAAGGGTGGCGGCGAGGACGATGCAAGTGTTGGTAGGGGAGGGAGGGATGGGAGTCCCAAATTTCAGTATGTATTATGTGGCAGCGCAGCTCCGAGCAGTTTACGCGTGGTTACGGGAGCCCAATAAGCAATGGGTGAGAATAGAGATAGATGAATATGGACCGGGTGAATTAGAGCGAATCGGTTGGGAAGGGAAGGGGGAGAGGGGAAGGAATCCCCTGGTGGGGCATACTCTTAAGGTGTGGCAACAGTATCGGAAGTGGTTGGTGGGGGACAAGAGGTGGTTGCCTACCATGTCACTCCAGGCGTGTTGTGCAGCGGGTGTGGGCCCGAGCGTTACGGTGCTTAGAAGGTGGGCGGAGCGGGGGCTAACTCAGGTGTCTCAGATAGTGGTGGGGACGCAGATCAGAAGTTTTGAGGGAGTGCGAGACCTGCACCGGTTGGAGGAGTCGGATAGGTTTGCGTATATGCAGATGGGGTCGGTGGTCCGCAATAGAGGGAGAGAGCAGGGGGGGAGGGGGGGAAGGGGAGTGGTTTGAAGGGGCATGCCTAGGTTCAATGGGACAGCAGGGGATGATATCCAGGATATATAGGGGATTAATTGCGAGGGGGGGAGGGAAGCTAAAGTACATGGAAGCGTGGGAGAAGGACTTAGGGGTAACGTGGGGGGTGGAAGAGTGGGAGGCAGTGGCAATGGACATAGCCAGATTCTCTATCGCCACCTCGCTACGTGAGAATGGATTCAAGGTGCTGAGTCGGTGGTATCTCACGCCGGAGAGACTGTTTAGGGCGGGGGTGAGGAAGACGGATGAATGTTGGCGGATGTGTGGTGAGCGGGGGACCTGGATGCATATGTGGTGGTACTGCCCGGTGGTTAGAGAGTATTGGGGTAGAATAGGGGAGAACATTAATAAAATTGTGGGTGGGACTATTGGGCTGGGACCTGAAATGTGTCTCCTGCATAGGCCGGATGGGCTCTTGGAAGGGGATTGGAGAATTATTTGGTATTGTATAACTGCGGCTAGGTGTGAAATAGCCTGGTATTGGAACAGATCAAGCTGCCGTCCATGGATAGCTTTGCACGAAGAGTGTCGAACCTTTATGACCTCCCCCATGTAATCCATGTATATATATTCATATATAACTTGTATATAGTTCCACACTGTTCGGTATTATACCACATTGTTTGTTCTATACTTTATATGATGTTCCTTGTAAATAAGTTCTGTATTATTGCAATGTTCCATGTAAAACAAACTTGATTTGTTAATTATTGTTAACTGTAAACCGCAACTGAACTCTTGGAAGATGCGGTATATAAATGTGAATAAATAAATAAATAAATAAATAAATGTATAAGCTGACGGGTGAACGGAAGGGAAAAGGGGAGCAAGTAGTAAAAAGGTGGGCGGGGGTTTGGGATTGGTTAAGGGAGGGGTCGTGGAAGGCAGGCGCAGGGGATAAGGGGGAGGGGGGAGGGCACTAAGGGGGGGAGGGCTAGGAGATAGGGAGAGGGGGGGTAAGGGAGAGTAGTGGGGGTTGAGGGTATTGGGGGGGGTGGGGGGGAGGGGGATCTAGGGTTTGTTTAGGGGAAATTGTAGGAGGGTGATCTCACAATATCTGGTTTATACTGTATTGTATACTCTATGGTTTATAATGCAGAACACAGGAGTGCGGGGCATGGGGGGACCACACGGCAGAACGGACATTATCAGATAGTTATTGGTTGATTAGATTGAATATAGGATGTTAGTCACCCATTGTATAGTAGGGGAACGGGCTTGGGGAAAAATGTAACAATGTATATGGCTGTTTGGATGGTTGTGTATGTGTACATGTTGACAATAAAAATTTATAAAATAAAAAAAAAAAAAGATGTATAAGATAAATCCTGGTTTGATTAGAGTACATTTAGCTCACTATGACAGTGGGGGAAACTAACCTGTTTTTGAAGTATGAAGATGGTCAGTACATCATTCCTAACACCAAGATCCCGTGAGGAATATTTCAGGGAGATTTCCTATCGCCACTTCTGTTTTGTATAGCACTTATTCCAATGAATACTCTCATCAACTCTTTGGGATATGGATTTAGACTGAATCCTAAAGAAGGTAACAACCCAGAGGTAACATCCTATTTAAGATTTGTAGACGACCTGAAGCTCTACAGTTCCAGTGACCAACAATTAGCAGAGCAACTCCATGTAGTGAAAAGCTTTTCTGATGACATCAGGATGATTTTTGTGTTATCGTTCTATGTCATGCTTCAGCATCACTTTTGTTTATCAATGTGTTACAAGTCAAACTAGACACAAAATGTTATAGTTCAAAGTAAGCACTATGGGCCCAATATTCAAAAGGCATTTACACTGTTTACAGCCTGTTAACCGTGTAAATGCCTTAACTGGGCATATTCAATGGCACCTACATAATTAGTGCATTGAATATCCCCGTCTAACCCCCCTACATGTCTATATGCTATCTGGTTAGCATCGGGGCCTGTCGGGGACATTCCAGGGCATAGCGGAGGCGGGGAATGCAGCTAACCGGGTAGTGGTGATATTGCACTGCTACCTGGTTAGTGATCTGTGGCTAAAAATAGGCCAGCTTTTTTGCTCGCCTAGTTTTAGCCGCAAATGCTAACCGGGGAGGGGTGCAATATCGCCGCTACCCAGTTAGGTTCTGCAGCGTTCTCCTCTGGGCACCATCCAGATATTCAGTACCGTCGCTGCGGCATTGAATGTCCAGGGTTAGGGATCAGTGGGCAGGGCTGTGCCCCATAGCAGCGCATAGCCTGCCCAAATCCAATATTGGGCCCTACATGTTTTAGGTCAAAGCACAGAGATTTCTCAGCTCAAGCATTGTGAAAATATAAGCATTCTGTCTCGTTCTGCTACATACTGCCTTGGTTTCTATACACATATCTCTCCAGGCTGCTAGTGGATTCCAACCTGCCAGGCTTCAAGCTGTTAGCAAATTCTAAGCCATTCTCCATATTAACCTTTTCAGAGCGCCTTGATACCCCACTTCAAGTCCCTTTCAACAATTATAACTCATTTTATTTTGGTGTTAGAAACTGAGCTGTGGTCCTCTTTGTTACTTGGCATGTGAGCACCTTACATCTCCTTTGTTTTTTTCGCAGAATATATATTTACAGGTGTCAGTAGTTTTTTAGTCTTACAGTGCCAGGCTAAATAACTAAACAACTACAATTTTTGCTGCATTTTAATTATATAGCCTGCGAATATGTTGCTTTCCCTTCTTTTGGCAAAGTCACTGAAAGATAGGGTTGCCAACCGGTCATTTTTCAGCTGGCCTGGCCAGTTTTCCCATGGCCAGACAGGCTGCCGGTAAAAAAGAGAAACTGGCCCTTGAAAAGCCGTTTTTTTGCTCTGGCCGCGAGATCAGGAGCGGCCAGAGCAGAAAACCAGCTTTGCGTCGGCAGTCCCGGCCCCCCGTGCAGCCGCTGCTTCTGCTTCTTACAGAGCAGCGGCTGCAATAAAGTTAAGCTAAAAGGAAAGACAACCTGTGAGGAGCCCTCCGGCCCTAGGAAACTCCTTCTGCAGCACCCGCCCCCTCTGACGTTACTTCCTTTTCAGCCCAGGCACTGCAGAAGGAGTTTCCTAGGGCCGGAGGGCTCCTCACAGCTTGTCTTTCCTTTTAAATTAACTTTATTGCAGCTGCTGCTCAGTAGAAGCAGGAGTAGCGGCTGCAAGGGGATGAAGCTGCACTGAGGGGGGTTATGCTGCACTGGGGGGGGAGGTGGGAAGGTGAAGCTGCACTGGGGGGGTGAAGCTGCACTGGGGGGAGGAAGTAGGAAGGTGAAGCTGTACTGGGGGGGTGAAGCTGCACTGGGAAGGTGAAGCTGCACTGGGGGGGAGGGGGGAAAGTGAAGCTGTACTGGTGGGGCGAAGCTGCACTGGGGAGGGAAGATGAAGCTGCACTAGGTGGGGAGGTGAAGCTGCACTGAGTGGGGGGGGGGGGGGCAGAAGGCTCCACACAGGTTTAAATTTGTTTTTAACTTAACTTTCCTTATCGCTTCTCCGGGCCAGTCCAGGGAAAGGTAGGGTTGTCAATCCCCCATAGTAACTGAGGACTGAAGGCTCCAAACTTTTTCTGTGATGTGAAGCCACTCCCCCTCCGGGTAATCTGACAGTCTTTCAGTCCTCAGTAACTATTGAGGATCGATTCTCTCTTCTCCCTCATCATTACCTTTACTGGTAGCTTATATTTATCTTTTGTTTTTACAAAATTTATTGATTGGCTCTAGCAGAGCTGATCTTTCTATAGTCCTGATTTTATTTGCTATTAATTTATTTTTATTATTATTTATTTAACAAATTTTTATATACCGCAACCTTCCGAAGATCAGGTGCGGTTTACATAGAACAATTAAAGAAACAGAGTGACATTTCTGTTTTTTACATAGAACAATAGAACTATAACCTAATCTAAGTACATATTACATTTAACTTTTTAACATTTGAACTTTCATTAGTAACTATGTACACATAACTATGTACAGGCGTGGAAGGAGGAGTTCAGCGGTGTAAGCGGTAGTGGAGTCTAGCTGTGTTTAAGTCTTGGGGTGCTGGTCTGTATGTATTGTCTGGCTTATCCTTTTTCGTCTTGTTGGGAGTTATTTAGCGTGCCATAGTAGGAGGTAAATAGGTGTGTTTTTAAGTTTTTGCGTAGGTCTTTGATATCAGTTATGGATCGGATGTCTTCTGGTAGTGAGTTCCAGAGCATGGGGGCTGCATGGGAGAATGCCTTTTTATTTGTTGTCTTCGTGGACTTTGTGAATTCTTTTGGTATTCTTAGTTTATTGGCATTGCTTCTTCTATAGGCGCTGTGGGGTGTGTCTTTGATGATAAGTTTATTTAGCGTTTCTGGGGCGGTATTATTTAGTGCTTTAAAAGTAGTTATTATTAGTTTGTAGTTTACTCTACATTGAATGGGGAGCCAGTGTAGTTTGGCCAGGTATGGTGTTATGTGCTCGAAGGGATGAGCTTTCGTTATAGTTCTGGCTGCGGCATTTTGCGCCAGTTGGAGTTTTCTGATGTTTTGGTTTGTTGTGCCTAGTAGAGCGAGGTTGGCGAAGTCGAAATGTGGGGTGATAATGGCTTGAATAATACTTATGAAATCTTGCAGATGGACTAGAGGGCGTAGTTGTTTTAGCACTTTGAGTTTATAGTATATTTTCTTTGTTGTGCTTCTGATATGTGTGGTCATACTAAGTTGGGTGTCGAGTAACACCCCTAGGTATTTTATTTCGTTTTTTATGGAGATATCATGATTCTGGAGTGTAATGTGAGTAGGGGGGGAAAAGGATTTGTTCCTTGTTACAATTAATATGTCTGTTTTGGAATGGTTGATAAAAAGATTGTGGTCTTCTAACCAAGTTGTTAACTCGTTGAAACAGTCTGTTAAGAGTTGGAGGGGGATCATAGGAATAGTGAATGGAATATACAACATAATGTCATCTGCATATATGTGGTAATGGATTTTGAACTTTTTAAAGATATTGCAGATCGGTTGTATATATATGTTAAATAATAGAGCTGATAGTGCAGAGCCTTGAGGGAGTCCTATTTCCTGCTTGTATGTGTTGGAGGTTTTATTGTTGATCCTAACAGTTTGGGATCTGTTTGAAAGATATGAGGTAAACCATTTAAGGACTGTTGTGTTGGCACCGATTTGTGTGAGCCTATGGAGCATTAGGGTGTGATGAACACTGTCAAAAGCCGCTGATATGTCTAGGAACAGAAGTAGGAAAGCGTTCTTGGGGGTGTCTATTCCTCTTACTAGTGTGTCTAGGAGGGCTGTTAATAGAGTATCTACTCCGTGACCAGGACGGAAGCCATATTGTTGGTCATCAAGGGGAGCTGATGTGTCGATGTAATCTTGTGTTTGCATCTGGACTACCTTTTCTACAAGTTTTGCCATGAATGGTATACTGGAGATAGGTCTATAGGATTTCGGTGAGGTTTTATCCAATGTATTGTTTTTTAGTATGGGTCTAATTAATGCATGCTTTAGAGCGGACGGGAGATAGCCTTGTTTTAGGGATAGGTTAATTAGTGGTATTATGAAAGGGGCTAGAGATGGGAGGGTGTTCTTTATCCAGTTTACTGGGCAGGGGTCAAGGTGTGATGTAGTGGTGTTTAGATGTACCATAATATTCTTAAGAGTCTCTTTTGTTATAGGGTAGAAATTGTTCCATGTATCTAGTGGAGGTTGGTAAGGGATGTCTTGAGGAATTGATAAGCTATTATTTATCTTTGATTTGTATGTGTAATAATTTGCTAATGTTTGGGGAGATATGTCATTGGTTTCTTGACTTGAGTTGTGTGTGTTTTTGGTTAGGTTTTGGACAATTGAGAACAGTTCTCTAGGTCTGTTTATTGATTTATTTAGGATAGAGGAGTGAAAATTTTTCTTAGCACTATCGGTGGCATCTCTGTAGTTTTTGAGATAAGTACTGTAGAGTTCGTTAAGTGAGGGGGATTTTGTTTTGCGCCACTTTAGTTCTATTTTCCTGAGTGTTCTTTTCATAGTTTTTAATGAGTTATTAAACCATGGGGCGTTATCAGTTCTATGACGGGTGTTCTTCTTGTTTGATTGTTTATTTTCTGCAGCATTTGAGATTGTTTTATGCCAGTTTGAGAAGGCCTCATCGAGATTTGTAGGTGTTGAGGAGAGATAAGGGATGGTCTGGTCTAGGAAATCTTCTGCACTGAATCTTTGCCTTAAAGGTAAATCTTCTGCACTGAATCTTTGCTCTTAAAGGTATATTGCCTTTTCAATTAAAAAGGCAATATACCTTTAAGAGCAGCCTGAGACGTTGACGGACATTTCCACACAGTGTGAGGTAGAGCCTGCCTCTTACACTGTCTCCATCTCGATTACCAGAGTGATACTGGGGGCCCCAGCTTTCTCCTCTGTCTGCGCAGCTCTAGCTTCATTCGGGGTCCACACTAGCAACAGAACCGGGGTTCAGGCTCCGTTGTTTATTGTCCGGTGAGTGTTATTCAATTTTGTGCTTTTTCCTCCGGTTCGGGACCGCGGGCTCAGTGGCGATTTCAGCGTCGTTTCTTCGTTGTCTTCATTGTTTTCAGTTAGTTGTGCTTAGTTGAGGAATTTGGGGGTTCTTTTATCATGGCTGAGAGACCTGTAATTAATTTGACAGAATCAGTTTTAATCGCCGAAAAGGCGGGAACGGCGGCCATTTTGGCAGCGCCGGGCAGTGCTCTGGCAGAGCATCAAAAGCCGCATAAACGTAAGGCAAAGTCCTCTAAGGAGGCGATTTCATCAGATAAGCTCTCTTTCTCCTCTGCTACGCCTCAGGAAGAGATGCCTTCGTTTTTTTCGCCAGAGTTTATTCTGGCAATGCACAAAGCGTTTCTTATGCGCTCTACTCAGCCTCCAGAACTTCCATCTGTTTCTGGTCCAGTCCCAGTTTCTCTGCCTGTTCCAGTTTCTGAGGATCCAGGAGAGGGATCTTCTCAAGGTAAAGACATGGTTAAGGCTCCTTTGTTATCTCAGGCGTCTCTGTTATTGGGGCAGGGGGATCCTGAGGTTTTGTCTGAGCCTATTTTGGATATAGAAGCTGATGACTTAGAGGAAGGAGAAATAGCTCCTGGACAGGATCCTAACATTTTCAGGGTTTTTCGTAAAGAGGAGCTCTCTGCTCTCATTTCCCACTCCTTGGCGGCGCTGCACCTGCTTCTTCCAACAGATTCTCAAGAACCTTTGGAGGATCCGTTACTGCAGGGTTTTAAAACTGAGCAAAGGTGTTTTCCCTTGCACCGAGTTATCAAACAGATGATTGATTCGGAGTGGGAGTGCCCAGAGGCTTCGCTGCGCGGCAGCCGCGCTTTGTCTCGCTTATACCCCCTTCCTCAGGAGATAAAGGATTTGTTTCGCATGCCAGAGGTGGATGCTATTATCTCTGCCGTAACCAAAAAGACTACTATACCTGTAGAAGGTGCAGCGGCCCTTAAAGATTTGCAAGATAGAAAATTGGAGATTCTGCTTAAACAAGCCTTTGATTCTAGTGCTTTGGCGCTACAATCAGCTATTTGTGGGGCTTATGTATCTCGGGCGTCCATTCGTTGGTTGCAAGGAGACGCTTCTGCTGAGGCTACATCTGCGGTTCCAGATGTGGCAAAATTGGAATCTGCCGCTGCTTATATGGCGGATGCTTTTTATGATTTGCTACGCATTGCGGCTAAAACCATGGCCTCGCTAGTAGCGGCCAGGCGGTTTCTGTGGTTGCATAACTGGTCGGCAGACGTTTCCTCTAAGTTGCGGCTTAGTAAGTTGCCGTATCACGGAACACTGCTTTTTGGTGAGGCTTTAGAGAAAATTGTTAAGGATTTGGGCGATTCTAAGGGCGGACGTTTGCCTGAGGACAAGCCCAAGCCTACGCGTACGAATCCCAGTTTTCGAGGTTCCGGCAGAGACTCTCGTAGATTTCGTGGTGCGCGCTTTGCGCCCTATTCCAGAGGCCGTTCCAACTTTCGGGGACATTCCTTTTGTGGAGCCAGAGGCTTTAGTAGATCCTATTTTAGTGCCTCCCAGCCCTCGGTTAAGAAGCCGCAATGAAGTCCGGCTGGTCCAGCCGCTGGTGCCTGTGGGAGGTCGCCTACAGCAATTTCTGGCGGCCTGGACCAACATTACTTCCGACAAATGGGTATTAGAGATCATTCGGAAGGGATACGCTCTAGATTTCGCCTGCCCGTTGTTACCCGCCTTTGTAATGTCTCCCTGTGCTCCCGGTTGCAAGAAACAGGCGATTATGGACACTCTCCATCGCCTGTTGCAGCTGAAAGCAATAGTGCCGGTGCCTCTCGACCAATACGGTTGCGGTCGATACTCGATTTATTTTGTGGTGCCCAAAAACGAAGATTCTTTTTGACCCGTCTTAGATCTCAAAGGTGTCAACCGTACTTTACGGGTGCCGCACTTTCGTATGGAAACACTACGTACGGTGATTCGAGCGGTTCAGCCGGGAGAGTTTCTCTCGTCCATCGATCTCACGGAAGCTTATCTGCATATTCCCATCCGACCCTCGCATCAGCGTTTTTTACGTTTCGCCCTTCCCATGGGTCATTTCCAATTTCGGGCGTTGCCCTTCGGTCTCGCTACGGCTCCGCATACGTTCACCAAGCTAATGGTAGTAGTGGCGGCTGCGCTTCGAAAGGACGGTATCAGAGTTCATCCTTATCTCGACGATTGGTTAATCAGAGCCGAATCACGAGTAGCGTCCATCCAGGCGACAGCTCGGGTGGTGCAACTTCTAGAGCAACTAGGATGGGTGCTCAATCAAGCCAAGAGTCACTTACAGCCGATGCAACAGTTAACTTATCTCGGAGCATTTTTCGACACCGCACGGGGAAAAGTCTTTTTGCCCGATGTTCGCGTAGAGAAGCTAGTGCGACAAGTCCAGTCCTTTCTAAGCTTAACAGCGCCGTCGGCGTGGACATACTTACAACTGTTGGGTTCCATGGCGGCGGCACTGGATCTGGTCCCGTGGGCCAAGGCTCACATGTGACCCTTGCAGCAAGCGTTGCTCTCCCGCTGGTCTCCGCAACTCCATCCTCTCTCTGCTGGCATTAACCTTTAAAAAGGAGATAGAGAAGCTTTTAAACTAAAGAATAGGGGAAAGCCGACAGTCACCCAGGAGCGCATGGTTCGGACAAAGGTATCCTTGAAGGATACTACCAAAAGCAGTGAGGTTCCAAAAGGGAGTATAGTAGCCGAAATGCCCTTGAGTAAGGAGCAAACAGAGCATAAAGATTCCAAATTACCCATGCCTACCAATAGCCAGATTAATATGAATAAAATACAGTCTCTAAAATGCTTGTATGCCAATGCTAGAAGTCTAAACAATAAGATGGGAGAGTTAGAATATATGGCACTAAATGAGAGGTTAGATATGATTGCACTCTCAGAGACATGGTGGAAGGAGGATAACCAGTGGGACACTGTGATACCTGGATACAAACTATATCGTAATGATAGAGCTGATCAAATTGGTGGAGGGGTTGCGCTCTATGTTAGAGAGGGCATTGAGACAGAAAGGATTAAAGTTTTGCAGGGAACAAAATTTGCTATAGAATCTCTATGGATTGAAATTCCACTTATGAAGGGGAAGGTAATGGCAGTGGGAGTATACTATCGACCGCCTGGCCAGAATGAACAAATGGATGATGAAATGCTCAAAGAAATCACAGAAGCTAACAAAAGTCACAACAGAGTAGTAATAATGGGTGATTTCAATTACCCCGGTATCGACTGGGTCAGTGTCACGGCAGGACAAGCTAAAGAGATAAAGTTTCTAGATGGAATAAATGACTGCTTCTTGGAGCAGCTGGTTCATGAACCGACCAGAGGGGAAGCCATACTGGACCTAGTCCTTACTGGAACGTCAGATCTGCTGCAAGAAATAAGGGTGTTGGGACCACTTGGCAATAGTGATCATAATATGATCATGTTTGATTTAATTACTGGAGGACAAATAGTAAAGGAATCCACAGTACTACCTTTCAACTTTCAAAAGGGAGACTATGATAGAATGAGGAATATAGTTAGGAAAAAACTTAAAGGAGCGGTTCCAAAGGTTAAAGACTTACAGCAAGCTTGGGCGTTATTTAAAACTACTATCCTCGAAGCCCAGACCAGCTGTATTCCACGCATTAAGAAGAGTGGGAGAAAGTCCAAAAAACTGCCAGCATGGTTTAAAGGTGAGGTCAGAGAGGCTGTTGCTGCCAAAAAAGCAACCTTCAGGAAATGGAAAAAAGAGCCAAATGATGAAAACTGGAAACAGCACAAGCACTGGCAAGTTAAATGCAAAGCATTGATAAGGCAGGCAAAGCGGGAATTTGAGAAGAAACTTGCTATGGAAGCAAAAACACGAAATAAAGACTTTTTCAAGTACATTCGTAGCAAAAGGCCTGTGAGAGAGTCAATTGGACCGTTAGATGATAGAGGGGTAAAAGGGGCAGTAACAGGAGACAAGGCTATAGCAGAGAGACTGAATGAATTCTTTGCTTCGGTCTTTACTGAGGAAGATGTAGGGATGTTACCCAAGACTGAAGTGGTATTTAAAGGTGATACTGCAGAGGAATTGAGAGAAATATCGCTACACCGGGAAGATATATTACAACTATTTGATAAACTGAATAGTAGCAAATCACCTGGACCGGATGGCATACATCCCAGAGTGTTGAAAGAACTGAAATATGAGATTGCAGACCTGCTATTGGTAATCTGTGAACTTTCATTAAAATCATCTGTAATACCTGAAGATTGGGGGGTCGCCAACGTAACACCAATTTTTAAAAAGGGTTCCAGGGGTGACCCTGGAAACTACAGACCGGTGAGCCTGACGTCAGTACCAGGGAAAATGGTAGAAACCATCATAAAGAACAAAATTACACAGCATGTAGATAGTCATGGCCTAATGGGAGACAGCCAACATGGCTTTAGACAAGGAAGATCTTGTCTTACTAATCTGATATGTTTTTTTGAAGGTGTGCATAAACAGGTAGACAAGGTGAGTCGGTTGATATAGTGTATCTGGACTTTCAGAAAGCTTTTGACAAGGTCCCCCATCAGAGACTTTTGGCAAAGCTAAAAAGTCATGGGATAGGAGGCAGTGTACTATTGTGGATCAGGAACTGGTTAAAAGATAGAAAGCAGAGGGTAGGGCTAAATGGCCAATATTCCCAATGGAAAAAGGTGAATAGTGGAGTACCCCAGGGATCTGTATTGGGCCCGCTGCTTTTTGACATATTCATAAATGACCTGGAAAAGGGAATAACGAGTGAGGTTATCAAATTTGCAGATGACACAAAACTGTTTAAAGCTGTTAAAACCCAAGAGGATAGTGGAAAACTGCAGGAGGACCTGGATAAATTGGAAGACTGGGCATCCAAATGGCAGATGAAATTTAATGTGGACAAGTGTAAAGTTATGCACCTAGGAAAGAACAACCCACACTATAGTTACTCGATGCAAGGCTCCACATTAGAAGCCACCACCCAGGAAAAAGATTTAGGAGTCATCGTGGATAACATGTTAAAACCCTCGGCCCAGTGTGCAGCGGCGGCCAAGAAAGCAAACAGAATGCTAGGTATCATAAGGAAAGGGATGGAGAATAAAACAAAGGATATTATAATGCCTCTGTATCGCTCCATGGTACGACCGCACCTTGAATATTGTGTGCAATTCTGGTCACCGTATCTTAAAAAGGACATAGCGTTATTAGAAAAAGTACAGAGAAGAGCCACCAAATTGGTAAAGGGGATGGAAGGCTACTCCTATGAAGAGAGGCTAAAAAGGTTAGGGCTCTTTAGCCTGGAAAAGAGACGGCTGAGGGGAGATATGATAGAGGTCTATAAATTAATGAATGGAGTGGAACAGATAAACGTGGATCAATTGTTTACGCTATCAGAATATAGAAAGACTAGGGGACATGTAATGAAGCTACAGGGTAAACTATTTAAGACAAATAAGAGAAAATATTTTTTCACTCAACGTGTAATCAAACTCTGGAATCTGTTACCGGAGGATGTGGTAAGGGCTGTTAGTATAGCTGGGTTTAAAAAAGGTTTGGACAAGTTCCTGGAGGAAAGGTCCATAAACCACTATTAAAAAGGGACCCAGGACATCAATGCTTGACCCAGTACAAGCATTGAGGAACCTGTGTCTTTTGGGGATATTGCTAGGTATGTATGACCTAGATTGGCCACTGTTGGAAACAGGATACTGGGCTCGATGGACCTCGGTCTGACCCAGTATGGCATGTCTTATGTTCTTATGTTCTCTCAACTTCTGCCCTATTCAGAACAGGTGCGTCGCAGTCTGCAGTGGTGGTTGATTCGCGATCACCTCACGGCGGGTGTTCCCTTACAGGATCCCTCGTGGGTATTAGTCACCACGGATGCCAGTCTTTCCGGCTGGGGAGCTCATTGTCTGTCTCACATTGCACAGGGTGCTTGGACTCCAGAGGAAAGCTCTTGGTCGATCAACAGGCTCGAACTTCGAGCGGCTCGATTGGCTCTGATTCACTTCGCATCGTTTCTCAAAGGGACAGCAGTCAAGATTTTCTCCGACAATGCCGTGACAGTCGCATACATCAATCGTCAGGGCGGGACAAGGATTCCTTCTCTTCTATCCGAATGTCAGCAATTGATGGAATGGGCGGAGAGCAATCTCCTGGCTCTGTCGGCGGCGCATGTCGCGGGCAAGGAGAATGTACAGGCAGACTTTCTCAGCCGCCATCTTCTCGATCCAGGGGAATGGGAATTGAATGCAGCATTATTTCACCAGTTGACATTGCGTTGGGGTCAGCCAGTGATGGATCTCATGGCCACCTTCAGCAATGCCAAAGCCAGCCGTTTCTTCAGCAGGCGCAGAGAGCATATGTCAGAGGGTCTCGATGCCCTCGTTCAGCCATGGCCCCTCGGCGTTCTCCTATATGTCTTTCCACCTTGGCCGATGTTAAGTCGAGTTATCCAATGCATAGCGCAACATCACGGCCAGGTGATTCTCATTGCTCCCGATTGGCCTCCTCGTCCTTGGTATGCCGATCTCGTTCGCCTCCTAGTAGCTCCGCCGTGGCCTCTTCCACTCCGAGTCAACCAATTACATCAGGGTCCGATTCTAATGCCGCGAGTGGATCGCTTCTTGCTTACGGCTTGGCTCTTGAAAGGTCTCGCTTGACAAGCAAAGGTTATGCAGATTCAGTGGTGGACACTTTACTTCAATCAAAACGGCCTGGGACCTCGTTGATATATGTTCGAGTCTGGAGGCTCTTTGAGTCTTGGTGTTCTCAGCGGAAGGTGTCTCCGATGGCTTCTACGGTGCCTCATCTTCTCCTCTTTCTGCAGCAGGGGTTGGACAAGGGTTTAGCTCTAAATACCCTTAAAGTGCATGTCGATGCGTTATCTTGTTTTAGGGTGTTAATTCGCCGTCGCCGTCTCTCGGCCCATCCGGATGTGCAGCGTTTTCTGCGGGCAGCGAAACTTATTCATCCTCCTCGAAGACCGATTGTACCTCCTTGGGATTTGAATATTGTGTTGGAAGCTTTCTCTCGATCGCCTTTAACTTCCATCTGTGCTCAACAGATCCGAGAATGTTCTTGGAAAACAGCCTTTCTCGTAGCCTTATGTTCGGTAAGGCGAATTTCTGATTTGCAGGCGTTGTCTTGCAGGGAACCTTATCTACAATTTCTGCCTGAACGGGTGTTGCTGCGGCCTGTTCCTTCCTTCTTGCCTAAAGTGCTGTCTGTTTTTCATCTTAACCAGTCAGTGGCTTTGCCCGTATTCTCTCAGTGCGACGGTTCACCTATGGACCGGGCTCTGAAGCACTTAGATCTTAGCCGAGTGTTACGGACGTACCTTAAAATCTCTCAACCGTTTCGGAAGACGGACAGACTTTTTGTTCAGTGGGCCGGCCCCCGTAAGGGCCAAGCGGCATCAAAGGCTACTATTGCTCGATGGGTGCGCTCCGCTATTGCAGCAGCTTACTCTGCCCGGGGAGTTTCGCCGCCTGAGGGGCTTAAAGCTCATTCTACACGTGCTATGGCGACTTCCTGGGCGGAATTGGCTTTTGTTCCTCCGGTTGATATCTGCAGAGCGGCGACGTGGTCTTCCTTACATTCATTCACTAAGCATTACCGCTTGGATGTTCTTGCCAGAGATGATGCAAAAGTGGGAGCATCGACTCTTATCGCTGGTTTAGCGGGTCCCTCCCATTCTTAGGTACTGCTTTGGTACTGCCCTACCTTTCCCTGGACTGGCCCGGAGAAGCGATAAGGAAGATGAAATTAGTTCTTACCTGCTAATTGTCTTTCCTTGAGCTTTCTCCGGGCCAGTCCAGGGTCCCCCCCTGTTTGCGATTTCGATTAGCTTAGTCTTTGCAAACATCTACAGTTTTCCATCATATATGCTCATAGGAGATGTCTGGGGACTTCTAGTGCACATTCTGGACCATTTTACAGCTATTCTAGTTTTAAAATTTTTTTTTTTTTTTAACAAAATTTTGGTTTGGTTATTGCTGTTTCAGGACTATAGAACGTTATCAGTTTTTCAAGGGTTAATCTGTTGTTTTTAGATTTTCTTTCTCTTTAGTTGCTTTGCCAGAAGGAGACTGTCAGATTACCCGGAGGGGGAGTGGCTTCACATCACAGAAAAAGCTTGGAGCCTTCAGTCCTCAGTTACTATGGGGGATTGACAACCCTACCTTTCCCTGGACTGGCCCGGAGAAAGCTCAAGGAAAGACAATTAGCAGGTAAGAACTAATTTCATCTTATTGTAGCCGCTGCCCTGTAAGAAGAGGAGCAGCGCCTGCAAGGAGAAAGAGGTGGCAGAAGGGACTGACAGGTGGAAAGTGGGGGCTAGAAGAGAACTGAAAGTTGGGGAGGAGGTGGCTGGAAGGGAGCTGACAGGGGGTAAGGAGAGGGCTCAAAGGGAGCTGACACCTGGGAATGGTAATGGTATGTGACTGGGTAATGGGGAGGAGGCTGGAAGGGAGGGGGCACTGGGACTGGAAAGAAGCAGAAACGTTGGGATGGCACTGGAAGGGGGATGGACAGAGGGTAGGGTGACTGGAAGGGAGCTGACATGGAGAAGGCATTGGGAGTGGAAGTGAGCTGATACCTGGGATGGTGTTTGTACTACAAGGGGCTGGACAGTGAGGAAGGAGGGGGACTAGAAGGGAATGGACACCACTGGCAGTCCTGGGAACACAAAGGGATTGACATTGGGAGGGAAGGACTGGAAAGGGGGCTGATGGAGGGTTACTGGGACTGGAAATAGGCTGATGGAAGGAAGTGAAGAAAAGAAAAGAAGAGACAAGAAATGGCAGATGGACTATAGACCATAGAAAATGAGCTAAGAGAAGACAGGAAAACAGAAGCCTCAGATCGGCAACAGCATGATCAGAAAATAAAATGGTCAGACAACAAAGGTAAAAAAAATTAATTTTATTTTCAATTTCATGATTGGACTTTGTACTACCTTTATATTTTACACAGTATGGGGAACTGCATCTCTTATTTATCTGATTTTGCACTGCATGCATAGTCTGTCTTCTTGGGGTTTCAGTTTAATTTTTGTCTATATATTTCTCTTTTGTTTTGTGCTTATTTATTGATGAAGACCTGTCTGTATTGTGTGTGTGTGTGTGTACAACCAATGCAGCGTATTCTGTCAGTATAGAATTTCTGTTTAAGAATGTGTAGAAGTCTTGCTCCTTCGGTTTGCACATTGCCCGCTCTGCGATTTTTTGGGGGGGACAGGGGGTGGAGCAAGGGTGGGGTGGGGGCGAGCCAGGGGCAGGAAAGGGCGGGGTTGTGGTGGGCATGGGCGGAGCGTGACTAGCCACAGGTGGTGGGTTTTTCTCTTTCAAAAAGTTGGCAACCCTACTGAAGGACAGCCTCTGCTCCCTCTTTGAGTATGTTGGGGGCACCAGCTCATACCTCACCCTTTTGATATACTAGCTTCCTATCCATCTAGTATTTTTCTTAAGATAACCATAATGAATATGCAAATATATCACCCCACCCTTTGCCCCTCCCAAATGAAGTAGTCAAACTTCACCCATGCCTGTAGATTAGATCGCTGGCCTTGTGCAATGGCAATGGTGTCTGGCACATCTTCAATTAAGCACTCTAGAAAGCTCTTTAGGTTGTACCTGGGCTTCTGTAGATGATGTCACTTAGTTGTGAGAACTGATGTCCTGTCCTCAGAGGACTCCTGTAAGAGTTAAGCAACTTTGCTTTCTATGGACATTGTCGAATATCAATGTGTGACGAGCTTTAATGTTGAATGCATTGTTTTTTACGTAATCACTGTAACGTTAAGAAAAAATAGTTTCTATAAATATGAACCTTAAAATCTTTACTTTTTTTTTACTTGTTTCTTTTATATTGAAGTTGACTCTTACTTCAGATGGTGTGTGAACAGTGATCTTCTGAAGAAACACAATTTAATCTGTCCTGATGATTACATCACTGACCATGTGCCTCTTACCAGAGCTCCAAAAGGTATCATTTCTATCTCCCCTTCTAAAGTGCAGAATAGTGTTAATCTCCTAAACAATGAATCCTCAGATGTGGTTAATTTTAAAGTGAATTACGATAACAATTCTATAAAACAAATGTTAATTTGAGTCAGTTGAAGCATTGTATTATCTATTCAATCTGAAATGGTTTCCACTGGGTGACCTACATCAAGAAATTGTGAAATAAAGGGGCATGTTTACTAAACTGCGATAACGTAGCAGCGGCTACGTTAAAACATGTTAACGTAACCGGCAGTAAGTCCCGCAGAGGGTGGAGAGAGGGCGGAGAGAAGGGGTCAGTGGGTGGGGAGAGGCTCCTGCTACACTAACACGGGGAACTGAAGGACTTATCATTACCGGACTGAAAACCTGTCGTTAGATGCACATTTGCAGGAGGGTGAAACCATTTAAGCATCAGCAATGTAAAGCATAGACAGGGAGCACAAGAAAGGTGATAGTGGTGCTCCATTTGCAGCAACAGCATAGTGCACAAATATGAAAGGCCACTATGGTGATGGCGCAAATGGCGCATGGGGGCTGCAGGCGGGACATGCAGTGGGGACAGCTGGGGCACAGGGCGGACTAGGCTGTCGCCTAGGTGGCACATTTATTTATTTATTTTATTTGGTAAACATTTATAAGCCGCCACTTCCAGCGATCAGCAGCGGACCATGGTGTAAATACAGGGAGTAACTTATTCAATCAAAGATACAGTATGATTTGAGGGAAGGGTACACCAGAATCACAAAGAATTTCAAATATACATTACATTTTGATCATCCAGGTGTGAGTAACAAAAATGAGCTACAATCACATAGAATTACAAATATACATTACATTTTGATCATGCAGGTTTGGGCAACAAAGTGAGCTAATAAATAAACATTTGTTTGATCAGATTTTAAATATACATTACAGGTTTTTCAAGTACATAGAATACATTTGTATATGCAATCCTACTAACATTGACATCGGGTCTATTTTGTCTCCTAAGCTTCAGGGGTTTAGGCAACTTGGGTTTAGGCACATAGGAACATAGAAACTTGAAATCAGCAGGACAGCAGCTGACCAAGGCCAAACATGCCCAGTAGTTGGTGTTCCACAGTGTCCCATCCAGGGGACATTACCCAGCATGTACCCCAAAGGTCACACAGGTACCACTATGCCTGTAATGGGACAATCAGTGCACATCTGGGGAGCACTCTAACAAGGTACCACAGACCTTACGCAGGCTGCGTCCCAAACAGTTCGTAAACCCAGCTGACTGAACACCCTTTACTGCAGCCCCTAGTAAGGCATTGCAGGGTGTGACCACACATTGTTGGAAATATATATATACACCCAGTAGGCCGAACTGGGTACACCGTACCTGAGGTGCATGCCCTAGCCCAGGGGTTGGCAATTCCGGTCCTGGAGGGCCGCAGACCAGTCAGGTTTTCATGATGTCCCTAATGAATATTCATGAGATCTATTTGCATCCACTGCCTTCCATTGTGTAGAAATAGGTTCATGAATATTCATTAGGGACATCATGAAAACCTGACTGGTCTGCGGCCCTCCAGGACCGGAATTGCCCACCCCTGCCCTAGCCTGTCCACATTCGGCTGTCACAACACAAGCGACCTATATCTATCTGGTCCACCCTAGCCAATAGTTGCTAGAGCACCAACCTGACATCCCCCCAGCCATCTCTCCCCCATGTGGAAGGGACATAACATTGGTCGGCGGTGATGGGGGGGGATGTATGGATGTCCATATATGCCTCCTCATCCCAGAGCCTGCAGCCTAGGCACCCGCCTACCTTCACAGTGGATGGCCTGGGACTGCGCACTACCAGCACTGACAGCATATGGGCATGTCAGCATGGCAGGGGGGGGTGTGCGTTGGTGCTTGCGGGGGCAGTGGCACTTGCTTGCAGTGGACCTAGGCCATGCCCTGTACCAGTACGTGGTATGCAGTGCAACAGAAAAGGTCTGGCTGAGGAAATGTAAAGGTTGCCCCAGGGACTGCTATGCCTCTATGGCAACAGTGTGGTGCAGTACACACAGCCAGTGTGTCCTGGAGCAGAGGGTCACAGGTTCAGGTCCCAGCCGTGGATCCTGCAGAGTATGTCCCTATATTTTACCCTACAATGCAGATACAACATCAACATGTGTGATTCCCAAAGCAGCAGCAAACGGGGTACAAACACACACTCACACAGGCTCCACTATCTAAAGCTTCATGGAGAGTCAGGCTGTTGGCCCCAGCACGGAGCTGCAGTTATCACCAGTGCACTTCTACTACCCCCTGCACAGTTTAGCAGTGTCAGCACTGTGATTAGGACCAGTGTGGCGGGCAGGGTGGCCAACCACCCCTATCTTTGCACAATGCTGCAATAGGAGTTTGTGTGTGTGTATGTCTATCCATTGTTTTGTGGCTGTCTACACCTCACTGGGCCCACAATGTCCCTCTGTAACCAGCATTAGCCTGCAAATGTGCATAATGAGGAGCACGGTATTGTGGGTATGGCCCGAACAGAGCGGATTGGCCAGGATGCATCTGCACAGGATGTAGGGCAATGGCTGGGACACTGTAGTGCCTGACCACCACCTGCATGGACAGGGTGGCCACAGCATGTCACGCTGGATGGTCACTCGCACTCTGATCGAGCAGTGACCATGTCATGTCTATGTTCCCACATTGTGCTCTACACTATCTGTCTCCAGTGATATCTGTATGTTCCCAGTTTGGGGTGCCCAATCACTGAGATACCTGCTTGGTGCACATAGTTCCTCTGTGAGCATGCACTATGGACTGGCTAGCGGACAGTCTGCAGTTAGTCTGTGCATGGTTGGAACACCTTGTAGGTGCTGCAGGGGCAGTCTGACTGTGCCATCTGCTGGTGAATGGAAGACTGTAGTGTGGGGTAGTTGAGGTTTTCCAGGCCTACCTCCAGCATTACTGCTGGTCTGCCACTGCTCCAGTTACAGGTATGGCTCTGGCCCACTAGCCCTAGAAGGCTGTCTGTCGCCAGCAGGACTGGGGTTGCTGGTCCTACAGCCATTCTTCAGAGCTCAGGCACCTGTCCCTCCACTCCCTCGCCTACGAAATGGGTGATGGTGGGCCCTTTGTGGTCTATCGTGTATACCACTTTGACCCATAGAGGCAGTGCTACAAAAATTCATGACAGTCTAGACACCCCTCTGCCCTGATAAGGCATGGATGCCATGGGCACCTGTTAACACTGGGTACGCACTAATCTGGGTGGTGTCTGGTCACAGATAGACACAGAATTACATTCGGTTGCACTGCTAGGAACACCTGTCACACACTGGTAGTGATGGGGATGTGCAGCAGGACCTATCTCTAGCACCACATGTACTGCACACCTTGTGCTGGGCGCCCATCCTAATCCTCAGGGTAAACACAGAACCTGCACAATGGCATGGTCTGTGGCTACTCTGTGCCAGTATCATGCACTGTCAGTCCATCTTACCACGCTGCAGTACCGGAGAAGTGCAGACCCCATTTGGTGATCAGCTGTAGACCGCTGTTCTGCATGTGCATTGCATCATGGGTGCTGGTGGGGTTACCCTATCCTGGCACACAGAGCAGACGGTTTGTGTGGTGACCTGCAGTTCTGTACCCAGCCATTGCTGTGCCACAAGCCATAGAGATATAGCCTACTGGTTAGTACAATGATGTTCTAAACGGTGGTCATGAGTTTGATTCCTTGTTGTTCCCTCCTTTCATACCTGTCCAAGTCAGATATTTTGCATGCCTGTAACAGTCATATCTTTGCAGATCCTGCTGCCAGCCCATAATACCCTCACCACAGTTGCCAACAATCCTTCAGTCCATCTATCTGCATCTGTCAGCTGTGTAGCGTCCTGTCTTCCTGTGCAGGCTGCCACCCCATGTCCTGCGCTGGTACCCTTTCCTGCATTGCGCCTCTTCGTGCTTGCCTCGCCTGTGCCTGATCTGCATGGCACCACCACTCCTCTGTCCACCCATCATTGTAACTATCCTGCCGCCTCCGCCTCCACTGGGGGACACGTATTCCCATCGTCTGCCACCAACTGTCTTTCCAGTACTTTACATTTACCTGTGCTGTGGTACAGATGCCCCCACCATGTTTTTCAACAGTACTGGCAGCCACATGGGGATGCCCACAGATATGGCAGGTCCAGCAGCTTCCAGCTCTCCCTCCTTCACTCACCTGTTCATTTCCTTTCCTCAGTGCTCTATCTAGTTTTAGGGCTACATCTGTCTCTGTGCCTCACAGGTCATGCATGTCATCCTGAAGCACCTTGCAGCCCTTAGGGCAACATAGGACACCGTAACATTGTTAGGGCACCTTAACCTATGGGGTGCCTTCTAAGGTGCCTTGTCCAGGGGTGCCTAATACAGCGCCTAGCCTAAGTAGCCCTATAAGGTGCCTTATAAGGCACATGACAGGGCACATGACAAGGCGCCTTGTAACGCGCATTAGCATAAGGCGCCTTGTAACGCACATTACCTGACACGGCTTGCCGTAACGATGCACTGCCCACACCTTTATATGGGCATCCGGGGGACTTAACGACGGTAACATTACCGGAGTTTAGTAAACATACCCCAAAGAGAATTCAACTGGGAAATATAAGACATTAATATTATTTGAAAACAAGTTCTAATTGATGTCAAACTTTGAGGGAAAACTTATCTCAAAAAAACCCTAGCAAACACTGAAGGAAAAAGCTTATCCAAACATAAAACAAACCTCCAGAAACTACCAATGTACTTGCTGCTCCTTATGACTGGAACAAACTACCTGAGTCTGTACGTCGGACTTCATCTCTGTCCCTTTTCAAATCAAGGCAAAACATTCACCTCTTTGAGGCTGCTTTTGGATCCTAATCCACTTAGTCTCTTGCTCTGTGTGTTTCCTTATCATTCCCCTAGACATAGTAAAACAGTAACATAGTAAATGGCGGCAGATAAAGACCAGCATGGCCCATCTAGTCTGCCCAGCACGATGGCAAAAGTAGGAGCACCTGCCGCTCCGTGCAGGCCATCCCTCCCCACGTCCCTGTTTAGGGGTGAACCCACCACTCCATGCAGGACACCTCTATTTGTTGAGAAATTAGATGGTTCAATTTATTTTGATTTTATCCTTTTGCTGTAAAGGGATCCATTGTGTCTCTCCCATGCCATTTTGAATTCCGTCACCGTGTTTGCCCCCACCACTTCCATCGGGAGGGCATTCCAAGCATCCACCACCTTTTCTGTGAAAAAGTATTTCCTGACATTGCCTTTCAATTTACCACCTTGCAGTTTCCTGTTATGCCTTCTAATTTTACAGCTTCCCTGTCTTTGGAAGAGGTTTGTTTGTTCATTTTTTCCCTTTAAGTATTTAAAGGTCTGAATCTCTTCTCATAAGGCTTCTGACGCAGGCTCCAAATCATTTTGGTCGCCTTCCTCTGAACAGTTTCCAGTCTTTTTACATCCTTTGCAAGATACGGTCTCCAAAACTGAACACAGTATTCCAAGTGAAAGAGAAATAAGCATAGCAAAATCAAAAGCAGAGGAAAAGATGGCTAAAGATGTTAAGGGTGGCGACAGAACTTTCTTCAGGTATATGTCGTACCTATACACAAAAGTGGTGACAGGGAAGAAGTGTCAAACTACAGACCCGTGAGCCTTACCTTGGTGGCGGGAAAGGAATGGAGACGCTCCTGAAAGAGCGAATAGTGAACTTTCTCAAAACCAAGAGTTTGCAAGATCCAAGGCAACATGGTTATCTCCAGGAACAAGCAGGAATGAGTCTTCACATATGGGTATCGTCGGTACCGACGGAGCCTGCGCAGGAACGCTCCCCAGCGTCCAGAAAGAAAGCTTTTGGGAGCATCCCACAGCGCCTGCGCGCTGCCTTCCCGCCTTTCCTAACTGCCTCTCTTCAGTTCTTCTTTTCCGCGGAGCCAGCAGGTCGTGTTCCTGTCACCGCTGAAGAAGTTCTTTATTTTTCTTTATTTCTTTGGTCGCGCGTCTGCCTTCTTCGACGTCGGAACGGTACCGCCGGTCTTTTCTTCTTTCTTTTTAAAAAAAACTACCGTTTCCCACTTCTGTGCAACTTATCCTTTTTGACCTTAGGCCTAGCAAAATTTTCCTCATGGAAAAGCCCGCTTCCGGGTTTAAAAAGTGCACGAAGTGCAGCGGTACTCTTTCTATCACCGACACCCATTACTGGTGTCTAAAATGTTTGGGCCCTGACCACTCCATCACCGATTGTGAGTCCTGTTCCATGATGTCTAAAAGAGGTCGACAGAATCGAGCGACCAAGCTCAGTACCCTGTTTCCCTCTGATGCAGCTTCGGTGGCATTGACATCTTCCAGGGCTGCTTCTTCCTCCCATGGATCTCAGGTAACCAAACATAAGTCCAGCCGGTCCTCGAAGGGTAGATCTCCCTCTAAGTATCGAGATGCCTCCGGGCTTGCTCTCGAGGATCCTGCACCGGCAAAATTACCCTGGCGGGAAGCTCCGGCTTCCAAAGCTTCATCTATGGGGTCACAGGTTAACATCGATGGCGTGGCCTCGACCGATCACCTGTTGCCATGTTCTGGGGTACCGGTGGTTTCCACTGGTACCGACATCCAGACATTGGTTGCGTCGATGGATCAGAATATTCTGACCATGCAGCGTGCCATTACGGCATTCATACAAGCTGCGACGCCTCCGGTACCGCAACAAACTCTGTTGTCGGTACCGGTTCCGGCACCGGCACCAATATCGGTTCCGGTGCCGGTACCGATTGCATCGACATCGGCTTCGGTGTCGACTGCAGCGGTACCCTGTTCTGTGATGCCCATCGGTACCGAATCGGTACCGATCACTCCCGATGTTGATACCACTCGGTACGCGTATCGGGCTCTGCAAGAGCATCCAGACAGGCGATACTTCGATTCCTCCGAAGACTCTGATGAATCAGAGGCTTCTGTCGAAGCATCGGTACTCCTTCCTCAGGAGCCCTCTTCTCCAAAAAGAAGAATGTCTCCTCCAGAAGACTTGTCTTTTTAAGACTTCATTAGGGAAGTGGCCAGGGGCCTCTCTATTTCAGTGGCCCCTGAACCAGACCCTAGAGCCAAGAAATTGGATATTTTACAATATCCTAAGGCTCCTAAAGAGGCAGCTACTTTACCAATTCATGAGATCCTTTATGATCACATGTTGGGCATATGGGAGACACCTCTTACTACCTCCCCTCATTCTCGCAGGTTGGACACCATGTACCGTGTTCCTCCTTGTCCTGGCTTTCATAAGACTCAACTTCCTCACCACTCTATTGTGGTGGAGTCTGCTATGAAGAAGATAAAGAGTGCAAAAAGACACTCATCTAATCCTCCAGGAAGAGAATGCAGAACCTTGGATGCTTTTGGCCGGAGAATCTTCCAGGCCAATATGCTTACTGCCAGAATCAACTCCTATAGTCTCTATATGGGGGTATTTCTAAAGGAAGTTACAGATCATCTGCAAACTTTATCTCCTTTTGTCTCAGAAGATAAAAGGGAGGAGTTTCTCACCTGGCTTAAACATGCCCAGGATGTTTCCAAATTTTCCAACCGTGCAGCCTTTGACTCTTTTGAGTGTGCCAGTAGAGCCTCGGCTATTGCCATAGGTGCACGCAGACTTGCTTGGTTACAAGCTTCTGATTTGGAACCCTGGGTCCAGGATGGATTTGGAAATCTTCCTTGTACAGGTGAAAACCTTTTTGGCAAGGATTGGCAAGCAAAGGCCACTCAGATGGATGCTGAGAATTCTGCCTTAGCTAGACTTTCAAAGTCTACTTCTGCTCCTGTTAGAAAAAGGTTATTCAAAAAGGCTTTCTTTCCCAAAAAAGGGAAATATTATCCTGGTTATGGTCACCAGGCATCTTCTGCAGGTCGTTTTGCTGTAAAGCGTCAGCAACAACCTAAACAAGCCAAGCCTAAGGCTGCAAGGACTGCTACGGCTCAACAGCCTCAGCCTCCTCAGGGCCTTTGACTTACAACTAGAGAACTTAGCCTTTCTGGCTCTAGAAGAACCAGATCCTCTCACCATTCCAGGAAAGTTAGCTCACTTTGCTCCCAGATGGGAACAAATCACAGCAAAGCAATGGACCCTCTCCATCATAAGGGAGGGGTACAAACTTCATTTCTTAAACCTTCCTTCTCACACCATGGTGAGACAGTTCAATTCTCCAACATCTTTCCTCGACCTTCTGGGCCAGGAGATTGCTACCCTTCTTACCCAAAGGGCAATAGAAGAAGTACCCTTTCTTCAGCAGGGTTCAGGGTTCTACTCCCCCTATTTTCTTATCCCAAAGAAAACAGGGGGCTACAGACCCATATTAGATCTCAGAGAATTGAACAAGTTTCTATGCAAGGAGAAATTCAAGATGATTTCTCTCGGTGCTCTCCTTCCATACCTTCAGAGTCAGGATTGGCTTTGTTCTCTAGATCTCAAGGATGCGTACACCCATGTCCTCATCCATCCAACACACAGAAGGTTTCTTCGGTTCCTTTATCAGGGAAAGCACTACCAATACAGAGTGCTTCCTTTCGGTCTGGCCTCTGCTCCAAGAGTGTTCACAAAATGCATGGCAGTGGTAGCTGCATTTCTATGCACTCTAGGAATATTTGTATTCCCATATCTGGACGACTGTCTCATCCGAGCTCCATCCCAGACAGAGGCCCAGGCTTCTCTAGCCTCCTGCACAAGGCGTGTTCTTCAGTATCTGGGACTGGTAATAAACATCCCAAAATCACTTCTCACCCCTACTCAGTCATTAGAGTTCATAGGGGCCTTGCTGGATACCACAACTGCAAGGGCCTATCTTCCCCAAGCCCGTTGCCTCCGATTGGTGCAGTTAGCCTCACAAGTTCAGTTAAAGTCCCATTTAACTGCTTGAGAGATGTTACAACTGTTAGGCCACATGGCATCCACCGTGCATGTGCTTCCTTACGCTCGCCTTCACATGCGAGCAGCTCAGTGGACTCTGTCCACCCAATGGACCCAGGCATCAGGGTGCCTGTCAGACAAAATAGCAACCTCCAGTCACCTCTTTTGGTCTCTCCAGTGGTGGAAGTCCACTCAGAATCTGTTGCTGGGGTCCCCCTTTCACCCCAAGCAACCCTTACAACAGATGCTTCTCCAAGGGGTTGGGGAGCTCATCTACAAGATCTCTCCACCCAGGGCATCTGGTCTCCACAGGAGACATCTCTACATTTCAACCTCTTGGAGCTCAGAGCAATTTTTCTAGCTCTCAGAATCTTCCACACCCTGCTCAGCTACAAGACAGTCCTCATCCACACGGACAACCAAGTAGCCATGTTCTACGTGAACATGCAGGGCGGGACTGGCTCTCTGTCGCTTTGCAACGAAGCTTTGAGATTGTGGGCCTTCGCCAGAGAGCATCAAATTCATCTCATGGCAGTGTATCTTCCAGGGGTTCAAAACTCTTGGGCAGACAGACTCAGTCGAGTTCTGCTTCCACACGAATGGTCCCTCTATGGGGACCACATAGCCAGGATCTTTTGAATTTGGGGAACCCCGGACATAGATCTGTTTGCAAGTCCGTGGAATGCCAAACTTCCCCGGTTCTCTTCCAGGATTCCGTGTCAGGGAGTTCAGGCCAGGGATGCCTTCCTCCTCCATTGGGGGCAAGACTTCCTCTATGCCTTTCCACCCATTCCCCTAATTTCCAAGACACTGTTCAAGCTTCAGAGAGACAAGGGGTCTATGATCCTCATAGCTCCACGTTGGCCACGCCAAGTGTGGTACCCTCTACTTCTTCATCTCTCTCAAGCTCCCTCCCTGGACTTGGGATCTGCTCCAGACCTCCTGTCCCAGGAGGAGGGAACGTTGTGGCACCCAAATCCCCAGTCTCTTCATCTCAGGGCCTGGTTGCTGAAGGCCTAGACCTTCAAGATTTGCATCTTTCTCAGCAGGTGAAGGATATCCTTCATGCTTCCAGAAAGCCTTCCACTAGACGTTCCTATGCTTTTAAATGGAAAAGGTTTACCATTTGGTGTGCAGAGAAGGGTCTTAACCCTCTTGCAATACCTCTGAATTCTTTACTAGAGTATTTACTGCATTTATCCCATGCAGGCCTTAAAACAAATTCAGTAAGAGTCCATTTGAGTGCTATTGCAGCATCCCTTAAGCCTCTCAATGGACATCCTATTTCCTCTCATCCTCTTATTGCAAGATTCATGAGAGGCCTTCTTTTAACTAAACCTGCCATTAGACCACCTCCAGTGGCATGGGATTTGAATTTGGTTCTTGGCCAGCTCATGAAGCCACCCTTTGAACCCTTAGCCACTACCTCCTTGAAATTCCTTTCCTGGAAGATTATTTTTCTCATTGCAGTCACCTCAGCTCGCCGTATCAGTGAGCTGCAAGCCTTGGTGGCTAATCCTCCTTATACAAGGTTCCATCATGACAAGGTAGTCCTCAGGACTAATCCACACTTTATGCCTAAAGTGGTCTCACCTTTTCATCTGAACCAGGAGGTGTATTTACCTGTCTTTTTTCCAGGACCTCATGCATCAAGTGCAGAGAGGAATCTTCATACCCTGGATTGTAAGAGAGCACTTGCTTTTTACTTAGAAAGGACACAGCAACATAGAAAGTCCTCTCAACTATTTGTTGCCTTTGATCCCTCTCATTTAGGACTTCCAGTCTCTAAGAGAACTCTGTCCAGTTGGATTGCTCAGTGTATTTCCTTCGCCTACCAGAGTAAGAACCTTTCTCTGGAGGGCCATGTCACAGCTCACAATGTGAGGGCCATGGCAGCCTCTATGGCTCATCTAAACTCTGTGTCCATCGACCAAATCTGTCGAGCGGCCACCTGGGCCTCGGTTCATACCTTTACAGCCCATTACTGCTTGGACAAGGACTCCCGCCGGGATGCCTTGTTTGGTCAGGCTGTTCTCAAACACCTGTTCCATACCTAATCAACTCCTACCCCCCATCCCTGGTTGGATGCCCAAGATCCATGGGGGGAGGTAGAGCCCTTCTCAGGGACTCACAACCTTGGAGATCTCCCTGGCATCTCTAGCTGGGGAGTCCCCATATGTGAAGACTCATTCCTGCTGCTTCCTGGAGATAGCACAGTTACTTACCTGTAACAGGTGATCTCTGGGAACAGCAGGAATAAGTCTTCACAACCTACCCACCTCCCCTAGGAGTTGTATCTCTCTATCTATCTTTCCTTTCCTCTCTCTCTCTCTCTTTGTCTCAGCTTAAAACTCGAACTGGAGAGAGGCGGTTAGGAAAGGCGGGAAGGCAGCGCGCAGGCGCTGTGGGATGCTCCCAAAAGCTTTCTTTCTGGACGCTGGGGAGCGTTCCCGCGCAGGCTCCGTCGGTACCGACGATACCCATATGTGAAGACTTATTCCTGCTGTTCCCAGAGATCACCTGTTACAGGTAAGTAACTGTGCTTTACTGAAGGACGGTCTTGCCAAACAAATCTGATTGAGTTCTTTGGGTGACCAAGGAACTAGATCAGGGGCATGCGATAGATGTCATCTACCTGGATTTCAGCAAAGCCTTTGATACTGTTCCTCATAGGAGACTTGTCAATAAACTCAGTAGCTTGGGGATGGGTCCCAAGATGGTAAAGTGGATTAGAAATTGGTTGACTGACAGACGACAGAAGGTGATGGTACATGGAGCTCACTCGGATGAAACGAAGGTGATTAGCGGGGTGCCCCAGGGTTTGGTCCTGGACCCGGCACTGTTCAATGTATTTGTGAGTGATATTGCTGAAGGACTGAATGGAAAGTCTGTCTTTTTGCAGATGACACAAAAATTTGCAACAGAGTGGACTCCCCTGAAGGAGTGGATAACATGAGGAAAGATCTACAAAAGCTGGAAGAATGGTCTAATGCTTGGCAACTACGATCTAATGCGAAAAAGTGCAGTGTCATGCACTTAAGTAGCAGAAATCCAAGGGAAATGTATGCGATAGGGGGCGAGAGGTTGGTGTGCATGGTTCAGGAGAAAGACCTTGGTGTGATTATCTCTGATGATCTCAAGGTGGCAAAACATTGCGACAAGGCAGTGGCAAAAGCCAGGAGGATGTTGGGCTGCATACAAAGAGGGATTACCAGCAGAAAGGAGGAGGTACTTATGCCACTGTAGAGGTCGCTGATGAGGACTCACTTGGAATACTGTGTTCAGTTTTGGAGACCATATCTTGCAAAAGATGTAAAAAGACTGGAAACTGTTAAGAGGAAGGCAACCAAAATGATTTGGAGACTGCGTAAGAAACCTTATGAGAAGAGACTTGAAGACCTAAATATGTACACTTTGGAGGAGAGGAGGGATAGGGGAGATATGATTCAGACCTTCAAATACTTAGAGGAACGATGAACAAACAAACCTCTTCCAAAAACATGGAAGCTGCAAATCTAGAGGGCATAATATGAAGCTGCAAGGTGGAAAATTGAAAGGCAATGTCAGGAAATATTTTTTCACTGAAAGGGTAGTGGATGCTTGGAATGCTCTCCCAATGGAAGTGGTGGGGGCAAACACGGTGAGGGAATTCAAAACAGCATGGGACAAGCACAGCGGATCCCTTTACAGAAACAGGATAAAAACAAAATAAACTGAACCATCTAACTTCTCAACAAATAGGGGTGTCCTACATGGAGTGGTGGGTCCACCCCTATTATTTATTTATTTATTTATTAACAATTCTTATATACCGCACTATTAGACATCAGCGCGGTTTACATTGAACAAAAAACATCCGACAATTTACATATGTCTGGTCATTACATTTAACAGGAAGTATAACTTGGCGAAATAGGGGAAATTGACAAAGACATGGGGAGGGGTGGCCTGCACAGAGCGACAGGTGCACCTACTCTTGCTATAATGCTGGGCAGATTGGATGGACCATGCTGGTCTTTATCAGCCATCATTTACTATGTTACTATGTGACTTGTGCAGTGGCATAAGTACCTCTTTCTGCTGGTGATTCCTCTTTGTATGCAGCCCAACATCTCCTGGCTTTTGCCACCGCCTTTTTGCACTGTTTTGCCACCTTGAGATCTTCAGAAATAATCACACCAAGGTCTTTCTCCTGATCCGTGCACACCAATCTCTCGCCCCCTATCGCATACAATTTCCTTGGATTTCTGCTACCCAAGTGCATGACTCTGCACTTCTTTGCATTATATCTTAATTGCCAAACATCAGACCATTCTTCCAGCTTTTGTAGATTTTTCCTCATGTTAACCACTCCCTTGGGGGAGTCCACTCTGTTGCAAATTTTCATGTCATCTGCAAAAAGACAGACTTTTCCATTCAGTCCTTCAGCAATATCACTCACAAATACATTGAACAGTGCCGGGCCCAGGACCGACCCCTGGGCACCCCTCTAATCACCTTCCCTTCACCCGGGTGAGCTCCATTTACCATCATCCTCTGCCGTCTGTCAGTCAACCAATTTCTGATCCAATTTACCATCTTAGGATCCATCCCCAAGCTACCGAGTTTATTGATAAGCCTCCTATGAGGAACAGTATCGAAGGCTTTGCTGAAATCCAGGTAGATGACTTCCAACGCATGCCCCTGATCTAGCTCCCTGGTCACCCAGTCAAAGAACTCAATCAGATTTGTTTGGCAAGATCGTCCTTCGGTAAAGCCATGTTGCCTCCGGTCTTGCAACCTGTTGGTTTTGAGAAAGTTCACTATTCGCTCTTTCAGGGGCGCCTCCATGACTTTTCCCGCCACCGAGGTAAGGCTCACAGGCCTGTAGTTTGACACTTCTTCCCTGTCACCACTTTTGTGTAGAGGTACGACATCAGCCATTCTCCAGAACTGAGGAACCTCTCCTGTTTCCAAGAATCTGTTGAAAACATCCTTTAACGGCCCTGCAAGAACATCTCTGAGCTCTTTCAGTATCCTGGGATGTATCCCATCCGGTCCCATGGCCTTGTCCACTTTCAGTTTTGCAAGTTGTTCTAACACCTCATCTTCTGTGAATGGTGTGATAACTACTTTCCCATTTTTATATTTGGGAGTCACAGGTGGTCCTTCTCCAGGACTTTCTTTAGTAAAAACAGAGCAGAAGTATTTGTTTAGCAATTTCGCTTTTTCAATGTTACTTTCCACGAGTCCGTTCACAGCACTTCTGAGTCCTGCAATTCCACCTCTGATCTTCTTCCTTTCCCGAATATACCTGAAGAAGGTTTTTATCACCACACTTAACATTTTTAGCCATCTTTTCCTCTGCCTTTGATTTTGCTATCCTTATTTCTCTCTTTGTCTCTTTGAGTTTGATCCTGTATTCATTTCTGTGTTCCTCTGTTGGCGAGCTTTTGAATTTTGTGAAAGCTGTGGTTTTTGCTTTTATTTGAGCAGCCACTTCTTTGGTAAACCAAATAGGTTTTCTTCTCCTCTTGTTTTTGTTTACTTTTGTTACATATTTATCTATTGCCCCTTTTATTGCCACCTTCAGTTTAGCCCATTGCAATTCCACTTCCCTTATCTCCTTCCACCCTGTCAGCTCCTCCTTTAGGTACTCAGCCATTTTATTGAAGTTGGTGTTTTTGAAGGTTAGGACTTTGAGCTTGCTATGTTTGGTCATGGCTTTTATCGACATATCTTAGTTCCCAGTTGTTGTGTTATCTTTCTTGACTGTCTCTTACATGTCTCTGTATAGTGCTGCATATGCCTTGTAGCGCTATACAAATGATTAGTAGTAGTAGTAGTTGTTGTTTTACAAAGGCAACATATGCACCTATGTGCCTTTTATCCTTTATAAAAAAGCTGGTCCAAGGGTATATGAAACGCTAGGTGAACCTTCAGCCATGCACCTCCCCCTATAGTCTAGCATCTCTTTCCCTACCCCTTCCATGCTGCATCTCCCTTTACCTAGCTTACCCCTCCATCCCTGCCCCATGTCCAGTATCTCTCTTCCCTTCTGTCTTCCCGCCAGATGCCCAGCATCTCTTTCCTTTCCCTTCCTTTCCATGAACTATGCCCCCCAGTAGCCCAACATCTCTCCCTTCCTGCACTGACCCCAGTAGTCCAGCATATCCCTTCCCCTGCCCGCCATATCCAGGAATGCTTCCTTTTTCCTTCCCCCCTGCTGCTGCCATGGTACCATGTTCTTTCTCCTGAACCAACCGTGGCTACGTCTTAATTAGATTCAGTGCAGCAGTGGACCTTGTAGCACCCGTGCATGTTCAAGGCCTGCATTGTCCTGCCCCCTCTGATGTAAATTTCCTGTTGGGGAGGGCAGGAAGGTGCAGGTCTTGAGCACCCTTTAGTGCTCTAAGGCCCACCACTGCACTAAATTTACTTAAGATGCAGCTACTGAGGAAAATAATGAGCTAACATTTAGATTTACTATAGTGCACTATAGTGTTATATCTCCAGGAACAAGCAGGAATGAGTCTTCACAAAAGGGTACGTTGGTACCGACGGAGTCCGCGCAGGAACGCTCCTCAGCGTCCAAAAAAGAAAGCCTTTGGGAGCATGCCCACACGCCTGCGCGCTGCCTTCCCACCAATCCACTTCCCTCACATCAGTTTTTTGTTTTCCGCGGAGCCGACAGGACGTGTCCTTGTCACCGCAGAAAATTCTTATCTTTTATTCTTATTTTTTGTGGTCGCGCCTGCCTTCGTTCGACGCCCACCGGTACCGCCGGTGCTTTTCTTTCTTTTTACTGAAAATTTTTTCTTTTCACTAAGGCATTTTTCCTATTTAGTGCCTGACGTCTTTTTGGCCACTAGGCCTCTATCCTTTCCACTATGGAAAAGCCAGCCACTATCCTTAAGAAATGCTCAAAGTGTGGCGGTACAACTAAATTAATAGACACTCATAACTGGTGTCTAAAATGTTTAGGTCCTGACCATCACTCAATGGAGTGTCTTGCCTGCAAGAGTTTAACTAGAAGAAGTCTTCAGAATCGAGTACAACCCGATTCCCGGATTACATCAGGCCTGATGTCACCAGCCAGAATTTCTTCTTCCTCTCAGGGTCAGGTAACCAAACAAAAGTCTGTTAAGACTAGCCAGTCCTCGAGAGGTAGATCTCCTTCTAAGCATCGAGATGCCTCTGGCGTTGCCCTCGAGGACACTATGGCAATACAGTCCCGGCGGGAATCTTCGGGCTCCAAAGCATTATCGGGGCTTCAGGTTGTTCCCGAGGTTTTTACCTCCATGGACATACCTGTGCCATGCTCGGTGGTTCTGGCCGCTTCGAACGGTATCGATACCCCGGCATCGGCTATGGTGATGGATGAAAAACTCCTCGCCATCGAACAAAGTCTAGCAAATCTCTCAGCTACTTCGGTACCGCTAGAGTCGCTGCAGACCGTTCCTCGAATGCCGGTGTCGGTACCGGCATTGGTGTCGGTGTTGCTGTCGGTATCGGTGCTGGTATCGGCATCGGTACCGGTACTGCCATTGCCATCGGCATCGGTGCGCGTACCGGTATCGACTTTGGCACCGATACCAGTACCGTCAATGTTTCCTTCGACGGGCTGGCTTCCTCCGATGCCGAGCCTGGAATCGCTCTCGAGCATAGAGGATTCGGTACCGATTCGGCTCGATACTGACTTCGAGCGGTACCGAAGACATCTCTTTAAGGAAAATCCGATGCTTCATCCTTTTAAGTCTTCCGATTCCGATGACTGGGATGAATCCATCGGTACCACGACTGAACTTTCACCAGACCCAGCTTTTACCCCTCAATGCAGAGAGTCCCCCTCAGAAGAGATTTCCTTTCAAGCTTTTGTGATTGATATGGCAAAGCTACTTGCCATTTCCATACCTAGAAAAGAGTCTATACCAAGGGATTCAGGAACTCTGCAATACCCCTGGGCTTCAAAGGAGATGCTTATGCTTCCTTTACATCAGATCTTGCAAGATCTATTATTAAGAATGTGGGAAACCCCCTTAACGGTATCCCCCACATTCTGAAAGACTTGACACTTTGTATAAAGTGCCACCTTCTCCAGGTTTCCAAAAGACTCAACTCCCTCATCATTCTATAGTAGTAGAATCAGCAATGAGGCATATTAAGCGTGCAAAAAAGCACTCTTCTTATCCGCCAGGTCGTGAGTCTAGGACCTTGGATGCTTTTGGGCGTCGATGCTTCCAAGCATCTATGCTTTCAGCAAGAATCATCTCATATATTTTCTATATATATTTCTGCGCTGTGAACCATACTACAAACCGGATTAGTACACCTAATACACGTACAACCCAACACTACCACATACTAGCCCCCACGCACAGACCACCAAGAAACCCATCTCCTCATAATAAACATAATGGCCTACCTAAAAATAAAAACACTGCCAACCACTCTCCTACTAATAGCCCTCCTATTGCAACTAATCTACACATATAAATCCAATAACCCCCCTTGTAATAGCATCCCTATCATCCATAACCCCAACCGCAACCTATCACGCTCCCCATTACACTATCATCCATTCAACCTGCCACCAAACAGCACCCACAGACAACCTCCTAGAGTAATCCACATAAACTGTAAAGACCTCAACAACAAAAAATCCTCCCCCAACACAGACACCAAACTAAAACTGCTCTTAATAAACATTCGTTCTATACGGAACAAAATACCAATAGTAAATGACATAATAAGGGACGAACATCCTGACATCTTTTTCATTACTGAAACATGGTTAACACCTACAGACACAATACTATTAAACCAGCTCCACATATCACAATATGATATATTCAACTGCCACCGTGATACAAAAAGAGGAGGTGGCACACTCATTCTCACTAAAAAAGACTTACAATACACCCTAGCGAACTCAAACAATGTCGAAGGCATGGACATAATAAACATTGAAAACAGAACACTAGCATTCTCCCTGATCTATAGACCCCCATCAGCTGATCAGAAAAATCTCTCCCCTATCCTTGAACTCGCACAGCATCTCAGAGAAAACCCCTCATTATCTTAGGTGACCTTAACCTCCCATCCCTGAACCAATCCCAAAGAGACAACTTCATTGACTCAATGTCCCACATGGGATTTAACCAGATAGTCCTCACCCCCACACATAATAAAGGAAACTCGCTAGATCTCATTTTCCTCCCTACCCCCTTCAACCTACATCAACTCTACTCTTCCCCAATAACTACGGAAGTGCCATGGTCTAACCACCACCTGATAACATTTCAGCTACTAGCACAAACACCAACACAACCTGCAAACACAACACCACACCACTCACGTTTCCCCCGCTTTGACAATAACACATTCCTTGATAAAGTACTACCCAAACTCACTACAAGCCTAACTGATATAGACCAAACTATAGAGAACTGGAACCAAACAATCCACGATGCAGCAACCCCTACTCAAACGATGCAAAAGAAAAAGAAGGAATCACAAAAATGATTTACTAAAGACATCGCCCTGCTAAAAAAGCAACTACGTAAACAAGAAAAAATCTGGAGAAAAACAAAATCACACGATAACAAAACTAAATATATAAACATACTGAATAGATATAAGGATGCAATCAACAACTCAAAAAGAGAATACTACTCCAAATTAATAAATCTTGCTATCAACCGGCCTAGAGAACTCTTCTCAATTGTAAAAACACTAACAAAAACACAAAACCCAGAACCAAATCAAGACACAATAAGCGTACAAACCTTAGCATCACATTTTGCTGAGAAACTAAAGGTAAAATCTTACTCCCCAACCACCACAATATCTAAACATGACATTAATTATGAATGGACAACCTTTCACAAGGTTGAACGGAAACACATCCTCAATATCATAACAATGATCAACACCACAACCTCTCCGATTGACCCATGCCCTGTGTCATGGATCAAGCATACTAAGGACTTTCTTGCAGAAAACATCCAATACATAGTAAACCAATCACTCTCTCAAGGAACTATGCCCAATGCCCTAAAGCTCTCCTCGATCCGTCCCATAATAAAAAACAATAAACTTGATCCAAAAGACCCCAACTCTTACAGGCCAATAGCTAGCATACCACTAATCGCCAAAATAATAGGAAAAAACCATACAACTCCAATTACAAGATTACATTGATGAACATAAACTCCTCGATGCACATCAATTTGGCTTCCGCCCCTTCCATGGAATTGAAACTCTCCTAATCGCACTAACAGACCTACTCATCAGAGGTACTAATGACAATAACAAAGGTTTCCTTCTCCTCTTCATAGATCTTTCTGCCGCATTTGACAGCATCAACCATAATACACTCATTAACAGACTAGAAAATCTAAAAATAGGAGGTACAGTCCTTGAATGGTTCAAATCATACATCACACACAGATTAATACGGATACAATTAGGTACAGAAACATCAGAAACTTTCCCACAAGGTCAGGGTATCCCCCAAGGATCAGCCCTCTCCGCCCTCCTCTTCAATTTCTATCTCCAGCCCATCACAAATATATTCAAGAAGCACAAAATCAACCATTTCATATACGCAGATGATATCATGCTTGCCATCCCCATAAGCACTAACAACCCCAAATATGATAGCCTTCTCCAATGCATGAACGAAACTACCACATGGCTTGAAGACAATCACTTAAGCATTAATCTAAAAAAAACAGAAGCAATGTTCATAACGAGGAAATCAGACACTGACTACAACTACCCTACTACAATCACAATAAGTAACACACCTATACCTGTTAAAAAGGAGGTAAAATACCTTGGAATAATTATAGACCACTCACTCACCATGATCCCACACATAAAACATACAGTAAAAAACATATTTTATAAACTCAAGACAATACAACATCTGAGACCCCTACTTAACACAGATGACTTTAGATCAGTAGTCAACACCCTCATCACCCCCCATTTTGACTATTGTAATAGTCTCCTAAACGGACTCCCATTAAAGAGCATATACCTTCTCCAAAGAGCCCAAAACATATGCGCCAAGATGATCACAAAAGCTAAACTAACAGACCATGTGACCCCAATTCTGTTAGACCTACACTGGCTCCCTATAAACAGCTGAATAAAATATAAAATCCTCCTAACTACTTTCAAAATCATTAATAAAATCTCTCCCTCACAACTATCTACTCTAATACACCTCCCACCAGAAACTAGAACGCGCAGACAGAATGCAATACATTCCCTCAACATAAAAACAAATTTCAGAAAAACTAAAGCGACAACAAGCGATAGAGCTTTTTTCTTTGCTGCCCCCACCCTCTGGAATGAAATACCATTTTCTCCAGGACCAAGCAGGAAGTCAGTCCTCACATATGGGTGACGTCGGCGCCGACGGAGCCCTCGCGGAGCAATTTTCCCCAGCTTTCAAAGAAAGCCTTTGGGAATTGCAGCGCGCATGCGCGGTCCCCTTCCTGCCCAAGGGTGCCATCTTGCTCAGTCTTCTTTTTTCCGCGGAGCCCTACAGACGTTGTTTGTACTTCATCGCTAGAAAAGTTGATTTTATTTGTCTTTTTTCTCGGTTCGACGCCGGTTCTTTTCCCGCCCGGACCCGCGACGCCGGTTGCGAGTCCGTTCTTTATTTTTCGTTTTTTTGTCCTTCGTGACAGATTTCGCGCCTTTTTTTCTTTTTCACTGGCAGCCCTGTCTTTTGACCTCGCAGGGGCCCTTTTTCCCCCGATGGCTGCCAGCGGGTTTAAGAAGTGTGATCGGTGTAAGAAGCTCATGTCTCTTACCGACACACACGACTACTGCCTCCGCTGCCTCGGACCCGATCATGACCCGATGATCTGTGGTCCGTGTGGCAAGATGTCCTCAAAAGCGTTGAGTCAGCAGCATCAGCGGGAACGTATCTTCTCTGACTCCGGCCGGGCCCGGACCTCGTCAGAGGCTTCGACGTCTCGGGACTCTGGTCCTGAGCATCGTCGAAGTTCCTCTGAGCGGGGGTCTCCTACCCGGGAACATCATCGGAAGAAGAAACCCGCGAGGGCGGGGTCAGTGGACGCTCCTGGTTCCTCGAGGGCCAGGTCGCATAGCCCCGACAGCCGTCCCGGGTCCTCGGAGATGGAGAGGCCTTCCAAACATCCTCGTCTCGAGATGGACTCGCCCGCTCACGTGAGTACTGTTGTCCTCGTGGACTCGCCTCCGAAGGAGCCGACGTTGGGCCCGACGCCGTCGGGGCCCGAGTCGGGGGCTGCTGGGTCTCCTGAGCTCGGACTCAGGTTGACGGCTTTGGAGAGCAGTCTGACTGCCTTCATGGACCAGCAGCGGGCATTGATCGCTGGCCTCGCCGGTGCTTCTGCCCTGACCACCGGGACGTCGATGTCCAAGTCGACCCCGGAGACCGAGCCGATCCTCGAGTCCATGAGGGCTTGAGTCGATCCTCGGTCACGGTCTCCTTCGGCCTCCCGTTCGGGACCGAGGTCGTCGACGCCGACTCCCTCGGCGTCGGGGCGGACGTCATCGATGCCCGCCCGACCGGAGCCGCTCGACGACTCCTCCGAGGAGTCAGCCTGGGAATCCGAGGACGAAGAGTCACCTGGTTCTTTTAGGACTCGGTGTGTCCCATCGGACTCCCCCGAGTCCGAACCTCGGAGACGGTCCCCCCCCGGAGGATACCCGGTTCTCGGACTTCGTGCGGGATATGGCCAAGGCCTTGGCCTTCCCCGTGGATCCCGAGGAGGAGCCTCGAGTCGAAGAGCTCGATGCCCTCCAGTATGACTCTCCCCCAAAGGAGGCCTTTATTGTACCGGTTCCTCCGATGCTGGAACGACTTCTCTTCCGCATGTGGGAGAGCCCGGCGTCGTCGCCGGTGTTAAGCAAGCGGGTCGATTCCATTTATCGAGTCCGCAAGAGCCCCGGGTTCCAAAAGGCACAACTACCGCACCATTCCATGGTGGTGGAATCAGCCATGCATAGACTTAAAGAGTCAAAAAATGCACTCCTCGATGCCTCCCGGTCGGGAGGCTCAAAGCCTGGATGCCCTCGGTAGGAAGTGTTTCCAGGGCTCTATGCTTGCTTGTCGAGTCCAGACCTACCAGCTCTATATGGGCATGTATCTCCGAGACCTGGCTAAAGAAATAGCCGGGTTCTCTGCTGCTCTCTCCGAAGAACCTTTGCAGAGGTTCCAAGCCTTGTCGACTGGTATTCGGGAGTGCTCAAAGTTTATCTCTCGAGCAGCCTACGATGGCTTTGAAGCATCGGCTCGAGTAGCCGCAGCCGGCATCGGTGGCCGCCGACAGGCTTGGCTTCAGTCATCCGACCTCGAGCCATGGGTGCAGGACAAGTTGGTCGATGTCCCCTGCAGAGGTGAAAACCTCTTTGGCAAACCCATGGATGAGAAGGCTGCACAGATCGAGACCGAGACTCTCACCAGGACTCGGCTCTCCAGGAAAACCTCTGCCCCTTCTCAGAAGAAGAAGGGCTCGGGGAAAAAGCTCTTTTACCCGAGGAAGGCGGCTGCCTATCAACACTACCCTCATTATCAGGCCTCAGCAGCTCCCCAACAGGGTAAGCAAGCCAAGGGACGGGGGAATTGGGTCCCGTAGGCAGCAAGCCCCCAAGCCTGCACCACCGGCCCCTGCTCAGCAGGGTGGGGGTTTTTGATTTCATCAGCATAGCCTCTCCCCCTCAGCTGGTTTCTCTCAGCACAGGAGGCTGGCTGGTCCACTTTGCCCACAGGTGGTCCAACATCACTACAGATACCTGGGTGCTTCACATAGTCCAAGAAGGCTATCTTCTGCACTTCCACCAGGTGCCTCCCTCCTACTTTCCAGGGGAGCCTCTCAGACTCCCTCTGCACAGGGACTTACTCCTTCAGGAGTTAGCAAGTCTTCTTCAGGACCAGGCTGTGGAACCAGTGCCCCACCACCTGAGAGGTCAAGGCTTTTACTCCAGGTACTTTCTGATACCAAAAAGAACAGGAGGCCTCCGACCCATCCTGGACTTGTGGAACCTCAACAAGTTCCTCGCAAAGGAAAAGTTCAAGATGCTTATCCTTGGAATCCTGCTACCCTACCTCCAGCAGGGAGACTGGCTATGCTCCTTGGATCTAAAGGATGCCTACACTCACATCCTCATCCACCCCAGCCACAGACAATATCTCAGGTTTGTGGTGGGGGGCAATCATTACCAGTACAGAGTACTACCCTTTGGCCTATCCTCCGCACCAAGGGTGTTCACCAAATGTCTAGCAGTGGTGGCGGCTTATCTAAGACTTCAAGGCCTCTTTGTCTTTCCATACCTGGACGACTGGCTCATCAGAGCACAGTCTTCCCAAGAGGCCACTCACGCCACGCACCGCACTGTAGCTCTGCTACAGCACTTGGGCTTTGTCATAAACTTCGCAAAGTCCACTTTGCTCCCCTCTCAGGATCTCGAGTTCATCGGCGCAAGATTAAACACGCGTCAGGCGCGAGCCTTTCTGCCTCTCGACAGGGCAAACAGGCTCATGGATCTTGCCAGCCACTTTCACAGCAATTCCCTGGTCTCTGCCAGGCAATTTCTGAGACTGCTCGGCCATATGGCTTCCACAGTCCATGTGACCCCCAATGCCCGCCTGAACATGCGGCCTGCTCAATGGTGCCTTCGCACACAATGGCATCAGGCCACTGGGAGCCTAGCGGACTCCGTACAGATCTCCGACCCGCTGGTCTCTTCTTTGCAATGGTGGCTTCATCTGCCAAACCTAGTGCTAGGAATGGCTTTTCAGTCTCCTCCGCCTTCTCAGGTCCTAACGAACGATGCTTCTCTCCTGGGTTGGGGAGCACATTGCCAAGGGACATGTACTCAAGGCCTCTGGACTCCTTGGGAGTCTGCCCAGCAGATCAACTTCCTGGAGCTCAGAGCTATCCGCCTAGCTCTGAGGGCCTTCTCCCACCTCACTTCTCACCAGTCTGTGCTGGTCCAGACGGACAATCAAGTTGCGATGTTCTACATGAACAAACAAGGGGGCACAGGCTCCTTCCTTCTCTGTCGGGAAGCACAAAAGCTGTGCTCTTGGGCCGTCAGCCGCGGCATCCTCTTCAAAGCTGTTTATCTCCCAGGTCAGGAAAATTACCTGGCAGACAAGCTAAGCCGGATCCTCCAACCACACGAATGGAGATTGGATCCATTGGTGGTTCAGCGGATCTTTCTCAAGTGGGGACTCCCCACCATGGATCTGTTTGCCAGTCCTCTGAACCGGCAACTTCCCAGATTCTGCTCTCGACAACCGCATCCTCTCAGAGTAGCGGCGGATGCTTTTCTGATTCCATGGTCCACGGGCCTCTTGTTTGCCTTTCCTCCCATGCCGCTGGTGTCTCGAACACTCTTCAAGGTTCTCAGAGACAAAGCCTCGCTGATCCTAGTGGCTCCTCGGTGGCCGAGACAGCCCTGGTTCCCGCTTCTGATGCAGCTGGCGGTGGACACTCCTCTCCCTCTGGGGTTTCAGCCCGATCTCCTGACCCAGGATCACGGGACTCTCCTACACCCCAACTTCCGGTCCCTTCATCTGATGGCCTGGCTGCTGAAAGGGTAGTCCTTGCTCCCCTCTTGCTGCCTCCAGATGTGGAGGAAGTCGTCTTGGCCTCCAGGCGACCCTCCACCCGGAAGTCCTACGCTCTTAAGTGGCGTCGGTTCTCCGTCTGGTGTGCTCAGCAGTCTCAAGATCCCTTCTCCTGTTCGGTATCAGTGGTCTTGCAGTACTTGCTTTGCCTCTCCGATCTTGGACTTAAGTCCAACTCGGTCAGGGTCCACCTCAGTGCTCTTTCTGCGCATCACATGCCGGTGGATGGCAGACCTCTTTCCAGCCACCCTCTAGTGGCTCGTTTTCTCAGAGGCCTCCTTCTCCTTAAACCACCTTTGCGCCCACCAGCCCCTGACTGGGATCTGAATGTGGTTTTACAGCGGATTACCTGTCCGCCTTTTGAACCTATGGCTACCTGTCATCTTCGTTTTCTTTCTTGGAAAACCTTATTCTTGGTAGCCCTCACTTCTGCTAGACGCGTTAGTGAGCTACAGGCCCTAGTATCTGATCCTCCTTACACTAGGTTCTACAAGAATAGGGTAGTCCTACGGACTCACCCTAAGTTTCTTCCTAAAGTGGTTTCCCCTTTTCACATCAACCAAGGGACCTTCTTTCCCAGGCCACACTCCAGCCGAGCTGAAATGGTCCTGCATACCCTGGACTGTAGGAGGGCGTTAACCTTCTACCTTGACCGTACGCGGGAGCACCGAAGGGCTGTTCAGCTCTTCATGTCTTATGACCCCAATAAGTTGGGGCTCCCTGTCTCCAAGCGTACTCTGTCCATCTGGATTGCTGACTGTATCGCTTGGGCTTATGGGGCAGCCAGCCTCTCGTTGGACAGTCGAGTCACGGCTCATCGTGTTCGGGCGAAGGCTGCGTCAGTGGCTTACCTCCGCTCTGTTCCATTGGCAGACATCTGCCGGGCTGCTACTTGGTCTTCAAGCCAGACTTTTGCAGCCCATTACCGCCTGGAGAGGGAGTCCCGCAGGGACAGTGCTTTCGGACAGGCAGTCCTCCGTAATCTCTTTGAGGTATAGGCAACTCCTGCCCTCCGTCCCGGATGTTGGGCTACCGGTTGGAGGCGTACTCAGAGAAGATTCTTTCCTTCTGTGCTACTGAGCTTGAGGGAGCTCCTTTTTTGTGCTTAGGGTCTCCGGTAGCCTTAAGCTTGGGAGTCCCATATGTGAGGACTGACTTCCTGCTTGGTCCTGGAGAAAGAGTAGTTACTCACCTGTAACAGGTGTTCTCCAGGAGCAGCAGGAATCAGTCCTCACAACCCTCCCTCCTCCCCTTGGAGTTGCAGTCCTATGATTTCGTTTTTGCTAATTTTTTGCTGTCTTTTAGCTATGTCATCAGACTGAGCAAGATGGCACCCTTGGGCAGGAAGGGGACCGCGCATGCGCGCTGCAATTCCCAAAGGCTTTCTTTGAAAGCTGGGGAAAATTGCTCCGCGAGGGCTCCGTCGGTGCCGACGTCACCCATATGTGAGGACTGATTCCTGCTGCTCCTGGAGAACACCTGTTACAGGTGAGTAACTACTCTAACACTACGCATGATAAAAGACCTTCATCAATTCAAAAAGGAACTAAAAACCTACCTCTTTACAAAACACTTTGAGATCCCATATCAACAAAAAACCTCTCCAAAACAATCACAGAAACACATCCACAGTACTCAAGACAGAACAAACGATTAACTCAAGAAACCTTACATATTCCACATAACATGCAAAACATTTCACACAACATGCAAAAGATCTACTCAAACTGTCGGCTATATCACTATTGTAAATAACCACTGGTAATAAACTATGTTGTGCTCCATGTTATTATAACCTGTAAATAGTTAACGTTCAAAAATATGTTCACTGTAATTTCACTTGTATATAGTTAAAAAACATAATGTTCCTTGTAAATGTATACACATGTATACAAATATTCTGTTCACTGTTTAATATAAACCACCCCTGATCTCTGGAAGGGGCGGTATAGAAGAAACCGTTAAATAAATAAATAAAAAATAATAAATATGGGATTCTCTCTGGAAGAGGTTGCAAAAAGCTTAAAGCTTTTGAACTCTTTTCTTCAAGAGCATAAAAGAGCAGACTATTTATTACTAGTCAATCATGCTCATGATATCTCTAAATTCCTTAAGCGTGCTTCCCTGGATTCTTTTGAATCTATTAGCAGATCCTCTGCTATAGCCATAGGAGCACGACGCATGGCCTGGCTCCAAGCTTCAGACTTGGATAAAGGGGAACAAGAAAAGCTGGGAAATAGTCCTTGTACTGGAGAACATCTCTTCAACAAGGACTGTCTATTTCAGGCTAGTCAGTTAAACACTGATAAGTCTACTTTCAGAGGATTGTCAAAACTTTCCTCTGTCCCAGCTAATAACAAATCTTCTAGGAAGCTTTATTCCCTTACGGGGAAAAAGTTTTATCCATCTTCTACCTCTCAGACAGATGTTTCCCAGCAGGGGCAACATCGAACCAGGCTAAGAAAACCAAAACCTCAATCAGCTCAGCAAACCCAGTAGCTATTGGGTTTCTGATTTCTCTTCTTCCTGAATGAGGTTCAGAACTTGTAGACTTGCTTTTTTGTCAAAGAGGCGTCTGATTTGGATCTCATCCGTGCTGAGTTAACTCTAGGCATGAATCTATTGTTTCCAAGGGAAATTCACTCTAGCTCCTAGAGCTATTGAGGTATCTCATGCCTACAAGCACTGTTCCCTCTAAGCTGTGCGCGTGCACACACCTCGCCGAGCGAGCGCACATACTTTACAACAGAGCGCACAAAAATTACGGTTCTGATTCTGATAGAAAACAACACAGACGTCTTAAAATTTAAAAGTTGTTATGTTTTTACGGTTTTCACAAGTTCTACAATGTTTTCTAGTGCAATCAATGTGGTTATACAAACTGTATTCTGATGTGTAGTCAAATTTTAAAGTATATAACTCTGAGTGTCGTTATGTGGCGCACAAAAATTTAACCTTCCTTCAAAAGCTGCACAGCTAATATTTTATGTGCACACAGCCTACAGAAAATTAGAGGAAACATTGCCTACAAGTAACAAGTTTCTACTTCCCTATTTAAAAAAAAAAAAAAAAAAAGAGGAAGATCAGGAAACTTAACAGGATGAGCTATGCCTTTCACCTTGACAGTTACCAGCAAGACCATGTCTCATACCTTAAAAACTGCAAAGGACTCTGACTACAAAGACTTACCAAAATTGTAAGTTTTTTCAACTCTGTATTACTTTCTATCCTGTTAGTTGGGACATTCAGTCTCCAACAAAAACGTTATTCAACTGGATTATAGGAATTCCTACTCCAGTAAGTCTGTCCAATACAGAGTTTTTTCCCTCTGGGGTCCTTCTGCACTGGGGTTTTTACAGGATGCAATACAGCTTTCTGAAAACCCCCACCAGATTTATTCTATTCATTTGAGCATAGTCAACTCAGAAGGATTCCAAAACCCTCCATAACGGAAAGCTGGATAACCCACCATGTGGGTTATATGAGCTTCTCTAAACAGATAGCTCATATGGGTTTCTGCTTGCGTATTTTTGAACTGACCCCTCAAATACTTCTTTTATGACAGCTTATCAGACAGGAATTTAGTATTATCATTCCTAATTATGTCTGTTGGTCCTTTGTTAATCTCTGTAGGACCTGATTTTTTTTCTGCTGTCTTAATAACAGATGGTTTCAAAGAAAGTTTCAGAACCCTCTTCCATAATTTATCATTGCAAGGCAAAAAGCCTATTTGCTATTTTTGACCATCTTCAATTCTATTTCATCAGAATAGATTAGGTTGCACACTGGCTACCTAACGGCCAGGTCTCACCTAAGTAACCTACAGCTTGCTCTCTGCAACTATGCAATAAAGCTCTGCAACTATGGGCCTTTGCCAGAGAGCGTCAGAATCCACCCCTGGTAGGTACCTTCCAGGTAGTTAAAGAACCTTCAACTGGTAGGCTCTACTCAGTCATGCTTTCACATGACTGTTTGTTCCTATTTTTATCATCCTCCTTAAAATTCTCTTTAAGGAAAAGGAACCACAGCCTAGACGACTTTGGAAGTTAAGGAATAGCACGACTTCCTAGGTTGTTCCACATCCTCAAAGGAACTCTTACAACGGAGATGCATTCCTGATCATTGCAGTCGGTCCTTATCTACTGCAATTCTTCTAATTTCCAATACTTCATTGAAGCTTATGATAAACAAAAGACACATGATACTCATACTGCCCTCATAGAGAGGCAAGTATGGTATCCCTTTATAGTGCGTTTTTTTTTTTCTTCCAGCTTCTACCCTGAAGTTATAGAAGGATCCAGATCCTCTATCTTAGGATTAAGGATCTCCTTGCACTCCTTCACGTACGTCTCCAGGCCTGGTTATCCAAGGACTAGTCGTTAAGACCTAGACCTCTTGTCACAAGTAAGAAGCATCCTACTGGTTTCCATTAACCTTGCATATGATTCTTACACCTTTAACTAATATCTGACCCTGAAATATTGTTTATTTTCCACATCAATGCTGTTCCAGCATTCCATAAGATTCATAAATGGACATCCAATTTATTTGGTAAAGTTAGGAAACTCCTTCTTTTACCGTAACCTTTTTTTCTGTCATAATCAGGTTACCTTATATCTGAAGCTCTCCACGTAAACTTGTTATCCTAAGTGCTAACACTTATGGAAGACACATCACTGATCTTCAGAAATTGGGGGCTAACCGCCTAATACAATTTTTCGTCTGGATAAAGAGGTTCTACAAACCCATCCTCTTTTTCTGTAAAGGTTTTTTAACCTTTTCATCCAGTCAGATTTGGCATTTCTTTTCTTTCCCAGGGCACCATCCTGCTCTAGGGACAGAAAGATTTTAGACTTTGGACTATACAGAAGCTCAGCTTTTCTCCAAAGTCCCAACTTCTTATAAAACTCTCCAGTTCCCTGGGGTTGGTTCTAGACATTAATGTTTCTTAACTCTGTCTGTATTGCTAATTTTATTCCTGTACTTCCCACAGTAAAGGAATTCCATGTGATGACAATGTGATGGTTCTTAACAGACCCACATTAGCCTCCCCACATATGTATTTTTCGCAATACTTTGGGTAAGATCCATTTTTAAGAACTGGGACTTATCATCCCTTACTAACAGTTATTTTCTACACAAGGACACCCTCTGGATACCTTGTTTAGTCAAGCTGTTCCACAGCACTTTTTTTCACACTGTTAGTTCAACTCCTACCCTCCATCCCTTGGATGCCTGGGGTCCTCGGGAGGAAGCATGGCCCTTTCATTAGATTAGCAACATGCTGGGGCCTCCTCCAGGCATCTTTAGCTTGGGAGTCCCCATATGTGAAGACTTGTTCCTGGAGATAGCATAGTTACTCACCTATAACAGGTGATCTCCGGGAACAGCAGGAATAAGTCTTCACAACCCACCCACCTCCCCTAGGAGTTGTTTCTCTCTTTCTAATTTGTCAACTTCCCTCCTTCGATCTCAGCTACAAACTCAACTGATGTGAGGGAAGTGGATTGGCGGGAAGGCAGCGCGCATGCATGTGGGCATGCTCCCAAAGGCTTTCTTTTTTGGACGCTGGGGAGCGTTCCCGCGCGGGTCCTTCGGTACTGACGTACCCATATGTGAAGACTTATTCCTGCTGTTCCCGGAGATCACCTGTTACAGGTGAGTAACTATGCTTTATTGTAGGTCCCATTTTAGGAAGTGGAACCTATTTCCTAATAAGGCAGATTTTATATAGGTCATAAAGAGGAGAATTTAGATATCCAGATTGGGACATTTAAAATTCTCACTGTATGTTATAGGATGCTTAGACAAATGCAGAGCCTCTTGTAAAATATATGTAAGGTCATGCAGGACTGCCAGTCAGTGTCTCCTTATGTCCAGTAGGAGCAGAGATTTTCATAAGCTTCATGTGGGGAAAAATGTGCAACTGTAGCCTAGATGTACATGGGAACAGCATTTTCAAATCATGGTTCCCGATCTCCATGCACACCCCGATCTAGCATCCCAAGTGTCCTCCTAATCACCTATCTGATCCTCCAAACCGCCCCCCCCCCCAACAAGGCTTCCAGTCTCTTCATCGTCAAGATCACTGAACCCAGCCATGCCCCCAACATAAAGAACCCCTGTCTGGTGGCCCCCCAGGCAGACCTGTCTCCCCACATTCTGATCCCCTACTCAGGCTCTTACTGGTGTCTAGTGGGAGCAGGAGCAGTCTCCAATTATTCCTGTCCTTCCTGGTCCCAGCTTCAAAATGGTGCACGGGACTCCTAGTGATACTCTTATGATACCACCACTAGGAGTCAGGCTACTATATAAAGGCATCTCCTTATTGTGCCAGTGTATGCATGTAAAATGCCACTTAAAAAATTAACCTCACCCTCCTCCATACAAGTGTGATGTATTTGTATGCAGCTTGGATATAAGCATCTTCAGAGGTGTAATTTGGGTGGATTGTGAGAAAAGTCATTCTCCAGGACCAAGCAGGAAGTCATTCCTCACATATGGGTGTCATCGGCGCTGATGAAGCCCCAGCGGAGCATTTCCCCAGCTTTCTATGAAAGCCTTTGGGAATGCAGGCATGCATGCGCGGTTCCCTTCCCGCCTAAAGGTGCCATCTTACCTCAGTCTCTTTTTTTCCGTGAAGCCCACCGGATATGTGTCCAGTTTTCCCGGTTAAAAGTAGATTTTTCAGCGATTTATTTTGCTCTTTTTCTACCGGTTCGACGCCGGTTCCCCTCCCGCTGGGTTCGGTACACCGGTATCGAGCCCGATTCTTCTTTTTCGGTTTTTGCCCTTCGTGGCTGGCGTTCGCGCCCTTTTTTCTCTTTTTCCTTGGAAGGCCGGTCCTTTGACCTCGCGGGAACTCTTTTCCCCGATGGCTTCCAGTGGTTTTAAGAAGTCTGATAGGTGTAAGAAACTAATGTCTCTCACCGACACACATGACTGCTGCCTTCGGTGCCTCGGCCCCGACCACGATCCTAAGTCGTGCGGGGCCTGTGGAAAAATGTCTTCCAAGGCACTATGAAGTCGCCAGCAGCAAAAGGAAAGGCTTTTCTCGGACTCAGCCTCTGGCCGGGCCCGGTCCTCGTCTGAGGCCTCGACATCTCGGGATTCTGATCCCGAGTGCCGTCGAAGCTCCTCGGACAGGGGGTCCCCCGACCGGGAACGCAAGAGGAAGAAACGGCTTGCGAGGGTGTCGTCAGAAGAGGTCCCTGGCTCCTCGAGGGCTAGGTCTAAGACCCCCAACCGTCGCCCCGGGCCTGTGGAACCGGAGAAGCCTGCCAAAGTTCCTCGTGTGGAGCCGGAGTCTGCTGGACACGTAAGCCCCATAGTCCTCATGGACCCTCCTCCCAGGGAGCCGACGTCGGGCCCGGCGCCGCCGGGGCCCGAGTCGGTGGCTGCTGCGTCTCCCGAGCTGAGTCTCAGGATGACAGCCTTGGAGAGCAGAATGTCTGCCTTCATGGAGCAGCAGCAGGCACTGATGGCCAGCCTGTTTGGCGCATCTGCCCCGACCACCGGGACATCGACATCGAAGTCGACCCCGGAGACCGAGCCGATACTCGAGTCCATCGTGGCTTGGAGTCGACCTCGGTCGTGGTCCCCCTCGACCTCCCGTTCGGGACCGAGGGTGTCGACGCCGGTGCTTCCGGCGTCGGGGCGGGTGCTCCAGGGCCCCGCGGGGTCGGACCCCGAATCTTCCTCGGACGAGTCGGCTTGGGAGACGGAGGATGAGGAGTCTCCTGATACCATTAAGACTCGGTGCGTCCCTTCGGACTCACCGCAGTCTGAGCCCTGGAGTAGGTCCCCCCCCCGGAGGACAACCGGTTCTCGGAGTTCGTCCGGGATATGGCCACTGCCTTGGCTATTCCAGCGGATCCCGAGGAAGAGCCTCGAGCTGAAGAGCTTGAGGCGCTGCAGTACGACTCTCCTCCGAAGGAGACCTTTACTGTCCCGGTTCCTCCGATGCTGGAACGGCTCCTCTTCCGTATGTGGGAGGCACCGGCCTCGGTGCTGGTTCTTAGCAAGTGAGTCGATTCAATCTATCGACTCCAAAAGAGCCCTGGCTTTCAAAAGGCACAGCTACCACACCATTCCATGGTTGTGGAATCGGCCATGCATCGTCTGAAAAGTCAGAAGATGCACTCCGTGGTGCCTCCTGGCAGGGAGGCCCGAAACCTCGATGGCGTCAGTAGAAAGTGTTTTCAGGGCTCGATGCTTGCTTGCCGTGTCCAGTCTTACCAGCTGTACATGGGCATGTACTTGCGGGATCTGGCCAAGGAGTTGGCCGGGTTCTCTGCTGGTCTCTCCGGGGAACCCTTGCAGAGATTTAAGTCCTTGTCCTCGGGGATTCGGGACTGCTCGAAGTTCATGTCCCGTGCCGCCTACGATGGCTTTGAGGCTTCGGCCCGAGTTGCGGCATCGCGGCTCGACGCCAGGCATGGCTGCAGTCATCGGACCTCGAGCCATGGGTTCAGGACAAGTTGGTCGATGTCCCTTGCCGAGGTGAAAACCTTTTTGGCAAGCCCATGACCGAGAAGGCCGCTCAGCTCGAGACTGAGCACCTCACCCGGACAAGGCTGTCGAGGAAGACCTCTGCCCCTTCTCATAAAAAGAAGGGCTCGGGTAAAAAGCCCTTTTACCCGAGGAAGGGCACTGCTTACACACAGTACCCACAATGTCAGGTCGCCCAGACTGCCCCCCAGGGTCAGCAAGCCAAGGGCCAGGGTAATGGGCCCCGTAGGCAGAGGACCCCCAAGCATCAGGCCCCTGCTACCACTCAGCAGGGTGGGGGCTTTTGACTCCTTGAGCATAGCCTCTCCTCCACTGCTCTCCCAACCCTGCACAGGAGGTCGCCTCGCCCTCTTTGCCCACCAGTGGCCTCTTTTCCCCGGGGACAGTTGGGTGCTGGAGATAATCCACAAGGGATATGCCCTCCATTTCCACCAACTGCCACCCACATACTTTCCAGGGTAGCCCCCAAGGGCCTCCTTTGTACACAGACCTTCTCTGTCAGGAGCTTCAGGGTGTGTTGGTGGACAGGGCGGTGGAACCTGTGCCTCCCCACTTGCAAGGTCACGGATTCTACTCCAGGTATTTCCTGGTGCCCAAAAGGACCGGTGGCCTTCGTCCCATTCTGGATCTCAGGAACCTCAACAAGTTCCTAGTGAAAGAAAAGTTCAAGATGCTTACTCTTGGAACCCTTCTTCCCTACCTCCAGCAGGGAGATTGGCTGTGCTCCTTAGATCTAAAGGATGAGTACACTCACATCCTCATTCATCCAGACCACAGGAAGTACCTGAGGTTCATCATGGGAGGAAACCATTATCAGTACAGAGTGCTGCCTTTCGGCCTCACTTCCGCACCCAGAGTCTTCACAAAGTGTCTAGCAGTGGTGGCGGCCTACCTGAGGAATCAGGGCATCTTTGTCTTCCCCTATCTGGACGACTGGCTCATCAGGGGTCAGAACCATTGCTCTTCTACAACGCCTGGGGTTTGTCATAAACTTCACGAAGTCCGCTTTGCTCCCTTCCCAGAACTTGGAGTTCATAGGGGCAAGATTGGACTCTCTCCTGGCAAAGGCATTCTTGCCAGAAAACAGAGCCCAAAGGTTGATGGCCTTGGCAAGTCAGTTTCTCAGCAGCTCCCTGGTCTCCGCCCGACTCTGTCTGAGGCTGCTTGGCCACATGGCTTCGACAGTACATGTGACCCCCAATGCCAGACTCCATATGAGGCCTGCACAATGGTGCCTTCGGACTCAGTGGTCACAGGCCACAGGCAGCCTCAGAGACAGGATAAGGGTGTCCAGACCATTTCTGCACTCCCTCAACTGGTGGCTACACCCACCCAACCTACTGAAAGGGGTGCCTTTTCAGATTCCAGGGTACACAGTAGTGATGACAACAGATGCCTCCCTGCAAGGCTGGGGGGCTCATTGTCTGGGCAAGTGCACCCAGGGCCTCTGGTCTCCCTGGGAAGCTGCACAGCAGATCAATCTCCTAGAGCTATTCGATTATCACTCAAAGCTTTCACTCCTACCCTGGCTCACCAGTCTGTCCTGATTCAGACAGACAACCAAGTTGCCATGTTTTATGTGAACAAACAGGGCGGAACTGGGTCCAGGATCCTTTGTCGGGAAGCTCAGGACCTTTGTTCTTTTGCCCTCAAGCACAACATGCTTCTCAGGGCTGTGTACCTTCCAGGCCAGGACAGCTACCTGGCAGACAGATTAAGCAGGATACTGCAGCCTCACGAGTGGCAGCTGCATCCTTCAGTAGTTCAGAAGATCTTCCTGAAATGGGGTCTCCCTTTGATAGATCTCTTTGTCAGCCCCATGAACAAGCAGCTGCCAATGTTCTGCTCCAGGCAACCACATCCTCTGCGAATAGCAGCGGATGCTTTTCTGATATCTTGGTCTCAGGGCCTTCTCTATGCGTTTCCTCCCACGCCCTTGGTGGCCCGAACCCTGTTCAAGATTCTCCAGGACAAGGCCTCGGTCCTGCTGGTAGCTCCCAGGTGGCTGAGACAGCCTTGGTTTCCTCTTCTGCTTCAACTGGCGGTGGATCCTCCACTGCCTCTGTGGTTGCAACCCGACCTTCTCTCACAGGAGCAGGGTTCCCTTCTGCACCCCAATCTCAGGTCTCTCAATTTGATGGCCTGGAAGCTGCAAGGGTAGTTTTGGCTCCCTGGGGCCTACCTCAGGAAGTTGAGGAGGTTGTCCTTGCCTCTAGGAAATGGTCCACTAGGAAAACCTATGCTCTCAAATGGAAGAGGTTTTCTGTGTGGTGTCACCTATGTACAGAGGACCCTTTCTCCTGTACTGTGCCAGTAGTGCTTCAGTACTTGCTGCACTTATCCAATCAGGGACTTAAGTCCAATTCTGTTTGGGTCCGCCTCTCAGCTCTAGCAGCTCACCACTCATTGGTAGAGGGGCAATCTCTATCTGGTCACCCCTTGGTGTCCCGCTTTCTCAGGGGCTTGCTTTTGCTCAAGCCTCCCATCCGTCCTCCTGCCCCTGAGTGGGAGCTGAATGTGGTCTTGCAGCAACTGACTCGCCCACCTTTTGAGCCGGTGGCTACTTGTCCGCTACGCTTCCTCTCCTGGAAGACACTCTTCCTTATAGCCCTTACCTCGGCTAGGCGAGAAAGTGAGCTTCAGGCCCTGGTCTGTGACAGGCCTTACACCAGGATTTACAGGAACAGGGTAGTCCTCAGGACTCATCCAAAGTTCCTTCCTAAGGTTGTCTCCTCTTTCCACCTCAATCAGGAGGTGGTTCTTCCATCCTTCTTCCCTAGGCCTCATGCTAGCCAGGCTGAAGCAGTCCTGCATACCCTGGACTGTAGGAGGGGCCTTATCCTTCTACTTTGACCGTACGCAGGGGCATCGAAGGGCTACTCAGCTCTTTGTATCCTTTGACCCCAATAAGTTGGGGTTAGCTGTGTCCAAGCGTACCTTGTCCATCTGGGTGGCTGACTGTATCACCTGGGCTTACAAGGCGGCTGACCTTCCTTTGCAGGGTAGGGTTACGGCCTACCGGGTCAGGGCAATGGCTGCCTCAGTGGCTCATCTCCGCTCTGTGCCCTTGGTAGACATCTGCAGGGCTGCAACTTGGTCTTCAAGCCAGACTTTTGCGGCCCATTACTGCCTGGAGAGAGAGTCCCGTAGGGACAGTGCTTTTGGCCAAGCAGTACTCCGGAATCCTTTTGAGGTTTAGGCAACTCCTGCCCTCCTGCCCTCTGTTAGGCTACCGGTGGAGGTTGTGTCCTTGAAAAGCCTTTCTTTGCTGTTGAGACTAGAGGGAGTACTCTTGTTCAGCCTGGGTTCTTCGGTAGCCCAGAGCTGGGGAGTCACCCATATGTGAGGACTGACTTCCTGCTTGGTCCTGGAGAAAGAGTAGTTACTCACCTGTAACAGGTGTTCTCCAGGAGCAGCAGGAATCAGTCCTCACAACCCTCCCTGCTCCCCTTGGAGTTGCAGTTGTACATAGTTTATTTTTCATTTTTGTGTGCTGTTCTTAGCTATGTCATTTGACTGAGGTAAGATGGCACCTTTAGGCGGGAAGGGAACCGCGCATGCGTGCCTGCATTCCCAAAGGCTTTCATAGAAAGCTGGGGAAATGCTCCGCTGGGGCTTCATCGGCGCCGATGACACCCATATGTGAGGACTGATTCCTGCTGCTCCTGGAGAACACCTGTTACAGGTGAGTAACTACTCTTTGTTTATACACAGTGTTTATATAAAATACATGAATTTGCATGCATTGTACCCCTTACATTTACATCAGCTTCTGGGATGGTGTAAATGTCCATGGCTTCATCATGTACATGGCAACTTTTCTGGAGCAATTTTATGAAGACACATAGATGTCTGTGTCTTTTTAAAATAGGTGCTTGCTTCACTTTCCAACCTAGGCACCCTGTTAAAAGAGCAAATTTACTCTTAGATTTGCTTTTCAAGCCTATTCTCATTATTTTCCATTAATAGTAATCACACAAAAAAGCAGACGCAAATGTCTCTGGATACTTTGTTGTTTTTAAATGCTGCCGAGTCTATGTTGACTCCTAGTGATCTTTTGGAAAGTTGTCCATGTTGTGACTATCCTCTGGGTTTTCTTGGCAAGGTATGACCAGAAGTAGATTGCCAAGTCTTTCTTCTATGCAGTAAGCCTACAGCACCTGGTATCTCAAGGTGGTCTCCTGTCCATGTACTATCTAGGCCCACCCCTGCTTAGTTGCCGAGATCCAACAAAATCGGGCACACTCAGGGTGGCCGTGGCCATAGCGGTACTTTGTACTCACACAAGAAGCACGGGTAAGGATTGATGAGTAAGGAGATTTTGATTTAGCATATGCCTTTTCAGAAGTAGCTCAAGGCAAGTTACATTTATATATAGTCAGGTGTTAAGTTGTCAAGGAGGCACCTTAACATTTGAAAATGGCTGTAACCCTAACGCTGGATAAAGGAGCAGCAAGGGAAGACAAGCTGAAGGTGCTGGATGGAAGGACAGGTGGGAGATGATGGATCTGCCAGACCAGGGGGCACCCTCTGTGGCAGCCAGTAAAGCGGATGAGCATATGGGAGGCTGGTGTATGGATGCACAGGGGGTGCCAATGTAATATGGTGCAATTTCATTGTGTGGCATAGGTTGTGGGCCACGTGTCCCCCAGCAGAGTCTGAAGTGGCAGGATGTGTGCAGCGACAGGAGGACAGAGTAATAGTGGTGATGTGCAGATCAGGCAAAGGAGAGGTGTGTGTGCAGACCCAAATTTTGGGAAAGAGTACTAGGGTAGGGCATGGTGTAGCAGCCTGCATGAGAAGACATGACTGCACGAGCCAACAGAGGTGGATGGATGTGCTGAAGGATGGATGGCGGTGGAGGAGAGGGTGGTATGGGCTGTTAACACCAATGTGCCATAGGTGCCATCCTAAAGTATCTGTACTGTGCATGAAAATGTGTGGCATTGCCACTTGGAAGGCCTGATACCAGACATGTTGAGTTCACACCTGTCCTAGCCACACAGCTACCATGCAACACTGTAGACAAATGTGCTGATAACAACTCCACAGTTGTTATCCATACCAGGCAAATGGGTTAAGTATGGACATGAGCTGAGACCTGCAACTGCATATCCAAGGGGTAGGATGTGTCCACGTATACTGCAGAGATGGAAGGGAGCCAAAGCTGTACAGTAACAGACATGATGTCACACATAACTCATGTTTCCAAAGTAGCTTATAGTTGTAAGCATGTTTCTCCTATGCACGGTCTAGTTTTGCATTGGTCATTAAGTTCCTATACGATTTTAGTTTCGCAGAAGTCATCAGTACATTTGTTTTTAGATTACAGTCTCCCGCGGTTTTGGTGTAACTCCACCCCTTGCCCCTTTTTTAGTGTGCAGGTGCGGGCGTCCTTCGCTATTGTGTTTTTACTTTCAGCAGTCAGGCAAGCAGTTCTGCCGTTGAGAAGGTAATCTGTGCTTTTAATATATTTCACACATTTGTTTCAGTTGCACAAGTTTACATAGTGGTTAGTGTGTTCAATTGAGACTTTTTTAAGTGGCGTCTGTAGGATCAAGTCTAGTCTTTTTTATCACCTCACATTTTTCCAGAGTGTAATCCCTGTATTTAGAAGACATGTTTCATATCCATTAGACTATTAAGTTGCTTTAAAGGGAGACTCCGCGCTTTGATTTTTATTTTTTAGCATCTAGGATCATATACCACTATTGTTTGAACACATGTACAGACATATTTCCAGTCATTTTTATCACTTCATGCTATTTTTTAGAACATCACCTTATTCTTTAGAATATAATCTTTGTATTCAGATGACATCGTTGTGTCCACATGATAAATAAGTTGTTTCCCAGGGAGGCTCTGTATTTGACACACTTTTTTTAGCTTTCAATGTCAGGTATACCTCTGGGTCTCGATAAGATCAGTTTCCTGCAATGTTGTATCAGTTCCAAGGAAACACATAAGACGGAACCATGTCACTTTTGTTCTATCCATGGCATTTATTTTATTTATTTTATTTAACATTTCTTATATACCGCGCTCTTTGTCATCAGTGCGGTTTACATTGAAACGATATCAAACTAGGTCAGTTAATTCTGGCCATCGTTTACAAATAACAGGGCATTAGCATGGAGGTAAAAAACTGGGGGAAACTATATACATGTATATTTTTAGAAATTTACAAGTTGGTACTCCCTGTAGGTTCTATAAGGTCAGATAGGAGAGGCCTGAGGTTGTGAGAGTGAGGAGGGGTGATGGGGGGGATGTCTAGGTGAGTAAAATGTGCGATAAAAAGGTGATGTTTGAGGGCTTTTCTGAACTGTCCAAGGTCCCTGATTGCTCTAATGCTGGGAGGAAGTTTATTCCAACACCTGGGAGCGCAGTTCGTAAACGCCCTATTGATGGATGACTGGTTAATCTTTATGGATTCGCTTGGTATGAGTAGCATATCTGCAGCAAGAGATCTCCTAGATCTGTTGTTTGCGGTCTGTGTGATTAGGTCAGAAATTGATGCAGGTGATCTCTTGTTAAACGCCTTGAAAGTAATGAGGAGAGCCTTGTATAGGATTCTACAGCTTATTGGGAGTCAATGAAAATCTTTTAGAATGGGGGAGATGTGGTCGTTCCTTGATGCTCCACAAAGGACACGGGCTGCTGCATTCATGGCTAACTGTAGAGGGTTGATGGTAATCTTCGGGAGGCCATGCAGTATTATTTTAATTTTAATTTTAATTTAATTAACAGTTTCTTATATACCGCATCTTCCCAAGATCAAATGCGGTTTACATAGAACAAGGTAACATAACAGACAGGTGTCTGTTTTTACAGTGAACATCTTAGAACCATAACAACTATATTACAATAATAGAACAAGCAAGAACTATTTACAGGGAACAAAATAAGTAACAGATACAGTGTTGTATGTGACATTTAAGGATAATAAGCATATAGAGTTTCACATCATTTGTCAATTCTAGTTTGGTTTATGGGGAAACTTACTTGGTATTATCCATTTTCTAGCAGGGGAGGTGTGTTTGGCAAAGATCCGTAGTATGATGTGAACAGGTGCGTTTTAAGTTTTTTGCGGAATTCTTTAATCTCTACAAGTGATCTTATTTCAACTGGCATATTAGCATTATATTAGCATAATCAAAGTGCGGTGTAACTAGCGCTTGGAAGATGGTGCGGAAGTCATCAGGCTCCATCATGGGTCTCAAGTGCCGCAGGGTTTTAATCTTAAAGTAGATAGCCTTTACGGTGCATTTTATGTGTTCCTTGAAGTCCAACTGTTTATCCAGTATCACTCCAAGGTAGCGTATATTGGATTTGACTGGAAGTTCTGCATCTCTGACTTTTAGAGTTGGTGGAGGAGAGAAACATTTGTTTCTTGTGACTGTTAGGACTTCTGTTTTTTTTTAATTTATGCGTAGATTTTGATTAAGTAGCCAATCCGTTATTGCATTGAAACAGTTGGTTAACACTATATAGTCTGGGCATGAGACAGTTATGGGAGTGAACAACAGCATATCATCTGCGTACATGAGGCAGGATATGCCAAAAGAGCGTGTGATGTCACAAATTGGCTGCATATAGATATTGAACAGCAGCGCAGATAGGGAAGAGCCTTGGGGTACACCTTGTTTCTGCTGGAAGGGTTTGGATGTGGCATTACCGATACGGACTTGTTGCCATCTGCCTTTGAGGTAGGATTTGCACCAGTCCTATGCTCGGTCATGTATTCTTTTCTCATGAAGCCGCCTCAGGAGCTGCGTGTGGTCTACGGAGTCGAACGCTGCGGCTATATCAAGAAAGATTAGAGCAAAGCCCTTCTTAAGGTTGTCTATGCCATTGATGAGTGTGTTGGTTAGTGTTAGGAGAGTTTCGATACCGTGGGCTTTCCTGAATTCATGTTGACATGAGTCTAACGGAGAAGATGAATCTATATGCTGCTGAATCTGTCTCTGGATCAATTTCTCGAGAATTTTAGCTAGCAATGGGATACTAGAAATTGGTCGGTAAGAATCCACTTTCTTTGGATCGGTTGTTTTTTAGTAGCAGACGGATAGATGTTTGCTTGAGAGCATCTGGGAAGACTCCGGTTTCAAAGGACAGCTTTGCGATGTTGGCTATGAATGGGCTGAGTTCTGCATGCATAGTCCTGACCCAGTGTGCTGGGCATGGGTCAGTTGGTGCAGTCGTCGTGTTAATGGAGGCAATAACATCATCAATGGTCTTTTCAGAGGGCGGTGAGAGTTTGGTGATTGGGAACTGCAGGTAGGAAGTCTGGGAGGGTTCTTGTGGTGTTGCAGTGGTTGTTTTTATGGCTTTGGATTGGATTGGATGTAATTAGCATAGGCCTGGGGCTGAATCGATTCTTGTTGTGGCGGGGACGGTTGGTTGGTAAAGGATTTTACTAAGTTGAATAGTTCCCTTGGCTTATTCAATGAGCGGTTGAGGATCTCAGCATCGAATTCCTTCCTCTTGGCCCAAGTTGATTCCCTATGGCGTTTAAGATGTTCTAGATAAGTGACTTGGTCAGAGGAATTACAGGTAGTTCTCCATTTTCTCTCCAGTTTTCTAAGGTGGAGCAGTGAGTCACGTAGTTCAGGGGAGAACCATGGAGCAGACTGCTTTTTAGCAGTTCGGTTGTTAGATGTTGTCTTTTTGACAGTGACCGGCTGTTGAGCGTATAAGGAGAGGTTATCATTCCAGTTCTTCACCATTTCATTGAGGTTGGCTGTTGGGCAAGCTTTGGGAGTGCGTGGTTTGTTATCATCTCTCTTTAGTTGCTTGAAACGGGCAGCTCTTGAGCACTCCATTGTGTTTAAATGGTAGCCAGTAGTTTGTTGTGTTGGTATCTGAAAGGTTATCAGGTTATGGTCTGACCAGGGGAGAGGGGTGATAGAGAGTTCGATTTGGTTCATCTTGATCGAGTCCGATTGCGGGACGAAGACTAGGTCCAAGAGGTTCCCACGTTGATGGGTAGGCTCTTTCATGACTTGCTTGTAGTTAAGGTCAGACATAGCTTCTAGGAAGGTTTTGGCTAGGGCAGGTTGAGTAGAAGCAAGATTAAAGTCTCCCAGCAACCAGTTTGGTTTGGAGGGGTCTTCAGGGTTACAGGCTAAGTTGATGATGTCTGAGAGCTCCTCAGATTCAGCACATGGTGCCCTGTAGATGAGGTTAATAGAGTTGAATTTGTTGGTACTAGTTAGCATGTTCATGTGCTGAGTGCTCTTGGTTAGTTTTGTCCGATATTGTAGCGCTGTTTTTGCAAGTACCAGGACACCTCCACCTCTTTTATGTTCCCTGTTACAGGTATAGATCGAGAAGTTAGGTGGTGTAAGTTGGTTTAATATGACGTTGTCAGTGTCGGAGAGCCAAGTTTCAGTGACCATAAGTATATTTAGATTGTGTTTGGCAATTAAATCTGTGATTACAGGCCATTTATTGCGGGCCGAGCGTTCATTGACAAGTGCACACCTCAGGTCTTGCTGAGGCTTTGCTTTTTTGCCTTTTGTGGGGGTTGTGAGATCTAGGGATACATAAAGTAAGTGTGACTGTCTCCTGTGATAGGAGTTTGGAGGTATCTGGTGTTGGTTGAAGCAGTGTTTCCTGCTTGCATTGTGGATTCGATGGATGGGGCTGTAGTCGTTTGCGAATGCAGCAGAGTCATGGAAAGTACTGGTTAGAGAATAGATTAGGGCAAGAGTGAATAAGGAGGAGGCCATTTATGTTGATTTAAAGGGTTATCTCTAGATAATAAGTAATGATTTGAAACGGAGTGACCGTTTCTGGTAGGGAGTGGGGTGGTAGTACACAGATTGTGAATGGACAAATCAGGTTCCGGGTTATGGATGAATAATTCGGTATATAGGTACAGTTTGGTTCCTGTGTTTAAGCTTCGATTACATGTTTTACTATTAGTCTAAATTGACTCATTTGCATTTCGTTGCACATTATCAAAGTACATATAAATGCGACAGCATAAGTATTATGTATTAATGTTCCTCTCTCGCTGACTCACTCCTGCTACCTCCCCCCCCCCCATTATAGGGAATATTATGTTTAATATAAGTGTGCTTTTGTTTTTCTTTCGCTCTCTGTTTTTCAAAAATATCCACACACTTTATGTATTTATTGTTTTTAATTGATTGTTTTTAACTTATTTATTTACATTCCTTTTAGAGTATACAGAATTATAATAGCTTATAACGGTATGGTACAAGACCTTCTGGTTTAATATTCTCAAACAGAGGTATTTATGTTTTATGTGTCACATCCTTTTAACCTTTTAATGTTTTTAGATACATGAGCAATTTTGTGTTTTGGTTACATTTGTTCTATTTTTATTTGTTTCTAATCTATGTTTTAATTTTAATTATATTTTATTTTGATGCTTTTATCACTGTATTTATTTATTGAATTATTGATTATGTTTCTGTGTTTTGAGTGATCTGTTCTTTTATGTTCTAAGTATTTATATATTTATGTTTTAGCATATGCCAGACAAACCCCTGACGAAGGGTATCGAAACACGGCCTGTGTCGGGTTGTCATTGGTTCATAGAAATAAAACTGTGTCTTTCCACAATATCACGTCTTGGACTGGTTTCTGCAAGTCACAGTAGAGCCAAGACATTTAAAGGCAGGGGCATGGCCTGAATAGCACACAGGCCCAAAATGACCAAGTGGGGCTTGAACCCCTGTTCACTGCACATGAAGACATTGCACTAACCAGTAGGCTACAACTCCACACCTCCCTACACAGCAATGTTGAGATCTAAAGAGCCTGCAGGTCAATGCCTAGACTGTCTGCTGTGTTTGCTGGTATAGGCGAGCCCCTCCAGTACCCATGAGGCACTGCACAGCTGTAACAGCAGTCGGCAGCTGATCACCAAATGGAGAATGCAGTGATCCATCACATCCGCTCAGTAAGATGCACTGACAATGGATGCGACATGTACATAACAGCTACAAACTGTGATAGTGAGCGGTTTTAGCAGTCACCCTGAGGGTGAGAATGGGCGCCTAGCACCTGGTTCCCAGAATCTGCATTGCTAGAGATGGCCTCTGCCGGCTATGCTGCAGGTCTTTATTACTGCCAGTGTGTGGCAGGTATTGTCTGCAATGTGTTATGCTGGTCACCCTGTTTCCCACACAATTGCAGCATGCTGTAGGTGCCAGTCACAGCTTGGCCCTGTGTCCAGGCCCTGTTGGACAGGGACCCTCCTAGAACAGTGTATGTTAGTCTACAGTGTGAAAAAGCTGATGCCATGGATGCCAAATGCAGTGGGGAGCTTCTGTGCTGGCATGGGGCTGCTGTCACCATCCTGCCATGACCACAGTGAATAGTCCTGGAACAGCTGCTGTTCCCAACCATTGAGGACTAACAGTTCACCAAAGCAAGCTTGCTCAGACTGCACCTGCAGCCCACCACTGGTCTGTTTCAGCCATACACATACCCACTGTGGCCATTCTGCTGGTCAGCACACAATGCATGTGCACAGAGTGACCATGTGCGCCCCAGCTTGGGATAAATAGCATGTGACTCAGAGATTGCACCCACATCACTGGAGCCAGACAGTCTATAGCACTATGTGGATACATAGCTGTGCCATAGTCACTGCTCAGTCAGAGTGAGAGTGCCCTCTCAGCGTGCCATGCTGTGACCACCCAGGCTATGCACGTGACAGATGGGCACAATGAAGTCTCAGCCATTGACCCTACTGCTGAGACAGACACCTCTAGGCCAATCAGCTCTGTTCCAGGCCATACCCACAATCCTCTGCTCCTCATTATGCACATTTGCACACTAACGCTGGGAACAGTTTAGGCAATGGGAGGCACAGTGAAGTGCAGAAAGCCAAATAACAATGGACACACACACTCACACTCTCACACACTCACACTCACTCACTCACTCCTTATCTGGCCATTTCATTGGGGGTTGCACATGCTGGTGCTGTACCTGCACTGTAGGCTAACGTTTAAACACAGGAGCATGCAATGCATGATTTGCATCCAGGAATCAAACCTGTGATCCTCTACTCATATACACACCAACTGTGAATGTAGAGCCATAGTGCTGCCTTATGGATACAATAGTCCTTGGGGCTGTCATGTTCCACATCAGACAGACCTTGCCATATGTTGCAATACGCACGGCACGTAGTGTCAGGGCATGGCTCTAGTCTGCTGCAGGCAGTTGCTGCTGTTACTGCAGACCATGTCTGACTGCCCTATCCACCCACCCAGCTTGCAGAGTGGGTTTGACAGCCCTGCCAATAATGTAAGTAATAACAAACATGGAAAGAAGTAAAAAAATTGTGGATGCCTTTCAAGATGCATTACTTAGACAAATGGTCATGGAACCAACCAAGGAGAGCTCGATGCTGAATTTAGTGCTCACCAACAGAGATAGCATGTTGAATATCCGGGTGGGTGCCCATGTGAGCAGCAGCGATCATCACATGGTGTGATTTGAGATAAAAGCCAAGGTAGAATCTAATCACAGCAAGCTCAAAGTCCTAGACTTTAAAAACACTGACTTCAGTAAAATGGCCAAGTACCTGAAGGAGGAGTTGGCAGGGTGGGAGGGGATAAGGGAAATGGAATTGCAATGGGCTAAACTAAAAGAGGCAATAAAAAGGGCAACAGATATGTATGTAAAGAAAGTAAATAAAAACTAGAGGAAAAGGAAACCTATTTGGTGCTCCAAAGAAGTGGCTGCACAAATAAAGGCAAAAAACACAGCTCTCACAAAATTCAAAAGTTTGCAAACAGAGAAACACAGAAAAGAATACAAGATCAAACTAAAAGAGACACAAAGAGAAAAATAAGGATTGCAAAATCAAAGGCAGAAGAAAAGATGTCTAAAGATGTGAAGTGTGGCGACAAGATTTTTTTCAGGTATATTCAGGAGAGGAGGAAAATCAGAGGTGGAATTGCAGGACTCAAAAGTGCTGGGAATGGATTTGTGGAAAGTGACATAGAAAAAGTGAAAATGCTAAACAAATACTTCTGCTCTGTTTTTACTAGAGAAAATTCTGGAGAAGGACCACCTGTGATTGACAAAAATATAAATGGGAATGGAGTAGATACCACACCATTCACAAAAAATGATATGATAGAGCAGCTTGCAAAACTGAAAGTGGCCAAGGCCATGGGATCGGATGGGATGCATCCCAGGATACTAAAAACTCAGAGAGGTTCTTGCAGGGCCATTAAAAGATGTTTTTAATAGATCCTTGGAGACAGGAGACGTTCCAAAAGACTGGAGAAGGGCTAATGTTGTACCTCTTCACAAAAGTGGCAGTAGGGAAGAAGTGACAAACTACAGGCCAGTAAGCCTTACCTCAGTGGCGGGAAAAGTAATGGAGGCGCTGAAAGAGCGAATAGTGGACTTCCTTGAAACCAACAGGTTGCATGATCTAAGGCAACATGGTTTTACCAAAGGACGATTTTGCCAAACAAATCTGATTGAGTTCTTTGACTGGGTGACCAGAGAACTAGATAAAGGGCATGCGATGGAGATCTACATAGATTTCAGCAAAGCCTTTGATACTGTTCCTCATAGAAGGCTTATCAATAAACTCAACAGCTTGGGGATTAGTCCCAAGGTGGTGAACTGGATCAGAAATTGGTTGACTGACAGATGACAGAAAGTGACGGTAAATGGAACTCACTCGGATGAAAGGAAGGTGATTAGCTGTGTGCCCCAGGTTTCAATCCTGGGACCAGTACTGTTCAATGTATTTGTGAGTGATATCTCTACAGGGAGAACTATTCAGGCAATTGGTAACAGACCGCACACGTGAAGGGGCCATATTGGACTTGGTGCTTACCAATGGTGAAAGTGTTTCTGATGTTATAATGGGAGATCATTTTGCATCCAGTGATTACCAGATGGTGTGGTTCAGTATTAGTACTAGGGATGTTCGAATCCATTCAAAAGCAAGGGTCTTCGACTTTAGGAAAACAAACTTTGACAAGATGGGCCAATACCTCAGGGAGTAGTTAGTGGGATGGGAACAGCTGGGGGATGTAGAAAAACAGTGGGCAATACTAAAAGGGGATATTTTAATGGCAGCCAACCTTTTTGTTAAAATGGTAAATAAAGGTAAAGGAGAAGGAAACCGCTACCACCTCTACTCCTCATCTCTACCACCTCCACTGGGAGACTATTCCACGGATCCACCACTCTTTCCATAAAGAAATATTTCTGCATATCACTCCTGAATCTATTCCCTTTCACCCTCATCCCATGTCCCCTAATAGCAGAACTTGCTTTCAATCGAAAGAGGCACTCCCCCTTGTGTATTTATGCCACGGAGGTATTTAAACATCTCAATCATATCCCCTCTATTCCACCTTTCCTTTAAGGTGTACATATTAAGAAAGAAGTAGCTGAACAGGTGAAAAAAAAAGAGGGAGGCCTTCATGAAATACAGGAGATCAGAGAGAGGAAGACAGGCAACTATAGTTGGAAAAACTTAGAGAAGTTAGCAAAGTAGTCAGGAAAGCAAAGATTAAATAAGAGGAGGAAATAGCCAATGCAATAAAATAGGGGGATAAGACATTTTTCAGATATGTTAGTGAGAAGAGGAAGGGCAAAAGTGGTATTGTCAGACTCAAGGGTGAAGGGGAGGAATATGTAGAGGCTGATGAAGATAAAGCGGAATTGCTTAACAAATGTTTCTGTTCTGTGTTCACAGATGAAGTACCAGGAACAGGACCTCAGAAAACACCCACAAACAGGAACAGAAGCGAGGGGCGTCTCAAACAATTTTCAGAAGTCTGTGTTCATAAGAGACTAGCTAAACTTAAAGCAGACAAAGCGATGGGATCTAGAATACTGAGGGAACTTGGGGACACTCCACTGACTGAGCTTTTCAATGCCTTGTTGGAGTTGGGAGTGGTGCCAAAGGACTGGAATGAGGCTCATGTGGTGCCTTTAAACAGCAGTGGAAGTAAGAATGTGGTTGAAAACTACAGGTCGCTTAGTTTAATTTCGGTGGTGAGTAAATTATTGAAAACACTGCTGAAAGAGAAAATAGTGAGGTTTCTAGAGTCCAGCAGATTATAGGATCCGAGGAAGCTTGTCAGACAAATCTGATTGATTTCTTTGACTGGGTGACCAGGGAGTTGGACCGAGGGAGAGCCCTAGATGTGGTGTATTTAGATTTCATTAAAGCCTTTGACACCGTTCCTCACAGGTGACTTATAAACAAACTGAGCACCCTAGGGATGGACCCTAAAGTTACTGTTTAGGTTAGAAATTGGTTGAGTGGGAGGCGACAAAGGGTACAGGTAAATAGAGCTCACTCTGAGGAGAAGGAAGTTACCAGTGGTGTGCCCCAGGGATCTGTCCTTGGTCCGATTCTTTTTAACATCTTTGTTAGTGATATAGCAGAAGGGCTGTCAGGTAGGTTTGTCTCTTTGCGGATGATACCAAAATCTGCAATAGAGTAGACACCCAGGAAGGGGTAGATAACATGAGGAGGGATCTAGCTAAGCTTGAAGAATGGTCTAGAATTTGGCAGCTGGGATTTAATGTTAAAAAGTACAAGGTCATGCATTTGGGCTGCAGCAATCCAAGGTAGCAATATAGTATAGGGGGTGAAGTACTTTTGTCCACTAAAGAAGAGCGAGATCTAGGCAAGGTTTGTCTGATGATCTTAAAGTGGCTAAATAGGTAGAAAAGGCGACAGCAAAAGCTAGAAGGATGCTTGGGTGCATACGGAGAGGAATGGCTAGCAGAAAAAAGGAGGTGATAGTGCCTCTGTATAAGTCTTTGGTGCGACCTCATTTGGAATATAGTGTGCAATTCTGCAGACCGCACCTTCAAAAGGATATAAACAGGATGGAGTCAGTACAGAGGGTGGCTACCAAAATGTTTAGTGGTCTTCATTATAAAGTATATGTGGACAGACTTAAGGATCTTAATATGTTATACACATTAGAGGAAAGGCGGGATAGAGGTGATATGATATAGATGTTTAAATACCTCCGTGGCATAAATGCACTGACACCATGATGCTGAAAACCAATAAGAGGTTGGAGTTGCAGGAGAAACTGTTCCTCAGGTCTGACTTGGCACCAGCCTCCCCGACACCGAGCTCCAAGCTCAGCACTTCCTGAGATGGCCGAGCGTCCTCAGAGTCCCGCAGCAGCGACTCCTCTCAAAGGACCTTGGATCCCGAGTGTAAAAAGAAAAAATCCTTGAAGTCCGTCTAGGTTCTACCGGAGAAACCCGGTAAGACAGCCCGGATGGACTCGGGCGACTCCAAGAAACGTCCCTCCAAGGTTCTCAGGAAGGATGCCTCGGCCGGCAGAGACCGTGCAAGGGTCCTTGAGGCTGTAGTCTTCACCGAGGATGCACTCACGAGAGTGCTGGCACTGGGCCCGAGATCCTTGGTGTCCGTGCCAGAAGCTGCGGAGCTTCTGGCTTAGAATCCAGAATGGCAGCTATGGCACAGAACATCACTTCTATCCTGGCCATGCAACAGGCAATGATGGCAGGTTCGTCTGCATCATCTATCCCGATGACCAGACCCCCGACTGCAGGGTTGTCCCCCATGATCAAGCCTCTTGATCCCGATCGAGGTCTCTGTCCTGTTCATCAGGAATCCGATCCTCTCTGGCAAGTTTCCAAGACTTGGACTTCAGATCCTCAGGAGGGCTTCGGCCCTTCGGAGTGGGCCTCGAGCCAAGGAGTCACAGCCTCGGTCTCATTGTCCCCCCTCAACTCCGAGTGGGAGACCGACCATGAGGCCTTCCCAGAAACCAGATGGCACAGAGACATCCCCTCAGACCCATCTCCCCTGGCACCCCGGTGCCATTCTCCTCTGGAGGACATGGCCTTCCACGACTTCATCAGGGATATAGCCAGTGCCCTCTTGGTGCAAACCTAGGTGGAGGAGGACCCACGCACCTCCAGATCGAGTCTCCACCTAAGGAAACTCTCACGATGCCAGTGCAGCCGATCCTCGAGCAGCTATGAATGTGGTGACCCCGGCATGGGTGCTGATGGTCGGCCAATGCCTCAGTGCCATATACCACATCAGAAAGGGGCCAGGGTTCCACAATCCCCAATTCCCACATAATTCCATGGTTGTCGAGTCAACCATGCAAAAACTCAAAAGCCAGAAAACTTACTCTTCTGTACCCCTGGCAGGGGTGCTATAGCCCCCAATGTCCTGGGGCGCAAAAGTTACCAGGGCTCAATGCTAGGCTGTTGAATCCAGGCCTGTGAGCTATACATAGGCATGTATTTGAAGGCCCTGACCCAGGAGTTGTCCAGGTTCTCGGTGTGGTTGACCGGGGAACCTCTCAAATGGTTCCAAACCCTGACCTCCGGGATCAAGGACTGCTCAAAATTCCTCTCCTGGATGGCCTATCAAGGTTTTAGTCGGTAGCTCGAGGAGCAGCGGCCAGTATCGAGGCGCAACACCAAGCCTGGCTACAGTCCTTGAACCTCAAACAGTGGGTCCAGGATAAGCTGCTCGACGTCCCCTGCACCAGTGAGAACTTGTTCGGCAAACCCATGGCTGACAAGGCGGCCGAGATAGAAGCTGAATTGGTGACCCGACAGAGGCTCTTAAAGAAGACGTCTTCCTTTGTGGCAAGGAGGCCTATCCAGAGTATGAGGGAGGACAAAGAGACAGGGAATTCACCCTAGTAAAGGGCCCCCTTTTACCAGGGCAGGATAGGAAAGACACAAACACAGCTAGGAATCTGAAAACTTCTACATGGCTCACATTCCATGCTCCCCCTAGTGGAAGGAAGGGGAGAGGATACAGAGCCCAGATCCCCTTAGGCAGGGAGTGCTCCAAATATGCAGGTGCACGAAGTCAGGCTGATTGCCATCACCTGGCTAGGGAGGGGTGGAAGAGAGAGTCCTGGAAGTATAACTGAAGCCAGAGTGTGAGAGTAAAGAGGGCGTCGTCGTCAGGAGCAGCAGGGGAGAAGGAGAAGCAGGAAGCCAAACTGCCACGCGCCGAGGCACAGCTGCAAGCTGGCGAAGCTTGACCGGTGCAGAGCTGAGCAGAGCCCCTGAGCTCCCAAGAGAGGAGAATGCTAAGAGGAATATAGCACATCTGCCAGAGGGTTTGAAGCCAGGAACAGGAGAGACTCCAGGATTCCCCGGGAGGCTGGTAGCTGAGGACTGTGAGCAGGGAGAGTCTGAGCCTATGCATCTGGGAGAGCCTGAGGTAAAGCTAAATTGGGAAGAGATTCCTATGGACTGTTCTGTGTGCAAGGCTTTAAACTTGAGGAACAGGGAGAAAACAAGCCATCCCTGAGAGAGAGTTTACCAGGGAAGGGAACCCATAGTCCACAAGCCGGTGGCTCTGATTCCCTCATGTTGGTAAAGGAAAAGATCACAAGGACTAAGGAGTACCCTGGAAGCTGTGGAAAGCTTGTTAAGAACCTGCTGCAGGAACAAGGAACATTGGGGGTAAGAAAGTAGCTTTTGTAACAGAGCTTTTCTTGTGCCCTGAATTGTATTTGGTGCTTGAAGGTTTATGCAGGTGAAGAGAAGCTATACTTTCACGGACAGTGAATGTGATTTTTGTTTGTGCTTTTGGCCAGCAAGGCTACAAAGAAAGTGAATTATCCATTCTGTTAAGACTGTGTATCCTGCAATATGGAAAACCTTTAAACAGACATTTTCAGTTTGTGTTTGTTTTTGGGAGAATACTCTGTTTCACAGAGACCTGAACCAGTATCCTGTACGTGGTGAGAACGAACCATTGTGTAAAATAAATTGTGTCATTTGCCTTAACCCTTGGAGCCTAACTACAGCTTTTTGTCTGATGCACACATACAGCCAAGCAAAGACTACCTTTCCCAGAAGGCACTATGGGAAATAGTTTAAAAGGGCTAAAAAAGCAGACGGCAAAAAGTTTCCATAAAATAACCACGCCCTCTTAGCTTGAGGCGAGCGGTGGCGGCGTGACACCTTCCCCCACAAAAACCCTCTGGGGGAAAAGGCCCCTATTTCCTGGGAAAAAGAGGCACTTCCAACAGAGTCACCGATAGCAGTCCTTTTAAGGACAGCAACAGGGTTCTTACCCTAAGAGGCAGGGCCAGGGAGCTCAGAAGCCCAAGGCTCAAAAGCCCTAAGCCTCAACTCCAGCCCAACCAGTGGGGAGCTTTTGATTCCCAGGGCAGGGCCTCCTCTCCCCAGGAGACCCTTATCAGCCCACAGATGGCCACCTGGCACTCTTTGCCCACAGGTGGGCCAAGGTCACCTCAGACCAGTGGGTGCTGCAGGTGGTAAAGGAGGGCTACTTCCTCCACTTACAAGTACCACCCAGGTTCTTCCCAGGAGAGCCAGTGCAACCTCTCCTTCACCAGACCCTTCTGTTCTCAGAGCTCGCAGATCTGCTCAGGGACAAGGCTGTGGAGCCTGTACCCAGGCATCTGTGGGTAAAGGGCTTCTACTCAAGGTATTTACTTGTCCCCAAAAGAACAGGAGGCCTTAGGCTCATACTAAACCTGCAAAACTTGAACAAGTTTCTGGTGAAGGAGAAGTTCAGGATGCTGTCCCTTGGAACACTGCTGCCTTACCTCCACTAGGGAGATTGGCTGTGCTCCTTGGACCTAAAGGATGCATAAGCTCACATCCTGCTCCATCCCTCCCACAGGCAGTACCTACGGTTTGTGATAGGGGGAGGGCACTACCAGTACAGAATGCTGCCCTTCAGCCTTGCCTCATCACCAAGGGTCTTTACCAGGTGCTTGGCAGTGATAGCCGCTCGCTTGTATCTGCAAGGGGCTTTTGTCTTCCCCTACCTGGGTGACTGGCTAATCAGGGGCGGTACGGCCTCAGAGGTCAGGCAGGCTGCAAAGTGTACAACCCTCCTGCTGCAGCACCTGGGGTTCATCATCAACTACCCCAAGTCCCATCTCGCTCCGACCCAAAGTTTGGAGTTCATAGAGGCGCAGTTGGACACGCTACAGGTCAATGTCATCCTCCCAAGGGAAAGGGCAGACCGCCTCATAACAACTGGCAGGAGAGGAGTCACGTGATGCGGTGAGCTTGAGAGGACGTGGGTTGCTCGAGCTCCGGGCCCCTCTTCCCCCTAAGGCTGTTTTTGTGCCGTGTCTTGCACCGAATTTGGACTAGCCGGGGTTCTCTGTGCTAATTACCCCCACGAGTTACCTGCTGTGCCTTGTCTTGTAGAATGGCGACTGCGGTGAAAGCGGGAAGACATGACAAAGACCGTGCTGCGAGTACCTTAAAAATGGCGGAATCCCCCCCGAAGCATAACGTTGCGGCTTCCCCAACACTGACGGAGGAAATTTCTGCCGCAGTTACTAATGCACTCTCTTTACAATTTGATGCCTTACATGCCAAAATGGACACACTTCAGAGCTCCCTGGGCTCACTGGGCTCTTGGGTACAGGAGGCAGAGACCCGTATTTCCCGAGCAGAAGATGATATGGAACAGTTGCGACAGGAGCTAATTGCAGTACAGCAGGCCTCTAAGGCACATGCTACGAAGCTGGACGACCTCAAAAACCGCTCGCACCGCAATAATTTGCGGTTTCTGGGTATCCCCGAGTCTGTCCCGGATAAAGACTTGCGGCAGTATGTTGAGAACCTCTCTACCTCTCTACATGATGGGGCTAGTTTGACCGGACCTATCGTGGTGGAGCGAGCTCACCGGCTGGGGCCCAAACAGCAAACAGGAGACCGCCGGCCTCGAGTGGTTCTGGCCCGATACCTGTGCTATCCGCAAAAAGACACTGTACTACGTATAGCCAAACAAAAAGGTGTCGTTGAGTGGGAGACAGCAAAGATTCGCATTGTGCAAGATTACTCGGCGGCTTTGAGCCTTTGTCGCAAGGCCTATGCCCAGTTATGCCAGCGCCTGATTGAGGCCAATGTCCGCTTCAGCGTTCAATATCCTGCCCGTCTGCGCATGCTCAATCAGGGCACCTACCGGGTGTTCGATTCAGCGGAGGAAGCCCGTCCCTACGTGGAACAATTGCTGGTGCCGGGAGTCTCAAACCTGGGAGAGTGATGCTTGCTCTGAGGACATGTGCTTTGTTGGGCAGCCCTTTTTGGCGTGGGGCGGTGGCGGAGGCTGATTGCTGTTCCCCGCTCTGCTGGAGGACTGGTCTTAGTGAAGCTGTGGCCTGGTTACGAGGCCTTCCCCCCCCTCGAGTGCCTATTGCAGAGGCCGTGAAGCCCTGGATCTGACTCCAGTTCGCCTGTACCGGGAGTGGAGCAGTCAGTTTTGGATACCATAATGCTGGCCTTTGACTCGGGGGTAGTGGCCTCCACTGATGGGCGGTGATGGTCGTACTGGTCTGCCCTGAGCGGCCCCGAGACTGTGACGCTGCTATCTTGGGGCTATGCTGCTTGCTAGCTCCGGAGATCCCGGTTGGACTGTTATCGGGACTGGACTTCTCAACCCTTACCAAGCACTGAGAGCGGATGGTGGCCTCCCATGGGCTGTAGGACTGTGGATGTTTGTGTTAATGTACGAATGGTTATTAAACTGGGTTGTATTATGTCAATGCAGGGAAAAGGGTGGGGTGTGAATGTTGATGGCTGTAGCATATTATTTTGTATTGTGGGATTTATGAGGTGATCCAGTGGGGGGGGGGGGGGGTAGCTGTTATAGGTCTTATAAATTATGGTGGATGTGGGTTCAGACTAGCCCCTAGGGTGTTTCATAATTCCGGTGCAGTTTTTGGAAGGGGGGAGGAGGTCCCACACGCATCATTTAGGTGACTCTTGATAGGAGTGGATTGGTGGTTGGAGATTGTGAGTAGGGGTAAGGTGGGTGAGGGTAAGGGGGAGGAGGTGGGGTGGGCGGAGGGGGGTAGGGGGGGTGGGAAGGGTGGGGGGAGGGATGGGGTTTGGGAGCTGCGGGGAGCACAACGACTGTATCAATTGCCTTTATGGTTATGCTCTAGGAACGCCTTATTGGGCAAGGGGGGGCCTCAGGCTGGGGGGGGCCCCACCAAACGTTTCTGTTAGACCTTCCAACGTGCTATTGCCTAACCACTGTCCCCTCTGAGGGTTATCTCTTGGAATGTGTGCGGGATAGGTAACCCGATTAAACGATATAAAGTGTTGCAGGCCCTAGCCCGATTAAACTGTGACATTGCCATGTTGCAGGAAACCCACCAGACAGCCAAGGAGCATGCCAAATTGCAGAAGACCTGGGTGGGACAGAGTTGGGGTGTTCCTGCTAAAGGAAAAAAGGGTGGAGTGGTCATCTTGATTAATAGACGGGTTCGTTTTGAGTTGGAGCAGGAGTGCGCTGATCCGGAAGGCCGGTACATTTTGTTATATGGTCGCTTGGAGGGTAGGCCAATCTTGCTGGGTAACCTTTATAGTCCCAATGTTCTGGACCGGGCGTTGTATGCCCGACTGGCTTCTAGAATGGAGCAACTTCCTGATGTCCCATTGATACTCACCGGGGATTTGAATGGGGTGTTAGATATAGAGATGGATACGACGGGTGGGGGGGGGGGGGGGGAGAGCGGATGCGAGTGCCAACCACCAAGGCGCTACAAGGCTTATGTGCTCGCCTGGGACTTGTCGATCCTTGGCGCCTATTACATCCGTCAGAGAAAGATTTTACCCATCAATTGAGAGCTCATGGAACTAGCGCTCGGATAGATTGTGCTGGTTTCGGAACGGTTGTTTGTACAGATTGGAGAGGCACAGATAGGCCCTAGTGCGGTATCGGATCATGCTCCGGTGTGGGTGGATCTGGGGTGGGGGGACTTGGCGACGCCACCTAGGCTCTGGCGGTTTCCCCTGGGGTTATACTATGATACGGAATTTCGCACCTACATTAGACAATGCTGGCAGGACTTTGCAGGACATAATGCGCAGCACACAGAGGATCCGGAGTTGTTTTGGGAAACGACCAAGGTGGTTTTGAGGGACGATACCATTGCATATGTGGCACGGAAGCGCAAATTGCTGGCATTGCAGATTCTTCAGTTGGAAAAGCAGGTCATGAGAGCTCGACGGCAGTGTGCGGGAGACCCCACAGCCAGTAATAACCGATGACTGTGGGAGCTGCAGACCACTCTGAATGAATTACTTCATCAGAGAGCGAAAAAATCCCATCTATATTATAGATATCAACTTTACCATTTTGGGGACAAGCCTGGGCGACTTTTGGCACGCTGCCTATGGGGTAAGCAGGGTTCCCGGTTGATAGCGGCGCTTCATGATGATCAGGGGCGTTTACATAACAGTAGTGCCGCCATAGCCAAGTTGTTTCGCTCCTTTTTTCAACAGCTCTACGCGCGGAGGGAGGGGGCCCCTACTGTTATGCGGAACTATTTACGTACCATACAGTTGCCTCAAGTGACGGCGGATCAGCGGGCACTTTTGGATGCTCCGGTGACGGTTGATGAAGTCTGTCGCGTTATTCAGAAAGCTAGTTGTTGTAAGGCGCCTGGCCCCGATGGGTTCGGGACAGAGTTTTATAAACTTTTAGGGGACTTAGTGCCTCCCTCTTTAGTTGCCTTATATCATTGCCGGGTGGCCCAGGGGCATTTTGGCTGAGGTGCCAATCATGCACACATTATCCTACTTCGGAAACCGGGGAAGGACCCTACTCAAGCAGCATCGTATCGGCCTATCTCCTTATTGAATTTTGATTCGAAGGTCTTGGCTAAGGTTTTGGCAGATCGACTTGCTTCAGTTTTGGGAGGTCTGGTGCATGAATCACAGGTTGGGTTCATTAAAGGGCGGTATGCAGTGCGGAACCTACGTAGAATTTTGGCCTCTCTTGAATGGGTGCGTGAGCGGGATCTTCAGTCTTTGGTAATTAGTTTTGATGCCGAAAAGGCCTTTGATCAGGTGCATTGGGATTATCTGCAATATCTTTTGCCTTGCTATGGGCTGGGTGACCCCTTCTGTAAGATGGTGGCTTTGCTATATGCGGCCCCGACGGCAGGAGTTCTCTGTAATGGGGTGGTTTCGGAAGACTTTTGTTTGGAACTGGGCACCCGTCAGGGTTGTCCTCTATCCCCCCTGCTTTTTGTGTTGACTTTAGATCCGCTGATACGGCGGATAGAGGGCTCTACATGCATTCGTGGCGTGCAAATTGGGTCTCATAGTTTTAAGGTGGCTGCTTTTGCGGATGACATACTTGTTCATCTTACGTCTCCCCGGCAGTCTTTGCCTCACTTACTTGAGGAGCTCTCGCTTTATGGCAAATTTGCGGGGTTACGTATTAATATGTCTAAATCGGAGGCCCTAGACGTGGGGGGTACATTGCGGGAGAGTTGGCCAGACCCATTCCCCCTTCATTGGGCAGGCAATTCCTTTGTCTACCTGGGCATTTTATTGACTAAGAAACCGATGCTGCTATACCCCATGAACTTCTAACGTATTTTTTCTAAGCTCCGAGCACAGCTACAGGCCTGGGCGCCCCTCCCCCTGTCTCTCCTGGGTAGAATGGCCGCCTTAGTGATGGTGATTTTCCCGCGAGTGCTTTACTGGCTGCAAACTCTCCCAGTTTGGCTCTTGAGGCGAGATTTGTTGCGTCTGGAGAAGGAGATCCGGGGGTTCCTTTGGAAGGGGTCTAAAGCCCGTATATCACTGGCTAGAATGAGAGGGGGGTGGCGATCGGGGGGGGGGGGGGTGGGGGTCCCGGATCTTTGGAAGTACGTGCTGGCATGCCAAGCACGGCACCTGAGCCGACTGGTTGGGAGATAGCGAGACCTATACTCCTCGTAGTTTAGAGGAAGCTTTTGTTGCCCCGCATACTTTGGAAGCGGTTTTGCATTTGCAGCCCGTGGCCTTGCCCACTCGTTTGACGAGCAGTATTCTGCTTAAGGCGGCCCGGCGAACGTGGCAACAGTTAAATAAGTATTGGGGTAGCGATCCTACGACCTCGAGCTGGCTACCTATACAAGGTAATGTTTGCTTCCCGCCGGGTTCGGACTCGGCTCCCTATCGGCAGTGGGGGCGGTTGGGTATCCGGCGCTTAGGGAACTTGTTGACCGCTGACGGCAGCTGTAAGGCACTGGGAACGCTTTGTAGAGAATATGATCTGCGCCCAGGTGCATCTACCTTTGCTTATATGCAGGTTTCACATTATATTAGTTCTTTGCCCCAACGTGAGCTTCATTCTGAGCATTCAGCGCGGATCTTAGACTTTTTAGCTCTGGGGGCGGATTCTCCACCGACTATTGTTGCTTTTAAGAGGCGGTTGGACCGGCTTGGCTCTCCTCCTGATTTCACTGTACTAGAAGGCCTCTGGGCGAAGGAATTAGGGCGGGACATACCCTCGGGTACTGTTCGGGCGGCTTTGGGCCGGATTGCGTACTTGGTGGAGGGGCCCGTTGGCTTGAAATACAGTTTAAATGTATCCATCGGGCTTATTTTTCCCCGCGGCGAGCACTTCGAAGCCATCTGACTTTGGATGGCGGATGCCCCAAATGTTCTTGCTCTCTGGCGGACCTGGGTCATATGTGGTGGGGTTGTCCCTATATCCGTCGCTATTGGCAACAAATCGGGGCGTTTCTTGCCGGTCTTCTGGGTCAGCGTATTTGCTGGACAGAGATGTTAGTGGTGTTTGATCAGCTGGGACCGCTTCACCCAAAGGGCAGATGGGAGAAACTTCTGGTGCGCAAAGCCTGTCTGGTGGGTAAAGGGCCCCTACTTCGCCGCTGGCGCGAATCTGTGGCCCCTATATTCTGTGAATAGCGTAATAGTTTACATCAGTTATTACTAATGGAGTGGCGGAGTGCGCTAGGGCACCCCCAGAGATGAGCTCATTTTTTGTTAATTTGGCTGCCCTACATTCAAAGATTGGGACCTAAAGCCCGTAGTGAGGTCTTGCGGGTGGGATAGTGGATGTTGGAGATGATTGTTGTTCAGTGCTCCTCATTGTGCTGTGCTCCCGGTGGTGGGTGGGGGGGAGGGGGGATTGGAGTATTTTGGCTCTGTTGTATTCTATTGTTCCTTTGCTGTTTGTACCTATAGTGGTGGACAAGACACAGCCCCACCTGGGATTAGTTTTTCTGTATTTGTGAAAAGGAAAATTCTCTGTTTATGCCGTTTGTAGGTTTTCTCATGTGAAGTGAATAAACAGAATTAAAAAAAAAAAAAAACTGGCAGGAGAGGTACAACACCAGTCAGTACCGGCTCTTCGCCTGTTAAGCCACAAAGCCTCAACTACACAACAGCCCAATGGTGCCTCCATTTACAGTAAACCCAAGCCATGGACAGACTACAGGACAGTGTCAGAGTACCCACCAACTGGCGGAATCCCTCACCTGGTGGCAAAACCTGCACCACCTACAAGCAGGAATGCCATTCCAGGCACCCGCACCACAGAGGACCCTGAAAATGGATGCCTCCCTCCTGGGTTGGGGGGGCGCATTGGGGGGACTGCCACATGCAAGGCAGCTGGTCCCAGGAGGAATCGCTATTGCAGAGCAATCTCCTAGAGCTCAGGGCAATCCTTCTGGCTCTGCGACGTTCCACCACTGCCTGCGGCACCAACCTGTGTTGATCCAAACAGACAACCAGATGGCCATGTTTATATCAACAAGCAGTGGGGCATGTGCTCGTACTCCCTCTGCCAGGAAGTGGTGACCCTCCTTTCCTTCACAGTGCGCAACATGTTCCTGCAAGCAGTTTATCTGCCAGGCCAGGACAACTGCTTAGCAGACAGGCTAAGCAGAGTCCTTCGCCCACAAGAGTGGCACTTAAACCCCAGGGTAACGAAGCAACTCTTCCATTGCGGGGCAGACTCGTGATAGATCTTTTTGCCTTCCTGGACAATGCGCAGATAATGTGATTCTGCTTGTGCCAGCCGCACCCGGGGAGAGTGGTGGCAGATGCCTTCTGAATCTTATGGTCGGAGGGCCTACTATATGCGTACCTACAGACTATTCCTGGTCACCAAGATCCTCTTCAAAGTCCAGAGCAAGGGGGCGTCAGTCATACTGATTGCGCCCAGGTGGCACAGGCAACCCTGGTTCTCTCTGCTGTTATCTCTATCATTGGCATTCCCAATCCCACAGGGCCAAGCCTCAGACCTCCTGTCCCAGGAGGATGGCTCCCTTCTGCACCCCCACCTGGGGTCGCTAACACTAATGGTGTGGCTTCTGAAAGGGTAGCACTAGCCCCTTTTAACCTTCCAGGAGATGTCGAGGAGAATCCTACTGGCCTCTCGGAAACCCTCCACCAGGCAGGCCTATGCCTTCAAGTGGAGAAGGTTCTCTGTCTGGTGTGCAGAGAAAAAGTAGAATCCTTCTCCTGTCATGTGTAACTGGTTCTTCAGTACCTGCTGCACCTGTCACATACCGGGCTGAAATTCAACTCAGTGAAGGTGCATCTAAATGCCATAGCCGCACACCACCACCCTATCAAGTGAAAGCTCCTCTTTAGCCAGCCCCTGGTCTCTAGGCTCCTCCGGGACCTCCTGTTGTCTAAGCTCCCCCCTCTGCCCTCGATCAGCGGAATGGGACCTCAACGTGGTGCTCTCCCAGTTCACTAAACCGCTATTCTAGTCCCTAGCCACTTGCCACCTGAGATACCTGTCTTGGAAAGTGGCCTTTCTGGTGGCCCTCACATGCACTTAAAGGATGAGCAAACTCCAGGCCCTGGTGGTGGACCCACCGTACACGAGGTTCTTTAAGAACAGGGTACTACTCCGCACACACCCCAAATTCCTTCCAAAAGTGATATCTCTTTTCCACCTCAACCAAGAGGTGGTCCTCCCCACCTTCTTCCCGGGGCTTCATGCCGGCAGGGGGAGATTAATACTTCATACACGGAATTGCAAATGGGCCCTGTCCTTCTACTTTCAACAGACTCAAGCCCATCAGAAAGCTCTTCAGCATTTTGTGTCATATCATCCCAGAAGACTGGGGCTCCCTATGATTAAGCAAACTCTGTCCACTTGGATGGCAGACTGTATTTCTGTTGCCTATGAGCGAGCTGGCCTCTCCCTTGAGCACCGGATCACAGCTCATTGCATGAGGGCAATGGCCATGTCAGTGGACAATCTCCTCTCAGTGCCGGTGACGGAAAACTGCAAGACCACGACATGGTCTTCAATTCATATGTTCGCAGCTCACTACTACCTGGAGAGCGAGCCTTGAAGGACTACAAAAGGGAACTTCTACTCCTGGAGAGAGATCTGCAATGGTGAGTATATACTTCTGGGAATTTTTCTGAAGGGATTTCTTTGGATTAAAGCTGATTAATCTGTGAACCCAGTGTAATTGTTAAATCAGTCAGGGCCTAGTAGCAGCAGTTTAAGCTTAAATTTAAAACCAGCAGAGAGCTTTCTGATTAAATTTAGAACCCAGCAGAGAGCTTGTAGTTTAAATTTCATACTAAGTCAGAGCCTAGCAGCAGCAAAGAGCTTTAATTTAAATCAACTCAGAATATAACAGCATTAAAGACAAAACAGGGTCAGTATTCTTTGAGCAATAAAGTCTTCTAGAGACCTTTACAAAGAGGCCTTCGACCTAGGGGGCAAGATACCTGTGAAACGTTTTAAATAGGTGTTAAAGCCAGGTGGCAGGTCAAAAGGCCATTTTGAAAGACTCCTATACAAGCAAGGACTGTTAATCACCCAGTAAGTTGGTCACAGCTTACCTTAGAAGCACAGGACAGGGTACTGTGTAGCAGTCCTCTTTTAATAAGTGTTATTTCCTTCTCTCCCTCCCCAACACCCACCCACCCCTGGGATAATCATAACTTACACATCTTAAAGGAAAGGAACTGCTCTCAGGTGCCGCTCTTTATCCAAATCAGTCATACATTAAGGACCTGAAATTAATTAAGCTTCAGGTGAACAAGGTATATTAAACATATTAGCTACACTTTTATTAGTATAAGTATCCACAGCAACCCTTAGTAAGTAAAGAACCTAAAGATCTAAACACAAGCTTAAAACTAAGATGCAGACAGTAGGCCAGCAGTGAGATGGGGGCTTTCTTGTCTTTTGCATTGAGAGTCACATGTATGATTTTCTCCCAGTTGGTGAGAGGTCTTACGTGTGCACTATGTGCAAGCAGCTCTTTGCTCTCAGTGAACGAGACCATTCTCTAGAGACTTGGAAGACATAAGAAAGACAGACAGGTGCATAGACAAGACCTACAGGGATATAGTCCTGAAGTCCCACCTCCAGTGTGGCAGCATCCCAGTTGCCATAGAGGAGAGAAGTCACGTGACAGGAGAGCATCACCCTGGTGTGGCAGGGAGTGATCTTGTAACTAGGACCTGTTCTCTACGTGATGTAAAACCCTCTCGCACCGAGGAGGTTTCTCCAGGGCCATATGCCCATGAGGGAAGGGTTAGACAGCTTTATAGTTGGTGATTCAATCCTTAGGCATGTAGATAGCTGGGTGGCTGGTGGACGTGAGGGTTGCCTGGTAACATGCCTGCCTGGTGTGAAGGTAGCGGACCTCACGCGCCACCTAGATAAGGTCTTAGATAGTGCTGGGGACGAGTCTGCTGTCTTGGTACATGTCGGTACCAATGACGTAGGAAAATGTGGTAGGGAGGTTCTGGAGGCTAAATTTAGGCTTTTAGGTAGGAAGTTGAAATCCAGAACTTCCAGGGTAGCGTTCTCTGAAATGCTTCCCGTTCCATGCGCAGGACCCAAAAGGCAGGCAGAGCTCCAGAGTCTCAGTGCGTTGATGAGACGATGGTGCAAGGATGAGGGTTTTGGATTTGTTAGGAACTGGGGAATATTCTGGGGAAAGGAGGGGCTCTTCCGAAGGGATGGGCCTCACCTTAACTGGGATGGAACCAGGCTGCTGGCATTAACCTTTAAGAAGGGGATAGAGCAGCTTTTAAATTAGATAATAGGGGAGAGCTGACAGTCGCCCAAGAGCACATGGTTTGGAAGAATGTATCCTTGAAGGATACTACCAAAAGCAGAGAGGTTCCAAAAAAGAGTAAAGAAGCCCAAATGCCCTTACGTGTGGAGCAGACAGAGCTTAAAGATTCCAAATTACCCATACCTACCAATAGCCAGATTAATATGAATAAAATACAGTCTCTGAAATGCTTGTATGCAAATGCTAGAAGTCTAAAAAATAAGATGGGAGAGTTAGAATATATAGCACTAAATGAGAGGTTAGATATGATTGCAATCTGAGAGACATGGTGGAAGGAGGACAACCAGTGGGACATTGTGATACCTGGGTACAAACTATATCGTAATGATAGAGCTGATCACATTGGTGGAGGGGTTGCGCTCTGTGTTAGAGAGGGCATTGAGTCAGAAAGGATTAAAGTTTTGCAGGAAGCAAAATTTGCTGTAGAATATCTATGGATTGAAATTCCATGTATGAAGGGGAAGGTGATGGCAGTGGGGGGTGTACTATCGACCGCCTGGCCAGAATGAACAAATGGATGATGAAATGCTCAAAGAAATCAAGGAAGCTAACCAAAGTTACAGCACAGTAATAATAATGGGTGATTTCAACTACCCCGTTATCGACTGGGTCAGTGTCATGGCAGGACATGGTAGGGAGATAAAATTCCCAGATGAAATAACTGACTGCTTCTTGGAGCAGCTGGTTCATGAACTGACCAGAGGGGAAGCCATATTGGATCTCGTCCTTAGTGGAACACCAGATCTGGTGCAAGAGATAAGGGTGTTGGGGCCATTTGGCAATAGTGATCATAGTATGATCATGTTTGATTTAATTAGTGGAGGAGGGATGGAAAGGAAATCCACAATACTACCTTTTAACTTTTGAAAGGGAGACTATGATAAAATGAGGAAAATAGTTAAGAAAGAACTAAAAGGAGCAGTTGCAAAGGTTAAAGACTTACATCAAGCTTGGGTGTTGTTTCAAAATACTATCTTGGAAGCCCAGACCAGCTGTATTTCAAGTTATACTGCTAGACCAGTCCAGACAAACGGGTTATGCACCCCTGCCGGCAGATCTTGGAGACAGAGAATTCCACCAGAGCTCTGATAGGGTGGAGACTGGTGATATACAGCTACCCCTAGGGGTCTCTGTCAGTATTTCTCTGTCTCCAGCAGATCTGGATGCTTTTTTGTTTGCTCCTTCAAAATTCATAATCTACTTTAAATTCTTGGGATTCCCTTGATATCTTCTGTTCCCTGTCGTTGCCAGGTTAATTCTCTAAATAAATAAAGGTCCCAAGAACAAACCCCCTGAAAAGTATTATATGAAAAAAATAACTTTTTTTGTCGGGATATGATAACAAAGTACAAGGAACCCAGTCCGAGTACCGCTGTAACAAGTCCCCTTTTAATTAGATATGGATAAAAATTTTGAATCCAAACTTAGCTTTTTAGAGAGTGCTATCCTTTGCACTAACGATTTCTGCCAGCAAACATCATTGCGACGTGGCTCCACGTTTCGGGTGTCTGTTCCTAATGTGAGATACTTTTAACACCCTGCTTCAGGCCCATCCAAACTGGCAGCGTTCAAAGCTTGAATGAAAATAACCGCGGAGGTGTACCGCACCAAATAGTCGCCAGCGTCTGACGTCAGCAGACAGAAGCAGCCATGATCGTCCAATCCCAAGACAGTCCTAACATCAGGGGAAAAACCCACTTAAACAGGGAAACCCCTTATAGAAATTCCTCAAGTAACGTAAATGACAGCTAGATAATAGTGTGCCAGTCAACCTGGAGATTAAGTCCTCGTGGATGAATAGAATCCAAAGAATATATCCAGCGTTGTTCTCGCTGTTGAAGACGAAATTCTCTATCACCCCCCCTAGGATCAACAGGGATATGATCTAATATCCTCCACCGCAAGGAAGAGAAATCATGTGCCTTTGATAAACAGTGATCTACCATAGGGGCAGAGCGAGTCCCAGTCCGTAAACGAGAGGCATGTTCCGCTAAGCGAATTTTGACAGCTCGTATAGTCCGTCCTACATAGTATAATGAACAAGGGCATATTATTATGTAAACCACGAAACAAGAGGTACAATTGGTATGCCACCGAGTAGTGTAGACTCGGGAAGTGTGCACATCTACCCAGTCAGATCCTTCCAGCGTAAGAGAACAGTATGTGCAACTCCCGCACAGAAAATGTCCATTATCAGCATGCCTTTCCAAAGGCCTAGGTTAATTCTCTAGGCACCAGGGTTTGGTTTTCCAGCTGATCCCCTGTCACAGTGGAGATCGCTGATGAGAAGGCTCCCCAGCACTAGTCATGAGAGCTAGTTCGCTGGATGACAACCCTCCTAAAATCTAGTCCCTGGGGCTGATTTTAGTGGTGAGGCAGCTGAATGTGGTCTGATCAGTGGTTTTTGGCTTCCCTGCACCATCGGCATTGTAAGTACAGCACCTGTCTCTCTCCCCTCAGTGCCTGCAGCTCCGTGGCAGCTCGATTTTCGTTATTGAAGTTTTTGGCGAATTTCGGGGGTTTTCACATGCAGACAGCGTTCTCCTGCTTTCCCTCGAGCTTTACTTTGTTTTGTTGTATTTTCGGCGATTTAAATTCTGTTTTTTGCTCCTTTTACTTTGCCGGCGGCCATTTTGATTTGCCGAAGTGCTCCGGTTTTTGGCGGGAAACCAGCTTGCTTGCCTCTGCTTCTTGTTTTCATAGCAGCATTCCTACTGCTCGTTTTTCCCAGCGATTCATAGCTGGAGGTTGGGAGATTTGTTATCTCTCCCTGTGGATTTAAAAAAACAAAACAAAACGGGAGTTTCCAGCAGAGAGTAAGGACAGCCTTCCTGCCTTGCACTGCAGGGCAGAGTTTTAATTGTCATTATGCCTTCTTCAGGACAACGCTGCATGGGGTGTCAGAAAACGCACAAGGACCTCCAGAATCGCCTGTGCACTGCTTGCTTGGCCCACTCGGGCGAGTCTTCGGCTGCTGTTTTGCCTTCAGACCCTTCAACTTTTCCTCTACCTGTTGTGGATGGTCAGCTGCCTCCACTGCTGCCTGTGGAGCCACGGGATGCCTCTCCCGCAGCTTCACAGGTTCCAGGGCTGTCCACGCCGGCAGGCCTGCCATCTGAGGAACATCTCCTGTCCCTTTTTCGCCAGGCGTGGTCACTATGGAGAGCGGAGTCTGCGGCGACAGGGGCAGAGCAGCTGCCAGTAGCTCCGGGGAGCATCTCTGTGCCTTCTGCAGGCAAGCAGAAAAAGCCTGTTACAGAGCATAAGAGATCCCGGCCTCTCAAGTCGTCTCAGTTTATTCCTGAAGAGGTTTTCAGTTTCCCTGAGGACAAGTCATCGGAACAGGGCTCTGCGGCTTCATCGGATCGGGAGGATGGCGAATAGTCTCCTTCAGATTCGTCCTTACCTGCCCAGGACGACTCTCAAGACATTCGGCTTTTCCAGAAGGAAGAGTTATCTGCCCTGATTGCCCAGGTGTCGGAAGCGCTACGCCTTATGAATTTGGGGGAGCCGCAGACGGCTCCAGGTCAGTCCCAGGCAGATCCTATTTTGCAGGGCATTCGAAAGCCCTCCAAGGCCTTCCCCTTTCCTCCAGAGTTGCAGCAAATGGTTTCCAGGGAGTGGGATTCTCCAGATGTGCCGCTGCGTAACTCTCGTCGCCTCAATCAGCTTTATGTCTGGTCTCCGGAAGCTCTAGAGCAGTGGCTGGCATACCCTAAGGTGGATGCCTTAGTCACAGGAGTAATGAAACACACCACCATTCCGGTGGAGGGCGGAGCGGCGCTTAAGGATCCGCAGGACCGTAAGGTGGAAAATCTTCTCAGGACTGCCTTTGCTTCGTTATCCCTAGCTCGCCAGGCGAGAGTATGCGGGGGCTTGACGGTGCGGGCGTTGCTCCGCTGGCTTCAATGGTTGTCGGATGACCTGTCCCACACCCGCCTCGAGTTGGCTACGGCGTTTATCGCAGATTCCTTCTATGACTTACTGCGCCTTTCGGCTTGCTCGCTTGCTGCCGTCACGGTGGCTAGGCGTTGGCTGTGGCTCCGCCAATGGGCGGCGGATGTAGTATCCAAGGCCAGGCTTTCCAAGTTGCCCTTTAAAGGTCGACTTCTCTTCGGCGAAGAGCTCGATAAGCTGGTGAAGGACCTCGGAGAAGTTAAGCCTGAACGCTTGCTGGAGGATAGACCTAAGGCATCTTCTCGCTGTTCGTCACGGTCACAGAATTTTTGGCGATATTCCCGGTCTCGAGACACCCGAAAGTTTCGCTCCTTTAAATCCTCCCAGGGGGTGACTCCAGCCAATCGCTATGGAGCGCGGTCGCAGTCCTTTCGAGGGGCCCCTAAGGGCGCTGAGCCTTCCTCCTCCGCAGGGAAGTTCTCCGCAGCCGGGCGGTCCTCCCGCTGACGGGGCGGGAAGCCCACTCGGGACATTGCCGCCGATCGGGGGTCGGTTGGCAATGTTTTCGCAAGAGTGGGCACGCATCACCACCGAACGTTGGGTGCTCGACAGCATTTCTCAGGGTTATTCGCTCGAGTGCGCTCGAGCCATCCCAGAGGCCTTTGTTGTCTCTCCAGCAGCCTCCCCGGAGAAACGACGAATCGTTCAAGTGACCCTTCATCGCCTTCTGTCCTTAAACGCCATTTGCCCCATTCCTCCTTGCGAAAGAGGTCGGGGTCGCTACTCCATCTATTTCGAGGTGCCCAAGAAAGATGGTTCCTTCCGTCCTATCCTGGATCTCAAGGGCGTGAACCGCGACCTTCGCGTTCCTCATTTTCGCATGGAGACCCTTCGCTCCGTGATTCAAGCCGTGCGCAAGGGCGAGTTCCTGGCGTCTCTCGATTTAGCAGAGGCCTATTTTCATATCCCGATCCGGGCCGAACATCAGCGATATCTGCGGTTCTCGGTGCTGGGTCAGCATTTTCAGTTTCTCGCCATGCCCTTCGGATTGGCGATGGCTCCTTGGACTTTCTCCAAGATCATGATCGTCGTGGCGGCGGCCTTGCGCAAGTAGGGCATACGGGTTCATCCCTACCTCGATGACTGGCTTATCCGGGCCGACTCCCGGTCAGAGGCTCACGAGACCGTCGCTCGGGTGGTCCTCTTCTTAGAGCAGCTCGGTTGGGTGATCAATCGCGCCAAAAGCTGTCTCCGACCGGCTCAGGTTCTGGACTTCCTCGGAGCTCGGTTCGACACTCGTCAGGGACGGGTCTTTCTAACGCAGGAGTGGGTTCGGAAGATCTCTCTTCAGCTTCACTGCTTCTTGGATCAAGCGGCGCCTCGGACGTGGGACTACCTTCAGCTATTAGGGTCCATGGCAGCTACGATAGATCTCGTTCCGTGGGCCAGAGCACACATGCGCAGCTTCTTTCTCGTTGGTCGCCGATATCGGAGGATTATCAGGTCCGGTTACCTCTGCCTTCGCAGGTGCGCCGCGACCTTCTCTGGTGGCTTTAAGCACGCAATCTTCTTCGGGGGGTTCCTCTGGAGTCTCCGCGCTGGCTCCTGGTCATGACGGGCGCCAGCCTCTCCGGTTGGGGAGCACATTGCGGCGTGACTTCAGCGCATGGGTTTTGGTCGCCTCGCGAAGCCCTTGGTCCATCAATCGTCTCGAGACGCGCGCGGTGCGCTTGGCTCTGCTACAGTTTCAGCCTCTTCTGCAGCGACGTGCGGTTCGGGTTTTGTCCGACAACGCCACGATGGTGGTTTACCTCAACCGCCAGGGCGGCACGAAGTGTCCGGGTGTCTCGCAGGAACTGCGCTTGCTCCTTCCGTGGGCGGAGAAGCATCTTCTGGCTATCTCGGCGCAGCACATCACAGGCGTGGACAATGTGAAGGCCGATTTTCTCAGCCGGCACGCTCTGGATCCCGGGGAGTGGACACTGCAGCCGGAAGCTTTTCGTTCCATTGTTCAACTATGGGGACTACCGGCGATGGATCTCATGGCCACAGCGCAGAATACCAAGGCACCATGGTATTTCTGCCATTGGAGGGAAGAGGGCGCTTGCGGCATAGATGCTCTCTCTCAGCCGTGGCCGACCCATCTTCTTCTGTATGTCTTTCCTCCGTGGTCCATGATAGGCAAGGTTCTCCAATGGCTCAGGGAGCATCGCGGTCCGGTGATCTTAGTGGCTCCCGATTGGCCTCGCCGACCGTGGTATGCGGATCTAGTCTGGCTGTCTCGAGCATCGCCGCTACATCGCGGGGCCTTTCCCGGTCTCCTGAGCCATGGACCTGTGGAAATGGAAGACCCGGCTCCATACTCGCTTACGGCTTGGCTATTGAACGCCGCAGGTTAGTGCGCAAGGGCTATTCGCCTAGTGTGGTCGCTACCCTACTCAAAGCGCGGCGGTCATCCACGTCGATGGCCTACGCTAGGGTTTGGCGATTTGTTTTCACAGTTGGTGTTCCCGGCATAACCTATCTCCCTGGCATGCCGGTATCCCGGACATCCTGGCTTTTCTCCAGGCCGGAGTGGATAAGGGCTTGGCGCTAGGTTCCTTGCGAGTACAGGTCGCCGCTTTGACTTGCTTTCGGGGTCTCATAGCGGGGCAATTGATAGCTTCGCATGCGGACGTGTCTTGCTTTCTCCGCGGAGTTAAGTCCTTACGACCTCCGCTACGTCCGCCGGTGCTGACGTGGGATCTCGCTCTCGTACTTTGTGCCCTTGTTGCTCCTCCCTTTGAGCCCCTGAAGGCCTGTTTGCTCAAAGATTTGACTCTAAAGACTGTGTTCTTAGTGGCTATTACGTCGGCGCGCCATATTTCCGAGCTACAGGCTCTCTCCTGTCGAGATCCCTATCTCTCCTTTTCTTCGGAAGGCGTTTTCTCTTCGAACCGTCCCTTCTTTTTTGCCAAAGGTGCTGACGCCATTCCATGTTAACCAGCCTCTTTTCCTACCAGCCTTTTCAAGGGCTCAGTGTGACGGTAATCGGTCTCCGTTGCGGGCGGTAGACCTTAAGAGAGTGCTCTCCCGGTACCTGAAAGTCACGAACTCGTTTCGTACGTCTGATCATCTTTTTGTCCTGTTTGCGGGTCCTCGTCGGGGCTCTGCGGCCTCCAAGTCTACCATTTCTAGATGGCTAAGGGGGGCTATTGAAGCAGCATATATTCTTTGGGGGAAACCGGTTCCAGCGGGACTCCGTGCTCACTCTACGCGGGCGCAAGCGGCTTCGTGGGCCGAGCAGTCTCATGTAGCCCCTCTGGATATTTGTCGGGCAGCGACTTGGTCTTCGCTGTCCACTTTTGTACGTCACTATAGGTTGGACGTTCCGGCTCGTCAGGACGGCTGCTTTGGAGCTGCAGTGCTGTCGGCGGCCTTGACCCCCCCTTGAGAGCAGGTAGCTTGGGTACTGCCCGTTTGTCTGGACTGGTCTAGCAGTATGACTTGGAAGGTAAAATTTCACTTACCATTAATTTCCTTTCCTGGAATACTGCTAGACCAGTCCAGGACCCGCCCTGCTGTCTGTTGCAATGCTGCTGGCGCTGTGCAGCCGCCGACCGCTGTTCTTCTTTTTCAGTATGCCTCGCCATGGGCGATCCATGAGTGCGTTGGTGCATGCTAGCTTCAGCTCTGGGGAGTTCTTCGGCTCCCTTGTATATAGTTTAATTGGGGCCCTCTGTGGTCAGGTTCATTTTAAGTTGCCGTAGCTTTTATACGTTACTGACAGAGACCCCTAGGGGTAACTGTATATCACCAGTCTCCACCCTATCAGAGTTCTGGTGGAATTCTCTGTCTCCAAGATCTGCTGGCAGGGGTGCATAACCCATTTTTCTGGACTGGTCTAGCAGTATTCCAGGAAAGGAAATTAACGGTAAGTGAAATTTCACGTTCCATGCTTTAAGAAAAGTCGAAGGAAGTCTAAAAAACTGTCAGCATGGTTTAAAGGTGAGGTCAAAGAGGCTGTTGCCAAAAAAAGCATCTTTCAGGAAATGGAAAAAAGAGCCAAATGACGAAAACTGGAAACGGCACAAGCACTGGCAAGTTAAATGCAAGGCATTGATAAGGCAGGAAAAGGGAGAGTTTGAGAAGAAGCTTGCTGCAGAAGCAAAAACACATAATAAATACTTTTTCAAGTACATTCAGAGCAAAAAAACAGTGAGAGAGTCAGTTGGTCCATTAGATGATAGAGGAGGTAAAGGGGCACTATGAGGCGACAAGGCAATAGCGGAGAGACTGAGTTCTTTGCTTCAGTCTTTACTGAGGAAGATGTAGGGATGTCACCCATGACTGACGTGGTATTTAAAGGTGGGGAAGAATTGAAGGACGTATCGATACATCAGGAAGATGTATTACAACTATTTGATAAACTGAAGAGTAGCAAATCACCTGGACAGGATGATATACATCCAAGGGTGTTGAAAGAACTGAAATATGAGATTGCAGACCTGCTATTAGTAATCTGTGAACTATCATTAAAATCATCTCTAATACTTGAGGATTGGAGGATGGCCAACGTAATGCAGGGATGATCTGTGAAACTACAGACTGGTGAGCCTGACGTCAGTACCGGAAAAAATGGTAGAAACCATCATAAAGAACAACATGCTGAACATATAGATAGTCATGGCTTAATGAGAGACAGCCAACATGGCTTTAGACAAGGAAGATCTTGTCTTACTAATCTGTTATGTTTTTTTGAAGGTGTGAATAAACAGGTAGACAAAGGTGAGTCAGTTGATATAGTGTATTTGGACTTTAAGAAAGCCTTTGACAAGGTCCCTCATCAAAGACTTTTGACAAAACTAGACTCATGGGATAGGAGACAGTGTACTACTGTGGATCAGGAACTGGTTAAAAGATAGAAAGCAGAGGGTAGGGCTAAATGGCCAATTTTCCCAGTGGAGAAAGGTGAATAGTGGTGTACCCCAGGGATCTGTGCTGGGTCCGCTGCTTTTTGACATATTCATAAATGACCTGGAAAAGGGAATAATGAGTGAGGTAATCAAATTTGCAGATGACACAAAACTGTTTAAAGTTGTTAAAACCATGTGGATTGTGGAAAATTGCAAGAGGATCTTGATAAATTGGAAGACTGGGCATCCAAATGGCAGATGAAATTTAATGTGGACAAGTGCAAAGTTATGCACCTAGGAAAGAACAGCCCAAAGTATGGTTACACGATGCAAGGTTCCACATTAGGAACCACCACCCAGGAAAAAGATTTAGGCGTCATTGTGGGTAACATGTTAAAACCCTCGGCCCAGTGTGCAGTGGCGGCCAAGAGAGCAGATAGAATGCTAGGTATCATAAGGAAAGGAATGGAAAATAAAGGATATTATAATGCCTGTGTATCGTTCCATGGTGCAACTGCACCTTGAATATTGTGTGCAGTTCTGGTCGCCATATCTTAAAAAGGATATAGCGTTATTAGAAAAGGTTCAGAGAAGAGCCACCAAAGTGGTAAAGAGGATGGAAGGATACCCCTATGAAGAAAGGCTAAAAAGGTTAGGGCTCTTTAACCTGGAAAAGAGATGGCTGAGGAGAGATATGATAGAAGTCTATAAATAATGAGTGGAGTGGAACAGGTAAATGTAGTTCGACTGTTTACATTATCAGAATATAGAAAGACTAGGGGACATGCAATGAAGCTACAAAGTAAACTATTTAAGACAAATAAGAGAAAATATGTTTTCATTCAACGTGGAATCAAACTCTGGACTACCTGGTAACATGCCTTCCTTGTGTGAAGGTAGCGGACCTCACGTGCCACCTAGACAAGGGAGTCTGGGGAGGAGTCTGATGTCTTGGTACATGTTGGCACCAGTGACATAGGAAAGTGTGGGAGGGAGGTTTTGGGGGCCAAATTTGGGCTTTTAGGTAGGAAGTTGAAATCCAGGACTTCCAGGGTAGCATTCTCTGAAACGCTTCCCGTTCCATGCACACGACCCAAAAGGCAGGCAGAGGTCCGGATTTCAATGTATGGTTTAAACCATAGGTACCCAAACTTTTTTGCCCCATAGACCACTTGCCGTTTTTATTTTCTGTAGACCCCCCTGCCTGCCTAATATTGAATTTTTCTAAACTTATTAACTTCAAATGTGTTTTTGACAGCTGAGACAGTGCTACTCACTTTGATAGGGTTTTTTATAGAGTGGACAATTGTAACAAAAGAAAAACATGTACAATTTTTTATTCATACCTTTATTGAAAAGACACAAAATGCAAGTAAATATTTGGATTTGAAACGAAACGAATCAGAACCTAGTAAAATTCTTACATAAAATTAATACACAAATAATGCTGTTAATGAGAGGGATGAACCTGATGCTCTGATAGCAATTGTTCAGTATTTGGCTTCAAATTAGTGAGGTATAGTCTTAAATCTCCACGTCCAGTGATTTGCAATCGATTTCTTTTTTTCGTAAGAAGATTGGCAACCGCGCTAAAACCCCTTTCCACGAGGTATGAAGATGGAAAAGCTATCAAAAGCTTTCTTGCAATAGTCCATAATGCAGGATAAGCAATAGGTATATCTTTCTGAAGCCAGAACTGCTGATACCCCTTTCTGAACTGCACCTTAAGTTCTTCGTTAGTGCTTATTCTTATCAGTTCTTCTTGTAATAATAAACATCCGATTCTTCAATGTCACCGTATGTCACTGTGGGATTTCCATAGTCAAAACATCCTCAAACCTGGTTTTAAAGTCTGTGTGAAAGACATTTAAATGTTGAACATAGACCAAAACATCGTCATCCTGGATGTTTGTCAATGACAAGTTGGGTAACTGGGAAAATTCCCTCCGTCCAATGTTTTCCTTCATTAGATTCATTCTGGCAAGAAAAGCTGCAATCATGGACTTTGTTTTTGTTAAATTCAGACTGTCACCTTGTAACTGCAAGTTAACCTCATTAAATTTAGTAAACAAATCTGTTAAATAAGCAATGTCTGGTTTCCATTTGATTAAATTTTCTTTCAAAATGGGATGTTAAGCATCTAAAATGGTCTCAAAAAGTGAAAAAAATCTTGTCAAACATAAGCCTTTCGAGAGCCAGCGTACTTCAGTGTGAAGAAGTAATCGATGAAAGTCCTCGTCATTTTCTTCACACAACAGCGCAAATAACCTAGAATTCAACGCGTTGCTACGAATCTTGTTTACTGCGTTTATGATGAATTGAAGAGATTGATGCAATCTGGCACTCAGATTTTTAGCTACTAAATGTTGTCGATGAATGACGCAGTGAATTGCAAACACCCCGGGTACATTTTGTTTTAAATGTCTTATAAAACTGCGATAGCGCCCAAACATGGCTGGTGCTCCATCTGCTGCTGCCGATATAATATTTGATAAAGGGATCGCTTTTTCCATGAAATAATCTTTCAAAACATTGAATATTGATTCGCCTTTAATGTCTGTTGTCAAAGTTCTCGCAAAGAGCAGTTCTTCATGGATTTCTTGGTCCATAACAAAATGAAGATATGCCAATAATAATGCTTCATTATCAGGTAATGTTGACTCATCCAGATGAATAGAGAAATGGTTCGTTTGCAGATAATTACACAAGAAGTTTTCAACATCATGACTCATTTCATCAATACGTCTTTGAACTGTGTTGTTGCTCAAAGGAATTCTTTTGAGTATGTCATATGCAGGCTTGTGTTGAACAGTTTTTAAAACCTCTTCAATGGTTGGCAAAATCAGCTGTTCCCCGATAGTATGAGACTTTCCTGATTTTGCTATGAGTAGTGAGATATTATAAGACGCCCGCAAACCATCATCGTCTCTTTTTGACGTTGAAGCGAACATACTGTCCACCATGGTTCTCTTCTGAAGTTTTTCTTTCAGTGTTTTAAAGTATGTCAAATCCTTTACTTGTTTTATCAGGGTGACACCTTCTCAGATGATCCTCAAGCTTGGATGGGTTTCATAGTGTCATTGCTTAAACCTCTGTTGCACAAAAGGCACATGGGCAGATGTTTGTCCAACAGGGATGGAATGAAGCCAAACTTCAAATCAATGCTATACTGTCTACATTTCTTTTTAGCCTGGGCCATGTTGGGTAGAAACATAGAAATATGATGACAGAAAAAGACCACATGGCCTATCTAGTCTGTCCTTCCATATCAACAACTACAACAGTCCCCATTTTACCTTTAGAGATCCTCTGTTTGTCCCATGCTTTTTTGAATTCAGTTACTGTCCTCATCTCTACCACCTCCACTGGGAGACTATTCCACGGATCCACTACTCTTTCCGTAAAGAAATATTTCCGCATATCACTCCTGAATCTATCTCCCTTCACCCTCATCCCATGTCCCCTCGTAGCAGAACTTGCTTTCAATTGAAAGAGGCTCTGTCCCTGAACATTTATGCCATGGAGGTATTTAAACATCTCAACCATATCACCTCTATCCCGCCTTTCCTCTAAGGTGTACATATTAAGATCCTTAAGTTTGTCCTCATATGCTTTATAATGAAGACCACTAATCATTTTAGTAGCCACTCTCTGTACCGACTCCATCCTGTTTATATCCTTTTGAAGGTGCGGTCTGCAGAATTGCACACTATATTCCAAATGAGGTTGCACCAAAGACTTATACAGAGGCACTATCACCTCTTTTTTTTTCTGCTAGCTATTCCTCTCCATATGCACCCAAGCATCCTTCTAGCTTTTACTGTCGCCTTTTCTACCTGTTTAGCTACTTTAAGATCATCAGACACAGCCACGCCTAGGTCCCGCTGTTCTTTAGTGGACAAAAGTACTTCACCCCCTATACTATATTGCTCCCTGGGATTGCTGCAGCCCAAATGCATGACCTTATATTTTTTAACATTAAATCCCAGCTGCCAAATTCTAGATCATTCTTCAAGCTTAGCTAGATCCTTCCTCATGTTATCTACACCTTCCTGGGTGTCTACTGTATTGCAGATTTTGGTATCATCCGCAAAGAGGCAAACCTTACCCGACAGCCCTTCCGCTTTATCACTAACAAAGATGTTAAAAAGAATCGGACCAAGGGCACACCACTGGTAACATCCTTCTCCTCAGAGTGAACTCCATTCACCTGTACTTTGTCGCCTCCCACCCAACCAATTTCTAACCCAAACAGTAACTTTAGGGTCCATCCCTAGGGTGCTCAGTTTGTTTATAAGTTGCCTGTGAGGAACAGTGTCAAAGGCTTTACTGAAATCTAAATACACCACATCTAGGGCTCTCCCTCGGTCCAACTCCCTGGTCACCCAATCAAAGAAATCAATCTGATTTGTCTGACAAGACCTGCCTCTGGTGAATCCATGCTGCCTTGGATCCTGTAATCCGCTGGACTCCAGAAACCTCACTATTTTCTCTTTCAGCAGCATTTCCAATAATTTACTCACCACCGAAGTTAAACTAACCAGCCTGTAGTTTTCAACCACATCCTTACTTCCGCTTTTGTGTAAAGGCACCACATGAACCTCTCTCCAGTCCTTTGGCACCACTCCCGACTCCAATGAGGCATTGAAAAGGTCAGTCAGTGGAGCTGCTAGAACGTCCCCAAGTTCCCTTAGTATTCTAGGGTGTATCCCATCCGGTCCCATCGCTTTGTCTACTTTAAGTTAAGCTAGTTGCTCACGAACACAGTCTTCTGAAAATTGTTCAAGATGTCCCTCGCTTCTGTTCCTGTTTGTGGGTGTTTTCTGAGGTCCTGCTCCTGGTTCTTCATCTGTGAACACAGAACAGAAATATTTGTTAAGCAAGTCTGCTTTATTCTTATCAGCTTCTACATATTTCTCCCCTGCACCCTTGAGTCTGACAAGACCACTTTTGCCCTTCCTCTTCTCACTAACATATCTGAAAAATGTCTTATCCCTCCATTTTATTGCATTGGCTATTTCCTCCTCCTCTTTATTTATTTATTTATTTATTTACTACACATTTATATACCGCTACTTCCAGCGATCAGCAGCGGTTTGATTAATCTTTGTGGGGTAGTCAATCAAGACTTGGGGGGGGGGTATATACATAGATCTGAGGTCACAGCACACATGATTGGCGTCTTCGGGGACGAATCATACGTTTTTACATTTATATATACAATGACGAAGTTATCTGTCGACAATATGAACCTATTTAAATATGATAAGACAGAGCAATTCAAAATTTATTTCTGCCCAGACAGCACGCAAATATTTTTAAAATATTTTTTAGGCATTCAGGAAAAATCGACTTTACCTAAAGTTATGATCAGCGTCTATGGCTCTACGCAATCGGAGCAACTACAAAAATATGTATAAAATTTTGTACTTACTTTTCTTAGGCACTCCTAAAGAAGATAATTTTGATTCTCTTTGACTTGTACCTATTTATATTTTTGAACGTATTTTCAAACCACTTTTCTTCTCAAAACTCAGAAAACAAATGAACAGTGTTTGTCTCTAACACTCTTATTTATAATTGATGAATCAAAGAAGTCTGTGCAAAGCTTTGGTACAAGTCTGGACAAGTGTTATTCAGTGCACGTACATGCGCAATGCATTGCTGCTGGTATGAAAACTTGTAAAAACTTGCACATGAACGTAGCACACCACAAAGCAGATAAGTACTGATGTGCTCGGGAGTCACTTCACTGCTCCATCCCTTTGAATTGGAAAAAGGTTTAAAAGAATTGTTGAACCCATACATTATTTATTCTATCAATTTTTATATTTATGCTTTTAAAAAGGAGTTGACCCTTTTTAACCTCCTTGTTTTTAATTTGGCGATTTTCAGCCATCTCAATATCGCTGGAGAACTTTGGAATGATATGCTTCTCGCATGTTTCCTTTGTATATGAAGCTTCCTTTCCTCTGCTATTTTTGTCTCCTGTCATAAGGAAGCATATTAAATTTTACCACTTGGTCATATGGTCTTTATACGACAGGTACTTAAACAATTTTATGAAATATAATTTATATATATATATATATATATATCTCATATGTAATTTCTATGTCTGTTATAAGTATTATGTACACACAATCTGTGTTAGGTGTAATAAGACATTTACAGAACACCTAAATGTTGTTGATGAATTGCCTAGATCCCCAGTTTTTTTTCTCACTGACATGGACCCCCTGCAAGTCGAAATCGACTCTTGGGGATCCATATAGACCACTTTGGGAACCATTGATGGTGCAAAAAAGAGAGTTTTGGATTTGTTAAGAATTGGGCAACATTCTGGGGAAGGGAAGGGTTCTTCCAAAGGGATGGTCTCCACCTTAACTGAGATGGAACCAAGCTGCTGGCATTGATCTTTAAAAAGGATAGTAGGGGAAAGCCGACAGTCACCCAGGAGCGCATGGTTCGGAAGGATGTATCCTTAAAGGATACTAGCAAAACAGAGAAGTTAGGGCATCCTGAAAGAGAGGTTCCAACAAAGTTAAAAGTAACCCAGTTGTCCTTCAGTACAGAAACGAAAGATACCAAACTATACCTATCACAGATTACTAATAACAGGTTTTGCAATCTCATTTTTCAGTTCTTTTAGCATCCTTGGATGTATTCTAGCTGGTCCAAGTGATTTGCTATTCTTCAGTTTATTAAACAGTTATAATACATCTTCCCGGTTTATCGATATTTCTCCAGGAACAAGCAGAATGTCAGTCCTCACTCATGGGTGACAGCACCGACAGGAGCCTGCGCAGAGCAATTCTCCAGCTTTCAAAGAAAGCCTTTGGGATTGCTGCCATGCATGCCTGGGTCCTCTTCCCGCCCAAAGGTGCCATCTTGCTCGGTCTCCCTTTTTCCACGAAACCATTCAGATGCACATCCTCGTCCCTCGGAAAAAGTGTTTTGTTTTCAGCCTTTGGCCTGTGTTTTTTCCGGTAGCACCGGTCCTCTACCGTCCTTCCCTGCTCTTCTTTTTCCTTGAGCAAGGGGACATCCTTTTCTTTAAAAGCTTTCCTTTTGTGGGCTTTGCGCCCTTTTTTCCCTCAACCGCTGGCTGCAAAGGTCTTCGACGTAGTGGGGTCCCTTTTTGCCCCAAAGGCCACCGTTTTTTAAGAAATATGACAGATGCTAACATGTCACTCACAGACACCCATGACTGCTGTTTTCAGTGTCTTGGGGCAGACCATGACCCGGAGCTCTGCTCTCTTTGCAAGAAAATGTCCTCCAAAGCCCTGCTAAGCAGAAGTCCGATTACATTTTCCGGAAGGTGGCCCTAGTATTCCCGGCGGCACCCTCAGTCGTCCCTCCACTGGTGGGATCCCCTACTTCAGCCCCGTGCTCTTGGCAGCACTCCGACCAGGGGTCCCCTGAAGTGGTAAGAAGAAGACCTCAAAGTCGCTGTCAAGGGCTCCAGACAAGCACTAGCGTTCCTGCGCTCTGTCGCTCAGACCCCCCCAGCATTCCCGAGAGTCAGACAAGGAGCGGCCTCGAAATTTACCTCGTACAGATACGAAGGCCTCTGGCAATGGCGCCCGGTCTCCTGAGGGTCATCCCGGTGAGGACCCCCTCTCCTCCTCCACGCCAGATCAGGTAACCCTGTCGGCGTCGCAGGGACCCACGTCCGCGTGGGAGTCCCAAATGCTGGCACTAGAGCGCAGCGTTTCTGCCTTCTTAGCTGCCCAGCAGGCGCTCATACCCAGCATAGCTGGCCTCACCTCGAGACCTAAGTTCCCTCGAGAGGGACACCGAAACACACCCTGGAAACCCCTGAGAGCAGTGGGTCTCCTGAGGGTCCTTGGCGTCAGTCTCGCTCGCCTTCCCAGTCCTCTTGAGCAAGATCCTCCAAGGCTTCTGGCTCCAAGTGGGCCTCAGCCTCTGGACAGGGCGACCAGCCCGAATCGTACTCCTTTTCGGGCTGGGAGTCGGATGGCGATACTTCCCCGGAGACCCATGCCCACAGGGACCTCGCTTCGGACCCGTCCCCACCCGCCTCTCAGAGGTGTTCACCGCCCAAGGACGCATCATTCCTGGTATTCATGTGGGACATGGCACGGGCCCTCAGCCTGGCTACGCAGACTGAAGAGGAGCCGCGAGCTGAAGAGCTCAATATTCTACAGTATGAGTCCCTGCCTCGGGAGTCCTTTATTGTTCCAGTTCCTGACAATGGACCTCTTTGTCTCACCACACAATGTATAAGTGAACCGCTTCTGTTTCTGCATGGTAGCGGGAGGCAGGCTGGCGTCAAAAGCTTTCCTCCTCAACTGGGGGTGGGCCTGCTCTATGCTTACCTCCCAAATCTGCTGGTGGCGAAGACCTTTCTCAAGCTCCAGGCGGACAGAGAGACCATGATCCTCATTGCCCTGTCCTGGTCCAGGCAGCAGTGGTTCTCCCTGCTGCTTCAGCTCTCCTATCGGGAGCCTCTTCAGCTGGGTTGTGACCCCAACCTCATCTCTCAGGAGGGTGGGACTCTGCTGCAACTGAACGTCTGGTCCCTGGCCCTCATGACTTGGATGCTGAGAGGGTAGTCCTGTCAAAGCTTAATTACCAGGGGAGATGACAGAAGTCCTTCTGGCCTCCTGCAGGGATTCCACCTGCTGCACTTATGCCTTCAGGTGGCACAGGTTTTTGTTCTGGTGCGCATACAGGGCACTGGACCTCTTCTCATGCTTGGTGGAGGGCTTGCTGGAGGACCTCCTGCACTCTCCAGTTTGGGCCTCAAGTCTGTTAGAGTGCACCTGAGTGTGGTTGAGGCGTACCATCGAGACTTCGAAGAGAAGCCCATCTCCACCCAGCTACTGGTGGCCTGCTTCATGTACGGTTTGCTCCTGTCGAGGCCTCCAATTAAGCCCCCGCTGGTGGCATGGGACCTGAATATGGTATTGGGACAGTTGTTATCCGCTGAAATTTCTGACCTGGAAGGTCGTCTTTCTTGTGGTGCTCACCTTGGCTCGCCGAGTCAGTGCGCTTCAGGCTCTCGTGGCTCACCTGCCATACACAAATTTCTACCATAACCGGGTGGTGCTACGCACCCGCCCCACACTTTTTGCCTAAGGTATTTTCAGCTTTCCACCTCAACCAGTCGATGGTATTGCCCACCTTTTTCCCTCGGTCTCATATCAACAGAGCAGAGGCCCAGCTTCACATATTGGACTGTAAGCATGCGCTGGCCTTATACCTTGAGTGGACCAGTCTGCCCCATCGCTCTATGCAGCTGTTCGTTTCCTATGATCCCAATAAGCTGGGCCTGGCTGTCTCCAAAAATACACTGTCCATTTGGGTAGTAGATTGCATATCTTTTGCCTATGCTCAGGCAGGTCTGAGCCTTGAGTGTCATGTCATAGCCCACAATGTCTGGGCCATGACTAAATCCATTGCTAATTTGCACTCTCTCTCCACGGAGGAGATTTGCAGGACTGCCACATGGTCCTCTGTCCACACCTTCACAGCCAGTATTGCCTGGATGGGGATTCTCGGCGTGACTGTAACTTCAGCCAAGCCGTACTCCGGCATCTGTTTGGGACCTAGGTTCAACTCCTTCCCATTGGTCCTTCTGCCCCTCCAGGCTACCAAAAGAGTTGGCCTGATGTTGATGTCTGCTGTGGACATTGAATCGGTTGCATCCTGAAGAGAGATCACATACGCTGTTTTTTCTGGTTCTTGTTGCTCCGGTTGGGCTCTTTTTGTATTTGGTAACCTGTAGCTTTGGGAGTCTCATACATGAGGACTTCTTCCTGTTTCTTCACTCAGATAGGTAAGTTACTTACCTGTAGCAGATGTTCTCCATGAACAGCAAGAATAAGTCCTCACAACCCTCCCTCCTCCCCGTGGAGCTTTTTTGGCTGCTAGCTTTTATATTCTACTGAGGATAAGATGGTACCACGGCGGGCGGGAAGGCAGGCATGCATATACAATGGAGGCTCCCAAAAGCTCCTGGTGGAAGCTGGGGAGCATTCTCGCATGGGGCTCTGTCAGGGACTTTACCCATACTTGAGGACTTATTCCTGCGGGTCATGGAGAACACCTGCAACAGGTGAGTAACTATGCTATTTTGTTTCTACTAATTTTAATAGTCTGATTTTATTTTATTGGTTTTAAATTTAGGTTTTTCTGTCTTTTCTTGACATGCCTGTAACATTTAATTGTAATCCACTTTGATATTTTGATATGTATTATGAAAGATGGTATGTCAAATTACTAAAATAAAAATAAGATATTTTAAAAAATGTTCAATTCTAGGTATACTCTTAACCTCTGGAACATGTAAAATTCTTTAATTTTTAGTTCTCCAGGAACAAGCAGGAAGTCAGTTCTCACATATAGGTGACATTGGCTCTGGCAGAGCACGCGCGTAAATCTCTCCCCAGTTTTCAGAGAAAGCCTTTGGAAGATCAACTACGCATGTTGGTCACCTTCCAGCCCAAGGGAGCCATATTCCCTCAGTCTTCATTTATCTGTGGAACCCCCCAGACATACCATCTGCACCCTGGAAAAAGTTGGCATTCATTTCAGTGAATATTTTGTTGTTTTTTGCTTCTTTTTTTATCGGTCGCATACCATCACCTTCTTGTGGTGCCAGAACCGTCTCTACCTCAGTGTTGCGTTTGTTTCGGGTACTTTATCTGCTTCTCTCTGTGTATGGGTCTTTTTTCCAACTTCCTACTAATCAGGATATTGGACTGCCTTAATTGCTGCCTTCAATGCCTTGGGCCGATCACGCTTCCACTTGCCTACTTTAACTTCAGATGACGAGCAAGAGGTGTAAAAATTGTGACAGGCAGAAGGAGACACTGTTTGGCCTGGGCCTCAGCTCCATCATCAGCTTTGGAATTGATGCCCTCGGGGTGGTTGCAGAGGAAATGGACCCGGGAGGCTGTTGAGCTCACTCGGAGCCCCGATATCGCAGAGCATCAGACCGGTGACCGTCTGTGGAGGACTGTCCTCAGAAGGAATGGACTTTGATCAAGTCCTCTTCAGGGTGCAATGTCACTATTGTGGGTAAGACCGGCAGGCACTGACACCGTAGCCCTGAACAGGACTCCGAGGGTGAGGGCTGGGAGCAGCCCCCGAAGCTGCCCAGGCAGGAAGCAGTTCCCACTCCCTCAGAGGATTATCCTTGGACTGTCGAGGTGATCACCATCAGTGAGTCTCCACCTAGGGAACCGGCTTTGGGCCCAATGCCCTCGGTGCCCACTCCTCTGGCTGCGGAGCCTTCAGGCCTTGAGGTAGGATGGCGGCCTTGGAGCACAGTCTTGCTGCCTTTCTGGCGAGCCAGCAGACCCCAGTTCCAATTACCTTCGGTTCCTTGGGGCCATAGATGGGCACCTCTTCTACGAGGGCCTCACTGAAGGAGATCCAGCCTGTTCTGGAGTGGCATGACCTGTGGGACGATATCAGTGACTGATCCTGGTCTCAGTCAGAGCCTCGGGTTTCTCCACCGAGTGCTTCGGGCTCAGGCGCCGGGAATCCTGGCCACCGTCCTCTCCCCCTAGTGTGCACTGATGCAATTCCTGCCAGTGCTTCAAGCTCCCTTTTGATTCCATTTCAGAATGGGAGACGGACGATGAGTCTCCCAATACCATTTGGCATCAGGATGTTCCTTCGGACCCTTCTCCTCCTCAGAAACATCAGAGGTCCCCATCTGAGAAGCTCTCCTTCCTGTACTTCATCTTGGACATGGGCAAGGCCCTCACCTTCGCTATCAAGACAGAGGAGGAGCCTTGGGAAAAGGACCTTGACATACTCCTCCCAAGGAGACCATAATGGTGCCTGTGCATCCCATCTTGGAGTGCCTCCTTTTCAGGTTGTGGGAAACCCCAGTTATGGCTTTCATTGTGAACAAGCGGCTCGATTTCATGTATCAGGTCTGCAAGAGCCCAGGCTTCAAAAAAATTAAACTACCACACAACTCTATGGTGGTGGAGTCGGCCAAATGTTGGATCAAAAGCCAGAAGACGCACTCCTCGGTACCCCCAGGTTGGAAGGTCCACACCATGGACAGGTTTAGTATGAAATGTTTTCAGGGCTTGATGCTCGTGGGCCATATCCAGGCTTACCAGCCGTACATGGGAATGTACCTGAGAGACCTGATCAAGGAGCTTGCCGGGTTCTCAGATGGGCTGTCCGATGAACATCTCCAGTGCTTCAGGAGCCTGGTATCCACGGTCAAGGAGTGCTTCAAGTATATAATTTGAGTGGCCTATGATGTCTTCGAGTCTGTGACTAGTGGGGGCTTTGATGCCCACTGCTTGGCATGGCTACAAGTCCTCAGACCTGGAGCAATGGGTTAAGGACAAATTGGTCGATGTCCCCTGCCTGGGGGGGAATCTCTTTGGCAAGCTCATGACGGACAAGGTAGCCGAGTTGGAGTCAGAGCTGATGACCAGAACCTGGCTCTCTCGGAAGACTGCTGATCCTTCCCGACAGAAGGCTTCAGGAAAAGGTCCTTCTACCCAAAGAAAACAAAGGCCTACAGAACATACCCCCAACATCAGGCCTGTCAATCCTATCCAGCTCCCTGCAGGGGCAGCTGGCTAAGGGCCAGGGGCAGGAGCCCCGTAGGCCTAAGACCACCAAACAGTACCTCTGCCACAGCCTGGGAGGGGAGGGTTTTGACTCCCGGGGCATAGCGTCTCTTCCCACGGGAGGTCAGGAGCACATAGGGGGCATATAGAGGGCATCTTACGTTCTTTGCCCACTGGTGGCCCCGCATAACCACCAATGCCTGGGCCCTTCAGGTGGTAAAGGAGGGTTACCTCCTTCGCTTCCACCAGACACTTCCCTCATACATTCCGGGGTACTTCTAGATACCCCATATTGGGACCTCCTTCACAGGAGAGGTGACTACCCGTGGGTCAGGACTGGGCTGGAGGAACTCAAGGAAAACCAATTAGCAGGTAAGGCCTAATTTCATCTTTCTCTATAACATTAACAAAATTTGCCCCTTCCTTTCTGAACACACTTATCCACTCTTTAATCATCTCCTGTCTTGACTATTGTAACCTCCTTCTTGCTGGTCTCCCTCTGTTGCATCTCTCTCCCCTTCAGTCTGTTCAGAATTCTGCTGCATGGCTTATCTTCCATCAGCCCCAATATACTCATATAACCCCTCTTTTCAAATCACTTAATTGGCTCCCCTTCCATTTCTGTATCCAATTCAAACTTCTCATTACCTTTCCTCTCTTCTGTCTCCCTACATCCCTCCTCGTGAACTCCTCTCTTCCTCTAGCTTACTTCTCTCTTTGCTCTTTTCTTCCACTGCCAACTCCAGACTTCAATTCTTTCACCTTGCTGCTCCTTATGCCTGGAACAAACAACCTTTGTACTGTCTGTCTTGATTAGATTGTAAGCTCTAATGAGCAGGGATTGTCATAAGAACATAAGAACATAAGATATGCCATACTGGGTCAGACCAAGGTCCATCAAGCCCAGTATTCTGTTTCCAACAGTGGCCAATCTAGGTCATATGTACCTAGCAGTTTCCCCAAGAGACACAAGTTCCACAATGCTTGTACTGGGTCAAGCATTGATATCTTCGGTCACTTCTTAATAATGGTTTATGGACCTTTCCTCCAGGAACTTGTCCAAACCTTTTTTAAACCCAGCTACACTAACAGCCTTTACTACATCCTCCGGTAACAAATTCCAGAGTTTAATTACATGTTGAGTGAAAAAATATTTTCTTTTATTAGTCTTAAATAGTTTACCCTGTAACTTCATTGCATGTCTTTTATATATATCTGTATAGCACTGCATACTCCCTGTTTTTTTTTTTGTTTGGTTTTTTTTTAGTGCCATCAAGTCAGTGTTGACTCATAGTGACCCAGCTACCTCTGGGTTTTCTTGGCAATGTATCACTGGAAGTAGATTGCCAGCCTTTTCTTCCAAGGCGACGGAGGGTAAAGTGACTTGCCCAAAGTCACAAGGAGTGCCAGTGGGAATCAAACCCTTGATCTTCTGGGTACTAGGCAGTTGCTCTAACCACTAGGCTACTCCTCCACTCCATATGCTTTGTAGTGCTATATAAATGATTAATAGTAGTAGTAGTAGTACTCCCACTGCTTTCTGGTTACCAGGAAAATGGGAAGGTTGTGCCCCATTCTATTCCTTCAGGATCTCAACCGCTTCTTAGTGAAGCAAAAGTTCAAGATGATATCCCTTGGAACATTGCTGTCTTACCTCCACCGGGGAGACTGGCTATGCTCCTTGGATCTCAAAGATGACAATACCCATATCCTGATCCACCCTTTGCACTGGCGGTACCTCTGGTTTGTTGTCAGCGGGTGTCACTACCAGTACCGGGTCCTTCCATTCAGACTGGCATCCACCCCCAGGGTATTCACAAATTGCCTAGCAGTGGTTGCCACCTTCCTGCGACTGCAAGATGTGTTCATCTTCCTTTATCTGGATGATTGGCAGATAAGGGGAGGATCCCTGGACGAGGTCTGATAGGCCCTACGTTGCACCATCCTGATACTGGAGATTTTAGGATTCGTAGTCAACTATTCCAAGTCTTACTTACAGCCCATCCAGCACCTGGAATTCATAGGAGCCCTCCTTGATACCACTCAAGCCTGGGCATTTCTTCCACCAGACAGGGCTGAGCACCTATCCGTCTTGGCAGGGGTAGTCCAAACCTTTCCGATGATCTTGGCTCGTTGGATGCTATGCTTCCTAGGGCACATGGCCTCAACGTTTCATGTCACTCCCTTGGTCGTCTCCACATGTGTCTGACCCAGTGGACTCTGCACTCAGTGGAAGCAGGCAACAGGGCACCTGTCGGACAAAGTATGGGTCACTCTGCCCCTCTCCCATTCCCTTGCCTGGTGGCAACAATTGAGCAATCTTCTGGCAGGACTACCTTTTCAAGATCCCCCGCATCAACAGATCCTCACCAAGGATGCCTCCAAGCTCGGCTGGGGAACCCATTAGAACAGCCTTCAGTCCCAGCATCTCTGGTTGCTGGAAGAGAGCCAGCTCCAGATCAAATTCCTCAAACTCAGAGCAGTTGCGAATGCCCTGTGGGTTTTCCAGTACTATCTGGTGAATCAGGTTGTCCTTGTTCAAACGGACAGTCAAGTGGCGATGTTCTACATCAATAAACAGGGAGGCACGGTGTCCTACCTTTTTGCTGGGAAGCGATCAGACTCTGGGATTTTGCAAGCCAGTGGGGTATGATCCTCCAGGCCATCTACCTCCCTGAGCAGGAAAATGTCCTGGCGGACCTGCTCAGCAGAGTGCTCCAGCCACATGAGTGAACCCTCAAACCGCCAGTGGCACGGGACATCTTCCATAAGTGGGGCACGCCGGACCTCTTTGCTAGCCCTTGCAATGCTCAGCTGTCGCTGTTCTGCTCCAGGATACCTTGCCAGAACCGCCTCACAGCCAATATGTTTCTTCTCCATCCACCCATACCCTTGGTGGCCAAGATCCTCTTCAAGTTCCAGATGGGTAGGGCCAAAGTGATCCTTATCCACCTCATGCTGGTCTGCTGCTCTGACTTTCTCAGGTGCTGCCCGTTCCCTTGGGTTTCACCCCAGATCTGATCTCTCAGAACAACGGAACCCTCCTGTATCCCAATCTCAGGTCATTAGCTCTGATGGCGTGAATGCTGAGAGGATAACCCTTGCTCAACATCTCTTGCCTAGGGACATTAAGGACATCCTCTTCACGTCCCACAAGGATTCCACCAGGCAAGCATACACCTTTAAATGGCATGAGTTTTTGGTCTGGTGTGTGGACAGAGGTTTCTACCTGTTCTCTTGTCTGGTGCAGGTGATCCTGCAGTACCTTCTGCACTTCTCCCAAGCTGGGTTAAATACAGTTCCATCAGGGTGCATCTGAGTGCCCTAGCAGCATACCATCTGATGGGAATTCCCTGTCATTTCATCCTCCCATGAGCCATTTCATGCAGGACCTCTTGCTCTCATGGCCTCCTATTTGCTCAACGGCAGCAGCATGGGACTTGAACGTGGTTCTGGGTAAACTCATTGACCCTCCTTTCGAACACTGGCCTCCTGCCATCTCAAGTACCTTTTGTGGAAGGTTGTCTTCCTAGTGGATCTCACTTCAGTGCTCAGGGTTAGCGAGCTGTGACCCTGAGCACTGACTCATGCTCGTTATACCAGATTTCATAGAAATAGGATGGTCCTCTGCACACACCCTAAGTTTCTTCCTAAAGTGGGTTTCTCCCTTCCATCTCAATTAGGAGGTGGTTTTTCCCACCTTCTTTCCCTGGCCACATGCAAACAGGGCAGAAGCCTCTCTTCATACCATGGATTGCAAATAGGCTTTGGCTTTCTACCTTGATCAGACGAAGGCTCTCCTCAACTGTTTGTTTCCTATGACCACAACAGACTTGGTGTGGCGGTCTCTAAGTGCACCCTTCTATCTGGGTTGCTGACTGCATTTCCTTTGCTTATGGAGAGACTGGTCTTTCTGTGCGGCATTATGTGACAGCCAATTACGTTCGGGCTATGGCAGCCTCCTTGGCTAACTTAAACTCTGTCTCCCTACCAGAGATTTGTCCAGTGGCCACCTGGTCTTCGGTACATACCTTCGAAGCTCACTACTGCATCAAAAACGCTTCCCTGCATGACAGCTCCTTCGGACAGGCCGTTCTTCAACACCTCTTTGGGGACTAGTGCAACTCCTTCCCTCCGATCCTTCTGTATGCCCAGACTACCAGAGAGTCTATTCCCTTGCAGATGCTGGAGTGGCATCCCGATACTTGCGGCTTTTCAGCGCTTTTCAGAACACCTGTTACAGGTGAGTAACTACACTTTTTCAAAGCATTTTATGTTATTTTTTTCCCCAAAGGGCAGTAACCTTTGATCCGTGCAACACTGAGAAGATCCAAGTTATTGCTCAGTGTCTGTCACCTTCTTCTAATGGCTGTCAGATGAATAATGAGACCGATTTAGCTTTAAGATCCCTGATAGGTTTCTGCATAGATTATAAGTTAAGTTATGACGTCTGACATCCAGACCAATTTCAAGGTAATTTTGAGTTGCTGCAAGCTCCAGCCAACGTTTCAGACCAGAGTGCTGTAGCTGATGCCAGGACAACCTACTTATCTTATAGCCTAAGAAATTCAATATTGGCAAAAGCAGCATGAGCTTCTGTAGATGTGTCTGTTTGAAAAGCTTTTGCTGGTGGGTAACATTAGGGCTGGACTCCTGTAGCAAGAAGAAGTGAGAAACAATATCTGCCGCCATGGCTGCTGCCACTTCATTCAGCCTAGGGGGTTCCACACATCAGCTTGATCTACAGAGCCAGTTTGCATGCTCTAAAAGGTGTTCTCCAAGGTGAACACTCATGATTTGTATCTATGCTTTGACAAAACACGTGTTGATAAAATGAACATGAGTAAACATAGCAAGAAATACAGATCTGGTGGAGAATAAAATTTAAAGCAGAATAACAGAACAGTTCCAAAACCTTTTCAAGTAGCAACCACCATCTGGCCTTTTACTGATTTTAATTTTTGTTGTTGTTTTTGTTGAATTCTCTGCCTGGAATGAACCGAAATTATCTTTTCATCTCTCCAGCTTTCTCCCTCTCTTAAAATCCCTTCAAAGGATTCTTACTTAGAAGTGCAAATCTTAATATATTAGTGTCTGGTGATACGCTGAATTTAACTGTATTTTGCATTTATATATGATTTGTTAATATTTTGAGAAACATTATATAAGCTACATAAAACTGCTGTTATCTTCTCTTTGTTTCATAATTACAGAAACACCAAATGCAGGATACTTGAAGGAGACCCTTTGTTTTAAACAGCACACAAGTAGAAACCCAGTAGATGATGGGTACACAAAACTTCCATCCCCCAAGTCATTTGTGGATTTGGCACCAATATCTGACTCTAGCTTAACACTTTCTTCATTTTCTGAGTCGAAGATCCCAGCTGAGAAATTATCCAGCAAGGTACTACTTTAGATTTGTAGCTCTCTATCAGTAGTACTTTGTGTTGTAATCAGTATAGACAGAAACATGGTGGGTGTTCATAGTGGAACTCAAAAGCTGACTTTATTGATATCTTTACTATAGTATTAACTCGCTCCCATTTCGGCCCCTTCCTCGCCTACATGTTTTCCCTGAGCTCCCCTACCTCATCAGCCTCATGCACCAATATTCTCTCGCCCCTTTCCCAGACCAATCCCAACATTCTTTTCACCCTAGCCTAACCCCAATACTCTATCCCTCTTTCCTCCTCCTGCCCTCCCCAGTCAGTCCTCATATACTTTTATTTATAAAAAAAAATGTATATGCTGCCTTCCTATACAAAACTGTCATTTATTTGTTTATTTAACTGGTTTTATATACTGCCTTTCAACATGTCAAGGTGGTTTACATCGAACAGTAAGTAGTTTATACCGAACAGTAGTGAACAGAATATACCAAGAACCATAATAGACAAACATCGAACCTTCATATCAACATGAAATGTAGATAACAATATACATTAGCATGAGCTAATAATATATACATGAGATGCGGAGCATACTTGGGACATGGCTGGGAGTATGAGATGGGAGCAGGGCTAGAAGGGAGGGCAGGGTTGGTAGGAGGACAGGAAGTCATTCAAAATAGTTTACTGTAGTACAAAATACAAAGAAAAAAATGCACATTCACAAACCATTAAAACCTCTCTGTGCCCACACCCCCTAGCAGGGGCGGCCCAAAGGGGGTGTGGGGCCATGTGCAGAGACTCATTGCGGGGCCTCATTTGCATTAAGGCCTCATTTGCATAAATATTTGCATAATGTTAATGTGCACTGACTTTCAGTAAACATGCCTCTTAATGAGCGTCTGGATAAAGAAAGGCTACCAGATTTCTACATTACTATATTCCAGTGCCAACTGCCAGGCACATTAGGAAGTACTACAAAACACTGCCCATTTAGAACCCATCTCCCATTAGGGAGATTGGAAGTTAGTAAGAAGAAATATAGTTCCAATCTGACGGGGCAGCAATTTCAGGCACTTCGGACTCTGAGAGATGAGTCTGGGGTGGTGATCCGGAGGGCGGATAAAAGGGGAGCCACGGTTTTATTACGACAAGAAGATTACCATCAGAAGATAGTATCTCATCTGGCTGATCCGAAGTACTATGAGGTGTTAGAGGTTGATCCCACGCGGGAGCTGATGTCTACTATTCGGGCTTTGACTCAAGAGGCATTCGAGCGACGCTGGATAACTCATCATGAATTTCAGTTTTTGAACATCATTTCTCCAGCAATTCCAATTTTGTATATGGTACCTAAGGTGCATAAGTCTCTGCAAGATCCTCCGGGGAGGCCAATCGTTTCCTGCCGTGATTCGGTTTTAGAACCCTTATCTCAGTTTTGTGATCATTTTTTCCAGCCTTTGATGAGCTCGGCACGGTCTTACGTGCGGGACTCGTTTCACTTATCGGAGGTGACAAGCTTGACTCTGCCTGAGGGAGTGCTGCTGGTAACCTTAGACGTCGTTTCATTATACACGAATATTCCCCAGCAGGGGGCGTATGAGGTTTTGAAAGGACTGGATTGGTCTCTTCCCTCTCGTCTTCCAAAGTCATTTGTTTTGAAGTTATTGAAATTGGTGCTGTTTAAGAATTATTTTTTGTATGACCGCAAATTATACCATCAAATTTATGGAGTGGCAATGGGGGCCACGGTTGCCCCCTCTGTAGCATCTTTATATGTAACGAATTTTGAAGAGCAACACGTCTATACATCCCCATGGTTTCAACAGATACTTTTATGGAAGAGATTTCTGGATGATATTTTTTTCATTTGGGTGGCATCGGAGGCTTCCTTGCAGGAATTTTTGTCATGGTTGAACTCTTTGGATACAAACTTGCAGTTCACGGCTCATTTTCATCATCAACAGATAGAATATTTGGATATTTTACTATATATTTGTGGTACCAGTTTGTGTAGCACTCTTTACCGCAAACCTGTTCAAAAAAATGTTTTGTTAAAATATTCTAGTTTCCACCCTCCAGCAATGAGGAAAAGCCTTCCGTTTGGACAGTTTTTACGCATTAGGAGGTTATGTTCGTCAGTGGGGGAGTACCGATTGCATGCCAGAGCTTTGAGTCAGCGTTTGAGTCATAGGGGATATCCAGATGATTTAATCCGTAAAGCTTTTAAGAGAGCCCTATATAATCATCCTGAGTGGTGGGGAGCCCATGGGCATTCTCAGAATGTGGTTTCACCCATTGGAAGGCAGAGGGATGTGGTGATTAGTATATTACCTTATCTACCTACGGTTTCGACCCTAGTGCACATTTTGAAAAAACATTGGGCTTTGTTGTCTCTTCATACCTGTTTCTGCAAGCCACTAATGATAGCCTATAGACGTTCTCGTACGATAGGGGATTGGGTGATCCGAACTCAGCCCCGAGAATTGGTTGAGCCCCCGGGGTTGCGGCGGGGACATTATGCCTGTGGGATATGCGATTTTTGTGGTCTAGCACTCCAAGGGGAAGTTTGGGAAGACCTAAGTACAGGGTTTACCTATCGCTCTGCAGCACACTCCACTTGCAAGTCCGATTTTGTGGTGTATTTGTTGCTTTGCCCCTGTGGTCTCAAATATGTGGGTCGCACCATTAGACCGATCAAGAAACGCTTATTGGAACATAGATCGCGGATTGATAAGTGACAAGAAGGGGCTCCGGGAGTTTTACATTGTCAACAAATGAACCACTATTTTAAAGATCTACGATGGAGAGTTTTGGATGTGGTGGCCCCGGTCTTGCGCGGGGGTGATCGTTTGGCCCGTTTGCACTTTAAAGAACAGCAGTGGATTTTTCGTTTGCAATCAATGATACCGAATGGGATGAATGCTGACATTGACTGGTGGGGGTTGCACTTAGGAGCTCAATAAAGTTGTTGTGTGGTGGACCTTTGAACTTTGGCGTCATTGTATCACCTGATTTAAACGGTGTGATTCTTACGGGGTTCACATTGCCTGAAGAAGAGCTGTGGAAGAACAGACGGCTTGAAACACCTTCGGTGTCGCCTGAACTCATATTTTGGAGTGGAGCAGTTTACCTGTTGGTTAATGCAAGAGTCCCTGAATTCTTAAAGACAAGAGGAGGGAGTTTCGGAGACTACCATAGACAGAGTGAAGTGGCATCCACTCCATATCAGCTAAGTCCTCTAAAATCTCTTACGTTTTACGGGGGGACTTATGAAGCTGCGATATTGATTTTTGTAGCCTGAGGACCGTTGGAGATCAAATTGACTCATTTTGTAGTTTTAGATAAAAAGTTTTTGCTGACACCAGCAAGTGCTGATTTTGTCGGCTTGGCTGAGGAACAGCCGTTTCCATTTTGAGTAAAAAGGAGGGTTCACTTCAGGAGAGGAAAAGTTTCTTCTCACGTTGAACAATCCGACAAAAAAATTGGTATTTGAGTCTGGGGGTTGTAGTTGGTTTGGGAGTCCGAGGTTAGTTTTTTAAGTGGTTTGGTTGGTGATGTAGTATTTGGGGAATCATGTTTTTCTAGTTTCCATTTAGAACCCATAGCAACCCCGCCCCCCCCCCCCCCATATCATAACTACTACCAGGACTCACAAAGCACCAAATCTTACCTATCAAAAGGCAACATTGCAAATATTAAACCAGTACATCTCAGAGAATACCAATACTTCTCCAGGACAAGCAGGAAGTCAGTCCTCACATTATGGGTGACGTCGGCGCCGACGGAGCCATCATGCGGAGCATTTCCCCAGCTTTCAAAGAAAGCCTTTGGGAATACAACGCGCATTCACGGTCCCCTTCCCGCCCAAGTGTGCCATCTTGCTCACTCTTTCTTTTTCCGCGGAGCCCAACGGACATAGTTCGTGTCACCCGGTAAACAGTTGATTTTTCTGCGATTTTTCGCGTCCCTTTATCCGGTTCGATGCCGGTTCCCCATCCCACCTCGGCTCGGTACACCGGTATCGAGCCCGGAACTTCTTTTTCAGTTTTTGTCCTTTGTGACTAGCGTTCGCACTTTTTCTGTTATTTTCACTGTCAGCCCTGCTTTTGACCTTGCAGGGGCCCTTTTTTCCCCGATGGCTGCCAGCGGGTTTAAGAAGTGTGATCGGTGTAAGAAACTCATGTTTCTCACCGACACACAAGACTGCTGCCTCCGATGCCTCGGGCCCGACCATGACCCGCTGGTCCGTGGCCCGTGCGGCAAGATGTCGTCGAAGGCACTTCGGAACCGTCAGCATCAATGTAAAACAATTTTTTTGGAGTCCGCGTCCAGCCGGGCCCGGACCCAGACTTCGTCAGAGGCCTCGACATCTCAGGAGTCTGACCCCGAGCGCCATCGTGGGTCCTCTGAAAGGGGGTCTCCTGCCCGGGAGCACAAAAGGCTTGTGAGGGCAGCGTCAGTGGAGGCACCTGGATCCTCGAGGGCCAGGTCACGCAGCCCTGATCGCCGTCCTGGGCTCTTGGAGTCGGAGCGGCCAACCAGACTGCCTCGCCTGGAGCCGGAGTCCCCGAGTCAGGTAACATCTGTTGTCCTTGTGGACTCTCCTCCGGGAGAACCGACGTCAGGCCCAATGTCATCGGGGCCTGAGTCGGGGGCTGCAGAGTCTCCTGAGCTTGGTCTCAGGTTGACGGCCCTGGAGAGCAACCTGGCTGCCTTCATGTAGCAGCAGCGGGTACTGATCGCTGGTCTGACCGGTGCATCTGCCCCAACCACCGGGACCTCGATGTCTAAGTCGACCCTGGAGGCCGAGCCGATCCTCGAGTCCATCAAGTCTCGAGTTGATCCTCGGCCAAGGTCTCCCTCGACCTCCCATGTGGGGCTGAGGTCGTCGACGCCGGTGCCCTCGGCGTCAGGGCGGGTGGCATCGAGGCCCACATGGCCGGAACTGCTCGGAGTCGGCGTGGGAGACGGAGGACGAGGAGTCTCCTGATACCTTCTGGACCCGGTGCGTCCCGTCGGACTCCCTGGAGTCCGAGCCTCGGAGAAGGTCCCCCCCCCCCCCCCTCCCGGAGGATACCCGGTTCTTGGACTTCATCAGGGACATGGCCGAGGCTTGGCATTCCCGGCGGAGGCCGAGGAGGAGCCGAAGAGCCGAAGAGCTCGATGCCCTCCAGAATGAATTTCCTCCGAAGGAAGCCTTTACTGTTCCGGTTCCTCCGATGCTGGAACGGCTGCTCTTCCGTATGTGGGAAGCACTGGCCTCGGCGCCGGTTCTTAGCTAATGGGTCGATTCCATTTATCGAGTCCGTAAGAGCCCTGGGTTCCAAAAGGCGCAGCTACCGCACAACTCCATGGTTGTGGAATCGGCCATGCACAGGCTGAAAAGTCAAAAGATGCACTCCTCGGTGCCTCCCAGCCGGGAGGCCCGGAACCTGGATGCCCTAGGTAGAAAGTGCTTCCAGGGCTCTATGCTATCTTGCTGTGTCCAGACTTACCAGCTGTACATGGGCATGTACCTACGGGACCTGGCAAAGGAGTTTGCCGGGTTCTCGGCTGGTCTCTCCGAGGATCCCTTGCAGAGATTCAAAGCCTTGTCTACAGGGATCTGAGAGTGCTCGAAATTTATCTCTCGAGCAGCCTATGATGGCTTCGAGGCTTCGGCCCGGGTAGCCGCAGCCGGCACTGGTGCACGCCGTAAGGCCTGGCTACAGTCATCGGACCTGGAGTCATGGGTGCAGGACAAGTTGGTTGATGTCCTGTGCCGAGGTGACAACCTGTTCAGCAAGCCCATGACTGAAAAGGCTGCAGAAATCGAGACTGAGACTCTCACCAGGACAAGGCTGTCCAGAAAGACTTCTGCCCCTTCTCACAAAAAGAAGGGCTCGGGGAAGAAGCCCTTTTTCCCGAGGAAGGGTGCTGCCTACAAAACCTACCCTCAGTATCAGGCCTCTCCAGCTCCCCAACAGGGCCAGCAGGCCAAAGGGCAGGGGCATGGGCTCTGTAGGCAGAAAACCCCCAAGTCTCCAGCCCCGGCTCCTGCACAGCAGGGAGGTTTTTTTTGACTCCCACAGCATAGCCCATAGTCTCTCCTCCGCCGGTAGCTCCACTCAGCACAGGAGGTCAGCTGACCCTGTACACCTACAGGTGGCCAGCCATCACAGGGGATACCTGGGTACTGAGCATAGTCCATAAGGGCTAGATGCTCCATTTCTATCAGCTACCCCCTCCTACTCTCCAGGGGTGCCTCCAAGACTTCCTCTACACAGGGACCTCCTCCTTCAGGAGTTGACAAGTCTTCTAAAGGAACAGGCGGTGGAACCGGTGCCACATCACCTGGAAGGGCAAGGCTTCTACTCCAGATACTTCCTGGTACCAAATAGAACAGGAGGCCTCAGACCTATCCTAGACTTGTGAAATCTGAACAAGTTTCTGGAGAGGGAAAAGTTCAAGATGCTTACCCTTGGAATACTGCTGCCCTACCTCCAGCAGGGAGACTGGCTATGCTCCTTAGATCTCAAGGATGCTTACACTCACATCCTCATCTATCCAGACCACAGACAATATCTCAGATTTGTGATGGGAGGAAACCACTTTCAGTACAGAGTGCTTCCCTTTGGCCTGACCTCTGCCCCCAGGGTTTTCACCAAATGCCTGTCAGTGGTGGCAACTGCTTGTAGTGAATACGTTCAAGAAACTTGAAAATGTAAAGAGTTTCCTTTTTTTATTTTTTCAAATGCTTTTTACAAAACACAATGTGCTTCCCAGGCTTCTGTATATAACTTATTTAAAAATGATCTTTCAATAATCAATTCTTTCAAGAAGTTCCCAGGTGAACTGTTGTGTGCAAAGTTATATTGTAAAACTAAGGTCTCGACGCTCAGCTCCGGCGCCTCAATGGCGTTTCAGAATTTTTCTTCAGGAGACCGTGATCCTATGAACAAATAACATATCAATATCCTCACCTATAATACGTTTAAAAACACAAAAGTAATGACATCATATTATCTAAAAACTCAAACTACTTACATCGGTTTATGCTGCCCGCGCTTGCCCTCCTTAACTTTACTACGGAAAAACGCCGCGCATGCGGGATGGTGACTCCTTGTCTTATTTAAACCCCTGTAGAGTGTGTCAAGCAATTAACTCGCAAAACTTCCACTATGAAGTTGCTTCATACCACGTCGCAACTAGCTAATGAATAAGAATTATAACCATCTGTTACTTGTCAAACTAGAGCTTGAGAGCTCCTCTTCGCTCTCAGTTCCCAAAATGTGGTTTAAAAATTTTTATATTTATCTACTGTTCCCCTTACTAGTAGCGGCATATTTCTAATTAACAACATAACCTAGAAACAGGACGCCCATTCAATGGATACATTTAAGCCCTTTGGAGCAACTGTTTGCAATTTATGTATCCACCATTGTTCCCGCAGTAACAAAGTTTCATCCATTGTTTTGCCTGCCCTTGGGACATGGATCTGCTCTATTACAAAGCTTCGAAGCTGATCAAAAGTATGTCCCAAGGAGAGGCAATGAGTAACTATGGGGGCTTCAAGTCGACGGCATTTTAATCTACTTCTATGCTCTCTTAGCCGAACTCGTATTGGACGGATTGTCTTGCCTATGTAGTATAAACCACATGGGCATACTATCGTGTATACCACTGTCTCCGAATCGCATGTAGTATGCGATCTAAGATAAAACGTTTTCCCCTGATGCATAAACTGCGACTGCTCCAACATGACCATACACACATCACAACTACCGCAACTGCTGTGCCCTCCTATTATTGTTTGTTGATTATTGAAAGATCATTTTGAAATAAGTTATATACAGAAGCCTGGGAAGCACATTGTGTTTTGTAAAAAGCATTTGAAAAAATAAAAAAAAGGAAACTCTTTACATTTTCAAGTTTCTTGAACGTATTCACTACAAGCAGTTGACAACTCTACGTTCAAAAAAAACGGACCACAATTTGAAGTATTTGTCAGTGGTGGCGGCTTTTCTCAGAAATCAGGGGATTTTTGTCTTCCCCTACCTGGACGACTGGCTCATCAGGGGCCAGTCACTCCAGGAGGCCCGACAGGCCACTCTTCGCACTGTCTCTCTTCTTCAGCATCTGGGCTTTGTCATAAACTACGCAAAGTCCACTTTGCTCCCCTCTCAGAACCTGGAGTTTATAGGGGCCAAATTGGACACCCTTCAGGCAAGAGCTTACTTGCCCGAGGACAGAGCCCACAGGCTTATGGACTTGGCCTGCCAGTTCCAAAGCAATTTTCTTGTTTCCGCCAGGCAATACCTGCGATTCCTGGGCCACATGGCCTCCACTGTACATGTGATCCCGAATGCCCGTCTGCACATGCAGACGGCTCAATGGTGCCTCAGAGAGCAGTGGACACAAGTCACCGGCGACCTCCAAGACAGAGTAAAGGTGTCCAGACGACTTCTGAACTCTTTACAGTGGTGGCTGCAGCTGCCAAACCTTCTCAGGGGTGTACCTTTTCAGCCTCCAGCACAAACAGGGGTGCTGACAACAGATGCTTCCTTGAGAGGCTGGGGTACACATTGCCAGGGCTCATGCACTAAAGGCCTGTGGACCCCTCAGGAAGCCACACAGCAGATCAACCTTTTGGAGCTGCGAGCAATCCGCTTAGCTCTGCAAACCTTCTGTCATGCTCTCTCTCAGCAGTCTGTCCTAGTTCAGACGGACAATCAGGTGGCAATGTTCTACGTGAACAAACAAGGGGGCACAGGGTCCAGGCCTATGTCAGGAGGCACTGGCCCTTTTCTCTTTTGCGGTCAAACAAGGCATGTTTCTCAAAGCAGTTTATCTACCTGGGCAGGAGAACTTCCTAGCAGACAAGCTAAGCCGGATTCTCCAGCCCCACGAGTGGCAGTTGAATCCACTGGTGGTCCAGCAGATTTTCCTCCGCTGGTGACTTCCATCAATAGATCTCTTTGCAAGTCCACTAAACCGTCAGCTGCCCAGGTTTTGCTCCAGACAGCTGCATCCCCTGAGGATGGCAGCAGATGCTTTTCTGATCTCTTGGTCTACGGGCCTCCTGTATGCGTTTCCTCCCACGCCCCTGGTGGCCCGAACTCTGTTCAAGATCCTCCGGGACAAGGCCTCGGTAATTCTGGTAGCCCCCAGATGGCCAAGGCAACCGTGGTTTCCACTTCTTCTACAGTTGGCAGTGGAAGCTCCGTTCCCTCTGGGGCTGCAACACGATCTCCTGTCTCAAGAGCAGAGTTCCCTTCTGCACCCCAATCTCAGGTCCCTCAATCTGATGGCCTGGCTGCTGAAAGGATAGTGCTAGCTCCCTTACTTCTACCTAAGGAGGTTGAGGATGTGGTCTTGGCCTCTAGAAGGCAGTCCACCAGAAAGTCCTATGCCCTCAAGTGGCGTAGGTTTATGGTATGGTGTGCTCAGCGCAATGAAGATCCTTTCTCTTGCCTTGTGCCATTGGTACTGCAGTATCTACTTCACCTTTCAGACCTAGGCCTTAAGTCTAACTCTGTTCGGGTCCACCTCAGTGCTTTGTCAGTGCACCACTCACTGGTGGAAGGACAGTCTCTGTCAGTTCACCCCTTGATGTCCAGATTTCTCAGAGGTCTGCTTCTACTCAAGCCTCCGGTTCGTCCAATGGCAAATGAGTGGGATTTGAACGTGGTCTTGTAGCAACTTACTCGCCCACCATTTGAGCCGATGGCTACTTGCCATTTGCGCCTCCTCTCTTGGAAAGCGCTCTTCCTGGTGGCTCTTACATCGGCCAGACGTGTGAGTGAGCTACAAGCTCTGGTTTCTGATAGACCGTACACGCGGTTCTATAGGAAGAGGGTAGTCCTCCAGACCCATCCCAAGTTCCTCCCAAAAGCGATCTTCTCTTTCCACCTCAATCAGGAGATGGTTCTTCCAACTTTTTTTCCCAGGCCGCATGCCAGCTGGGCTGAAACAGTCTTGCATTCCCTGGACTGTAAAAGGGCACTGTCCTTTTATATAGAATGTATGCGGGAGCATAGAAGGGCTACTCAGCTCTTCGTCTCGTTTGACCCTAATAAGATGGGGTTACCTGTCTCCAAGCGTACGTTGTCCACTTGGGTGGCAGATTGCATCACCTGGGCATATAGGGTAGCCGACCTCCCCTTGCAGGGTCGGGTCACGGCCCACCGTGTCAGGGCGAAGGCCGCGTCAGAAGCTCATCTCTGCTCTGTTCCGTAGGCAGACATCTGCCGGGCCGCAACTTGGTCTTCAAGCCAGACTTTTGCAGCCCATTACTGCCTGGAGAGAGAGTCCCGGCGGGACAGTGTTTTCGGCCAGGCGGTACTCCGTAATTTCTTTGAGGTTTAGGCAACTCCTACCCTCCGACCCTTGTGTTGGACTACTGTGCGGGGTGCGTTCTCAGAGAAAGTTCTTATCACAGATGCTGAGGCTTTTGAGAGGGAGCCAATTTTTTCAGCTCTGGGTTCACGGTAGCCTAGAGCTGGGGAGTCCCATATGTGAGGACTGACTTCCTGCTTGGTCCTGGAGAAAGCGTAGTTACTCACGTGTAACAGGTGTTCTCCAGGAGCAGCAGGAATCGGTCTTCACGACCCTTCCTCCTCCCCTGGAGTTACAGTCCTATCCTTCATTTTAAGTTTTTTGCTGTCTTTTAGCTATGTCATCAGACTGAGCAAGATGGCACCCTTGGGCGGGAAGGGGACCGCGCATGCACGCTGCATTCCCAAAGGCTTTCTTTGAGTGGAGTGGAGGAGTGGCCTAGTGGTTGGGGCAAGGTACTTCAGGCCGGAAGGTCGGGGGTTCAAATTCCACTAGAGGACAGCAACCTTGGGCCGGAAGGACTGGGGTTTCTAGTCCCACAGGTACTCCTTGTGGTCTTGGGCAAGCCACTTAACCCTCCATAGCCCATGTTCCCTGTAAAATAGTTATCTACAAGTTATAATGCCCTGTTCAATGTAATTTCAGTTTGTTCAATGTAAACCGCACTGATGCAGAATAGCGCGGTATATAAGAGAATGTAAATAAATAAATAAAAAAATAAATTGAAAGCTGGGGAAATGCTCTGTATGAGGACTCCGTCGGTGCCGACGTCACCCATATGTGAGGACTGATTCCTGCTGCTCCTGGAGAACACCTATTACAGGTGAGTAACTACGCTATCTCCTACTGGGGAAAGAGAACAAGTGGCACTGTCAAACAGAAACTACATAAATAGAATACCTCAGCTCAGTTACACCATCGGAACATAGACCATCACCAAACAAAGAATAAAGGATCATAATTTAGAAACAGGAAGGCAGTAATTAAACTGGGAACCTCAAATGCCAAACTTGGAATGTACAACAACAATGGAGAAATAAAACTATAAATTCATTTTCTCTTGTACTAAACAAAACGCAAAGACATTAGCGATACACATTTCCCAAAGCTGACATATTCCAGTTAATAAATTCAAAATAAAAACATATTTTTTATCTTTTGTTGTTTGGGCACTTTATTTTTCAGTTGCAATTGCTCCAGTCACTTTCTTCTGGCTTCATCGTATCTCCTGCTAACTCTCATTTGCTGTCCATGTGTCCTTTCTTCTCTCTTCTAGTTTTTTTCCATTCTCTCTCTACATCTGCTTTAACATACTGATCTTTCCCCTTTTGCTCTTTCCTCCATTTCTTTCTTTATTCCTTTTTCATCCACTCAAATTTGACCTCTCGAGCCTCAATCCCCACTTACTCTCCCAATACTCGGCCAATCGTAGATTTTTCTTCCCTCACACACAAAATATGTTTTTCCCTCTCTATCCTCATTCCTCCAGCCACATCCCATTCTAGTCCTCCCCTATCATCAGCTCCCTTCTAGTTCCAGCCCTTCCCAGCATCTGCTCCCTTCTAGTCCCATTCTCCCATCCCCCTCCATCAGCCCATTTCCACTCCTAACCTTCCATCAGCCCATTTCCAGTCCTAGCCCACCATCAGCCCATTTCCAGTCCTAGCTTCCCATCCCATCAGCCCATTTCTAGTCTAAGCCCCCCTCTCCATCAACTATTTCCAGTCCAACCCCCCCCCACTCAGCCCATTTCTAGTACAAGCCCCCCGCCCCATCACCATCAGCTGTTTCCAGTTCTAGCCCCCCCCTCCCCCACCTCCCAAGAGTCCTACGGTTGTTCAACAGGCTTAGAAGGAGCCGGAGAGGCCCCAGCTCACCTCTGACAGTCCCAAAGTGAAGAGTGCTGCTTTTCTTTACTTCGGCAGCTGTGTTGTAGTATAGGCCGCTGGCGCGCTGAGTGACGGGAAACAGGAAGTTCCTTTTGACCTGGTGCACTAGCAGCCTATACTACAATACAGCTGCCGAAATGAAGATAAACAGTGCTCTTAATTTCGGCGGCTGTCAGAGGTGAGTCGGGGCCTCTCCGGCTCCCTCTAAAGCCTACCTGCCAGTGCCGAAAATGTGAGATGTTGTTGGCGCGGGGCCCTGTGCGAACAGCATTCTAACAGAATTGATGGGCCAGCCCTGCCCCCTACAGGGACTATAGAGTATTTAAAAGCACTTTACCTCTTATCAACAACTGCAAACAGCTGCCTATCCTATCATTGTAAACAGAAAGAAAGGTTTTTATCTTCCTAAAAGCCAGAAAGTGCATCACCATCCTTCTATTTCCCCTCCTACCACTGTTATATCCCTTCTCTGGCCCACACAGGCTGATGCAGTCATCACAGCTGTGCAGGCCTCTGTGACCATGATGACCCACTTCCTTCTTCAGTGACTTCTGGCTGCATGGACAGGAAGCAAATGCCTGAGCTCCTCCTAGCTTATATGGCCAATGAAGTTTTGCAGTTATCTGGCTGCACTGAACCACTTTCCTCTCAAATGTCTTTCACTCTGCAGTGTTCCAAATGCTGTATGCCTAGGCACACTGTCCTGGCCTGCTCATGTATGGGCACACCTTCTGGCACTCACATGTGCAGTGACCACCACTCTAGCCTTGACAGATGCCACCAAATATATTAGCATATTTTTTGTATAGATATATCCTTTTAGCAGTGTTTAGAGCTTTAAGCACATCACGAGGCTCATATGTATGACTCAACTGAATTCCTGGTATAATAGAACAGTTTCATGTGAATTTTTATTTTCTCTTGTGCACTGGGACATTTTCTACAAAGTTTGAATAAACCATACTACATCTATACTTGGAGAATAGAACTCCTGAGCCATATTGTAATAAGAGTTTTAGTTCCTGTCATTGGAAATGTGATATGAATATTTGGGGGCATGTTTACTAAACCACACTAACCATTAGCATGGGGTTTTGTGAGTAAGTGCACCATGTGGAGGAGTAGCCTAGGGGTTAGAGCAACTGCCAAGTACCCAGGAGATCAAGGTTCAATTCCCACTGGTTCTCCTTGTTACCTTAGGCAAGTCACTTTGTCCTCCATTGCCTCAGAAGAAAAGGCCTGGCAATCTATGTCTGGTGATACATTGCCAAGAAAATCCAAAGGCATCTGGGTTTCCAGGAGTCAGCACTGATTTGACTGCACTAAAAAAAGAAAGAAAAGTGCACTAAAAAAAGAAAGAAAAGTGTACCGTGCCAAAAGTTAGCATGAGACCCAATGGTAATGCTAACTGGGAACCATGTGATTGGGAGGGTTAGGGGTGGAACAAGGGCATTAATGGTGCATTGTGGTTAGCATGGGTGTTTTGGGCACAGGCTTAACTGTGAATGTTGCTTAAAGCCATTTCAATGGGTGGCATTAAGTGCACCTGCATGCCTGATAGCATGGTGCCATGCATTTGCAAAGCGCAAATGCATACGCCCCCTGAAACTGGCACAGTCCTACATGTTTGATTCACAGCCCTGGTGTGCTGTTTAGTAAACATGTCTCTTAATGCCTTATATGTGGCAGTTTTGTAGGAATTTTAGGTCTGCAATGCCTTTGTAAGTTCATGTGCTTTTTTATAATTTTATGTTTGTGCTCCGAAGAAATCCAGGCCATCCACGAAATCTCGCTGGAAGGATGATATGCGCTGTGCAGACAGAGTTCTGAACCGTTCAGATCTTGCTCAGTTTGAAAATCGACACAATTTCCTGAAGAATTCTCGTTTTTTCCCACCCAATGCTATGTATGGAGGCAGGTCTCTGATTACCTCTCTAAAGAAAACAGAACGAATTATAGCAGGAAGAAAAAAAGTGTTTCAAGAAAGGTATCATTTTCTTGATCTAAAAATGAACACAGGACGCATGCTGTCATGGATGGTTTATCTGTACATAAATCTTTAACTGACCAATTCAACTGTCCTATTGGGAATAACTTGCTTTGCATGCCTCAGGCTTTCTATCTTGATCAAGCTATAGTAGCGAAAAGTTGCTGAGAGTTGCATATTTTGATTGTACTGATATATTATGCACTTGCTGTGTTGCTATATTTATTTTCATATTTACAGTAATAAAAGCTAAATAGAATTTCCTCCTTCTCTTTCCTAGTTGTCATAGAATGAAAAAATATATTTTCTCTGAGTAGAATTTCCTATAACACAGTTTGATGTGCTGTCATTATTTCGGCACTTCTACGTAGTAGCATGAAATTTTATATCTCATAAAAATTTGTTCCAGTTCCTTTGAGAATTCTTGGAGATGTTTATACAAAATACAGGGAGCTGTTATTCCTCTCATTCTCTCTTATTTCTCTGAGGATAAACAAGATAATGTAGGCACACAACTGAGTGACATAATCAGTGTTGATGCATTAGACCAGGGGTCTCAAACTCAAATTGCTTTGAGGGCCAAATGAGGACTTGTAAAGTAACCCGGGGGCCGCACAAGACGCAGGCCTAATTTGCATAAGGGACCTCATTTGCATAAATATTTGCATAATGTTACCATAAACTAACTTTTAGTAAACATGCCTCTTAATGAGCGTATGGATAAAGAAAGACTAAAAGATTTCTACATTACTATAATCCAGTGCCAACCGCCAGGCACATTAGGAACTACTACAAACACTACCCATTTAGAACCCATAGCAAACCCACCGTATCGTAACAGCACTACCAGGACTCACAAAGCACCATACCCTAACTATCAAAAGGCAACACTGCAAATATTAAACCAATACATTTCAGAGAATAACAATACATGACCTACTGGGGAAAGAGAACAAGTGGCAATGTCAAATAGGAATTACATAAACAGAATACCTCAGCTCAGTTACACATGCAGAACATACACCATCACCAAACAAGGAATCAAAATTTAGAAACAGGAAGACAATAATTAAACTGGGAACCCCAAAAGCCAAACTTGGAATGTACAACAACACTGTAGAAATAAAACTATAAATTAATTTCCTCTTGTATTAAATAAAGCACAGACGTTAATGATGCACATTTCCCAGAGCTGACATATTCCAGTTAATTCAAAATAAAGAGATATTTTTCTACCTTTTGTGCATTTTTTTTTTCTGTTGCAATTGTGCCAGCCACTTTCTTCTGGTTTCTTGGTGTCTTCTGCTAACTCTCCATGGTCTGCTGTCCATTTGTACTTTCTTCTCTCTTCTAGTTTTTTTTCCTTTCTCTCTCTGCATCTGCTTTAACATACTAATCTTTTTCCTTTTGCTCTTTCCTCATTCCTATTTCATCCACTCAAATTTTACCCCTCCATTCTCAATCCACACTTACTCACCCAGTACCTGGCCAATTGTAGATTTTTCTTCCCTCCCACACAAAATATTTTTTCCCCTCTCCATTTTACTCTCCCAGCCCTATCCCATTCTAATCCTCCCCCAACATCAGCTCCCTTGTAGTTTCAGCCCCACCCAGCATCTGCTCCCTTCTAGTCCCCGCATCATCAGCCCATTCCAGTCCTATTCTAGCCCCACCATCAGTCCATTTCCTGTCCTTGCTCCCCCCAACTAAGCCCATTTCCAGTCCTAGCTCCCTCCCCTCACAGCCCATTTCCTTTCTAAGCCCCCTCCCCATCAGCCCATTTCCATTCCAAGCCCCCCTCCCCATCAGCCCATTTCCATTCCAAGCCCCCTTCCACTCAGCCCATTTCCATTCCAAAACCCCGTCCCCATCAGTTATTTGCAGTTCAAGCCCCCCCTTCTACTCAGCCCATTTCCAGTCCTAGCAACCCCCCCAGTCCATTACCAGTTCTAGCCCCCCCATAGCCCATTACCAGTCCTAAGCCCCCCAACAGCCCACTTCCAGTCCTAACCCTCCCATCACCCCATTTTCATTCTTAGCCCCCCCATCACCCCATTTTTAGTCTTAGCCCCCCCCCAATCAGACCACCTCCAGTCCTAACCCCATCTGCCCATTTCCAGTCCTAACCCCCCCCCCCCCCAAATCAGGCCAAGTAAATAAACTAAAAACAAAACCCTGTCTGCTGCTGCCGCCGTGGTAGCAGCACAATCAGCTGTTCGCGGTCCCTTCTCCTATGCCCGGAAGAGCCCCGAGTCTGCTCCTTTAGCGGTGAGCTTTTCAAGCCGCGAAGAGAGTATTTTCCTCTCGCGCGGCTTCACAAGCCGCGCGAGAGGGAAATATTCTCTTTGCATCTTGAAAAGCCCGCCGCTAAAGGAGCAGACTCGGGGCTCTTCCGGGCTGAGGAGAAGGGACCGCGAACAGCTGATTGTGCTGCTACCACGGCGGCAGCAGCAGCAGCAGAAGACAGGGTTTGTGTTTTTTTTTTTCCTCCGTCGCGGGCCGCACAAAGTTCGGTTGCGGGCCGCATGCGGCCCGCGGGCCGCGTGTTTGAGACCCCGGCATTAGACATTCTTTAAAGTGTGGAAATGTTTTAGAAGCCTTTCTAGATATGAGTTGCAACTACCATTATGCCAGCATCATGCAGGGTTCTCCTTAGTCTTTTTCATCCAGTCACAAGTGGGACATATTTATTTATTTTATTTAGACAGTTTTGTATACCACCTTATCCTTCAATCAAAGTGGTCACAACACAATTGGGGGAAACATTTAACACAAGGGGATATGAGACACATACACCAATACTTACAGGGAACATGGGCAATGGGGGGTTAAGTGGCTTGCCCAAGACCATAAGGAGCACCTGTGGGACTAGAAACCCCAGTCCTTCTGGCCCAAGGTTGCTGTCCTCTAGTGGGATTTGAACCTCCAACCTTCCGGCCTGAGGTAGCTTGCCCCAACCACTAGGCCTCTCCTCCCTCATTGTACAAGGCGATTCATTTTTTATTTCTCAATAGCAGTATGGATTTTCTCAATCTTTTTTTTTCAGTCGGCAGGCACACAAGTGCATGATGGAACTGTCGTGGGATGGAACAGCTCTCCCATAACTCAGAAATGTAGTGAAAAGTTCTAAGTATGTGTAGCTCTTCCCATGCACAGCAGTCTCTTCAGCTCCTCAGGTTTTTTTCCCATTCTGCTAAACAGATGTGAAACAAAGCTCTCCCAACAATTTGTCAAATTTTGTTAGAAAGAAGTATTCTGATATTGTTTTTCATCCACTTAGTTAATTTATTTCTTTAATTTCTTTATTTCTTTAATTTAAATTTATTTTTCTAAAAAAAAGTAATCAAAGTCCGGTTTTAGACTATGTCCAAAGAACAGCAGAAAGATCCAGAACTCTGACACTCACTCCAAGTGTATTCTCTGTTTGAATCCATACCATAATTGGAAAGATTGCTAACATTGTACTTGCATATCTCAGCAAACTCAAAGTTGTCTCTAAATCGTCCTGTGACCACTTCAAAGCTGAAAAAACAAAAGCATTACCTTCAAGAGAAAAGTAAGAAAAGGACCTCCTCTTTGCAGAATCCTGAAGGCTTTGCATACATGATTTGGAAAATTTTTCATGGAATGACCTTCAAGCTCCTAGGACAGGGACTTCCAAAGTCCAGCCCCCCCCCCCCTCCCCAAGGGGACTGCCAAATAACTTTGAAACTGGAGTAAGAGACCTCCAAGGTCTACAGTGCAGTCGCCTTTAGAGTGCCTTTCTAAGCCTAAAGGAAAGGTGGTTCTTTGACCCTTTCCAAAGTTCTGGAGAAACAAAAACATATCAGTGCAGTCTACCTCAGCCAAGAAAAAGCACTTGAGTTCCTCTTCTGAGCAGCAGCCCCAGAGCACAAACTGCTCAGACCTCATCAACACAATGCAAGAGCTACTGAATGCAGCTTTTGCTACCCATACACAAACGTTTGTGCAACTGCCCATCTTTTCTACTCCAGGGCTAGTTACATGTAGCTGACGCATTTGAGATCATTTATTGCAAATGTATCACTTCCATCTCCAGGATATATTCACCTACACTCCATGCAACAAACGGTGTTATGGTGGTATGGAACACCATGCCACTGGAGTTAGTTTAGTTTATCAAGGCAATTTACATAGCTGAAAAAAAGGAAAGTTATCACATTAAATTTAAAAAGAAGCTACATCATAATATGTAATACCTAATTTAAAAGGAAAACAAAAAAGAGAAATAATAAAATATAAAAAATAAAAGAAACATTAAAACGTTCTTAGAAACATTAAGAAAACACATAGAAGCACTATGGCACTTTCTCCGAGCACCCCAAAGTTATCCATCCCTAGAGACAGCCTGACCTCTTATTTGACAGCCTGCCATTAGCAGTACGCTTGTAAAATCACAAGATTATCACAGTTGTCATTTTGAAAGTGACATTATGGAAGGCAGAAGTGACTGAGGATCACTCCTGCTCACCCTAGACCCCTGGTAAGGCTGGGGAATAGAATAAGAGGGGTTTGATTTTGCCCCAGGAATGTCAGATAAGGGGGCTTTTGATGGGGGTTTTGTGCGGCATGTGGGGAATCCCATGGTATATTGTTGGCAGGGGTCTGTCATATATGTGCAAGGCAGGTCAGATCAGCGGAGTTGTTTTTCTGCGCTGGAGCAATGGATTTAAAGCCAGGGGCTTCAGATCAGGATGTTTCCATTTCTGCCAGGCCTGTGGTTTTGGCGGGAAACGCAGCCATTTCGGATCCGGCAGCCATTTCCTCAGGGGAAAAAGATAAGATTAACAAAAAGCCATGTGAAAAGCAGGAGAAGAAATGGCAGGAACTTCAGCATCAGGGTCAGCAGGCTCTACTACCGAGGTGCCAGAAGCTAGTTTCTCTCCTGATTTTGTGTTATTGTTGCATAAAGCTTATTGTCTGAAGCACAAGCAGGGAAATAAAGAGGAAAATACTGGACTATGGAAACTCGTTGTATCAAGGACTTCCCAAGCAAATCACCCATCCACTTCAAATTGTGCAAAACACTGCAGCACACATCATCACGGGCATAGCAAGACACGAACACGTCATACCTGTACTGCATCAACTTCACTGGTTACCCATAACAGCAAGAGCAAGATACAAGATGACACTAAATATTTTCAAAATCATACATCAAAAATCAGCAAATATCTTACAAAACATGCTGATCAGAGAAACCAACACCAGGCCCAGAAGATCCAACAGCATCAATAAACTCCGAACACCCACCGGATTCCAAAAGACAAAGCAAAACGCCTCCAAGACAGCCTTATCCTTCTCAGCCTCAGCCCTCTGGAACCCCCTCCCAGATGAACTGAGAGTGCTAAGTGACACTAAGGATTTCCACAAGGTGCTCAAAACACTCCTGTTCACAGAACACTTTCACACCTAACATAGGACACCACTGGCACGCACAGAAGAAAAGTACCAAATGTCTAAAGGTCTGCATGTACGTCATGTTGCCCCACCCCTCTCGTTCAATGTAGACCCTTTGTGTTGTCGACCACTTTGATTGAAGGATAAAGTGGTATATAAAACTGGTCAAATAAATAAAATCAAACACCAGGCAAGATCTCCATGGATCTGTTTGCTGACATCCTGCAGGAGTACACCCCAAGAGTGGGGGAGCCTCAGTTAAAAAAGGCACAAATAGAGGAAGCATCCTGAATGGGCCAGGACTCTTCTCATTCTCTGGCTTCCGAGGATCCGATTGAAGGGCCATCAGATCTTTTGGGGTAGTCTGGGCAACCAGTGCTGGAAACCCCTCAAAGAGAGAACCCAATACGGTGCATGTTTTTCATCATGAGGAGCTGCTGGTATTAGTCACTCACTAGCGGCACTCAACATTGTCCTTACCCCTGCTATGGCGGAAGAGCCATTGGAAGATCCGTTGTTGAAAAGGTTCAAGTGTTCCCAGACCACCTTTCTGGTTCACATGATTATTAAGAAAATGATTGAGGAGAAATGTGAGGTGCCAGAAGCTGGTTTGAGAGGCGGCAGAGCCTTGAGTCATTTGTATCCTATTCCATAGGAGAGAAAGAATTCCTCAAAATGCCTCAAATGGATGCATTGGTCTCAGCAGTGTCCACCATCCTTGTGGAAGGCAGGGCGGCATTGAAAGATTTGCAGGACCGCAAACGGGAAACATTTTTGAAACAGGCATTCGACACACGTGCTCTGACCCTACAAGCCCTAATCTGTGGGGCTTATGTCACCAGAGCCTCCATCTATTGGATTCAAAGATTGCTGGGGATAGACTTATTTTTATTTATTTATTAAACTATTTTTCTATACGGCTAAATCTACATGTCAAAGCGGTTTACATGATAAACAACCTGGCCAAATATGGCTTTACATAGAGCATTATAACATAAGCGCAACATAACAAGCTATATAGGAACATGTTAACTAGATAACTGACAGCATTACAAGAGCTGCAACATTAAGTTAACATAGACGTGATTGGGGATGGTGAGGAGTCCTGAGGGGTGAGCTCAGAATGGTCCAGCAACTAAGACCCCTGCTCTCTAACTTTGTTTTCAAATCTGTGCTCCAGGCAATGATTACCCCACACTTTGACTATTGCAAGGGCATTCTACATGGCTTACCTAAACAAGCACTAAACCAACTACAGATGGCCCCTCATGTTGCTACATGCATTGCATGGAAGGCCCACATAACCGATCACATCACTCCCATCCTATATAATTTACACTGGTTACCAATTCAAAGTCATATTAAATACAAATCACTAATATCCACAATCAGATTTTTTAAGGGACGTAGCCCTGTCGCACTTAACTTCTCTCATTACAAAACCAACAAATGAAAGAGTAAGAAGAGGATGCACACAGAACACACTAGTAGTACTCTCTGACTTTCATAAATCCAATTGTGCCACAAGTAATAGAGCATTTTCATTCTTTGCACCCGTACTCTGGAACTCCCTCCCTAAAAAACTGAGATCTATCAATGACCTCCTCACTTTCCATAAGGCAATTAAAATGCACCTCTTTGTGGAGAATTTTGGTAATACACTAGAACCAGACAAAGTTGATCCAAACTAACATCCCGATCCCACAACTCTTATCAAGCAGGTGATCTCTCTCACCACATAATTCTGCTCAGATTCAATCACACTTGTAAATATGTCCCATATATAGTTCATAACCTTACTCTTACAATATCTCTAGGTTAAAGTCTCAGGGATTTGCTTACTGTAAATAGTTAATGATAGAATCTAATGTACATCTCTATGATTAATGTTATGAGTAATTTGTTCTGAACAGTTTCATGTAACTGGTTTTGTTTTTGTTCCCTGTAAACCGCTTTTGATCTCTGGAAAAGGCGGTATAGAAATGCTAATAATAAAAAAAATAAAGTAAAGAGGGGTGAAGGGGGTATTAGGGGAGGTGGGACATGAATAAGTTTGTTTGTGGGATGAGCAGCTAAGTTCGTTGTGGGATGAGCAGCTATGTTTCAACAGTGAAGCGTTCCAGGAATTGGTATATTTTTATTTTTTTTCTGAAGGTTAAGTCATCTGTGGCACGAAGATTCTCCAGAATTGCTTTCCATAAAGTTGGGTCAAATAGTGAGAAGGCCCTTTTGGATTTTGTGTGGCTGGTCTTAGTGTTTATTGTGAGACTGTAGAGTGTGTGGCAGGAGCTTGCTGTTCTGGATCTGTTGGTAGGTGTCTTCTGTATCAGAGATTGGAGGTGGATCGAAGATAGGCCATGAGTGATTTTGAAGATTATGTGTATGGATTTATACTTTATCACTCGGTGATGGGTAGCCAGTGTAGTTTGAGTAGTAGGGTTATGTTTTCAGCTCTAGTGGCATTGCAGAGAAGGCATGCGGCTGTATTTTGAGCTAGTTGAAGTGGATGAAGTGCACATTTTGGCAGGCCTTGAAAGAGGAGGTTACAGTAGTCAAAGTGGGAGCAAATAAGTGCCTGAAACACACTACGAAAGTTGTGAGTATTCAAAAGTGGCCTGAGATGTACTGTTTTGAGTTTGTAATATGTGGCTCTTGTGATATTGCTGATGTAAGGAGTTAAGATGAGGTGTTGATCTAGTGTTACTCACAGGTAACAGACTTTGGATTTCACTTGCAGCTGAGTTCCAGCAATGGTAATGGCAGCAGGTGGGATAAAGTTGCTGTCTTTGGTAATGTATAAGATGTCTGTCTTTTTGTGTTTTATGGCCATATTATGTTCTGAGAGCCATTGTGTGATGGAAATGAAGCATTTGTTTATAGGTGAGATTGTTGGGTTGGTTGTGGTGAATGGAGCATAAAGCATTTCATCTTCTGCATATATGTGGTATATGTTATGTGCTTGCATGATTGCACAGATAGGTTGTAGGAAGATATTGCACAGCAAAGATGATAGGGAAGATCCTTCAGGGACTCCCTGATGTTGTGTGTATGGGGCTGATTTTTTGGTGCCCGTTTTTAATTGGAGTTGCCATTCCATTAAATAAGATTTTAGCCACTTTAGAGTAGTGCCTTGTAGCTCTATTGATTGCAGTCATTGGAGGATCAGTATGTGGGGAACGGAATCAAAGGCTGCCTTGATATCAAGAAAGATCAGGATAAATCCTTTGTTGGGCTTGTCAGTGCCTCTTATTAGATTGTCGGTGAGGACAGTCAAGAGAGTTTTCACTCCATGGTGCAGTCTGAACCCATATTGCTGTGGGTCAAATTGCAAATGAGAGTTTTTGTGGTCCTGGAGTTGTATCTGGCTGAATTTTTTTCCATTACCTTTGCCAGGATGGTTGTCCCCCTGAGGAAGCGACATGATATGCGAAACGCTTGTAAGCGCTTAAATTGAGGCGTCTGGTTTGGAGCGACCGTGTCAAGCAGAAATGTTTGCAAGTTAAGTCTGTTCTTTTGCGGCTATTCCTTTGATTGTTTGGGGATTTTATGTAGGAGGTCATTGATGTGAAAAGGGCATTGAGAATAGGTGCTGGTGCTCTTGTGTCATGGTGAACACCGGCCCGTTATAGCTGAGACCTTCCTATATAAAGAATAACTGGTGGTAAAAAAAGCAACAGTTGGTTATAGTAGTTAATCCACAAAACTATACAAGTATATTCTTGTTATATTTGAGTGTGTGCTATTTTGATTTTGGGATATTGTACACTCTACTAACGACCTGAGATTTTTTGAAGCACAAATCAAGGAATGGTAGGCTGGCAATAGGTCTGTATGAGCTTGGCTGGTTTGCGTCAGTTCTTGTCCCTTTCTTTACTGGGCGAATGGAGACATTTTTTAGTTCCGGAGGCATATATGCCACAGGGATCTGTCCTTGGTCCGATTCTTTTTAATATCTTTGTTAGTGATATTGCAGAAGGGCTGTCTGGTAAGATTTGCCTCTTTGCGGATGCTACCAAAATCTGCAATAGAGTAGACACCCAGGAAGGAGTAGATAGCATGAGGAGGGATCTAGCTAAGCTTGAAGAATGATCTAGAATTTGGCAGCTGAGATTTAATGCTAAAAAAATGCAGAGTCATGCATTTGGGCTGCAAAAATCCAAAGGAGAGGTACAGTGTGTGTGTGTGGGGGGGGGGGGGGGAGGGAAGAGTACTTTGATCTACAAAAGAAGAGCGGGACTTGGGCTTGATTGTGTCTGATGATCTTAAAGTAGCTACAGGTCAAAAAGGTGACGGCGAAAGCTAGAAGAATGCTTGAGTGCATAGGGAGAGGAATGGCCAGCAGAAAAAATGAGGTGATAGTGCCTATGTATAGGTCTTTGGTGCGACCTCATTTGGAGTATTGTATGCAGTTCTGGAGACCACACCTTCAAAGGATATAAACAGATTGGAGTCAGTGTAAAGGGTGGATACCGAAATGATTAGTGGTCTTCATTATAAAACATTTGAGGACAGACTTAAGGATCTTAATATGTATACTTTAGAGGAAAGGCGGGATAGAGGAGATATGATAGAGATGTTTAAATATCTCCATGGCATAAATGCACAGGAGGAGAGCCTCTTTCGATGGAAAGCAAGCTCTGCTACGAGGTGACATAGGATGAGGGTGAAAAGGGATGAACTCAGGACTAATTTACAGAAATATTTCTTTACAGAAAGAGTGGTAGATACGTGGAATAGTCTCATAGTAGAGGTGGTAGAGATGAGGACAGTATCTGAATTCAAAAAAGCATGGGACAAACGCAGAGGAGCTTTAAGAGAAAAGAGGGAGCTATTGTAGTAGTCGATATGGAAGGGCAGACTAGATAGGCCATGTGGTCTTTTTCTGCTGTCATGTTTCTATGTTTTTATATCCTTGATGGACTGATAGTTGAGCAATTTTGAGAATTGTAGGGATCAATTCTGTTTGGGCAATCTTGATCTAGCTCACCGGACAAGGATCCAGCGGGGATATGGTAGTGTTAATGCCTGTGATAATTGTTTCCAGTTGTTCGAGTGAGATGGTTGTGAATGAGTCCCATAAGATTTTGACTTCTATGTGACTGTGGCTTATATGTGTTGGTGCTGGGCATGTTCTATTGCTTTGAGCGTGGGTTAGGCTTTGAAAATGATCTGTCCTGATTTGGGGGATAGGTTTATTTCTTTTTTCTGTTGAGAGGGGTCTCTTCTAGCTAGGTCGAAGAGCTCCCTGAGCTGGTTTAGGGAGCTTTGGATTAGTTTGGCATAGCATTCCTTTTTTACTATGTTTGTGGATGTCTGGCATTCATGTAATTTGGCCATGTATGTTTCGAGGTTGTTAATAGATTTAGAGTGTCTCCATTTTCTCTCCAGAAGCCTGAGTTTGCGCTTCATGTTTTTTGGATGGGTGGCGCACCATGTTGCTGTATTGTGTCTCCAGTAGACTGAGAGTGTGTGGTTTTATGGCTGTTTTGCTTATTGCTTGGTTCCAGTTCTGGATGAAACTTAGAAACATATAAAAATGATGACAGAAAAAGACCACATGGCCTATCTAGTCTGTCCTTCCATATCAACAACTACAACTGTCCCCTTTTTTCCTTTAGATAATGTGTCGGGGTCTTCAGAAGGGTGCTGGAGTTGTGGTAGGATTTTCTCTAGGAATTCTTTCTTTTCCAGGTGGTGAGGAACAGCGAGTTGAGTTTGTATGTGAGGTTTTTTTGGGCGTGTGATCCATATGGGAGGAGAAATGAGATTATTTTGTGGTCAGACCCAGGGGACCGTGGTCGGTACGGAAGGTTGTTGTTCCTGAGCATTTGCTGTGGGGTGACTATCAGGTCAAATGTATTTCCTTTGTTGTGAGTTGATCACTGATAGATTGTGTGTATTCCAGGGCCTCCATGGCATCTAGGAACGCTTTTGAGGTCTTGGAGGCAGCAGATGCGAGGTTGAGGTCATCCGGGACCTGGAGGTGGTTGGAGTGCGGTTTGTGGTTGCATACAGTTTCTAGTAGACTTGGATTCCCTGGCAGAGGTGCCAGAAGCAGCTAAGTTAGAATTAGCCTCAGCCTATCTGGCTGATGCCTTTTATGATTTGGTGCGGGCATCTTCCAAGTCCATGGCCTCGATCAATGTGGCTAGGCGCTTCCTGTGGCTGAGAAACTGGTCAGCGGATGTTTCTTCCAAGACCAGGCTGAGTAAGCTTCCTTTCAAAGGCAGATTACTCTTTGGGGAAGCACTGGACAAGATAGTCAAGGATCTAGATGAAATGAAAGGAGCAAAGTTGCTGGAGGACTGTCCCAAGTCATCAAAACAGGGTAATGCTCCTAGAGGCCAGCCTTGGGATTATAGAAGGTTCCGCTCTGCACAGTTTGCTCCTTATCAATGGGGTCACTATTCTTTGAGAGAACAGCCAATAGGGGCTATTATTCAGCTTCCTCGGGCCCTCCCAAGAAGTCACAATGAAGCGAGGCAGGCCCAGGCAAACAGTACTTGTAGGGGTCAGCTATAGCAGTTTTATTCCATCTGGACCACAATTACTATTGACCAGTGGGTACTGGAGATAATTAAGGAAGGGTATACACTAGAGTTTGCTCATCCTCTCTCCGAAGCCTTCGTGCAATCGCCGTGCAAGGCCCCCTGCAAAGACGAGTGGTTCAGGATACGCTTCAGCGCTTACTGCGGCTGCAGGAGGTAGTATCGGTCCCTCGCAACCAGTGTGGCTCAGGTCAATACGCCATTTACTTTGTGGTGCCCAAAAAGAAAGGGTCGTTCTGCCCCACTTTGGATTTCAAGAAAGTAAACAAGGCCTTGTGAGTGCCGCACCTCTGAATGGAAACATTGCACTCGGTTATTCTCACCATGTGACAGGGCAAATTTCTGTAGCGCTCGACCTCAGAGGCATACTTTCATATTCCGATCCCGGCAGATCACCAGAAATACCTGCGATTTGCGGTGCCAGTGGGGCATTATCAGTTCAAAGTGTTGCCCTTGGGCCTGGCCACTTTCCAACGGACATTTATCAAGGTCATGGTAGTAGTGGTGGCAGCTCTGCGAGAGGAGGGGGGTCCTGGTACACCCCTACTTGGATGACTGGGTGATCAGAGCAAAATCAAGATCCGAAGGCATAGTCACTATGCAGAAGGTGGTAGCTTTTCTACAGCATTTAGGTTGGGAGATCAACTTTGCCAAGAGTAAGGCTGAGCCAGTTTAGAATCTGATCTACCTGGGGGCATGATTCATTACCGCAGCGGAATTTGTCTTCCTTCCCAAGGAGCAGGCGCAGAAAATTTGACATCAATTAAGAAGTTTCCTAGCCATGATAGCTCCCTCGGCGTGGTACTACCTATTGCTCCTAGGATCCATGGCTGCACACCTGGATCTGTTACCATGGGCCTGGGCGCACATGAGACCCCTACAGCACCATGAGACCCCTACAGCACCATGAGACCCCTACAGCACTGCTGTTGTGGTGGTCCCCTCAGCACCATCCTCTGTCAATGAAACTGATTTGTCGGCCAAACACCAGGGCTCAGCTGGACTGGTAGCTGCAGCCGGTGCATCTTGTGGCAGGAATTCCACTGGAGCTACCAAACTGGATTCTAGTAACGACCAATTGCGGGTCATAAGTGGCACAGGGCCACTGGTCTCCAGAGGAGAACTCATGGTTGATCAATCGATTGAAGATGAGGGCATTGCATCTGGTTCTCAGGACCTTCCAGGCTCAGATTTACCAGCAGGCAGTGAGAATCTGTTCCAGTAACACAACAACCATGGCCTACATCAATCGCAGTGCTCCCTTAGTAGAGGAGGTTCGCCCACTGTTCTTATGGGTGGAAGAGTACTTCATAGCTCTCTCGGCTACTCATGTGGCAGAAAACATCCAGGCGGACTTCCTCAGTCGTCACAAATTGGATCCATGAGAATGGGAGTTGAATGACAATTTTTTTCATGACATCACCAGACGTGGGGGAGTACTTATCATGGATCTGTTGGCCTCTTTCTCCAATGCCAAAGCAAGCAGTTTTTTCAGCAGACACAGAGCATATATCTGAGGGGCTCAATGCTCTGGCACAAAGATGGCCAACAGAGGATCTGCTTTAGATGTTCCCCCATGGGTTCTCATAGGGCATCTTCTACAATGCATAGTGGACAGGTGATCCTCATTGCACTGGACTGGCCTTGCAGGCCATGGTATGCCGATTTGCTCAGTCTAGTGGTAGCTAGTCCATGGTGTCTGCCAAGCAGAATCAATCTGCTATCACAGGGCCTGATCCTCATGCAACAAGTGAATTGATTCTTGCTTAAAGCCTGGCTCTTGAAAGAGCACGGCTGAGGCAAAGGTTATGCAGCAATGGTGGTGGCCACTCTACTGAGGGCTCGGAAGAGGTCCACCTCTTTGGCATATATAAGAGTATGGCGAGTCTTTGACAGCTGGTGTGATGACAACAGTGTGCGGCCTTTCTTGTCTTCGCTCTTAGAGATCCTGGCATTCCTGCAGGTAAGATTAGACAAAGGATTGGCCCTGAGCTCCTTTCAGGTACAGGTGGCAGCACGTTCCTGTTATTGGGTACGTGTGCATGGTTACTCATTAGCGGCTCATCCGAATGTGCCTTGTTTTTTTTGAGCGGTTAGACAGGTGTGACAACCAGTGCAATCAGCGGTGCCGCCATGGGACCTTAACTTGCTACTATCCATGTTGGCGGAGGAACCATTTGAGTCTTTAGCCCGGGCTTTCTTAAGACTTGACTCTGAAGGTGGTCTTTTTGGTGGCCATTTGTTCAGTTCGGCAGATATCTGAGCTCCAGGCGCTATCCTGCCGGGAATTGTAACCTGGTCATGTTTAAGGAGAAGGTAGAGTTGAGATCGGTATCTTCCTTTCTCCCCAAGGTGACTTTGTGTTTTCATGTGAATCGGGTGGTGTTGCTGCCGGGGTTTTCCCATCAGGTGGCTTCAGAGGAGGCACATCAGCTGCATTTGTTGAATGTGTGCAGAATTCTAAGACACTATTTGAAATGTACAGAATCCTTCCGTATGTCGGACAGGCTTTTTGTTCTGCACGAAGATCTGTGCAAAGAGGAGGCAGCCTCCAAAGCTTGAGTAGCTCGCTGGATAAAAGAGGCGATGGCATTGGCCTATCTGCTAAAGGGTAAAGTGGTACCCACGGTCTTCAGGTGCACTCGACCAGGGCTCAGGCGGTGTCCAGGGTGCAATACAGCTTGATCCCGTTGGCAGATATTTGCAGGGTGGTGACATAGTCTTCTCTGCATATGTTTACTCATTATCACCTCAATGTGCAAACAGCAAGTGATGTGTGCTTTGGAGCCTTGGTGCTTCAGGCCGGACTCGCGGGTCCTTCCCATGTCTAGTTACTTCTCTGGTATATCCCACACATACTGGATTGGACTGGACTGGAGGGATGATTAGGAAGGCAAAAATAGACTTACCTTCTAATTATCTTTCCTTGAGTCCCCTGGGACCCTGAGGGTATATAAGTATCTTTTTCTGCTATGTTTCAGAATTTAGGAAAGGGGGCATATCCAGCTCTGCTGGGAAGATTCTGATAAGAATGACATCAGATACAGTCCAAAATCTTGCTCATGGGCGATCACAGGGTTGGCAAATATGACCTTGTTATTGTGGTTCATCACCACATTGGTATATATAGTGTGGTTGCAGTGATACTGTTTGTTTAAAAAAAAAAAAAAAGAAAAGAAAAATTTTCAAAAGCAAACACATAGGCTAATTTGGTCTGTCAATCAGAGGGAGTTTATCCCGGGATTAGTTGTTTTGCTCTCTCCAGATCTGCTTTGTCAATAGGATACTGACTCCTGGACTCAAAGTGGAGAGCTCTTCCACTGTGACATCAAAAGAATCAGACATGCTCAGTCCCCAGATGCTGGAAGAGGGAGACAACCCACATGTACTGGACTGGACTGGAGGGACTCGAGGAAAGACAATTAGCAGATAAGGTCTAATTTCTCCTTTTTATTGTTTTTTGGGGGTTCTTTTGGGACTGGGTTTAAGGTCAGCTCTGATGCGGAGAGTGAGAGGTGGTGGGAAACTATATCAGGGGGTGATCGTGGAGGGGGAATTCTCAGGCTTTACACCTGGGTAGTGGTGGTTGGAGACTCTCTTCTGAGGGGTACTGAGGCGTCCATCTGCCGACCAGACTTGATGTCCAGAGAGGTATGCTGTCTGCCTGGTGCCAAAATCCAAGATGTTAGGGAGAGTTTGCCGAGACTCATCAAGCCCACTGACTATTACCCAATGTTGCTAATCCATGTTGGAACAAATGATACTGCCAGGTATACCTCGGAACGTATCAAAAGTGACTTCATGGCTCTGGGACAGAGGGTGAAGCAGTTAGTGAGGGCTTTCTTAGCCCTTCCTCTCACCAGCAACCTACTGGTGCACAGGTGGTGTTCTCTTCAATCCTCCCTGTAAAGGCCAAGGCAGAGAGGCTCGCATCCTGGAGATGAATGCATGGCTGCGTGGATGGTGTCATCGAGAGCGTTTTGGTTTCCTAGACCATGGGATGCTGTTCCAAGGGTTGCAGAGCAGAGATGGCATCCATCTGTCCAAGAAAGGTCAACGCATCTTCGGTAGTAGACTGGCTAATCTACTGAAGAGGGCTTTAAACTAGATTCGTTGGGGATAGGTGAAGAAAGCCCCCAGGTAAGTGAAAGCCCCCAGGTAGGTGATACATTAAATACCTTTATGGAAATGGCTAACAGGGGTAACATATGGAAAGCAGTGTGTATTAATGCCCGTAGCATGGGAAATAAGATCCCTGAAGTTGAAGCTTTGGTGGGAGTGGCTGACTTGGATTTAGTGGCAGTTACAGAAACATGGTTCACAGAAAACCATGACTGGGATGTAACTATACCTGGCTATACTTTATTCAGAAAGGACAGGGTAGGAAGAAGGGGAGGAGGAGTGGCACTATATGTAAAAACTACTATTAAAGCTTTGGAATTACAGAGCTTAAAAGGGAGAGAGGAGGCATTGTGGGTTAAACTAGAAAGAGGGAAAGAGAAATCTATTTGCATTGGTGTGATATACAGACCTCCCTCAAAAGAGGAAGAGGTGGACAGAGAGTTAATTGAAGACATACGCAGCATTGCTAGGAAAGGGGAAGTGCTACTGATAGGAGATTTCAATATGCCAGATGTTGATTGGCACATTCCTGCTGCAGTATCATCTAGAAGTAAGGAGATCCTGGATTCTCTACAGGGAGAACTATTCAGGCAATTGGTAACAGACCCCACACGTGAAGGGGCCATACTGGACTTGGTGCTTACCAATGGTGAAAGTGTTTCTGATGTTGTAGTGGGAGATCATTTTGCATCCAGTGATCACCAGATGGTGTGGTTCAGTATTAGGACTAGGGCTGTTAGAATCCATTCCAAGGTGAGGATCTTAGACTTTAGGAAGACTAACTTTGCGAAGATGGGCCAATACCTCATGGAGTCGTTAGTGGGATGGGAACAGCTGGGGGATGTAGAAAAACAGTGGGCAAAACTGAAAGGGGATATTTTAAGGGCAACCAACCTTTTTGTCAAAATGGTAAATAAAGGCAAAAGGAAAAGGAAACCGCTATGGTTTTCGAAGGAAGTAGCTGAAAAAATGAAGAAAAAGAGGGAGGCCTTCATGAAATACAAGAGATCACAGAGAGAGGAAGACAGGCATCTGTATTTGGAAAAACTTAGAGAAGCTAGCAAAGTAGTCAAGAAGGCAAAGATTCAAAAGGAGGAGGAAATAGCCAATGCAATAAAATGGGGGGATAAGACGTTTTTCAGATATATTAGTGAGAAGAGGAAGGGCAAAAGTGGTATTGTCAGACTCAAGGGTGCAGGGGGGGAATATGTAGAAGCTGATAAGGATAAAGCGGAATTGCTTAACAAATATTTTTGTTCTGTGTTCACAGATGAAGAACCAGGAGCAGGACCTCAGAAAACACCCACAAATAAGAACAGAAGCGAGGGACATCTTGAACAATTTTCAGAAGACTGTGTTCGTGAGAAACTAGCTCAACTTAAAGTAGACAAAGCGATGGGACCGGATGGGATACACCCTAGAATACTGAGGGAACTTGGGGATGTTCTTGCAACTCCACTGACTGACCTTTTCAATGCCTCGTTGGAGTCAGGAGTGGTGCCAAAGGACTGGAGAGAGGCTCATGTGGTGCCTTTACATAAAAGCAGAAGTAAGGATGTGGTTGAAAACTACAGGCCTCTTAGTTTAACTTCGGTGCTGAGTAAATTATTGGAAACGCTGCTGAAAGAGAAAATAGTGAGGTTTCTGGAGTCCAGCAGATTACAGGACCAGAGGCAGGTCTTGTCAGACAAATCTGATTGATTTCTTTGACTGGGTGACCAGGGAGTTGGACTGAGGGAGAGCTCTAGATGTGGTGTATTTAGATTTCAGTAAAGCCTTTGACACTGTTCCTCACAGGCAACTTATAAACAAACTGAGCACCCTAGGGATGGACCCTAAAGTTACTGCTTGGGTTAGAAATTGGTTGGGTGGGAGGCGACAAAGAGTACAAGTAAATGGAGCTCACTCTGAGGAGAAGGATGTTACCAGTGGTGTGCCCCAGGGATCTGTCCTTGGTCCGATTCTTTTTAACATCTTTGTTAGTGATATAGCGGAAGGGCTGTCGGGTAAGGTTTGCCTCTTTGCGGATGATACCAAAATCTGCTATAGAGTAGACACCCAGGAAGGTGTAGATAACATGAGGAGGGATCTAGCTAAGCTTGAAGAATGGTCTAGAATTTGGCAGCTGGGATTTAATGTTAAAAAATGTAAGGTCATGCATTTGGGCTGCAACAATCCAAGGGAGCAATACAGTATAGGAGGTGAAGTACTTTTGTCCACTAAAGAAGAGTGGGACCTAGGCGTGGTTGTGTCTGATGATCTTAAAGTAGCTAAACAGGTAGAAAAGGCAACGGCAAAAGCTAGAAGGATGCTTGGGTGCATACGGAGAGGAATGGCTAGCAGAAAAAAGGAGGTGATAATGCCTCTGTATAAGTCTTTGGTGCGACCTCATTTGGAGTATGGTGTTTAATTCTGGAGACCGCACTTTCAAAAGGATGCGAACAGGATGGAGTCGGTGCAGAGGGTTGCTACTAAAATGATTAATGGGCTTCATTATAAAGCATATGAGGACAGACTTAAGGATCTTAATATGTACACCTTAGAGGAAAGGCAGGATAGAGGTGATATGATTGAGATGTTTAAATACCTCCGTGGCATAAATGTTCAGGGAGAGAGCCTCTTTCAATTGAAAGCAAGTTCTGCTATGAGGGGACATGGGATGAGGGTGAAGGGAGATAGATTCAGGAGTGATATGCGGAAATATTTCTTTACAGAAAGAGTAGTGGATCCATGGAATAGTCTCCCAGTGGAGGTGGTAGAGATGAGGACAGTAACTGAATTCAAAAAAGCATGGGACCAACACAGAGGATCTCTAAAGGTAAAAAGTGGACTGTTGTAGTTGTTGTTATGGAAGGACAGACTAGATAGGCCATGTGGTCTTTTTCTGTCATCATGTTTCTATGTTTCTACCCCTTCAGGCAGGCACTTATTCGTGCCTGGGAGTAGGTGTAAATCTCCAGGAACAAGCAGGAATGAGTCTTCACATATGGGTACGTCGGTACCGACGGAGTCTGCGCGGGAACGCTTCCCAGCGTCCAATAAAAGAGCTTTTGGAAGCATCCCACCACGCCTGCGTGCTGCCTTCCCGCCTTTCCCAACTGCCTCTCCTCAGTTTTCGTTTTTCCGCGGAGCCGGCAGGACGTCCTCCTGTCACCGCAGAAAATTATTCTTTTATTTCTTTAGTTTTCTTGTGGTCGCGGCTGTCTTCCCGACGCCACCGGTACCGCCGGTTTTTTCTTTTCTTTTCTTGTAAAATCTTCCTTTTTCAGGGAATATTTTTTTCTTCATAGTGTCTCACGGTATCTTAGGCCTTTTAGGCCTCTTCTTTTCCTTCATGGAACCGCCAGCCACTTTCTCCAAGAAATGTTCAAACTGTGGCGGTACAACTTTATTTTTAGACCCTCGACGTCGGTGTCTAACCTGCTTGGGTCCTGACAACACTTTGGTGAGAAGAAGTCTTCAATATCGAGGTTCCCTCGATACACGGTTTCCCTCCAGCTTCGGGGCACCGTCCCCTTCTTCTTCTGCACAGGATCAGGTAACCCACAAACAGTCTGTTAAGACTAGCCAGCCCTCGAGTGGTAGGTCTCATGCACAGCATGTAGACAGCTCCGGCCTTGCCCTCGAGGGCCCACTGGCTTCAAAACCCCGGCGGGAGTCTTCGGTCTCCAAAGCGTATAAATGGTTTCAGGTTGTTCCTGGGGTTCACCCCTCACAGAACATACCTGAGCCATGTCCGGTGGTGGCATCTGCTTTGAGCGGTACCGATACCCCGACATCGGCACTGGTGTTGGATGAAATACTCCTCACCAGGGATGGTCATCTGGCGTCCTCGGTGCCTTTGGGACCGGTGGATACACTCCAGACTGACCTTCCATTATCGGTACCAGCACCGATACTACCACCGACGTCGGTACCCTCCAGACGTGCATCGATAGCCTCGCTTCCTTCGATGCCGAGTCTGGAATCGATCTCCAGTCTGGAGGACTGGGTACCGACTCGCCTTGGTACCGGCTCCCGGCGGTACCGAAGGCTCGGTTCTGATGATTTGGATCCGAAACTCTCGGTTCCCTCGAGGCCGATTGAGTTGTCACTAGCTGACCTTCACTCACCGGTATCAGACACGGTACCGAAGTCGGTACCGATGTCCTCATTACCCTTACAGTCGGTGCATTCCATGCTTCGCTTATCGATCTCTAGTCTGGAAGACTCGGTACCAGTTCATTTTGGTACCGACACCGATCGATACAGGTGGCTCGGTACCGAGGATAGCACCCGGAGGTTTTCGGTTACCTTGGTACCGATTGAATGGTCACCGATGACTGCTCCGATGTCTTTGTCGAGCTCGACTCCGACATCGGTACCGGTATTGGCATCGGTACCAGTATCCACAGTAGCATCGTGGCCAACTCCTACCATGCTTTTTTCAACAGGATCGCTCCCTTCTATGCCAAGCTTGGAGTCGATACCTGGCATGGACAATGTGGTACTGACGGTCGCTGCTCCTGACAGCCAGTACCGGCGACCATCCTTTAAGCATTCCACACTGCACTGTGCAGGATCTTCTATTCCTATATATCTGGATAGCTCTGTCGGTGCTCAGGCTAGTTCTTCAGATCTAACCTGTCCAAGGGAAAATACTGTTGGGGAACCCTCTTTTCAGAGTTTCCTCCTGGATATAGCAAGATCTCTTGCTATTCCTATCCCAGGACATGATCCTGCACAGGACTCTTTCTACCAAAGCAAAGGAGAACATAATGCTTCCTTTGCATCATTCCTTGCAGAATCTCCTTCTAGGAATGTGGGAAACACCTTTAAGGGTACCCCCACCTTCCAGAGCAACTGATCTCTTATATCAGGTGCCCCCCTCTCCAGGGTTTCAAAAGACTCAACTTCCTCATTATTCCATAGTTGTGGAATCAGCAATGAGGCGGGTAAAGAGCAAGAAAAAGCACTCTTCTTATCCGCCAGGTCGTGAGTCTAAGATACTTGATGCCTTTGGACGTCAAACCTTCCAGACATCTATGCTTTCTGCAAGAATTCTCTCATATATTTTCTATATGAGTCTATCTCTTGAGGAGGTCACAAAGCAATTACATCTTTTGACTCCTTCTCTTCCGGAGTCCAGGAGTGCAGACTATTCTTCACTGCTCAAGCATCTCCACAATATCTCTTGGTTTCTTACTCGTGCTTCCCTAGACTCTTTTGAGTCTGTTAGCAGGACCTCTGCTATAACCATAGGGGCACGACGTAGAGCCTGGCTCCAAGCTTCAGGTTTGGACAAATGGGCACAGCACAGACTGGGACATACTCCTTGCACTGGAGAAAATCTCTTCAACAAGGTGTCTTTACGTCAGGTTACTCAGTTCTCCACTGACTTACCTGTTCCTAGGAGCTGTTCTGCACCTTCTTCTGCCCCAGTAGGTAGGAAATGTCCTGCCAAACTTTCTTCCCATAGGAGAAGAAGGTTTTATGCATCATCTGCCCATCATACAGATGTTCCCAAACAGGGGAAGCATCGTCCTGGTCTGCAGAGTTCAACCTCTCACCAGGCTCAGCAAACCCAGCAACCACAGGGTTTCTGATCAATTCATCAGATGCTTGTGACTCTGGGGATTACAGTTTGCAGTTACTTCTTCTCATTAGAGACAATCCACTGCTGTCATTCTAAATCCTAAACATGGATCTCTTCCCAAAAGACATCCATTCTTTCTATGTTCTATGAGCTGTTAGGATGTTCATGCTTCTAGGTCACAGGATTTTTCCTCTTTTTCCTTCTAGGGAAAGAGGTCTATCCACTATCAAATGATAGTTTCCTGTGCCAGCATGTCTTTTTTCCCTCCTATAAACTTACTACTTTGTAAGTTTTCTTCAGCTCCATTCTCTTTACCCTCTTACCAGGGTTTTTCCTCTGTAAGAGCGGTATTGCTTCACTGGAGGGTTTTTCTTCAGCCTCTCTAGTTTTCTTACTTTTCCAGTGCGGAGTTCCCTTCTCTGAGTTGACTCCTCTTTTTCAATCTTGCTTTGAAGCAGTTCATCAGACACGTCCAGAGTTTTCTACTCTTGTTTTGTCTGTTCTTACTGTTTTTAAACAATACCATTCTTCTGCTGTCTGGCAAGCAGCTGCCAATGCAGGAGCCTTAATGTTTCAACCACTGGTTCTTGTCCACCAGCAACCAGATTTATCCTCCACTAACATTCTGTCTCGTCTTACTAGTGGCTCCAAGTCAGTGCTGTCATCTGTCTTGGAAATTTTTTCACTACAAGCTTGCTGGATTGTCTTCTCTGTCTGCCATCTCCATTCCCCTGGGTTTGGCAGCATATTTGACATAGCTACTGGCTCTTCTGCAGCCAGTTCTATCTCCCCATTCTCCTGCATCATGCTCTCTGCAATTCTACAGAGAAGCTCTCCACTATGGGCCCTTGCTAGAGAGCATGGGGGGGGGGGGGGGAGGCTTTTTCTCCAACAGCCATACTAGATGGTTGAAAAAGGCTTTTTCAGTCATGACTCCCATGACTAGAAAAGTTCTCCTTTTTAATATAAAGGACATAGGCCTTCTCTTACGTGAAAGCTTAAGGAGTTGCTAATTCCCTGCTTTGGTCCATAGTATTTCCAATAGGGAATATGTTTTCTCCTTCCAGCTTGTCCTCATGGTAAGAACGCATTATACCTTTTTGCCCTTAAGCAGGTCAGCATGGTATCTCCTTCCTATGCATCTTCTATTCACTTACCATGCTAGAATTCTAGAATACTCGGGACTTGCAGGCTGCAGACTGATATCATCCCCTGCTTTTCACGTAACCATCCTGGTTATTCTACTACCTAGCATTCCTGTAGCCATAACCAGTGGGAATTGATTCTCTATATGTCTTCTCAAGTAGGTTCCACCTTCTTGTTATTAGATGAATCTTTCCTCTCCACATTTTCCTATGTGAATACCTTTTGTAGGCATATCTCTGTCTGCTTCTTTGCAGACTTCCATATAGAGGTATATATATATATTCATACCTATAGCACACATCTTATAGATGTCTATGTCTATCATGTGTGTGTATTTTATGCCCTTCATATCTCCCTATAGATATATTCTCATATATCTATATGATATTTATATTTATATATATATATATATATTTTTATATATATATATATATATATATATATATAGGTATCTGTCGAGATTTTTTACTATCGGTAGATATGTTTCTGCTTTATCTACCTGACTGTCGAAGCTCATATAGCCATATGATTCTGACAGATGGGCTTTACCCATACTTATGCTATCCAGCATGTTTTGGGGTCCTACACCCACAACCACTTTGGTGGTAGTTAACACCTACCATAACCCTAAGGTTAGGTACCTCTGAAGCTCTCCATGCTCCTATATCTCTCCCAGCTGACTTCAGTTAGGAGAGACATTGCAGATCTTCAGCTACTCACAGGCTCTAACGCCTCCGGCGTTGTCGTTTCTTTTGGGATACAAGGGGTTCCCATACCCTTTCTCCCCACAAGGACTGGGCCTGTCTGTCCAAATCGGTTAGCCTTTCTCTTTTTGTCCCTAAGAGTGGGCCACTCTGCTGCCAAAAGAGTTGGGCTTTTATCATAAAGCCTTCCGCTGAAGGCCCACCGTTTTTGTACTACCCCAGTTTTTTATCCTACTGGGGTTCCCTGTTACCTTTCAGGATTCTGACCTCCATTGCTTTTCCTACAGGTTTACTACCTCCACTTACAGTGAGGTCCTTCTCGAGGTTCCTCTACTGGGTTTCCCAGTAGATTCCATGTACCTCCATACTTCTCTAAAGTCCTGTTAGGGGAGGTCCCTATTGCAATATTTTTTCTTTGCAATATCATTTATGACAATTATCATCCACACATGGACTCCTTGTCTGCAAGCCTACGCTAGGTTAGCTGTTCCACAGCACCTTTCTTCTACTCCTACCCTAAATCCTCAGGATGCCTGGTGTTCTGGGAGATAGCATGTTCCAACCTATGACATGCAGGGACTCCAGGCATCTCAGCTTGGAAGTCCCCATATGTGAAGACTCATTCCTGCTTGTTCCTGGAGATAGCACAGTTACTTACCTGTAACAGGTGATCTCTGGGAACAGCAGGAATAAGTCTTCACAACCCACCCACCTCCCCAGGAGTTGTATCTCTATCTATGTTTCCTTTCCTCTCTCTCTCTCTTTGCCTCAGCTTTAAAACTTAACTGAGGAGAGGCAGTTGGGAAAGGCGGGAAGGCAGCACGCAGGCGTTGTGGGATGCTTCCAAAAGCTCTTTGATTGGACGCTGGGAAGCGTTCCCGTGCAGACTCCATCGGTACCGACGTACCCATATGTGAAGACTTATTCCTGCTGTTCCCAGAGATTACCTGTTACAGGTAAGTAACTGTGCTATACCAGTATCTAGATTTTTTTTTTTACATCAGACTGGATTCCTCTTGTAAGATAGAGAATCCATGTCAATGTGGTAGGCTCACCCAAACTACTCCCTCTCCCCACCCCTACGAAGTCTCCTGGCAAAAAGAACATGGTGGACATCACCATATCTAAATTGCCCCCTTTCTTTTTTTCCCATTTAACATTTTTATTAAGCATATTATTGCATACCTAATACAAACTTCTTCTGAACCCAACACACTCCATTTATGTTTAAGTAACAATCTGTCATCGTCATGGCTGTTTTTCCCCCAACATCTAATACAACATTGCTTGTACCTGTTCAGCAACCCGTCCCCCCTTTCCCCCCCTCCCCCTCATGATTATCCCCATCTATTAAGCATTCTTATTGTTTCCCAACCACGCTCTCATGCATCACTTATAGATATATATACATGCTTTCGCCCGTTGGCTCAGTACTAATGTCTTTGGGCACTGTCAACTTTAAATTGGCCCTCTCTCCTTCCCTCCTGCTTTCCATGTTCCCAACCATTTCCAGGCCCTCTGCCATTGTTCCATATACTTATCCCCTTTCCCGTGTCTCAACTCTGTCAATCTTTGCATCAAACACAGATCCTCCATTCTTCTGATAAAGCTTGCACTCTGGGGGTTCCCCAACCCTGTTCAGTTTTGTGCTATCTCGCTTCTTGCTGCCACAATGCAGTGGTTCAGTACTCCCCACTCCCGTCCCGGGATGTCCTCCCCCAACTGATGTAAAAGACAAACCTCTGGTGTTTTTGGCAATCTATATCCAGTCATTTTGTAAATTATCAATAGTACCTCATCCCAGAATCCTTGAATCTGCCCACACTTCCACCACATGTGTATCATAGTCCCTCGCTCCTGACAACCTCTCCAATACCGATCAGTTGACCCTAACCCCCCTTTTTTCTGACGTATCTGTGTCCAATACCACCGATTAAAGTACTTTATAGGTGTTTTCTTTTATTTGAGTAGTGATAAATATTCCTGCTATTGTCTGTATTACTTTATCCCATCTCTCTTCCGTCCATTGTACATCTAAATCTGTCTCCCATTTCTTCATAAACTCTGATTTACCCGGTCCTCCCTCCATTAGTCCTTTATAAATCTTGGACAAGGCTCCTTTTTGTCCGAGATGTCCTGAGCATAGGGCCTCGAACCACCCTCTGTTACTCCACAGGTCTCGCCATACGCTCTGCTGCCGCACAAAATGACCAATTTGGAGATAACTGTAATAATCCAAACTAGCTAGTCCATATAAATCCTTAATATCCAGGAACATGCAGGAATGAGTCTTCACATATAGGGTACATCGGTACCGATGGAGTCTGCGCGGGAACGCTCCCCAGCGTCCAATTAGAATGCTTTTGGGAGCATCCCACCACGCCTGCGTGCTGCCTTCCCGCCTTTCCCAACTGCCTCTCCTCAGTTTTCGTTTTTCCGCGGAGCTGGCAGGACGTACTCCTGTCACTGCAGAAAATTCTTCCTTTATTTTTGTTTTTTCTTGTGGTCGCGTCTGCCTTCCCTCGACGCACCGGTACCGCCGGTGTTTTCTTTTTCTTTTTCTTAAAAATTATTTACCTTGGTAGGGAATTTTTCCCTGTTTAGTGCCTGACGTTTTTTTCAGCCTACTAGGCCTCTCCACTTCCCTCATGGAAACGCCAGCCACTATTCCTAAAACATGTTTCAACTGTGGCAGTACTAAGTTAGTCTTAGACACCCATAACTGGTGCCTTCCATGTTTGTGTCCTGACCACTATCCACTGCAGTGTCCCTCCTGCAGTACTTTTTCCAAAAGAAGTTTTCAGCATCGAGCTCAACTCGATACGCGGTTCCCGTCAGACCTGAGGGTACAAGATACAGCTTCTTTTTCACAGGATCAGGTAACCCAACAAAAGTCTGTAAAGACTGGCCAGTCCTCGAGTGGTAGATCGCATGTTCAACATCGAGATGGCTCTAGCCTTGCCCTCGAGGACAATTTGGCTTTAAATCCCCGGCGGGAGTCTTCGGCCTCCAAAGCACTAACGGGGTTTCAAGTTGTTTCCGAGGTTTTTACCTCTGCGAAAATACCTGAGCCATGTTCGGTGGTGGTATCCGCTGGGAGCGGTGCCGGTACCCCGGCATCGGCAGCGGTGTTGGATGAAACACTCCACACCGATGATCGCAGTCTAGCGCTCTCGGTATCTTCAGTGCTGCTAGAGCTGCTACAGACCGATCTTCCAGCATCGGCATCGATCCCGGTACCGATTCTGGCATCCATGTCGGTACCCTCCAGGTCTGTTTCAATTGACTCGCTGCTTTCGATGCCAAGTCTAGAATCGATCTCTAGCCTGGACGATTGGGTACCGACTCGTCTCGGTATCGACCTCGCGCGGTGCCGAAGACATTGTCCCGGAGATCAAAGTCTGCCGCTCTCGGTATCTTCGGTACCGTTAGAGTCGCCTCAGACTGATCTTCAGGTGTCGGTACCGGCTGCGATACCACTGCCGTTACCGTTTTCTACCTTTGCATCGGTACCAGTGCCTTCCATGCTTACTTCCACAAGCTCGCTTCCTTCGGTACCGAGTTTGGAGTCCATCCCTGGCATGGATAGTTTTTCACCGATTCTTCGCGGTACCGACCTCGAGCGGTACCACCGACTATCCTTTCAGGACAACCCGATGCTCCACCTTTTTGGGTCTGGTACTCCAATGGATCAATCCATTAGTACTAAGGCTAGATCTTCAACAGATCTGACCTTCACTCCTCATACTAGAGGATCCCCTCCTGGGGAAATTTCTTTTCAAGCATTCCTGCTTGATATGGCAAGGTTACTTGCCATTTCTATACCTGATCAAGATCCTGTACCAGGGAATTCACAGTTTCTGTGTCTCCCTAAGACTCCAAAGGAGGTTATCATGCTCCCTTTGCATCAAACCTTACAGGATATTTTACTTAGAATGTGGGAAACTCCTTTAAAGGTATCCCCACCTTCAAGGGCCACTGACTCTCTGTACAGGGTGCCCCCTTCTCCAGGTTTTCAAAAGACTCAACTTCCACATCATTCTCTTGTTGTGGAATCAGCAATGAGGTGTGTGAAAAGTGCCAAAAGGCACTCTTCTTATCCGCCAGGTCGTGAGTCTAGAACTTTAGATGCCTTTGGACGTAAAAGCTTCCAGGCATCCATGTTTTCAACAAGAATTCTCTCATATATTTTCTATATGGGACTATCTCTTGAAGAGCTCACAAACAGTTTGCTGTTTTTGACTCCTTTTCTTCAGGATCACAAAAGAGCAGACTACTCTTTACTGGTTAGTCATCTTCGAAATATCTCTAGGTTTCTTACTCGTGCTACCAATGGAACAGACTACCTGACACCTTAAGAGCTAACAAAGATCTCTCATCATTCCGTAAAAACCTTAAAACACATTTATTTCAAGAATACTACAACCAGACAGAAATAACCTAGAGCAAATTTGTACATGAAACAATCTGATGGCGCTCAACCATCTGTTATCTTATGAACCTCCAAATACACAAAGAATTAATTAAATTGTAAATCTTCTTGCATATACTTTATCACAAATACTGTATATAGTTAAATTTATAACATGTATTTCAACATGTTCTCTTCTATTATGTAAATAGTTGAAAGTTATTTGTGTTATCTAAAATTTAATGTTACCTTCCAATGTTCAAAGTTCCAATGTTTCAAAGTTATCTTCTTACTGTTATATGTAACTGCTAACTGCGCAGAATTTAATTGTTAAATGTAAACCGCTGCTGATCACTGGAAGGAGCGGTATAGAAATGTACTCAAATAAATAAATACCCTGCACTGTTTTGAGTCTGTTACCAAAACGTCTGCTATAGCCATAGGGGCACGACGCATAGCCTGGCTCCAAGCTTCCGACTTGGATAAATGGGTACAAGAAAGCCTGGGTAATACTCCTTGTACTGGGGAGAATCTCTTTAACATAGAGACTTTAAGCCAAGTTGCTCAGTTAACCACTGGCACTGTTGCTTTCAAAGGATTGTCTACACCTTCCTCTAACCCAGTTCCTAGGAAATCTTCTACCAAACAGTATTCCCCCAGGGGGAAAAAGTTTTATCCTTTCTCTACCCCTCATACAGCTGTTTCCAAACAGGGGAAACATCAAACCAGGCTAAAGAAACCACAACCTCAACCATTTCAGCAAACCCAGCAGCCGCAAGGTTGCTGATAAACTCTTCTCTGGATCCTTCTTCCTGCTTTGAGGTTTAGAACCTGTAGTTTGCTGCTTCTCTTACCAGCATCTACATCGGTTCCATCCAAAAACTTACATTAAAGAGACATCCTGACTTTTGGCTCATAGAGCTCCTTAGCATGATTATGCTTTACAGGTAGTAAGGTTACTCCTCTTCCTTCTAAATGGATAGAGGAGTAACAACTATCAATAAGGTCGTCTATACCTTTACCTTTGACAGTTTCTCCTGTATCAGCATGTCTCATACTATTCTTTTCAGAGATTTACTCCATCTTAAGTCTTTTTCAACTCTGCCCCTCTTACTAAGACATTGTTGTCTGTAAGAGTGATACTACTTAACTGAGGGCTTATCCCTAAGCCCCTGAGTTTCTTTTCAGAGTTGTCTCCACCTTGCATTCTTGTTTTTGTGGCAGCTTCTCAGACAATGATGGAGTTTTTACCACTCCTAATTATGTCTGTAGGTCTTTTTCTAATCTTGGGACCTAAGATGTGGTTCTGCCGCTCTAACAATAGTTAGAATGCAGGGGCTCTTAGTGGTTAGACCACTAACTTGCTAACCAAGCAACCAGGGCTTGATCTCCAATATCAATCTTTCTGGCCTTAGTACTAAGCCCCAGACAGACTAAGAACCTTCTCGGGCTTTCTTGTTGCAGCATACCTTCTATCCTTAGCCTTTCCCAATCCTTGGACGTTGGCGGAGTAGTTCAGGTTACATACTGGCTCTTAAACAGACAGTTTTTTTCTTCTAACCAACCTGCAACATGCTCTCTGCATCTCTACAGAGCAGCTCTGCACTATGGGCCCTTGCTAGAGAGCAAACAATTCCAGATGGTTAGGAAGGGCTTTACTGGGTTCGTCCCTACCCTTACCATTTCCATTAAAGTCTCCTTCTTCAATAAAGGACACAGGCCTTTAATTAAGTGAAGACCTAAAGAATTATCCAATCCCCTGGGTTGGTTCACATCCCCAGTGGATCCCTTCACCAAGGATGGTTTTCTTTCAGTAACAGCCAGTCCTTGTTTTGTATTTCCTTCCATCCTCAATTCTTCATGGAGTAGTTCATATTGCGCGTAAGAATGCATCATACTCATTTTGCCCTCTCAGAAGGGTAAATATGGTATCTCATTTCATTGCATCTTCTTCTCCAGCTGTCAGGCTGGAGTCATGGAAGGATCCAGGCTTACTGTCTGCGGATTAAAACATCCTCCATTCCTCCATTCCTGGTTTTTCAAGGGCTAGAGTTCTTAGAACACTCTAGACTTCTCCTTGTCAACTTAGCTCTCCCACCCACAACAAAGGAGAATGGATTCTCTAAACATCTCCTCAAGCAGGTATTCCCTTCTTGTTATTAGATGAATCTTTCTCTCTTTACATATCCCTATGTGGCTACATAGGTATATATTTTTATACATACGTGTATATAGACATCTGCATGTCTGTACCCATATATATATGTTTTGTTTTCTATCTGTCTGCCTAGGTTCATATATATATATTATATAATATATATATATATATATGAACCTAGGCAGACAGATAGAAAACAGATCCACATTGTGACTATATATATATATATATATATATATATATATATATATATATATATATATATATATATATATATATATATATATATATGTATTCACAATGTGGATCTAGCAGAGCCCATGGAAATAGGCAGAAATGCAGGTAATGAAACTGACACTGACACTTCAGGGAAGCACATGTCAGGAAGTTGCTATAGGCAACACAAACAAACTGGGTCACGAGCTACAGATACCCGCCCAAGCAGCAGAAAGGCTGAGGGATCATTAGAGGATGAAAGCCAGCTGGGAGTGGGTGAAGTTGACACACACACAGATAAACCCAATGCACGTGGAGTTAGAGAAGGTGTGCAGAGAGTGAAGAGAAGCAGCTTTGAGAATTCAAGGAGCCAAAGACGTGCTGGGGAAAGCCCGGGTTGGAGTGAAGCCGGTGAGAGAGCTGTAAAAGCTGAAAGGTTTTATTCCCAGGCAGAGAGAGAGAGCCCAGGTGACTGTTATTACAAGCAGTGCACAGAGACGTCAGAGCTCAGAAAAGGCTATCCAGAAGGTAACAGAGAATTCAATGTGGAAGCCAGTTTGAGGAAGGCAGGAAAAGCCACTTACCCAAATAACAGGCACAGGAAAAGTAAGGTCTTTTTGCCTGAAGATATTTGTATATCCGGGGGAAAGTTAAAAGGCAAAGCCTGTGGAAAGCTTCCGTTTGGTTTTACTCCAGTAACTGCAGCTGCACCAAGAAGCCTGAATCAGAGAGAGCCAGGAGGTAAGCTGATTTCTACTAATAGAGGGAGAAGTGAATACTATAACTTTCCCTATGGTTATCAGCATTGGAAGGGCTCCCAGGCCAAATACTCCAGTGAATGTGGTAATAGCCTGTCACAGAGTCTCATGGAGAAAGAAAGAGAATCTCTGAATGATAAGGAGAGACTGTTTAATAATGTTCCTAGATGTGCAAAGGAAGAATTGTTAGAAGCAGAACTTGAGGATATGCAATGTGAAGTACAAGAGGACCAAACTGTTAGTGAATACATGGACTGTATGCTCACAATAGCTGATGAGATTTCCTCTCTGCGGTGAACAAGCTGTGAAAACTTGATAAGTATTAAAGCAGCAAAAAAAGGTTTTGTTTGCTTGAAAGTTGCTAAGCAGTGAAGCAACAAAGAAAAGGTTTTGTTTGCTGGAAAAGTACTGTTTAAGAAGCTGAGGATGAGCAATTTTGGTTCACTTTTTGTTTCTTTATTTTGTGCCCAGTGTCTAACCTTTATTTTTACCACCAAAAGAATCCTCCCGGAAGGGGAATAAAAACTGTCTTAAGCCTTACCTCGTGTCCACAACTCGTTCTTTTGACTAGCTGAGAAAAACCCACAACTCCCAGAGTGCCAAGCAAGGCTCTCTATACCTTATTCCAGGCTGGTCAAACACAAGGCCTCGGCTCCATATCCTGCCTTAACTTGTGGGGTCCCGAGTCGGGTGACTCTCTATATATATATAGCTGAAAGACATATACAGAGAGCCAGAGAGCCAGGCTTGGAGGAAAGCCTGCAGGCATTGGAGTATGCTGAACAAGCTTTACCAGGTACCCAAGGAAAAGGAGTTTCTAACAAAGCTACTTTGTTACTGAAGCATAGAGCTGGAGAATCCGCACCAGGTTTTACTAAGATTTCAGGAAGTCCAGCACTGCCCAGAAGCTACCGACAGAAAACCTGTTGTCACAGAGACGTGCATGAGAGAGAAGGCTCCAGAGCTTCAGGCTACAGAAACTCAAGGTATGAAAGTTTTATTCCTGCTAAAGAATGCTTAACTCCTAAAAGCACTGCTAAAACTAAAACTCACTTTATAAGAAGAGGAAAGAAACCAGAGTGGTTTAAAGAACTACCAGAAGATTTTAAAGCACAGTCTTATTGGAGGCAAGATACCAGAGACAGTCCATATAAAGCTGTAACTGCCAGGGACAGCCTGTGCTCTGAGGGGGAAAGTAGTGAGGCAGAATTTATGGAAATAGAAAATGCAAACACTATTCCCATTCCTCAAGAAGAAGCTATGGATTGTAGTTTGTGTATGGCTACTAGCCTGGAATCCATAGCGACATTGTAAATAAGAAGAAACCTTGTTTAGTTGTTTTACCCAGGAATGAATTGAATTTCTCCACTTATCCCTTGCACCTAATTGTGAAGAGATCAACAATTGGTTCATCTGTTTAGTACTGGAGCCTTTATAAAGAAGGACATTCTTTAATTTCCATGGTCTTAATGAACCCTTGCACAGAGGGGAAATAAAAGCCTTGTTTCCCTACACTCGTGGCTCAATTATTGTGTGCTCACAAGGAGCTAAAATCCATAAGACCAGTCTGCACTTGGCCTTAAATATCCCATGTTCCTTGAAAAATAAGTGTGATGTGTAGCGTGCCCTTACCGCCATTGGCCACCAGGGGCGCCACCATGACATATATATATATATCTCATGGTGGCGCCTATATATATATATATATATATATATACTTTCTTTCTTTCTTTCTTTCCTTCCGTCCTACCTATCCGGCTCCGACAGATGGTCTCTATCCTTTTCAATGCTGCTCCAGCATGTTCAGGATTATACATAAACAACCGCTTCCCTGTGGTAGTTAAAAGGTTTCCACCAGGACCTTTAGTTTAGGTACATCTGAATCCTCCATGTACCATCTTTGTTTCCTAAGTAACTTCAATTAAGAAGGACATTCTGAATCGTCAGAAATTAGGAGGCTACAATGCCTCATACTTCTGTCCTTCTTTGTTATCGGATATAGGGATCTTCAAAGCCCTCTTCTCCTATAAGAACTATGTCTCTTTAAGGTCAAAAGAGCTTCAGGCTTATCTAATAGGGACTTCTGCATTTCCTGCAAAAGTCCTGCCTCATTGAACTACCCCAGTTTTCCACTGGGAGTTTTTCTTCTCACCCTAAAAGTTCTGACCTCAGCCTGTCTTTTGCACAGTTTATTTATCTCTGCTTTACATTGAGGTACTCCTTGGGGATATTCTGCTGGTTCATATTAACAGATCCATATGAACCTCCATAAACTTTTTACAATACCACCAGGTGAGGTCCATATTGGTGTATTGCAGTTCAGTGTTTACTACTAGATATCACCTGCACAGGGACTCCTATCTGGGCGTCCTGTTTGGTCCAGCTGTTCCACAGCATATCTTTTTAGTTCAACTCCTACCCTCCATCCCCAGGATGCCTGAGGTTCTGTCGAATAGCATGGCTTTCTCAGATTCGCAACATGCTGGGACTCCTCCAGGCATCTTAGCTTGGGAGTCCCCATATGTGAAGACTCATTCCTGCTTGTTCCTGGAGATAGCACAGTTACTTACCTGTAACAGGTGATCTCTGGGAACAGCAAGAATAAGTCTTCACAACCCACCCACCTCCCCTAGGAATTGTATCTCTCTATCTCTATCTTTCCCCTCTTTCTCTCTCTTTGTCTCAGCTTTAAAACTTAACTGAGGAGAGGCAGTTGGGAAAGGCGGGATGGCAGCACGCAGGCGTGGTGGGATGCTCCCAAAAGCATTCTAATTGGACGCTGGGGAGCGTTCCCGCGCAGACTCCTTCGGTACCGACGTACCCTATATGTGAAGACTTATTCCTGCTGTTCCCAGAGATCACCTGTTACAGGTAAGTAACTGTGCTATACCCTCAAACTCCCGTATTCCCTCCTTAACCACTATCTGAGAGAGGTGCGTAAGTCCCTGCTTTTCCCAGCTCCTCAGTATATTCACGCCTCGCCCGTGTCCCCTTTCGAAACAAGCCTCCAGTGTCATCCCTTGTATATATTGTTTATTTTGTACAAGTACTTTCCTATTTTGTTTCCAGATATTCAAGATATGTGCTACGAAGGGATTCATAGCACTACCAGCCGGACACTGTACTTTCTCTCCACACCAGTTTTTCCAATCCCACTCCCCTTACAGAGTCTTCCTCCATTTGCACCCAATGCTTCCTTTTTTTCTCTGTGCCAGTCATAAAGTGGTTTCAGTTGCGCTGCGGTATAATATTTGCTAAAGTTGGGAACCCCAAGCCTCCCCTCTCCCCTAGCTCTCTGCAATGTGGATATAGCAACCCTAGGATTCTTATTTTGCCATATAAATCGATTGATGTTTCTTTGTAATTGTTTTAACTTTGGACGTGGTATTAATATGGGTAGCATTTGAAAGAGAAACAGAAATCGGGGCAGTAGCATCATCTTAACTGTTGCTATACATCCGAACCAAGATAGGTACCCCCTCCCCCACCCAGCCAGTAAACTTTCTACTTGCCCAAATAGCTTTTTGTAGTTTAAATCATACAAGTCCTCTAGTCTTTTACTTATTTGTATCCCTAAGTACCGAATCGCCCCCTTGGACCATCTAAATGGGTACTTCGTTCTTAATCTCACCTGCTCCTCCTCTTGTACTGACAGGTTCAAAATTTCAGATTTTGCCCAATTTATGGTGAATCTGGACAGCCTCCCATATTCCTCTAATTCCCACATTAATATTGGTATCGAGCATCTCGGCCTGGTCACACTCATTGATATCATCCGCAAACAAGGATATTCTATGTTCTACCTTTCCTACCCTTATACCCTTCAGATCTTCCCTTTCTCTTACTCTCTCTGCGAACGGCTCCAGTGATATCGCGAATAAAAGGGGTGACAATGGATAACCCTGCCTTGTCCCTCTCCCCTGCTCAAAGAAGGCAGCGTAGAATCCGTTTACCTGAACACAAGCTTTCGGGTTCCGGTATAATGCCTCTACCCACCCTTTGAACTCGCCTCCCAGCCCCATTCTATCCATTACCTGGAAGAGGAAGGACCAAGACACCTGATCGAACGCTTTCTCCGCATCTAATGATATTAGCAATGCCTCCTTTTTACTTTGCCCCACTGACCAAATAGTGTTCAAGATTTTCCTAATATTATCGGCCACCTGCCTCCCTGGGATAAAGCCCGCTTGGTCTTGATGGATTAACTTCCCGATTGCCTTATTTAAACATGTTGCTAGTATTTTAGCCAATAATTTGGCATCTAAGTTGAGCAGGGAAATAGGTCTGTACGAGGAGCATTCTTGCTGGTCCTTACCTTCTTCATGTATTATTGTGATCCCAGCCCATCCCATGTGGCGGCTAGCACTCTTCCCTCCCATGGTATGTTAAACAGCCTCAATAGTGGAACAATTAGAAGCTCACTGAATGTTTTATAGTACCTTGCTGTAAGCCCATCTAATCCCGGGGCCTTATCTACCTTTAACTGTTTTATAGCTTGCAGGACGTTCTCTGCTTTAATTGCTTTATTTAACTGTTTTTGTTCCTCCTCCATCAATGTCGGGAGCTTTATAGAATCTAAATAACTTTGTATTCTTTCCAAATCTGGGGATGCCCGAGCCGCATACAACTCTTGGTAATATCGTTTAAATGCCTCCCGAATATCCCCATCTCTGTGAACCAGTTTCCCTTCCCAGTCTCTAATTCGCAATATTTGTGATCTTAATTTCCTTTGTTTCAGCCGCTGCGCCATATATCGCCCTACTTTATTAGCCCCCTCAAAGAAACCCTGTTTCAGTAGTTGCATACGATATCTTATAATGTCAGCCTGTAAAGCATTTAATTGCGCTCTGGCAGCCAGCACTTGCCCTCGGTAGGTTCCTCTTCCATCTTTCACATCTAACTCTTCCAGTTCCATCAATCTTTCTCTCGGTACTCTTTCTCTCTCTTCCCTCTCCCTCTTTTTACGCGCCCCCCATTTGAGGAAATCTCCCTGCAGTACTGCCTTGTATTCATCCCAAACTCCTCCCCAGGCCACCTCGCCATTATCATTCCATCTGAAATAGTCCACTGTTTCCCTCTCTATCTCCTTTCTAACCTTCTCATCCTCCAATAAAGATTCATTCAGCCTCCAGAACTGGGTGCCTCTTCCCTCCCCCTCCATTGTCAGTCTGACCTCCACTAAGGCATGGTCTGACCATGTTATGGAGTCCATTTCTGCCCCTTTAATTCTGCCTGCCATCTCCTTGGTTACCCAAATAGCGTCTATCCTGGAATAGGATCCATGCACTGGGGAAAAATATGAAAACTGCCTCTTCCGTGGATGTTGAAAGCGCCAGGCATCTATTAAACAGTGCTGTGCAACAAAATTTTGGTATTTACTCCTATCTGCTTGTTTGCCTTCTCGTTTCCCCGTTGCATCTCTATCTGGGTTCTGCGTTACATTGAAGTCTCCCCCACAGATGAGTTTTCCATCTCCTAACTGCCCCACCTCTGTGTCCAGTTTTGTCCAAAATTCCCTTTGCCCCCCTGTGGGTGCATATTCATTCATTATACAGTACCATTCATTCTCTATTTTTATACGTAACATTATATATCTCCCCTCTTTATCTCTAATTATCTTCTGTGCCTCCACCTTAAGCTTGGAGTCTATGAAAATTGCCACCCCACCCTTCTTTTTTTCCACTGTGTTTGATGCATAAAGACATACTCCATATCCCTGGGGTTTGACCAAGTGTTCTGTTGCCCTCGTTAAATGTGTTTCCTGTATGAGCACGAGAGACGCCTTTTGACGTCTTACTTCTTTGTAAAGTTTCTGCCGTTTAAAAGGCGAATTAAGCCCTTTGACATTCAATGTTACAATTTTTAACTCACCTTGTATGTTTTACTACCCCCTCCTTCGCTGCCCCACCTCTTCTGCCCTCCCCTCCCCCCTCTCTCCACCTCCCCTCCCCCACCCCTCCCCATCCCACTTCTCCTCATGGGAGAGATGACTTCTATTAAGGTAACAGAATATCGGACCGCAGCCTTCCCCTTCCCCTCTATCCTCTTCCCCCCCCCATCCTCTTCCCCCCCACCTCCCATCTCCTTCCCTCCCCTTCCCCTTCCCCTCTTCCTCCCCTTCCCTTGTACACCTTCTGCCCCACCTAACTCCTACCCCTCCTCCGCCCTACCCCCTGCACCCCTTCCTACTCCCATCTTAACTTTATTACATTCAAGTCACAAAATCGGAGCCCTCTTCTCCCTCTATTCCTTAACCCCCCTCCCTTCTTGCCCAATCCCCCCACTGCCCCAATCCTTCCTTCCCCTTACACCCCCCCTCAGGCTTCCCAGTACTAACCAACCCTAATATATTGGTACATATATCAACAATCCAGAACCCTTTCCTTAGTAAGTATCATCTGGCTCAAGTCTGTATAATGTCCTCGGCTTCAGCCTGTTTCTTTTTCCACCACTTTTCCTCTTTGGCTGTCTTTGGCCAGTCTCGCCATTCTCTTGCCAACTTCTGCTGCTCTATGCCACCTCAGGCTAACCGCCCTAGAGGTACTTGTGCTGCTGTCAGGTGTTTTGGCTGGACCTCTGGCCACTTCCGGTATGTTAGTTGATCCTAGGTTTCTCAGCGCCCTCCAAGCTTCTTCACTTGTCTTCACTCTCCGCGACCGCCCTTGCACTGTAATCAGTAGTCCGAAGGGGTACAGCCATTTATATCTCATGTCCGCCCTCCTTAGTAGATCGTGCCCTCCTTCATCTCTCTCCTTCATTGCAGCGCTCCCTGGGATAAGTCCTGAAACAGTTCCAGCTTGTGCTCTTCCCACTGAAATTGTCTCATCTTTCTGGCTGCGCCCAACAGGCGTTCTTTCATCTTAAAGGAGTTCAAGCATACCACGATGTCTCGTGGTTGATTATCTCTTATGGGCCCCAGTCCTCTATGCACCCATTCTATTTGCAGGGACTCCCCTGCACCCTCCTCCGCTGTAGCTGTGGCTTTTAATAGCTCTCCAAATACTTTTTGAATAACTTCCTCACAGTTCTTATATTTGGGATCCTCTGGGATACCTCACACTCTATTACATCTTCTGGACCGATCCTCCATATCCTCTGTTTTGACTTTCAGCTCCTCTTGAGCCTGCTTTAATTCCTCCCAGCCTTTTTGTATGTTTTCCATGGCCACCCTTTGTTGTTCCAACTGAGTCTCTGTATCCTCTACATGATCTCCCAGCTCCATGATGTCTTGTCTGATTGTTTGTAAGGTCTCTTTTAATTCATTTTTTACACCGCTGATTTCCACCTTTAATTCCTCTTTTAGTTCTGTAAGCCACTGCTTGATTTTGTCAGCTATTCCTGAGCACTCATCTCCTTCCCTGCTCTGGAAATTTCTCAGCCGCCATTTTACCTTCTTTCTCTCCCTCCTGCCCTCCTCGTGATGGCGCATAGGATGATCGAAATTCCGCCAGATTTTTCCTCGCTGACAGCTCTCTTTTTGATTTCTCCATTTATATTTATTAATTTTGTTAATTTGTTTTTGTATGGCTCCGCTCAGCATACACTGATTTCTATGGGGCAGTTCTTCTCCAGGACCAAGCAGGAAGTCAGTTCTCACATATGGGTGACGTCGGCGCCGACGGAGCCCTCGCGGAGCAATTTCCCCAGCTTTCAAAGAAAGCCTTTGGGAATTGCAGCGCGCATGCGCGGTCCCCTTCCCGCCCTAGGGTGCCATCTTGCTCAGTCTTCTTTTTTCCGTGGAGCCCTACAGACGCTGTTTGTGATCGCCGCTGAAAAAGTTGATTTTATTTACTATTCTTTTCTCGGTTCGACGCCGGATCCTTTTCCCGCCGGGACCCGATACGCCGGTATCGAGTCCGTTCATTATTTTTTCGGTTTTTGTCCTTCATGACTAGCGTTCGCGCCGTTTTTCTTTTTTCACTGGCAGGCCCTGTCTTTTGGCCTCACAGGGGCCCTTTTTCCCCCGATGGCTGCCAGCGGGTTTAAAAAGTGTGATCGGTGTAAGAAACTTATGTCTCTTACCGACACACATGACTGCTGCCTCCGCTGCCTCGGACCCAATCATGACCCGATGATCTGTGGTCCTTGTGGCAAAATGTCCTCAAAAGTCGAGGAGTCGGCAGCATCAAAAAGAACGAATCTTCTCTGACTCTGCGTCCGGCCGGGCCCGGACCTCGTCAGAGGCTTCGACGTCCCGGGACTCCGGTCCTGAGCATCGTCGGAGTTCCTCTGAGCGGGGTCATCATAGGAAGAAGAAACCCGCGAGGGCGGCGTCGGTGGACGCTCCTGGTTCCTCGAGGGCCAGGTCGCATAGCCCTGATAGCCGTCCCGGGTCCTCGGCGTCGGAGAGGCCTTCGAAACATCCTCGAGATGGAGTCTCCTGGACACGTGAGTACTGTAGTCCTCGTGGACTCGCCTCCGAAGGAGCTGATGTCGGGCCCGACGCCGTCGGGGCCCGAGTCGGGGGCTGCTGGGTCTCCTGAGCTTAGACTCAGGTTGACGGCCTTGGAGAGCAGTTTCGCTGCCTTCATGGACCAGCAGCAGGCATTGATCACTGGCCTCGCCGGTGCATCTGCCCCGACCACCGGGACGTCGACGTCCAAGTCGACCCCGGAGACCGAGCCGATCCTCGAGTCCATGCGAGCTCGAGTCAATCCTCGGTCACGGTCTCCCTTGGCCTCCCGTTCGGGACCGAGGTCGTTGACGCCGGTCGGGGCGGAGGGCATCGGTGCCCGCCCGACCGGAGCCGCTCGATTCCTCCATCGAGGAGTCGGGCTGGGAGACGAAGGACGAAGAGTCCCCAGGTACTTTTCGGACTCGGTGCGTCCCATCGGACTCGCCCGAGTCCGAACCTCGGAGACGGTCCCCCCCCGGAGGACACCCGGTTCTTGGACTTCGTGCGGGATATGGCCAAGACCTTGGCATTCCCCACGAATCCCGAGGAGGAGCCGAAGAGCCGAAGAGCTCGATGCCCTCCAGTATGACTCTCCCCCGAAGGAGGCCTTTACTGTACCGGTTCCTCCGATGCTGGAGCGACTTCTCTTCCGCATGTGGGAGAGCCCGGCGTCGGCGCCGGTGTTAAGCAAGCGGGTCGATTCCATTTATCGAGTCCGCAAGAGCCCCGGGTTCCAAAAGGAACAACTATCGCACCATTCCATGGTGGTGGAATCGGCCATGCATCGACTCAAGAGTCAGAAGATGCACTTCTTGGTGCCTCCCGGCCGGGAGGCCCAGAACCTGGATGCCCTCTGTAGGAAGTGCTTCCAGGGCTCTATGCTTGCTTGTCGAGTCCAGACCTACCAGCTCTACATGGGCATGTATCTCCGAGACCTGGCAAAGGAGATTGCCGGGTTCTCTGTTGGTCTCTCCGAGGAACCTTTGCAGAGGTTCCAGGCCTTGTCCACTGGTATTCGGGAGTGCTCGAAGTTTATCTCTCGAGCAGCCTACGATGGCTTCGAAGCATCGGCTCGGGTAGCCGGAGCCGGCATCGGTGCCCGCCGACAGGCTTGGCTTCAGTCATCCGACCTCGAGCCATGGGTACAGGACAAGTTGGTCGATGTCCCCTGCAGAGGTGAAAACCTCTTTGGCACTTTGGCAAGCCCATGGCTGAAAAGGCTGCACAGATCGAGACCGAGACTCTGACCAGGACTCGGCTGTCCAGAAAGACCTCTGCCCCTTCTCAGAAGAAGAAGGGCTCGGGGGAAAAAGCCCTTTGACCCGAGGAAGGCGGCTGCCTATAAACACTACCCTCATTATCAGGCCTCAGCAGCTCCCCAACAGGGTCAGCAGGCCAAGGGACGGGGTAATGGGTCCCGTAGGCAGCAGGCCCCCAAGCCCACAACACCGGCCCCTGCTCAGCAGGGTGGGGGTTTTTGACTCCGTCAGCATAGTCTCTTCCCCTCCGCTGGTTTCTCTCAACACAGGAGGCCGGCTGGTCCACTTTGCCCACAGGTGGTCAGCCATCACATCAGATAGCCTTTCTGAACTATATGAAGCACCCAGGTATCTTCTACACTTTCACCAGGTACCTCCCTCCTACTTTCCAGGGGAGCCTCCAAGACTCCCTCTGCACAGGGACTTACTCCTTCAGGAGTTGGCAAGTCTTCTTCAGGAACAGACTGTGGAACCAGTGCCCCACCACCTGAGAGGTCACGGCTTTTATTCCAGGTACTTTCTGATACCAAAAAGAACAGGAGCCCTTAGACCCATCCTGGACTTGCGAAACCTCAACAAGTTCCTGGCAAGGGAAAAGTTCAAGATGCTTACCCTTGGAATCCTGCTGCCCTACCTCCAGCAGGGAGACTGGCTATGCCCCTTAGATCTAAAGGATGCCTATACTCACATCCTTATTCATCCAGACCACAGACAATATCTCAGGTTTGTTGTGGGAGGAAATCATTACCAGTACAGAGTACTGCCCTTTGGCCTATCCTCTGCCCCTAGGGTGTTCACCAAATGTCTAGCAGTGGTGACGGCCTATCTAAGACTTCAAGGCCTTTTTGTGTTTCCATACCTGGACGACTGGCTCATCAGAGCCCAGTCTTCCCAAGAGGCCACTCAGGCCACTCATCGCACTGTGACTCTACTCCAGCACTTGGGATTTGTCATAAACTTCGCAAAGTCCACTTTGCTCCCCTCTCAAAATCTCGAATTCATAGGCGCCAGGTTGAACACACTTCAGGCGCAGGCCTTCCTGCCTCTAGACATTGCCCACAGGCACATGGATCTCGCCAGCCACTTTCACAGCAATTGCCTGGTCTCTGCCAGGCAATTTCTGAGACTGCTCGGCCATATGGCTTCCACGGTCCATGTGACCCCCAATGCCCGCCTGAACAAGCGACCTGCTCAGTGGTGCCTTCGCACTCAATGGCATCAGGCCGTGGGGAGCCTGGTGGACTCAGTACAGGTATCCAACCTGCTGGTCTCTTCTCTGCGGTGGTGGCTTCATCTGCCAAACCTGGTGCTGGGAGTGGATTTTCAATCTCCTCCGCCTTCTCAGGTGCTGACAACCGATGCTTCTCTCCTGGGTTGGGGAGCACATTGCCAAGGGACATGTACTCAAGGCCTCTGGACTCCTTGGGAGTCTGCTCAGCAGATAAACTTCCTGGAGCTCAGAGCCATCCGCCTAGCTCTGAGAGCCTTCTCCCACCTCACTTCTCACCAGTCTGTGCTGTTCCAGACGGACAATCAAGTTGCAATGTTCTACATGAACAAACAAGGAGGCACAGGCTACTTCCTTCTCTGTCAGGAGGCACAAAAACTGTGCTCTTGGGCCATCCTTCACGGCATCCTCCTCAAAGCTGTCTATCTCCCAGGTCAAGAAAATTACCTGGCAGACAAGCTGAGCAGGATCCTCCAACCCCACGAGTGGAGATTGGATCCGTTGGTGGTTCAGCGGATCTTTCTCAAGTGGGGCCTCCCCACCATGGATCTATTTGCCAGTCCTCTGAACCGGCAGCTTCCCAGATTCTGCTCTCGACAACCGCATCCTCTCAGAGTAGCGGCAGATGCTTTTCTGATTCCATGGTCCACAGGCCTCTTGTATGCCTTTCCTCCCATGCCACTTGTGTCTCGGACGCTCTTCAAGGTTCTCAGAGACAGAGCCTCGATGATCCTAGTGGCTCCCCGGTGGCCGAGACAGCCCTGGTTCCCGCTTCTGATGCAGCTGGCGGTGGACACTCCTCTTCCTCTGGGGTTTCAACCCGATCTCCTGTCACAGGATCGGGGGACTCTCCTGCACCCCAACCTCCGATCCCTTCATCTGATGGCCTGGCTGCTGAAAGGGTAGTCCTTGCTCCCCTCCTGCTGCCTCGGGAGGTGGAAGAGGACGTCTTGGCCTCCAGGTGGCCCTCCACCCGGAAGTCCTACGCTCTTAAGTGGCGTCGGTTCTCCGTGTGGTGTGCTCAGCAGTCTGAGAATCCCTTCTCCTGCTTGGTGGCAGTGGTCTTGCAATATTTGCTTTACCTCTCCAATCTGGGCCTTAAGTCCAACTCTGTCAGAGTCCACCTCAGTGCTCTCTCTGCGCATCACGCACCGGTGGATGGCAGGCCTCTTTCCAACCACCCTTTGGTGGCTCGTTTTCTCCAAGGCCTCCTTCTCCTTAAGCCTCCTTTGCGCCCTCCAGCCCCTGAATGGGATCTGAATGTGGTCTTGCAGAGGATTACCTGTCCGCCCTTTGAACCTATGGCTACCTGCCCTCTTCATTTTCTTTCCTGGAAAACCTTGTTTTTGGTAGCTCCTGGAAAACCTTGTTTTTGCTAGCCCTTACCTCTGCTAGGCGCGTTAGTGAACTGCAGGCCCTAGTGTCTGATCCTCCTTACACAAGTTCTACAGGAATAGGGTAGTCTTACGGACTCACCCTAAGTTTCTTTCGAAAGTGGTTTCTCCTTTTCATCTCAACCAGGAGGTGGTTCTTCTGACCTTCTTTCCCAGGCCGCACACCAGCCGGGCTGAAATGGTCCTGCATACCCTGGACTGTAGGAGGGCCTTGTCCTTCTACCTTGACCGTACGCGGGAGCATAGGAGGGCTGTTCATCTCTTCGTTTCTTTTGACCCCAATAAATTGGGGCTACCTGTCTCCAATCGTACTTTGTCCTTATGGGTCGCTGACTATATCGCCTGGGCTTATGGGGCAGCCGGCCTCTCGTTGGAGGGTCGAGTCACGGCTCATCGTGTCAGGGCGAAGGCTGCGTCAGTGGCTCATCTCCACTCTGTTCCGTTGGCAGACATCTGCCGGGCCGCTACTTGGTCTTCAAGCCAGACTTTTGCGGCCCATTACTGCCTGGAGAGGGAGTCCCGCAGGGACAGTGCTTTCGGTCAGGCAGTCCTCCATAATCTCTTTGAGGTTTAGGCAACTCCTACCCTCCGGCCCTGATGTTGGGCTACCGGTCGGGGGCATTTTCAGAGAAGATTCCTTCCTTCTGTGCTGCTGAGCTAGAGGGAGCTCATTTTTCCGCTTGAGGTCTCCGGTAGCCTTAAGCTAGGGAGTCCCATATGTGAGGACTGACTTCCTGCTTGGTCCTGGAGAAAGAGTAGTTACTCACCTGTAACAGGTGCTCTCCAGGAGCAGCAGGAATCAGTCCTCACAACCCTCCCTCCTCCCCTTGGAGTTGCAGTCTTCTCATTTCATTTTTGCTAATTTTTTTGCTGTCTTTTAGCTATGTCATCAGACTGAGCAAGATGGCACCCTTGAGCGGGAAGGGGACCGTGCATGCGCGCTGCAATTCCCAAAGGCTTTCTTTGAAAGCTGGGGAAATTTCTCCGCGAGGGCTCCGTCGGCGCCGACGTCACCCATATGTGAGGACTGATTCCTGCTGCTCCTGGAGAACACCTGTTACAGGTGAGTAACTACTCTTTCTGTGCTCCCCCCCCTACTCAGTGCTCCCCCCCCTCAGTACTCCCCCCTGTTTCTTCCACTTATTTGTACCGATCTATTCCTCCTGGGCAGGGTAGCCAGTTAACTTTTATATTTATCTTGCCTTGTTTTGTGGCTATTACCCTCTGGATTTATTCTGTGGTACTTCACACAGCTTGAACTTTCCTTTTACTGCTTGTCTGTATTATGCTCTGCTGCTTTTCACTCTTCCTGCTTTGTGTTGCTCCCGTACATGCTGTTTGCTCCCTCCGATGTAGCTCTCCCATCGCCGCCTCACACGTGTTTCTCTCCAGTCATGTCTCCAATTTGTCAGCTTCAACGATTCTTCCTCCTTTTGTTTTGTATTCTGCCTGGTGCTACTGCTCTCTCATTTGATCCAGCCCGTCCTGCGATCCTCTCCTCTCCCCCGGACCCAGCTCTCAGCAGATACTTGTCTCTCCACTCGGGCCTCTGGCTGCTCCCGAATCAGCTGCTCTCCTCCTAACCACCAATCTCTCTGCCTCCTGCTCTGCTATGGTCGATCGGGTATTCTATTGCTGCCTCTCCTGCACTCACCAGCCCTCCTGATGCTCACTTCGCTCTGCCCTCTGCACGCTCAGACATGTGCCGTCCCGATCGGGCCTGCCTCTCCACTTATGCGGTGCATCGGGTGAGTGCCTTGGCTCGCTCCGGTTCCAATTTCACTGCGGGTGATTCTCCCCTACTGTCTCCACATTTTGACGCCTTTTTGTGCCTTTTGGGGTACTATCCCCTTCTTTTGTAGGCCTCGATGTCGGAGCTTGACTTTTACTCCGCCATGCACTCCGATGATGTCACCGGAAGTCCAAAATTGTCCCCTTTCTAAAGTTGCATTTATACATGTATGCCAATGTACATGTGTAAATGCTGCTATGTACACATGGATATTCTTTTAAGATAACCTCTATATTGTGTTTGGATTTTTAGAAAGTGTTTTACAAATTCTCTCATTAAGACTCCTGTGGAAATTAAAAAGTCATGAGATAGGAGACAATATCCCAATGTGGATTGTGAATTGCTTAAAAGAGAAAACAAAGCAGTAAGGTTAAATCGTCAATTTTCTCAATGGAGAAAGGTAAATTGTGAAGTACCACAGGAATCTGTATCGGGACTGGTGCTATTTAACATATTTATAAATGATCTGGAAATGAGAAATAATCAGAGATCATCAAATTTGCAGATGATGCTAAATTACTCAGTTATTGAGTACTGTGTATATTGCGAAAAATTGCCTTGTGAAAGTGGAAGACCAGGCATATAAATGGCAGATGAAATTTAAAATAGAGAAGTGGTGCACATAGGGAAGAATAAATCAAATTATAACTATACTCTAATTATAGCTAGGTTCCACATTAGGAGGCACCATTCAGGAAAAGGATCTAGGCATCATTTTGTACTACACATCAAAATCTTCTCAGTGTGTAGTGGCAGCCAAAAAAACAGAATTTTAGAGAATCATTAAGAAAGGAAGGAGAATAAAGCTGACAGGTCGATATTCACAGCCTTAGCCAGCCTGCCAATCGGAGGCTGGCAGACTAAGAGGGTAGACCGTGATATTCAGCAGCACATTCCCGCAGCTGTTCATATTGTCCCATTCCTTATCGGTCCTCCAGTTTAGTCCTCCACCTCTGGGTTGTGCACCCTGCAGCTTGGAGACTGGCATGTCACAAAAAAGTGACATCACTGGATATAGCCTGCTGTACTCTCTCATCATCCCCAGTGTGTCCAGTCTCCATGCAGCAAGAGGACTTAGTGAGCCTAGGTGCTGGGCTCACTGGAGAGCAGATAAGGAGCAGCTAGATTAGGATTCCTTTAATTTTTGGGGTGCATTGGCCCTATTTGATATTTGTTCCTTCTTTTTTTGGGAGCTGTAGCCTTAAAAAAAAAAGTCTGAGGAAGAGTGCTGCCTCTTGTGCCTGGCCCTGTTTCCCCCTCTGCCTTCCTTGTTACTATTCAGTCTTTCTGCCTGCAATGATCTCTTCCCGCTTATCAGTACGGGGGAAAGCTCATCAGCGCGAAGAGCCAGCTGGGGTCCCGGCAGCACGGAGATGCTGCGATTCTGACACCGGGCTTGAGGTGAATATTGGAAGGCTGCCCGTCGGCTCCCTGCTCGCAAGCGGTGCAGAGCTGCGTGCTTTGAAGCCCCGCAGTGTCAGGAGCATCCGCTTTTGATCGCCCTGTAAGTAGGGGTGAAGGAGCTGGTTATTGGGGAAGGGGGATGGTGGCAGCTGCACCACGCAGGGTCCAGTGATATTTGGTGCCTTTTTTTCTGCTGCCTTCAGGCAGCGGTGGCCATTTTAGCAGGGTTTTTTTTTTTTTCATGCGGTCAGCTTGCCACAGTGCTCTTTGCTTTTCTTTTCTTTTCAAGTGCAGTTACTTCATTTTGGAGGTTATTTCTTTCATTTAATTTGTTCTTTTATTGCTGTTTTGGTTTATTTGAGGTTTTTACAGCAGGTTATATGGTGCTGAGGGATTGCTGATACAGTTGATTTTGCTGCCTGGTTCTGAGGGCAGAAGCGGCTTATTTGCCTGGTCAAGGTCCTTGGCTGTCTTGCCTATTAAAAAAAAAAATAAAAAGAAACAAACAAATTTTTGGAGCAGTTGATTTAAAAAAATAAAAAAAAAAGAGAAAAGTTGAAAGTTAAAGGAATAAGTCAGTTAGGCAATGGCCTCGCGCCCGCAATGTGTAGTGTGTGGTACCCATAGAGGAGCTATAGTCTACTCAGGTATTTGCCGCGGCTGTACACAGGTGTCTACCAGTGTGGAACAGCAAATGGATGTTAAGGTTGGTCAGGATGGTCAAGGGACCTCAACTGGATTAGACATGGAGGCGCTGCAGGTCCCTACGCCAGCGATCAGGGTCGTGGCGATGACCGATCCATCAGGAGGTCCTTTGGCTGTGGGTCCACAGCCCGGGGATTTTTGTCCTGACTTTGTGTTAATTATGCATCAGGTGTTCTGTTTGTGGCGGCAAGGTAAGGTGCCGGAGGGCCTATCTCTATCTGTGGCACCGCAACAGCCTGGTACGGCTGAGCCGAGTGCCAATTCTTCACGACCACCAAAACGAGCAAGGATTCAAGAGCCCTCGATTTCCGAGTTTGAGGGGCATGACTCCGAGGAGAACAAGGTCGACCTGGAAGGCGGAGATGAAGAGTTGGAGGAAGGAGAGATCCCTGAGCCAGAGGATCAGGCGAGGATTATTTGGGTATTTCGAAGGGAGGAAATGACAGCACTTATCACCGAGTCCCTTTAGACGCTTAAGCTCGGCACGGAGCAGCCTGTGGATGAGGACAATGGTGAAGACCCGATTATTCAGGCAGTGCGTCAAACGCAGGTAGTGTTTCCCGTTCACAAGGTAGTTGACAGAATGATACAGGATGAGTGGGATCAGCCGGAGGCAAGTCTCAGGGGTGTTCGCATTATGAATAGACTGTACCTGTTGGCGGATAAAGACAAGGAGAGGTTTTGGTCTCCGTGGATTGATGCAGCGGTGTCAGCAGTGACCAAGAAGACCACAATTCCGGTGGAAGGCAGCTCGGCCTTGAAGGATGCGCAGGATAGGAAGTTGGATGGTTTGCTGAACAATCCTTTGAAGCCAACGCGGTGTCGTTACAAGCCTCCATTTGTGGGGTGTGGTGGCATGTGCCTGTCTTCGATGGTCGCAGCGTTTAAGACAATCGGACCAGTTGGACCACAAAGGTTTGAGAGAGCTGGATCGCTTGGAGTCGGGATCAGCTTATCTTTTAGATGTTCATTATGACTTGATTAGAGCCCTGGCTAATAGTATGGCATCGCTGGTGGCTGCTCGCAGATCCCTGTGGTTGCGGAATTGGGCGGCTGATGGTTCTTCCAAGGCACGTCTCGGTAAACTCCCTTTCAAGGGGAAATTGTTGTTATTCGGAGAGGATCTCGATAAGTTGATCAAGGATTTAGGGGAGTCTAAAGGTGGCCGGTTGCCAGAGGATAAGCCCAAACAGGGAAAGTCTGTATCGTCCTTTTGGGGTTCCTTTAGAGATTTTCGGAGATTTCGGACTTCTCGCTTGGGCGGATTCCAAAGAGGAAGATTTGCTCCTCGGGCCCAGGGGTTTCGGGGGCTTCAGGGAGCCAGTAGAGGTTTTGCGGCGGCAGCCTCAACTGCTAATCGAAAATCGCAGTGAAGTGAGGGGGACCCCGGCAGGAAGTTTGCCGATAGGCGGACGACTTCAGAACTTTCTTCCTGCCTGGGTCCAAATAACATCCGATCAGTGGGTGCTAGAAATTATCTAAGAAGGCTATGCGCTGGAGTTCGCGCGGCCTGTGCTGGATTCATTCGTTCAGTCGCCATGCAGGGGGCCGCAAAAAGCGCAGGCAGTCTGGTGTAAGCTGAATCAACTGTTGCAATTGGGTGCGATCGTTCCTGTGCCCAAGGACAGTTACGGCAAGGGTCGATACTCAATTTATTTCGTGGTGCCAAAGAAGGATGGGTCGCTTCGTCCGATTTTAGATCTAAAAGGGGTGAACTGCTGTCTTCGGGTACTGCATTTCAGAATGGAAACGCTGTAGTCTGTCATTGTGGCAGTGTGCCAAGGGGAGTACTTGTCATCCCTCGATCTCTCGGAGGCCTATTTACACGTTCCGATCAGAGCAGGTCATCAAATGTTTCTCCACTTTGCTCTGCTGTGGGGCCACTATCAGTTTCAGGCGTTGCCCTTCGGTCTTGCAACGGCGCCACAAACGTTCACCAAGATTATGGTGGTGGTTGCGGCGGCGTTGCGAAAGGAAGGCATTTTGGTTCATCCCTATCTCAATGATTGGTTGATTTGGGCAAAGTCCAGAGCCGAGAGCATGAAAGTTACAAAGTGATGAGATTCTTGGAGAAGCTCGGCTGGGTAATCAATGCGAGCAAAAGTCATCTTACTCCAACCCAGAGCCTCGAGTACCTCGGGGTGCAATTCGACACACAGAGGGAGCAGGTGTTTCTGCCCGAGCGGCGGGTCCAAGCCTTACAGCAAGCGGTTCTCCAGTTCAGGACTACTCTGGTCGTTCGGCCTGTAATTATCTCCAGGTATTAGGTAGGATGGTGGCATCCCTGGAGGTGATGCCCTGGGCCAGAGCTCATATGAGGCCACTGCACCGCTGGTTGCATCAAGCCGACCCGCTGAGCAGATGGCTGCCCTGTCCTATCGGGGTGCGACGAGCATTGAAGTGGTAGCTACGTCCGGAGTCGTTGAAGGCCGGGATGCCACTGGAACAGCCAGAGTGGATTCCATTGTTGACAGAGGCAAGCCTTGCGGGATGGGGAGCACATTGCGGGGAGCTCTTCACGCAGGGTCTGTGGTCAGCTCGGGAGAGCACCTGGTCAATCAACAGATTGGAACTCAGAGCGATAGCGTTAGTGTTGCAAGCATTCGAGGGGACGGTGCGGGGCCGTGCGGTAAGGGTTCTATCGGACAACTCCGCAACAGTAGCCTACATCAATTGTCAAGGTGGTACTCGAAGTACAGCGATAGAAAAAGAAGCAGAGGAACTCTTTGCTTGGGTCGAGCTTCGGCTGCTGGCAATTTCAACGGCTCACATTGCTGGGAAGGACAATGTGACAGCGGATTTTCTCAGCAGAGTCCAGGTGGATGCCGGCGAGTGGGAGTTGCATCCGGAGATCTTTGCGCAGGTGGAGAGCAGATGGGGGCCGCCGGTCATGGATCTCATGGCGACTTTCCACTAAGCAAAGGCCAGTCGGTTCTTCAGCAGGCATCGGGAAATGATGTCGGAAGGGATCGACACTCTGATGCAGCGCTGGCCGGTGTCGGGGCTCCTCTATGTATTTCCTCCGTGGGCTCTCATAGGTCAGGTGGTGCAGCGGATCGAGGCCCATTCGGGTTGAGTGCTGTTGGTGGCTCCGGACTGGCCGCATCGTCTGTGGTATGCCGACCTCATGCACCTTCTCGACGGGGACCCATGGAGGTTGCCGATATCGGACAGTCTGCTAATTCAGGGACCACTGTGGATGCCTCAGGTGGATCGGTTCTCACTTACGGTCTGGCCATTGAAAGGGCGCGGTTAAAGGAAAGAGGTTATTCAGGAGCAATCATTGCGACTTTGCTTAAGGCGCGGAAGGCATCTATGTCTCTGGCATATGTTCACATTTGGCGCATCTTTGAGGATTGGTGTTCCAGAAGGCAAGTGTGCGTGGCAACCGCGTCCATGGCAGTGGTTTTGAGCTTCTTGCAGGATGGTTTCGAAAAGGGCCTGGCGGCCAGCTCCTTGAGGGTTCAGTTGGCTGCTCTGGCTTGCTATAGAGGCAAGGTACAGGGAATAGTCTTAGGGGCACATGTTGATGTGTTGCGTTTTTTCAGGGCAGTAACGAGATTAAGTCCTTCTCGTAGGATTGTGGTGCCTCCATGGGATCTCAACTTGGTGTTGGCAGCTCTGACTAGGGAGCCTTTTGAGCCCTTACAGCAAGCGTCCATGAAGGACTTAACCCTGAAGGCGGTGTTTTTGGTGGCCATTTGTTCAGCGAGGCGAATTTCGGAGTTGCAGGCGTTGTCGTGTAGAGAGCCGTTTCTCTCGTTTTCTAAGGAGAAGGTGGTGCTTCGTCTGGTCCCCTCCTTTTGCCCAAAGTGGTTTCTCCATTTCATATGAACCAGACGGTTTCACTTCCGGTACTGGGTCCTTTGGAAGACGGCGTGACGGACCGGGGGTTGCGGCACTTGGACTTAAAGCGAGTGTTGCGTCGGTATTTGAAGGTCTCATAAAGCAAGTGTTGCGTCGGTATTTGAAGGTCTCAGAGGAGTTTCGTAAATCCAACCGCTTGTTTGTTTTGTTCGGTGGAGTCCGTAAGGGGGAGGCGGCGGCGAAGGCCTCCATTTCTCGTTGGATTCGAGAGGCGATTGCTTCGGCTTATCTGTTGTCGGGTCGACAAGTACCAGCTGGGTTGCAAGCTCATTCTACCAGAGTGCAAGCAGCATCGTGGGCGGAGCACAGTTTGGTATCGCCTGTGGAAATTTGTAGGGCGGCTACTTGGGCCTCTCTTCACACTTTCAGTAAGCAATACTGCCTAGATGTCATGACAGCAAAGGATGCTGTATTTGGGGTGGCAGTGTTGCAGGCCTGCTGGAAGGGTCCCTCCCGATGAGTACTGCTCTGTTACATCCCAGAGGTGGAGGACTAAACTAGAGGACTGATAAGGAAATGGTAATTACACTTACCTGGTAATTGTTCTTCCTTGAGGGACGACAGTTTAGTCCTCATGCCCACCTGGGGTAGTATGGAGCTAAACAGCGGAGCTGCAGCCGGCCGACGGATGAGATTACCGGTAGGGAGATGGGTTATTTGCCTAAATTCCTTCGTTTTTTTTCTGATTCTTTCTGATCTGTCTTTTGGCATGGGCAGAAGGCGAGGATACAAGAAGAACAGCCTTCCTTCCAAAATGACAATGTTTTCTTGTATAATGTGGTTGTTATTTGGTCTCCAAGAATGTTGTGTTATTAGCTACTTATTTGTTGCTCCTTTAAGTGTGCTTTGTCAATAGTTCACTGGGGATGATGAGAGAGTACAGCAGGTTATATCCAGTGATGTCACTTTTTTGTGACATGCCAGTCTCCAAGCTGCAGGAGGAGGTGCACAACCCAGAGGTAGAGGACTAAACTGTCATCCCTCAAGGAAGAACAATTACCAGGTAAGTGTAATTACCATTTTTATCATCTGAAAAAGAGACAGCCTCAAGTTCCCATAGAATCTATGCTCTCAGTCTCTCTTGTCAGTCCTTTAGCCACTAACTTGACTTCAGATGATGTTGCAGCGATGGACTTACAAGCCCAATCGCTCCACAGGCGTTCCTTTTGCATCATTGCAGTATCAGTTAGTTCTTACTACATTTGGATCAAACCTAGGATGGGGACACTCATAGTGAGGCTCATCACTTGTAAAATCCTAAAGCTTCTCCTCATCACCCAATTAGAGCTCAGGGTGATACGAGTGCATTTTGAACATCTCTTCACCTCCTCCAGGATTCATTAGGCTTAGTTCAGACAATCAAGTAGCAATGTTTTATGTCAGCAAACAAGGAGGAACAAGATCTCTGCATCTTTGTTGAAGCAGCAAGCATTTTTGACTTTGCCGTAACCAGTTGTTTCCAAATACAAGTTTCCTATATCTCTGTGATTCAAAACAAAGTAAGCGGACAAGCTCAGCAGAGCTCTTCAACCCCACAGATGGTTCCTAGATATATTGCTCCTAAACACTATCATCCATAATTGGGGGATACCTCAGTTTGATGATTTCGCCAGTAGTAAAAATGTGAAGTTTCCTCTGTATTGTCCATTCTCCTATCTCTCGGATTTCTAGGTTTTGGATGCTCTGGAAATTCCGTGGACCTAGTCTTCTCTGTACACAAAGGAACAGGCGGTGGAACTGGTGCCTCACCACCTGGAAGGGCAATGCTTCTACTCCAGGTACTTCCTGGTACCAAAAAAGACAAGAGGCCTCCGGCCTATCCTAGATTTGTGAAACTTAAACAAGTTTCTGGAGAGGGAAAAGTTCAAGATGCTTACCCTTGGGATACTGATGCCCTACCTCCAGCAGGAAGACTGGCTATGCTCCTTAGACCTAAAGGATGCTTATACTCACATCCTCATTCATCCAGACCACCGGCAATATCTCAGATTGGTGGTGGGAGGAAACCATTTTCAGTACAGAGTACTTCCCTTTGGCCTAACTTCTGCCCCAGGGTCTTCACCAAATGCCTGGCGGTGTTGGCAGCCTATCTCAGGAATCAGGGAATTTTTGTCTTCCCATGCCTGGATGACTGGCTCATCAGGGGTCAGTCTCTCCAGGAGGCCAGACAAGCCACTCTTCGCACTGTCTCTCTTCTTCAGCATCTGGGCTTTGTCATAAACTACACAAAGTCCACTTTGCTCCCCTCATAGAACCTAGAGTTTATAGGGGCAAGATTAGACACCCTGCAGGCAAGAGCTTACTTGCCCACGGACAGGGCACACAGACTGATGGACTTGACCAACCAGTTCCACAGCAATTCTCAGATCTCTGCTAGGCACTTCTGCGGCTCCTGGGCCACATGGCATCCACAGTACATGTGACTCCGAATGCCCGTCTGCACATGCGGGCTGCTCAGTGGTGCCTCAGAGCTCAGTGGACGCAGGCCACAGGCGACCTCCAAGACAGAGTAAGGGTGTCCAAACCACTTTTGGACTCTTTGCAATGGTGGCTTCATCTCCCAAACCTTCTCAGGGGGGTACCTTTTCATGCCCCAGCACACAAGGGTGCTGACGACCGATGCTTCCTTAAAGGGCTGGGGTGCACATTGCCAGGGCACGTGCACTCAAGGCCTCTGGTCTCCTTGGGAGGCCACACAGCAGATCAATCTTTTGGAGCTGCAAGCAATCCGCTTGGCTCTAGAGACTTTTTCTCATGCCCTCTCTCACCAGTCTGTCTTAGTTCAGACAGAAAATCAGGTAGCATTGTTCTATTTGAACAAGCAAGGGAGCACAGGGTCCAGACTCCTATGTCAGGAGGCGCAGGCACTTTGCTCCTTTGCAGTCAAACAAGGAATGTTTCTCAAAGCAGTTTATCTACCTGGTCAGGAGAACTTCTTAGCAGACAAGCTAAGCAGGATTCTTCAGCCCCACGAATGGCAGTTGAATCCATTGGTGGTCCAGCAGATCTTTCTACGATGGGGACTTCCATCCATCGATCTCTTTGCAAGTCCACTAAACCATCAGCTGCCCAGGTTTTGTTCCAGACAGCCGCATCCCCTGAGAATGACAGCAGATGCTTTTCTGATCTCTTGGTCTACGGGCCTCCTGTATGCGTTTCCTCCCATGCCCCTGGTGGCCCGAACTCTATTCAAGATTCTTCGTGACAAGGCCTCGGTGATTCTGGTAGCCCCCAGATGGCCGAGGCAACTGTGGTTTCCACTTCTGCTACAGTTGGTGGTGGAAACTCCTTTCCCTCTGGGCCTGGCTGCTGAAAGGATAGTGCTAGCTCCCTTGCTTTTACCTAAAGAGGTTGAAGAGGTTGTTTTGGCCTCTAGGAGGCAGTCCACCAGAAAGTCCTATGCCCTCAAGTGGCGTAGGTTCACAATATGGTGTGCTCAGTGCAATGAAGATCCTTTCTCCTGTCTTGTGCCAGTAGTACTGCAGTATCTACTTCACCTGTCCGACCTAGGCCTTAAGTCTAACTCTGTTCGGGTCCACCTCAGTGCTCTATCAGCGCACCACTCACTGGTGGAGGGACAGTCTCTGTTGGTTCACCCCTTGGTGTTCCGCTTCCTCAGAGGTCTGCTTCTTCTCAAGCCTCCGGTTCGTCCACCGGCGACTGAGTGGGATTTGAACGTGGTCTTGCAGCAACTTACTCGCCCACCATTTGAGCCGATGGCTACTTGCCATTTGCGCTTCCTTTCTTGGAAAGTGCTCTTCCTGGTAGCTCTTACCTCAGCCAGATGTGTGAGTGAACTACAAGCTCTGGTTTCTGATAGACCGTACACACGGTTCTATAGGAACAGGGTGGCCCTACGGACCCATCCCAAGTTCCTCCCAAAAGTGGTCTCCTCTTTCCACCTCAATCAGGAGGTGGTCCTTCCGACCTTCTTTCCCAAGCCGCATTCTAGCTGGGCTGAGACGGTCTTGCATACCCTGGACTGTAAGAGGGCGTTGTCTTTTTACATAGAACGTTCGTGGGAGCATCGAAGGGCTACTCAGTTCTTCGTCTCCTTTGACCCTAATAAACTGGGGTTACCTTTCTCCAAGCGTACGTTGTCCACTTGGGTAGTAGATTGTATCGCCTGGGCATACAAGGCAGCCGACCTCCCCTTGCAGGGTCGAGTCACAGCCCACCGTGTCAGGCCGAAAGCCGCGTCAGTAGCTCCTCTCCGCTCTGTTCCGTTGGCAGACATCTGCTGGGCCTCTACTTGGTCTTCAAGCCAGACCTTTGCAGCCCACTACTGCCTCGAGAGAGAGTCCCGATGGGACAGTGCTTTCGGACAGGCGTTACTCCGTAATTTCTTTGAGGTTTAGGCAACTCCTACCCTCCGGCCCTTGTGTTGGGCTACCGTACAGGGGCGTTCTCAGAGGATATTCTCATCACGGATGCTGAGGCTCTTGAGAGGGAGCCATTTTTTCAGCTTTGGGTTCCCGGTAGCCTAGAGCTGGGGAGTCCCATATGTGAGGACTGACTTCCTGCTTGGTCCTGGAGAAAGAGTAGTTACTCACCTGTAACAGGTGTTCTCCAGGAGCAGCAGGAATATGACCTTGGCTTGTATTACACATACCCTATCAGGCTGTCAGCAAAATTCTCACTCTTTATTTCTGAACCTTTCTCCAGTACCCCAGTATCTCACTTCGAGTTCCTTTCTACAAGAAGCACTCACATTTTCAAATGGAAGAGATTTTCTGTCTGGTCTTTCAGTAATGACTACAATCCTACAACATGTCCACTTACTACCATATCACAGTATTTATACTGCTTGTATCATCTGAGACTCCAAACATCTATCATTAGAGTGCATCTTAGCACTCTCCTGGCTACCATGCTGTAGTTGATAACTTTCCTGAGTCTCACTGTCATATCATCCCACATTTTATAAGGGGTCTTTTCTATTTCATATCTGAGGCCTTGTTAAATGAGTAAGGGAGAATGACAGAGGATCCCGGTGAGCAGTGGGTTGCAAAGAAGGCTGAACATGCAGCTTGTAGTGGTGGTGCGAGGTGGATCAGGGTGTATCGGGTACGTGCATGCTGTCGGGCCTGATGAAGTGCATGCTGTGTGCAGGCATACGCAGAGTTGAGTCATCGGGGTTTTGCCGCTCGTGTTTGAGGCACTGCAAGGTTTTTTTCGGCAGTTCTGTTCCCCTCACAGATGGAGGACGAAGCAGGTATTTCCCCTAAGAACCCCCAGGAGCTGGCGGTTCCCGCCAAAACTGACAGCCTCCCGGCACCGGTGGCCATGTTCCTGAGGGAATTAGACAAGCACAGGAAAAGTAGTGGTAAGAGTAAAGGTAAAAGAAAACAGGCTGGGGAGACTCCTGCTGAGCCTCAGAGGGTGGCTGCCTTGCCAGAGCCTTTTTTCTCTCCGGAGTTTATACTCTCCCTTCATAAGGCTTATTGTTTCAAACAGGCCAGGAAGAAGGCCTGTGTGAGTGAAAGGTCTGCTCTGGGGAAGGGAGATTCCCTGCAGGAGGAGTCCCTTGAGGGCCTTATGGAAAAAAGAGGTAAGGGAGAGGCTGACACCTGGCTGGTTCAGAACTCTCTGCAGTCTCGGACCTCGGAGGATCTAGGAGAAGAAACCTCAGACCTTTGGGAGGAGCCGATGGTCCCAGAGCTGGAGGAGGGAGAGATTTCAGAGAAGTCCCAAATATGTTCTCCAGGAACAAGCAGGAAGTCAGTCCTCACATATGGGTGATGTCTGTGCCGACAGAGCCCATGCGTAGCATTTCCCCAGCTTTCAAAGAAAGCCTTTGAGAATGCTACCACGCATACGTGGTCCCCTTCCCGCTCAAGGGTGCTATCTTATTCAGTCTCCTTTTTTCCACTGAGCCCAATAGACGTTTGTCCTGTTTTCCCAGAAAAATCCTCTAAAAATTATCCTTAAAAGTGTGTTTTTCCGGTTTGCATACCGGTTCCTCTTCCCACCTTGAGCCAATTCTGTCCCCGGCTCTCTCCCTTCTTTTTTGATGAGACTTGCCTCGACTGGCATTTGTGCCCTTTTTCACCCAGGGGTCACTAACCCCGACCGGGTATCTTACATCATGTCTCCCGGTGGGTTCAAAAAGTGTGATCGATGTGCTCAGACCATGTCTGTTACAGACACCCACGACTGCTGCTTGCGTTGCCTTGGCCCAGACCATGACAGTGCCACCTGTGCCAGGCCATGACTCTGAAAACCAATAAGAAAAGGTTGAAGTTGCAGGAAAGGATGTTCCCACAGTCCGACTCAGTCCGGCTTCCCCTACATTGATCCCCAAGCCATGCACCTCCCACAAGGCCCGGGCATCTTCGGAGCCCTGCGGCGGCGGCGGCTCCTCCTCCATAAAGATGCCAGACCCCGGGGAGAAAAAGAAAAAATCCTCAAAACCAGTCAAGGCTCCACCGGTAGCCTGCATAGCCTGTAGAAGTAAGAAAGGCCTGTAGGTTAGGCCTGAGTCCCAACCCCCACTTTAGAATATTATAGCTGAGCAAAGCTGAAAGCCAGGAGAAGTAGAAAACTGCTTTAAACTGCTTTGATAAGAATGCAAGAATTTTCTGTTGAGCTTGTTATGTTATTCACAGATGTATTTCAGTATCTTGCTTTCACACAGTTTCTGTGCTGCAGAGTGACCTTGTAAGCAGAAAGTAAGGCAGAATGTATTATGTCTAGAAACTGAGCCATGGCTAGGAAGGCCTGAGTGGGGGGGGGGGAACAGGTGTTAAGCCCGGTCAAAGATCTCCATTGGATGGGGGTGAGGGGGCCACCGGGACCAATGAGGAGTTTGTCTGTGTAGAACTGATGAAGAAAGGTATAAAAGTTGTTGTTTTGCTGAACTCCATGCTCAGACCATTTTGAATGTGACAAGTGCCTGAGACTGTGCACAAATAAACTGGCTTGAATCTTAGTAAATAGACTCCTGGTTTTATTAGTTGCGGACACTTCGCTACAACAGTGTGGCGAGACTCAGGCAACTCCGAGCAGCACCCCCTCAAGGCCTCTAAGAAGGAGTCCTTGGCCAGCAGTGACCGTACAAGGCTCCTCGAGGCTGTGGTCCTAGTTGAGGATGCACTCGCTAGAGTACCAGCATTGGGCCCAAGGTCTTTGGTGCCCACGCCAACAGCTGTGGAGCTTTCTGGCATCAAGACCAGAATGGTGGCCTTGAAGCAGAATATCTGTTCCATCCTGGCCCTGCAGCAGACGATGATGTCTGGCTCATCCGCATCATCTGCCCCAACAACCATGCCCCTGACTGCAGGGGAGTCCCCGGGCATCGAGCCAGGCCCCGAGCGCCACCGGTCTCGGGTGAGCCCTCGACACCGCTCGAGGTCATAGTCCCGATCCTCAGGAGTCCGGTCCTGCCCTGCCAGAGTCTGACCCGAGACCCACTGGGGGATCCCGGTTCCTCGAGGCATGGGAGTCCTGAGTCTCGGAGTCCTTGATGCCCTCTGGCTCTGACTGGGAAACCAGTGTCGAGGCCTCTCCCAAGACCCCTCGACACTGAGAAGTCCCTTCGGAGCTGTCTCCCCCAGAGCCCTGGTGCCATTCTCCCCCTCTCCCCCCCCCCCTGAGAATGTGGCCTTCTACGACGTCATCCTGGACATGGCCCGGGCCCTCTCGGTCCCGACTGAATCAGAGGAGGAACGGTGCACTGAGAATTGGAAATCCTCAAGTATGAATCCCCGCTAAAGGAGACTCTCATGGTGCTGGTCCAGCCTATCCTCGAGCGACAGCTCCTGTGGATGTAGGAGACCCCGGCCTCGGTGTCGGTGGTCAGCCGATGCCTCAACGCCATCTGTCGTGTCATGAAGGGCCCTGGCTTCCAAAAATCTCAACTCCCACGTAACTCCATGGTCATGGAATCCTTGATGCAGAAGCTCAAAAGTCAGAAGAACTATTCTTCTCTTTCCCCAGGCAGAAAGACCCAAGCCCTCGACGCCCTCAGGTGCAAATGCTTTCAGGGCTCCAGGTTGGGCTGTCCGATACAGGTCTATGAGCTACCTCAAGGGTCTCATCCAAGAACTGGCAGGCCTCGCCAGGGAACCACTCCAGAGGTTTCAAGCCCTGACAGCTGGGATCTGGGACTGCTCAAAGTTCCTGTCCTGCGCCGCCTACGATGGCTTTGAGTCAGCAACCTGAGTAGCAGCAGCGGGCATCAGGGCTCAGCACCAGGCTTGGTTATAAACCTCTGACCTCGAGCAATGGGTGCAAGAAAAACTGCTAGATGTCCTCTGCACCGGGGAAAACGTATTTGGCAAACCAATGGGTATCATAGGTATCATAAGGAAAGGAATGGAAAATAAAACAAAGGATATTATAATTTCTCTGTATCGTTCCATGGTGCGACCGCACCTTGAATATTGTCTGCCATTCTGGTCACTCTATCTTAAAAAGGATATAGCGTTATTAGAAAAGGTACAGAGAAGAGTCACCAAAATGGTAAAGGGGATGAAAGGATACCCCTATGAAGAAAGGCTAAAAAGGTTAGGGCTCTTCAACCTGAAAAAGAGACGGCTGAGGGGAGATATGATAGAGGTCTATAAATTAATGAATGGAGTAGAAGGGGTAAGCGTAGATCGATTGTTTTACATCATCAGAATATAGAAACACTAGGGGACATGCAATGAAGCTACAGGGTAACCTATTTAAGACTAATAAGAGAAAATATTTTTTCACTCAACGTGTAATCAAACTCTGGAATTTGTTACTGGAGGATGCAGTAAAAGCTGTTAATGTAGCTGGGTTTAAAAAAGGTTTGGATAAGGTCCTGGAGGAAAGGTCCATAAACTATTATTAAAGAGGATCCAGGAAATCCAATGCTTGCCCCAATACAAGCATTGTGGAACCTGTGTCTTTTAGGGAAACTGCTAGGTACTTATGACCTAGATTGGCCACTGTTGGAAACAGGATACTGGGCTTGATGGACCTTGGTCTGACCCAGTATGGCATATCTTATGTTCTTATGACAAGGCGGCCAAGATTGAGGCCGATGTCATGACCAGGCAGAGGCTCTCAAGGAATACCTTGACCCTCCCCAAAAGAAACCATCCAAGAAAAGACCACTTTTCCTGAAGAAAAAAGGGGTCTTTCCATCAGGGCCTTTACCATCCCTTCTCGGGGCAGGGGCAGCAACAGCAGCGCCCTCAGTCCTAGAATCATGACTACGGACTGAGGAAGCCAAAGGCTCAGAAGCCTCAGCTCCCAACTCCCACCCAACCTGGGGGGAGCTTTTGACTTTTGCATGCCGGTCTGAAGTCAAATTCGGTGAGAACATCTGAGCGCCATAGCCGCGCACCATCACTCTATAGAGGGAAAACCCCCCCTCTCAAACCAGCCCCTGGTCTCCAGGTTCTTACAGGGCCACTTGCTATTAAAGCCCCCTCTCTGCCCCCCTGCAGCAGAATGGGACCTGAATGTGGTGCTCCTCCTCCCCCAGGGAGACCCTCACCAGCCCACAGAGGGCCATCTGGCATTCTTCGTCTACAGGTGGTCCGGAGTCACCACGGACCAGTGGGCTCTACAGGTGATAAAGGAGGGCTATCTCCTCTGGTTCCAGCAAACACCTCCAGGGTTCTTCCCAGGAGATCCAGTGCAGCCTCTTCTTCACCAGACCTTGCTCATCTCAGAGCTCGCAGGCCTGCTCAAGAACAGGGCAGTAGAACCTGTATCCAGACATCTGTGGGGAAAGGGTTTGTACTCCAGATATTTCCTTGTCCCCAAAAGAACTGGAGGCCTCAGGCCCATTCTGGGCCTGCCAAACCTGAACAAGTTTCTGGTGAGGGAGAAGTTCAAGGTGCTCTCCCTTGGAACACTGCTGCCCTACCTCCACCAGGGAGATTGGCTGTGCTCTTTAGACATGAAGGATGTGTATACCCACATTCTGATCTACCCTTCCCACAGACAATACCTAAGGTCTGTGGTGGAAAGAGAGCACTACCAGCACAGGGTACTTCCATTCGGCCTGGCCTCCTCGCCAAGAGTCTTCACAAAATGCCTGGTGGTTGTAGCCACCCACGTGCATCTGCAAGGGGCCTTCATCTTCCCTTACCTGGATGACTGGCTCATCAGAGGCAACATGGTCCCTGAGACCAGCCAAGCTGCAGGGCAAATGATCCATCTCCTGCAGCACCTGAGGTTCATCATCAACTACCCCAAATCCCACCTCTCTCCAGCCCAATACCTGGAGTTCATAGGGGCTCAGTTGGACACATTACAGGTCCATGCCTTTCTCTCAAAAGAGAGGGCACATCTCCTTGTACAACTGGCAGGAGAGGTGCAGATTCACCGGTCGGTATCGACTCGCCTCCTCTTCCGCCTATTGGGCCACATGGCCTCAACTTTCCATGTCACACCCCTAGCCTGCTTGCACGTGTGGGCAGCCTAGTGTTGCCTCCACTCTCAGTGGACTCAGGCCACGGGCAAGTTGTGGGACAGAGTCAGGGTCGCCCACCAGCTGGCAGTCTCCCTCAACTGGTGGCAGTCTCTACGCAATTTCCAAGCAGGGATGCCGTTCCAAGCGCCAGTGCCACAGAGGGTCTTGACCATGGACACCTCCCTCCTGGGTTGGGGGTGCACTGTGGGGAACTCCTCACTCAAGGCAGCTGGTCTCAAAAGGAGCCAGTCTGAGAGATCAACCTCCTGGGACTCAGGGCCATCTTCCTGGCCCTGCGAGCAATCCACCACCTGCTGTGTAACCGACCTGAGTTGACCCAGACAGACAACCCGGTCGCCATGTTTTATTTATTTATTTATTACAGTTGCTTATATACCGCACTATTCAGTATCAGCGCGGTTTACAATATAACAAAAACAACCTAAACACAAACTGTTTGGTTTTACATAGAACAGGAGTACCAACTTGGATAACAGGGTTGAACTATATACATGAGGGATAAATTCAATAACAGGGTTGGACTATATACATGAAATATTAGTTGCAATGAGATATACGCAACACAATGCTTACTTTAAGATGGAATGTGTCTGACCTGCAGGAAGGATGTTGGGACTGTAATAAGACTAAGAATGGGTGTTTCTTAGGAGGGGTTATTTAGATTCCATTGCTGGCTGGGTAGAATTGGCGGAAGAGGTGAAACTTGATTGCCTTCCTGAATTTAGTTAGGTCTGCAAAAGCTCGAATGTCAGGTGGTAATGCATTCCAGCATTTGGGAACGTAAAGACTGAAGGCCCTGTTTGCCGTTGTACAATTGCATTTAGTCAAAGTCTTCGGTGTTATTAGTAGATTTAGGGCTGCTGATCTCCTGGATCTGTTGGGTGGCACGGTATGGATAAGCTCAGTAAGTGCAGTGGAGGAGAGGCGCTTGATGGCCTTGAAAGAGAGAAGTAAGGTAAACAAGCAGGGGGGGCATGGGCCTGCCTCTGCCAGGAGGTGGTGGCTAGGCTCTCCCCTCCTTCGCTGTGCACCACGGAATGCTCCTGTGAGCAGTATACCTCCCGGGTCAGGACAGTTGCTTACCAGACAAGCTGAGCAGATTCCTGCGCCCGCACGAATGGCATCTTAACCCCAGTGGCGCAGACTCTTCTGCCTCTGGGGCAGACCTGTGATGGAAATGTTCGTCTCCCTGGACAACATGCAGCTACCCTGCTTCTGCTCACACTAACCGCACCCGGGGAGAGTGGCGGTGGATGCCTTCCTGATCCCGTGGTCAGAGGGTCTCCTCTGTGCCTTCCCACCGACTCCCCTAGTGGCCAAGACTCTCTTCAAGGTCCAGAGCGAGTAGGCATCAGTGATTCTGATTGCCCCCAGATGGCCCCGGCAACCCTGATTCTCTTTGCTGCTCTCCTTGTAGGTGGCACTCCCAGTCCCACTGGGTTGGGACCCAGACCTCCTGTCCTAGGAGGAGGGCTCCCTCTTGCACCCCAACTTGGGGTTGCTAAAGTTGACAGCATGGCTGCTGAAAGGGTAGCCCTGGCCCTTGTCATTCTCCCAGGGGAAGTCGAAGAGCTCCTTCTGGCCTCTCAAAATCCTTCCACCAGGTGGGCATATGCCTTCAAATGGAGAAGATTCTTTGTCTGATTTGCAGAAAGAGAAGAGAAGCCCTTCTCCTGCCGCGTGAAACTAGTACTGCAGTACCTACTGCACCTCTCGCATGCCGGTCTGAAGTCAAATTTGGTAAGGGTACATATGAGCGCCATAGCTGTACACCTTCACCCTATAGAGGGAAAACCCCTCTCAAACCAGCCCCTGGTCTCCAGGTTACTGTGGGGTCTTATGCTATCAAAGCCCCCTCTCTGCCCCACTGTGGCAGAATGGGACCTGAATGTGGTGTTCTCCCAACTCAATAGACCACTGTTCAAGCCCCTGGCCACTTGCCATTTACGATACTTATCCTGGAAAGTGTTTTTTCTGGTGGCCCTCGCGTCCATTTGGAGAGTGAGTAACTCCAAGCCTTGGTGGCAGATCCGCCATATACTAGGTTTTATAAGAACAGGGTGGTGCTCCGCACACACTCTAAATTCCTCCTGAAGTTGGTATCCCCCTTACATCTCAACCAGGAGGTGGTTCTTCCCACCTTCTTCCCATGGCCTCACACTGGTAGGGAGGAATTCATACTGCATGCACTAGATTGTAAGTGGGCTCTGTCGTTTTACCTGCAGCAGATCCAGGACCATTGCAAAGCTCCTCAGCTCTTCATGTCATATGACCCCAGTAGGCCGGGACTTCTGATAACGAAGCAAACTCTGTCCAATTGGGTGGAAGACTGCATTGCTCTTGCCTATGAGCGAGCTGCCCTCTCCCTTGAGCACCGGGTCACTGCACATTGTGTGCAGGCTATGGCCATGTCGGTGGCCAACCTTCGCTCAATGCCAGTGATAGAAATCTGCAGGACCACCACATTGTCTTTGATTTATACATTTGTAGCTCATTACTGCCTGGAGAGTGAGTCCCGCAGGGATAGTGCCTTCGGGCAGGTAGTACTCTGCAATATTCTCGGGGTATAGGCAACTCCTTCTCTTTGACCCTTCTGTGTTCAGGCTACTGGAGTGAAGTTGTCGCTGAATGTAAGGGTCTTGCAGAGTCTCTCTGTAGGGACTCACCTTCTGCAACTTACCAGACAGGTTGCTGGTGGTGCTGTCATGGTTCAGTCCTCGGCATCCTGAAGCTAGGGAGTCCCATATGGAGGACTGACTGCCTGCTTGTTCCTGGAGAAAGTGAAGTTGCTAACCTGTAACAGGTGTTCTCCAGGGACAGCAGGAATCAGTCCTTACAACCCTTCCCTCTCCCATTAGAGTTGCCTTCCTACATTGTTTTAAGTTCCTTTGAACATGTCATATGACTGAGCAAGATGGCACCCTTGGGTGGGAAGGGGACCACACATGTGTGGTAGCATTCCCAAAGACCTTCTTTGAAAGCTGGAGATATGCTCCGCAAGGGCTCTGTCAGCGCCAACATCACCCATATGTGAGGACTGATTCCTGCTGTCCCTGGAGAACACCTGTTACATTTGAGTAGCTATGCTTTCCAGGTATTTCATAGGGAAGAGCTGGGGGCTCTAATTGCCCATTCCTTGGCAGCATTGAACATTGTGCCTCCTCCAGCGCAGGTGGATGAGCCCCTGGAGGACTCCCTGTTGCAAGGGTTCAAAGGGGAGCAGGCTTGTTTTCCAGTACACCAGGTCATCAAAAAGATGATTGAGGCAAAATGGAAATTCTCTGAAGCTAACTTGTTGGGCAGTAGGGCAATGGGTCGCCTATATTCCCTTCCCCAGGAGGAACATGAGCTTTTGCGAATGCTAGAGGTGGATGTTCTCATATCGGTATTGACAAAGAAGACCACCATTCCCGTGGAAGGCAGGGCTGCACTCAGACCTGCAGGAACACAAATTGGAGTCCCTGCTCAAGCAGGCTTTTTACTCGAGTGCCCTGGTGCTGCTACAGAGTTGGAGTCCAACAGATCCCGGAAAGCTGTCGATTCAAATCAGTCGCAGCGTACATGGCGGACCCCTTTTACAATCTGGACCGGGGGCATTTAAGACAATGGCCTCTATTGTAGCAGCCAGACATTTTCTCTGGTTAAGGAATTGATTGGCAGACTCTTCCTCCGAATCCAGGCTCAGTAAGCTTCCCTACAAGGATAAGCTCCTGTTTGGGGAAGCCTTGGAGAAGATAGAGAAGGATTTGGGGGATTCTAAGGGAAGTCTCGTAGCAGAGGATAAGCCTAGGAGGGTAAAGCAGGGCATGGCTCAGAGGGGTCAACCCAAAGACTTTTGCAGATTCAGGGGCTCTCAGTTCACTCTGTATATGCACTCTGGAGGCTAGAGTAGTGGAGGACATAAGGAAGACAGAGAGGTACATAGATGGGACCTACAGGGATATAGTACTGAAGCCCACCTCTAGTCTGGCAGCATCCCTGTTGCCATGGAGGAGAGAGGTCACGTGACAGGAGAGCATCACCCTGGTGTAGCAGGAAGTGATCCTGTAGCTAGGACCTGTCCTCCAGGCGATGTAAAACCCTCTCGCACTGAGGAAGTTTCTCCAGGGCCATGTGCCCATGAGGGAAGGGATAGGACAGCCATTATAGTTGGCGATTCGATCATTAGGCATGTAGATAGCTGTTTGGCTGGTGGACATGAGGATCGCCTGGTAACATGCCTGCTTGGTGCGAAGATAGCGGCCCTCACGTGCCACTAGCCAAGGTCTTAGATAGTGCTGGGGAGGAATCTTCTTTCTTGGTACATGTTGGTACCAGTGACATAAGAAAATGTGTTAGGGAGGTTCTGGAGGCTAAATTTAGGCTTTTAGGTAGGAAGTTGAAATCTAGAACTTCCAGGGTAGCATTCTCCAAAATGCTTCCCGTTCCACTCACAGGACCCAAAAGGCAAGCAGAGCTCCAGAGTCTTAATGCATGGATGAGACGATGGTGCAAGGATGAGGGGTTTGGATTTGTTAGGACCTGGGGAACATTCTGGGGAAAGGAGGGGCTCTTCCGAAGGGATGGGCTTCACCTTAACAGGCTGCTGGCATTAACCTTTAAAAAGGAGATAGAGCAGCTTTTAAACTAGATAATAGGGGAGAGCTGACAGTCGCCCAAGAGCGCATGGTTCGGAACAATGTATCCTTAAAAGATACTACTAAAAACTGAAGTTGGGGCATATCAGTAGAGAGGTTCCAATAAATGCAAAAGTAGCCCAAATGCCCTTTAGTACAGAGCAGACAGAGCGTAAAGATTCCAAATTACCCCTGCCTACCAATAGCCAGATTAATATGAATAATATTAATCTGGCTATACAGATCAACAAACAGTAAGGGCTCTACAGATCAACAAACAGTAAGGATTTGAGGGTTTGTTTGTTTGTTTGTTTTTATTATATTACATTGCTAGCTCTCTGACTGGGAGCTCTTAAAAGGTTTTTTTGTATATTTTTTAAAGCAAGGTTACTTTCTTTTTGGTGCTTTAGTGGAACTTTCCTTGAGCACTGTAGGTTACTGAACTCTAGTAACCTCCTCAGGTTTGGAAACTGCTAACACCTAATCAGGTGTTAGTTCTCTCCCTACCCACCCCGACTCCCACCCACCCCTAGTGAGCAGTCTTGCTTTATAGGGCACCTCCCCCTTTAACACATCACAGAGAATTGGACCAGCACATTTTGAATATAATTAAAGAGATTTAACTGCTTTTTCTCTGAAAGGACAGCTGGGAAACCGGCTGGTACTTGGTAGATCTCTCTCTCTCTTTTGCTTTAACAGATACCTAAGCTCCACGAACAGAACAATGACTGGGAAAAATTGTATTGCTAAAGCTGTTGCCCCTGTTACAGCTTCTGCCTTGGTCCAGACAGAGGTCCTAATGCCATTTGAAGGACCAGTTCCATGTGCAGGGTGCCTGCATGCTGAAGCTCTGAGGAAACAAGTGGAGGAACTTAAAGAGGAGGTGGCGAGGCTGAGGAGCATTCAAGACAGTGAGAAGTACATTGATGAGATGCTTCTTGCAGCAACCAAGCTCTCCAGCACAGGAGAAGATGGGTGCCAACAGAATGTCGATGGTTGGACACAAGTCACCAGGGCCTGCAAAATCACCAATCCAACTTCTCCAGCCCTTGAATTGAAGAACCATTATGCAGCCCTGGAAGTGGAGGAGGTGAAAGCATCCCTGGAAAGGGAAGAACCAGAGTTCAAGTACCCCAAAGTTGCAGAATCAGTGACCAGAAGGAAACGAAGGGTAGTGGTGGTTGGAGACTCTCTTCTGAGGGGTACTGAGGCGTCCATCTGCCGACCAGACTTGATGTCCAGAGAGGTATGCTGTCTGCCTGGTGCCAAAATCCAAGATGTTGCGGAGAGTTTGCCGAGACTCATCAAGCCCACTGACTATTACCCAATGTTGCTAATCCATGTTGGAACAAATGATACTGCCAGGTATACCTCGGAACGTATCAAAAGTGACTTCATGGCTCTGGGACAGAGGGTGAAGCAGTTAGGTGCACAGGTGGTGTTCTCTTCAATCCTCCCTGTTGAGGGTAAAGGCCAAGGCAGAGAGGCTCGCATCCTGGAGATGAATGCATGGCTGCGTGGATGGTGTCATCGAGAGTGTTTTGGTATTCTAAACCATGGGATGCTGTTCCAAGGGTTGCAGAGCAGAGATGGCATCCATCTGTCCAAGAAAGGTCAACGCATCTTCGGTAGTAGACAGGCTAATCTACTGAAGAGGGCTTTAAACTAGATTCGTTGGGGATGGGTGAAGAAAGCCCCCAGGTAAGTGAAAGCCCCCAGGTAGGTGATACATTAAATACCTTTATGGAAATGGGTAACAGGGGTAACATATGGAAAGCAGTGTATAAATGCCCGTAGCATGGGAAATAAGATCCCTGAGGTTGAAGCTTTGGTGGGAGAGGCTGACTTGGATTTAGTGGCAGTTACAGAAACATGGTTCACAGAAAACCATGATTGGGATGTAACTATACCTGGCTATACTTTATTCAGAAAGGACAGGGTAGGAAGAAGGGGAGGAGGAGTGGCACTATATGTAAAAACTACTATTAAAGCTTTGGAATTACAGAGATTAAAAGGGAGAGAGGAGGCATTGTGGGTTAAACTAGAAAGAGGGAAAGAGAAATCTATTTGCATTGGTGCGATATACAGACCTCCCTCACAAGAGGAAGAGGTGGACAGAGAGTTAATTGAAGACATACGCAGCATTGCTAGGAAAGGGGAAGTGCTACTGATAGGAGATTTCAATATGCCAGATGTTGATTGGCACATTCCTGCTGCAGTATCATCTAGAAGTAAGGAGATCGTGGATTCTCTACAGGGAGAACTATTCAGGCAATTGGTAACAGACCCCACACGTGAAGGGGCCATACTGGACTTGGTGCTTACCAATGGTGAAAGTGTTTCTGATGTTGTAGTGGGAGATCATTTTGCATCCAGTGATCACCAGATGGTGTGGTTCAGTATTAGGACTAGGGCTGTTAGAATCCATTCCAAGGTGAGGATCTTAGACTTTAGAAGACTAACTTTGCGAAGATGGGCCAATACCTCAGGGAGTCGTTAGTGGGATGGGAACAGCTGGGGGATGTAGAAAAACAGTGGGCAAAACTGAAAGGGGATATTTTAAGGGCAACCAACCTTTTTGTTAAAATGGTAAATAAAGGCAAAAGGAAAAGGAGACCGCTATGGTTTTTGAAGGAAGTAGCTGAGAAAGTGAAGAAAAAGAGGGAGGCCTTCATGAAATACACGAGATCACAGAGAGAGGAAGACAGGCATCTGTATTTGGAAAAACTTAGAGAAGCTAGCAAAGTAGTCAAGAAGGCAAAGATTCAAAAGGAGGAGGAAATAGCCAATGCAATAAAATGTGGGGATAAGACATTTTTCAGATATATTAATGAGAAGAGGAAGGGCAAAAGTGGTATTGTCAGACTCAAGGGTGTAGGGGGGGAATATGTAGAAGCTGATAAGGATAAAGCGGAATTGCTTAACAAATATTTTTGTTCTGTGCTCACAGATGAAGAACCAGGAGCAGCACCTCAGAAAACACCCACAAATTCAGGAGTGGAGGAGTGGCCTAGTGGTTGGGGCAAGGTACTTCAGGCCGGAAGGTCAGGGGTTCAAATCCCACTAGAGGACAGCAACCTTGGGCCGGAAGGACTGAGGTTTCTAGTCCCACAGGTGCTCCTTGTGGTCTTGGGCAAGCCACTTAACCCTCCATAGCCCATGTTCCCTGTAAAATAGTTATCTCCAAGTTATAATGCCCTGTTCAATGTAATTTCAGTTTGTTCAATGTAAACCGCACTGATGCAGAATAGCGCGGTATGTAAGAGAATGTAAATAAATAAATAGGAACAGAAGCGAGGGACATCTTGAACAATTTTCAGAAGACTGTGTTCGTGAGAAACTAGCTCAGCTTAAAGTAGACAAAGCGATGGGACCGGATGGGATACACCCTAGAATACTGAGGGAACTTGGGGACGTTCTAGCAACTCCACTGACTGACCTTTTCAATGCCTCATTGGAGTCGGGAGTGATGCCAAAGGACTGGAGAGAGGCTCATGTGGTGCCTTTACACAAAAACGGAAGTAAGGATGTGGTTGAAAACTACAGGCCGGTTAGTTTAACATAGGTGGTGAGTAAATTATTGGAAATGCTGCTGAAAGAGAAAATAGTGAGGTTTCTGGAGTCCAGAGGATTACAGGATCCGAGGCAGCATGGATTCACCAGAGGCAGGTCTTGTCAGACAAATCTGATTGATTTCTTTGACTGGGTGACCAGAGAGTTGGACCGAGGGAGAGCTCTAGATGTGGTTTATTTAGATTTCAGTAAAGCCTTTGACACTGTTCCTCACAGGCGACTTATAAACAAACTGAGCACCCTAGGGATGGACCCTAAAGTTACTGCTTGGGTTAGAAATTGGTTGGGTGGGAGGCGACAAAGAGCACAAGTAAATGGAGCTCACTCTGAGGAGACGGATGTTACCAGTGGTGTGCCCCAGGGATCTGTCCTTTGTTCGATTCTTTTTAACATCTTTGTTAGTGATATAGCAGAAGGGCTGACGGGTAAGGTTTGCCTCTTTGCGGATGATACCAAAATCTGCAATAGAGTAGACACCCAGGAAGGTGTAGATAACATGAGGAGGGATCTAGCTAAGCTTGAAGAATGGTCTAGAATTTGGCAGCTGGGATTTAATGTTAAAAAATGTAAGGTCATGCATTTGGGCTGAAGCAATCCAAGGGAGCAATACAGTATAGGAGGTGAAGTACTTTTGTCCACTAAAGAAGAGCGGGACCTAGGCGTGGTTGTGTCTGATGATCTTAAAGTAGCTAAACAGGTAGAAAAGGCGACAGCAAAAGCTAGAAGGATGCTTGGGTGCATACGGAGAGGAATGGCTAGCAGAAAAAAGGAGGTGATAATGCCTCTGTATAAGTCTTTGGTGCGACCTCATTTGGAGTATAGTGTGCAATTCTGGAGACCGCACCTTCAAAAGGATGTGAACAGGATGGAGTCGGTGCAGAGGGTGGCTACTAAAATGATTAGTGGGCTTCATTATAAAGCATATGAGGACAGACTTAAGGATCTTAATATGTACACCTTAGAGCAGTGATGGCTAACCTTTTTGAGCCTGAGTGCCCAAACTGCCGCACAAAACCAAAGAATTTCCTCAAAGTGCCAGCACGTCAATTAAAGCTCCATTTGCATAAGGTGCTTCATTTGCATAAATATTTGCATAATGTTACCATACACTAACTTTTAGTAAACATGCCTCTTAATGAGTATATGGATAAAGAAAGACTAAAAGGTTTCTACATTACTATAATCCAGTACCAACCGCCAGGCACATTAGGAACTACTACAAACGCTGCCCATTTAGAACCCATAGCAAACCCACCGTATCCTAACAGCACTACCAGGACTCACAAAGCACCATACTCTACCTATCAAAAGGCAACACTGCAAATATTAAACCAATACATCTCAGAGAACAACAATACATGACCTACTGGGGAAAGAACAAGTGGCAATGTCAAATAGGAATTATATAAACAGAATACCTCAGCTCAGTTACACATGCAGAACAGACCATTACCAAACAAGGAATCACAATTTAGAAACAGGAAGACAATAATTAAACTGGGAACCCCAAAAGCCAAACTTGGAATATACAACAACACTGTAGAAATAAAACTATATATTAATTTCCTCTTGTACTAAACAAAGCGCAAAAATTAATGATGCACATTTCCCAGAGCTGACATATTCCAATTAATAAATTCAAAATAAAGAGATATTTTTCTACCTTTTGTGCATTTTTTTTCAGTTGCAATTGTTCCAGCCACTTTCTTCTGGTTTCTTCGTGTCTTCTGCTAACTCTCCATCTGCTGTCCATTTGTCCTTTCTTCTGTCTTCTTGGTTTTTTTTTCCATTCTCTCTCTACATCTGCTTTAACATACTAATCTTTCTCCTTTTGCTCTTTCCTCATTCCTATTTCATCTACTCAAAATTTACCCCTCCATCCTCAATCCCCACTTACTCTCCCAATACCCGGCCAATTGTAGATTTTTTATCCCTCCCACACAAAATATTTTTCCCCTCTCCATTTTACTCTCCCAGCCCCATCCCATTCTAATCCTCCCCCAACACCAGCTCCCTTCTAGTTCCAGCCTCACCCAGCATCCATTCCCTTCTAGTCCCTGCATCAGCCCATTTCCAGTCCTAGCAGCCCCCCAACCCATTTCCAGTCCTAGCAACCCCCCAACCCAATACCAGTCCTATCCCCCCCTCATCAACCCACTTCCAGTCCTAACCCCCCATCACCCCATTTTCAGTTTAAGCCCCCCCCTATAACCCATTACCAGTCCTAACCCCCCATCAGCCCACTTCCAGTCAGCCCCCCATAGCCCATTGCCAGTCCTAACCCCCCCCATCAGCCCGCAGTCCATTACCAGTCCTAACCCCATCAGCCCACCTCAAGTCCTAACCCCTCCCCATCAGCCCATTTCTTGTCCCAGCCCCCCATAGCCCATTATCAGTCCTAAACCCCCCCATAGCCCATTACCAGTCCTAACCCCATCAGACCACCTCCAGTGTTAACCCCCCATCAGCCCATTTCCAGTCCTAACCCCACCCAGCAGCCCACCTCAGGTCCTAACCCCTCCCATCAGCAGTCCTAACCCCCCCTAGCCCATTAGCAGTCCTAACCCCCCCTCTCTAGCCCATTAGCAGTCCTAACCCCCCCCATAGCCCATTACCAGTCCTAACCCCCCATCACCCCATTTCCAGACAGCCCCCATCAGCCCACAGCCCATTAGCAGTCCTACCCCCCCCAGCCCATTAGCAGTCCTAACCCCCCCTAGCCCCTTAGCAGTCCTAACCCCCCCCTAGCCCATTAGCAGTCCTAACCCCCCCCCTAGCCCATTAGCAGTCCTAACCCACCCCCCATGGCAAATTTAAAAAAAAAAAAAAGCAGCTGGCTCTGGCTTCTGCCGCGGCAGCGGCAGAATGCAATGTCCCGTGGGGCCCCCTCCGCCCGCTAAGCCCCTCTGCAAGGGCTTTCAGATTCGCGAGGGAGAGCGTCTCCCTCGCGTCTCTGTTAAGCCCGCAGGGGCTAATGGGAAATTTCCCATCAGTCCCTCGCGTCTAAAGGGGCTGATGGGAAATTTCCCATTAGCCCCTGCGGGCTTAACAGAGACGCGAGGGAGACGCTGTCTCCCTCGCGAATCTGAAAGCCCTTGCAGAGGGGCTTAGCGGGCGGAGGGGGCCCTGCGGGACACTGCATGCTGCCGCGTCAGCGTCCGCGTCCGCGGCAGCAGCCAGAGCCCGCTTTTTCTTTTTCTGCGGACCTTCACGCGTGCCAGCTGCAAGGCCTTCGCGTGCCACAGCTGGCACGCGTGCCATAGGTTCGCCATCGCTGCCTTAGAGGAAAGGCGGGATAAAGGTGATATGATTGAGATGTTTAAATACCTCTGTGGCATAAATGTTCAGGGAGAGAGCCTCTTTCAATTGAAAGCAAGTTCTGCTACGAGGGGACATGGGATGAGGGTGAAGGGAGATAGATTCAGAAGTTATATGCGGAAATATTTCTTTACGGAAAGAGTAGTGGATCCATGGAATAGTCTCCCAGTGGAGGTGGTAGAGATGAGGACAGTAACTGAATTCAAAAAAGCATGGGACCAACACAGAGGATCTCTAAAGGTAAAAAGTGGACTGTTGTAGTTGTTGCTATGGAAGGACAGACTAGATAAGCCATGTGGTCGTTTTCTGTCATCATGTTTCTATGTTTCTCTGACCATTTTCAAATCCAGGCTGAAAACTCACCTCTTTGTTGCTTCTTTTGGATTTTGACTTACCTGATCTCCTTGTTTCTTTATCTGTTCCCCTTGTTTTATCCCTCTCCAACTTCTGTGTTGTCTGTCTTCACTAGATTGTGAGCTCTGATGAGCAGGGACTGTCTCTTACATGTCTGTGCAGCGCTGTGTACGACTTGTAGCACTATACAAATGCTCATTAGTATTAGTACACTGGGGGAGGCAGTGACCAAACGTACACGCTCTACCTGGATGGCGGACTGTATCACCCTCGCCTATGAGCAGGAGAGGCTCCTGCTGGAAGGCCGAGTCACGGTGCACTGTGTCAGGGCCATGGCAGCCTCGGTGCCAAACCTGCGCTCCGTCCCAATGGTGGACATCTGCCGGACCGCCACCTGGTCTTCAGTCCATACCTTCGCAGCCCATTATTGCCTGGAAAGGGAGTCCTGACAGGACAGTGCCTTCGGCCAAGCTGTGCTCCGTAATCTTTTTGGGGTCTAGGCAACTCCGACCGTCCGACCCTTCTGTATTCAGGCTGCCGGTGTGCTGGTTTCCATCAAACACAGGGGTCCTTGCTGTATGTAGCCAAGGACTCAATTGCTGCTGCTCACGGCTCCCCTTGAAGGCAACCATGTTTTTCGCTATGGGCTTTCGGTATCCTGTATCTGGGGAGTCCGATATGTGAGGAATAACTTCCTGCTTGTTCCTGGAGAAAGCATAGTTACTCACCTGTAACAGGTGTTCCCCGGGAACAGCAGGAATCAGTCCTCACAACCCTACCTCCTCCCCTTGGAGTTGCTCCTTTACCATCTTTTATTTTATTTTTACCGTCATTTAGCTATGTCATCTGACTGAGCAAATGGCACCCTTGGGCGGGAAGGGGATCACGCATGCGTGGTGGCATCTCCAAAAGGCTTTCTTTGAAAGCTGGGTGGATGCTTCTGCGAGGGCTCCGTCCATGCCGACGTCACCCATATGTGAGGACTGATTCCTGCTGTCCCTGGAGAACACCTGTTAGAGGTGAGTAACTATATTTTATCAGTAAATAGGTCCCATTACATAAAATGTGGCCTGTAGTAAAAACAAATGTTTAGCACATAGTATTGTCTTTTAGTAAATGTAGCCTTTAGTTTGTAGAGCACTTCAGATTCAGATTTTACCATTTTTAACAGTTTCTTTTTAAATTTTTGTGTTTTGATGTTATTATTTTCAAAAATTTAATAATATGCATAAATGGGCATACCTCTCTCAGTACAAGGCTGCAGGATGCAGAATCATTTTCTGTTATATTTTAATTTAGAAAAATATTTGTTCTATTGCTGCATTTCTGAAAAACCTTTCTTCCTTTCTTTCAGTGACCCTTTACTGCCTGTTCCTGTATTTCTGGCTAATCCTCCAATTGTCATTTTCTCTGAATATCAAATTGGGCAGATTTATGAGGTAAGCGTATGCTCTGTCATGGCTCAGAATGTTGATTTTATGTACAAAAGAATAAAAAAATAACTAATGTCTGATTTTAAACAACTGGTATGAAATATTTTATGGGATTATAGTCTTATTAACAGATGGCTTCTGAAGAAATACAGAGACCTTTGATGACTGTATCACTGCCAGAGAAGAAGCATAAGATCTTGTCTTGGAAAGAGGATGGGGGATTAGATGGCAGGGAGGTAGAAGTGCTGGAGATGGAGGTGAAGAGGAAGGAGAAGAGAACCTGGAAGGGGAACAGAGCGTGGAGAGGGGTTGGAGGGGGAAGGAAGAGTGCAAGATTAAAGGCATTAATGCATGGGGACAAAAGGGAACAATGTCTATTTACCAAAAGGTGCATTCCCGCCCCCCCCCCCAAGAATGTACACTCACACACACACACAAGCACCCCACCTCCATAGGACAGACATGTACCTCAGCTCCACAGTATATATACACACACACACCTCATCTCTGCAGCAAACACACACACACTCATCTCTGCAGCAAACACACAGAAGCTCTCCAGCTTTGCAGCAAACACACACATTTTCTGCAGCCCTTCACCCCACCCACACAAAGGCACCCGCCATCACATCCCATACACAGACTAGCACACCACCGTGGCACCACACGCATATACAGATACTTGCTCTCTGAAGCTATAACTGTTATCTAAAGATGATGCACAGTATAGAAACTCTGACGTTGGTCTCACGATACTTGAGAAAATGAGATAAACATGAGAGAATGGGGAGTAGAGGGGACGAGGAAGTCACACACACTGGGTCCTAAGATTTTGGCCTGGCTCCTAAATCTGCACAAAATTTGTCAAGGCCTGGTTTATATACTCTTTTTCTCCAGGAACTTGTCAAAACCTTTTTTAAAGCCTGCTACACTAAAGCTTTTACTATATCCTCCAACAACAAATTCTAGAGTTTCATTATGCCCTGAGTGAACACATATTCTCCAGGAACAAGCAGGAAGTCAGTCCTCACGGTTGATGTCTGCACCGACGAAGCCCGCGCAGAGCAATTCCCCAGCTTTCAAAAAAAGCCTTTGGGATTGCTGCCATGTATGCATGGTCCTCTTCCCGCCCAAGGGTGCCATCTTGCTCAGTCTCCCTTTTTCCGTGGAACCCTTCGGATGCACATCCTCGTCCCTCGGAAAAAGTGTTTTCGGCCTCTGGCCCTCTTTTCCAGTAGCACCGGTCTTCTCCCGTCCTCCCCTTCGCCCTCTTTTCCTCGGGGCAAGGGGATTCCTTTTTTCCAACCTTTTTAGGATTTTTTTCTCTTCGGGCCCTTTTCGCACCCTTTTTTTCACAACCACTGGCCTCGAGGGTCTTCAACCTTGCAGGGGCCCTTTTTGCCACAGTAGCCACTGGCTTCAATACATGTGACAGATGCTCCAAAAATATGTCGCTCACGGACACGCATGACTGCTGTCTACAGTGTCTGAGGACTGACCATAACCCGGAGCTCTGCTCTCTCTGTAAGAAAATGTCCACCAAGGCCCTGTTAAGTCTTAAGCAGAAATCTGATGACATTTTCCGTAAGGCAGCCCCGGGATCCCCGCCGGCCCACTGCTTACGGGGTCCCGTGCCCAAGGCGGCACTCCAATCAGGGTTCCCCTGAGGTGGAGCGGCGTAAGAAGAAGAAGATCTCAAAGTCACTGTCGGGGGTTCCAGACAAGCGCAAACGGTCTCGTGCTCGGTCTCTCAGTCCCCCCCCCCCAGCGTTCCTGAGAGTCGGACAAGGAGCAGCCTCAAAAGGTACCTCATATTGACACAAGGGCCTCTGACGATGTCGCCCGGTCTCCTGAGGGTCGTCCCGGTAAGGACCCCCTCTCCTCCTCCACGCTAGACCCAGTAACCCTGGTGTCGGCGTCTCAGGGACTCACGCCCGCATGGGAATCTTGGATGCTGGCACTAGAGCATAGCGTTTCTGCCTTCTTAGCTGCCCAGCAGGCGCTTCTGCCCAGCACGGCTGGCTTCTGCCTCGAGACCGAGGGCCCCCTGAGGGGGGGTACCTAAACCTGCCTTGGAAACCCCTGAGAGCCGTGGGCCTTATGAAGGTCCTCGGCACTGGTCTCATTCACCGTCCCGTTCCTTGGGGTCAAGGTCCTCCAAGGCTAGTGCCTCCTGCTCCAAGCAGGCCTCGGCCTCTGGACAGGACAACCAGCCTGACTCAGAGTTCATCTCGGACCTCTTGGGCTGGGATTCGGACAGGGATACCTCCCCGGAGACCCACGCCCATAGAGACCTTCCTTTGGACCCGTCCCCACCCACCTCCCAGAGGCGTTCGCCTCCCGAAAACACCTCCTTCCTGGTGTTCATGCGAGACATAACGCGGGCCCTCAATCTGCCTTGCAGACTGAGGAGGAACCGAAGGAAGAGGAACTTGACATCTTACAGTATGAGTCTCCACCTCGGGAGTCTCTTACAGTCCCAGTGCCTTCCATTCTGTCTCGGCTGCTTTCCGCATTTGGGAGGCGCCTGCCTTGGTTCCCATTGTGAGCAAATGGCTTGATACCATGTATAGGGTCCAAAAGTCAGCTAGCGCACACTCAAATATAACAAAAAAATGTTCTTATGCAATATGTGGATTAAATCCGTTATCCAACTGCTGCTGTTATCAACATAGATTATTCTTATAAAGGAAGGTCCCGGCTATATCGGGCCAGTGTTCACCGTGACACAAGATAACAAACACCTATTCTGAATGCCCTTTCATATCAATGACCTCCTTAATAAAATCCCCAAACAATATATGGAAGACCCGCAAGTTCAAAACTTAACTTTCAAACTTTTCTGCTTAGTGCGGTCTCTCCAACCCCGACGCCTCAATCAAGCGCTAGCTAGCATTTCGCACATCATGTCGCTTCTTCAGGGGGATATTGTTTACTAAAAACAAAAACATAAAGCATTCATTGTAAGATACATCCATCCAAAAACATAAAAGCATTTAAACAATTATTAAACATAAAAAACCCACCTCACTCACCGTAACGCACCAGGGTATTGCACGCTAAGAATCAGCTGCATACATTTCAGCTCTGCTTAACCAAGCCTATCAGCTCCAAAACAACACATATGCGTCAACCCTAACTCAAACTCCCTTTTTAAACACCTCCTTTACTTCAACGTCATCATGTCATGACATGAGCAAACTCCGCCCCCACTAATCTTAACTAACACTCACTCCCAGTCATATACAGATTCCCCAATCAATCTGTGCATTCAAGCCTTCAGGTATCACAGTACGTACTGTAAAGATCCACCTCTGTTCACACAACACTAAAGACTGTTCTTGAGTACGGCCCTCTCGACCCACTAGCACCTGATCCAAACAAAAACATCATAAATCAGTAAACAAATGACCTTTCTCACAACAGTGCTGCACTATCGGGGCTTCATATATCTTACAAGATAGTCCACTTTTATGTTCCAAAATGCGCCTCCTGAAAGGTCTGATAGTCTTACCTATGTACAATAGTCCACACGGGCACAAAATCCCGTATACCACAAAAGAGAAGTCGCAAGACGTTTGTTTCTTCAGTTTAAAAATCTTGCCTCCATAAGTCAATTGAGAAATATTGCTGGAAACCCCACAGATCGAACACTTACCACAGACCCTGTGGCCACTTTCATGATCCATTCTACATAATGGACGTAATACTGAGGGGCACAGACGGTCTTGCAAATTGCATTGCCGTTTCCACACACATCTGATCTTTTCTTTTCTAAACCTGGGATAATATTTAACACATGCAAATGTCTCTTGATAATACATTGAATATGGAAACTAAACTGTTGTAGTTGTTATGGAAGGACAGACTAGTTAGACCATGTGGTCTTTTTCTGTCATCATATTTCTATGTTTCTATGTAAACGGGGAGTATTTTGAGATCAAATTTATTTGATCCACATCATCCTGATCGTTCTTCTCATGAGGCGTCAACAACAAGGTCCTATTACTAAATGATGCTCTTTTGTACGCCTTTTGAATAACCCCCCTGGGATACCCCCTAGATGTAAAACCCTCCGCGAAAATCTTAGATTGTCACCTGAAGTCTTGATCCTTAGAACAATTTCTACGATACCGAACAAATTGCGAGAAAGGTAGGCTGTCCCGTAGCCCAAGTGGATGTGCACTACCATAATGCAGAAACTTATTTCTGTCCGTAGGTTTCCTATGGACCGAAGTTGTCCAACTATTCAAACCCTTCTGTATCACTAAATCTAAGAACACTATTTCATTATCACAGATGCTCGTGAACTGAATATTTTCATCGCAATTATTCAGCCAAACCAGAAACTCCTGGAAAACTGCCACAGTGCCATCCCACAATACAAACACATCATCAATAAAACGGCACCATAACTTTATATTGGATGCAAATGGAGATCCAGAAATCCACTGTGCCTCAAACAAACCCATAAACAAGTTTGCTATAGACAGGGCCACTGTCGCCCCCATTGCCACTCCAGAAACACTGATCAACAAATTTTTACAAAAGTCATGGTACTGAAATAAAAATAGTCATTTCTTATCAATTTTTATATGCTGAACACGAATATGACAGTGAAATTGCAAAGTTGGCTCTAGTTTTTTTGTAATCTACAAGAATTAATGTTTACATCACAAAATGCATATCAATAGTAAATATATAATAGGCCTTCGGTTAATACCTCGGTAAAAACCAAGTCATAGACTACTACTTAGATTTTTTTCGCCTGTCTCTTGTACAGCTGTTCGGGAGCTTCTCTGGGGAGTGTCCAGCAGTAGTCAGCCAGCATTGTAGTGGACCATTTTCCCTGGTATCTTTGTTCCATCGTTGCGATATCCTTGTGAAAACGTTCGCTCTGTTCATTACTAACCATACCACAGTTGTCAGGAAAGAAATCGAGATGGGAATCAAGGAAATGGATCTTTAGAGACATATTTCAGCCAAGTTTCTGATACTGCATCAGCATGTCTTCTACTAGTTCCGTGTAGTTTTCTGCCCTAACATTCCCGAGAACGTTTGTTGACACTAGGCGAAAAGCATTCCATGCTTGTTTCGCATCACCCTGCAGCAAGTTGTTGAACCGGTAATCTTTGAAGAGCTCTCGAATCTGAGGACCCACAAAAACTCCCTCTTTAATCGTTGCTTTGCTGAGTCGAGGGAATTTTTCATGCAGGTATCGAAAAGCTGGCGAAGTGCGGTCCATGGCTTTCATGAAGTTTCATCAAACCTAGTTTGATGTGAAGGGGTGGTAGCAGGATTTTGTGAGCCTCAACCAGAGTTGGGTGCTAGATATTCTTCTCTCCAACTGTTACATTTTGTCTGCGATTCCATTCCTTCTGCAAGTAGTGCCAATCCCTTGCTCGGCTATCCCACTCACATAAGAAACACATGTATTTTACATATCTCTGCTGCAGTCCCATTAAAAGGGCAACTACCTTCAAGTCACCACAGAGGTGCCAGCTGTACTTGTTATAGCTAATGGAAGTCAGTAGATGCTTTAAGTTATCGTATGTCTCTTTCATGTGGACGGCATGCACTACTGGAATAGATGGAAGACAGTTTCCATTGTTCAAAAGCACAGCCTTCAGACTCAGTTTCAAAGAGTATTGTGATGGCGCAGCTGGGTTAAACCCTAGAGAAAGGAGGAGAAACCAGGGTTTTTTCCCTGAAGCAAACAGCAGTGCAGGAAGGGAAGGGGTTAAACCTCCAACTCATGAAAAAAACTCTCTGCACCGAAAGCTAGAGAGGGAGCCATACCTCAGCTCCATGGCAACCAAGGGAGCTGACGTGAGAGGCAGGGGGGCGGAGTCAAAGCCCATAGGACAGCTCCAAACTCTTAAGCAAGAGGAAACAGTTAGTGAGGGAAGGCGTGTGGGGAGAGAGAGGAAAAACCATGGGACAAGCAGCAGAGAGCAGGAAGAGAGAAGAAGGAATAATCCTCGAGAGGAAAGGCTGGAAAGTTTGTACAAGAGCCAGAGGAGTTCTTCTCAGGAGTCTTCCGTTGAAGCTGTTTTAGAAGGTGGGAAAATAAGCAGAAACAAAGCTCCTTTTGAAAGGCTGCACAAACACTCTTATTGCAGGCAGCGTGTTTGTAGCTCCAGTTCTGAGAGAAGCACAGCTGACGAAGAGCAATTTGCTGACGGGAAGCTGTGGAGACAGGAGTCAGAGCCAGACCCTGCTGAGAAGCATGCCATAAGAGACCAGGTGAAGCAGTCTGGGGATAAGTGGTTGCCTTTAAGCCTACCAGAAAGGGGAAGAAGTGCCAGGAAAAAGGTGAGCCCTTTTGAAACCCTTAAGTCACTGTTAAAGGAGACTGGTATCCTTAGTTCCTCCCCCATACCTCAGAGTAAGGAAGAGTCCCGTTGGAGACAGCTTAAAACATTATTAGAGCAATGGAAGCCTGCTGTGGAGAACCCTGTAAATAAGCAGGTTATATCAGACTCAGAGGGAGAACCCATGCAAACTGAGGAAGCTTTTATAGGAAGCGAAGGTTCTGATATGGAAACAGACTGTGCTTATTGCCAAAGAGAGTAAAAGCTGTTAAACGTTTATGCTGATGATAAGTGCTGGAAGAAGCCTGAATTTGTGCTGGTGGGATTTACACTGGGAGAGGCAGAGAGCTGCCGAAGTGTAAAGTCAAGCCAATTGGGCAACTGTGAAAGAAGAGAACATTACTGTTTTATTGTCTGTTATAAGAAGGCATTTGTTGCTGGAAGAAAAAGCAGTTAATGTTTGGCAAGTGAAAGAAGGGTTGAGAAAGTGCTTTGAAACAGACATGCCTGCATGTATAACAGGTGGACTTTGCTGTATCAGTTAACTTCATTTTGGTTTGGAGAAGAATCCTTTATTTCTGTTCAATAGGGGTAGTGGATAAATACTTGTGCAACAATAAACCTTATTGTTACCCCAATTCCTTTGCTGACTCCGTCTTGACCACAACTACAAGGAACATAGACCGCAGCACTTATAAGGATAAATAAATATGTGGTCCATCCATTTCTAATAGGCAACCGCCTATACCAAGGAGTGGACGCGACAGTATATAAATAGTCTCCAGTCTTGTGGGTCATGAATATTTTTTAAGGCATTCATGAGGCTTTCAATATCGGAACAGAATACCAGATTACTTTCCTTTCCAACTGCGTATAGTACACTGCTGACGTCAGATGGCTTCAGCAGCCGTCTGGCAGTAGTATTGCATTGCATCAGAAAATGACGCAATCAACTCTGGATGATGTGTGCATGCTGGTATTATGCAATGTGATGCAATATTACATCATTCAAGGCTTATTTGGGATGTTATTGATGTCCTACTGGATAAATTTACATGGTGAAACGTCAAAAATGAACTACATGCAATATCTTCAAAACGAGAGCCAATAAATTTTTTTTAATGTTTTATTCATGTTCAGCTCACCAAGATACTACAGATTAGGGCCTTTTAAAGTCAGTAACAATTTCAATGTTGACCAGTGAAATCTGATGATAAATGATATCCTCAAAGGTGAAATGATTCTGAAAAATAGCTAACTCAGCTAGCTGTAACAAAAAACAAATCATTTCTTCTGACAAATCTCCTCGGCCACGGATTCCACTCTCAACTGCCTGATATGCTGCTACCTGTGGGATCGAATTGTATAGCAAAGTGATGTCTAGCGTTACTAACAAAACAGCTGGAGAGCCTGCCAATGCCGAATGCTCATTCAAAATTTGCAAGAAATGGGTGGTATCCCTCAGATATGATGGAATATTTAACAGCAAAGGACGTAAAAAGGAATCAACAAAAACAGACAACTGCTCTAACACTGTCGCCCTAGTGGAGACAATAGGCCTACCAGGTGGACATACACAATTCTTATGTATTTTTGGAAGTAAGTAAAATTTAGCTAAAACTGGGGATTGAACATTCAGAAACAAATATTCTTTTTTTGAAATAATCTTGGCCTCTAAAGCCAACCCAGTTAAATCTTTAATCTTCTGTAAATCTTTAGTAGGATCCAACTTTAAACATACATAAACATTGGTGTCCATCAATTGACGTTCTGCTTCATGTATATGGTCATCTCGAGCCCAGATCACAATTGCACCACCCTTGTCGGCTCTTCGGATGACCAGATCAGTCCGCGAGGCCGTATCTTCCAAAGCTGCCTGCTCATTTCTAGGACGAGCATAAAAAGAGGACGACACCTGGTACTGTGAGGATTCTAAATGCTGTATATCTTGTAGCACTAATCGTTTAAACACCAGCAGCGCCGGAGGAATCTGTCCCGGTGGATTCCAATTTGATTTAACTGGGATCTTCATTCTTATCAATGCATTGGATTCCATCTTGGTAACATCACTCTGCTTAGACGCAAAAAAAAATTTAAATGTAGTTTCCTAATCAAACTTTCCAAATCAACTTGAAATTGGAAAGAATCAAAATGAGTCACAGGAACAAAGGATAATCTTCTATTTAACAATTTGATATGATCAGTGAACAATGGGAAACTTGACAGATTCACTACCAACGACAGAGCTATAGTCTTATGTTCTGTGGGCAGCACTAATCTCTTTGGCGACCTCCTTCCTGACTCTTTGGCCAACCCTGTGCGCTCTCTTTCTTTTTCTGGCCATCTTCTAAAAAATCTTCCCAAGATGACTTGCTCAATCTGAACCCCAAGGAATCCTCCGATGATATATCAGATTCTACACGTTTCTTCCCCTTCCTTTGCTGTTTACGATTTGCATTCATCCATGGGTATACATACCCCGTGGTATAATCTTCATAGTCCCATTTTAATTTCTTTTCTTTTAGCTTCTTCACTGCTTCTCTCAACAGATCAACCTGCTTCCGGGTATCCTCAGAATCCTGTTTAAAACAAGCATAGGGTCCAGCACGGCCCGGGGTTCCGGAAGATCCAGCTTCCGCACACTTCCTTGGTAGTAGAATCAGCGATGTGGAAGCAGAAGAGCCCAAAGTCACACTCTTCAGTCTCACCAGGCAGGGAATCCAGAGCCCTCAACGCCCTTGGGCGCAAGGCCTATCAGGGGTCCATGCTGGCATGCCACATTCAGGTCTATCAACTGTATATGGGCATGTTTCTGTGCGACTTCGCCAAAGAGCTCAGTGGTTTTTCCGCAGGCCTTGGGGGCGAACACCTCCTCAGGTTCCAGACCCTGCTGAGGTCGGTCGCAGACTGCTCGAAGTATATGTCATGTGTCGCGTATGACAGGTTTGAGTCCTCCGCCCGGGTCGCAGTGGCTGGCATCGGGGCCTGGCGCCAGGCGTGGCTCCAGTCTTCGGACGTGGAACAGTGTGTCCAGGAGAAGCTCTTGGATGTCTCCTGCCTCGGTGAACAATTGTTTGGCAAGCCCATGAAGGATAAGGCAGCCGAGATTGAGACAGAATTTGTAACTCGAACCCGTCTCTTGCATAAGACCTCTTCTCTCCCGCGGAAGAAACAGCACACGAAGTAGCCATTCTTCCAGAGGAAGGGACTCCTCTACCGGGGATACCCACCCTAACCGCCCACCCCTGCACCGACTACCGGCGCACAGGGCAAAGGGGGAGCGCAGGGTCACCACAAGCCAAAAGGGCCCAAGGCCCAACCACGGACGCCACGCTAGCTAGCACAGGGGTTTTGACTCCGAACGTATAGCCTCTCGCCCCCCGAAGACACTTCCACCGGTGGGGGGGATGCCTGTCCCTTTTCGCCCCCCAGTGAGCATCCATCACATCGGACACCTGGTCCTCTGGTTGGTCCGGGAGGGTTATCGTCTTCATCTGGACAGGCTCCCTCCTTCCTTCTCCCCAGCGGAGCCTTCTTGGCTTCCCTTGCACCAGGCTTGCTTGCAACAAGAGCTGAACAACCTTCTCAGTCAGCAGGCGATCGAAAAGGTACCACCACACCTCAGAGGCCGGAGGTTCTACTCCCGATACTTCCTCGTTCCAAAGAGAATGGGGGGCATGCGCCCTATCCTCTATCTTAGGAACCTGAACAAGTTTCTGGTGCGGCAGAAGTTCAAAATGCTATCGCTTGGTGTCCTGCTGCCCTTCCTCCAGAAGGGCAATTGGCTATGCTCCTTGGACTTCAGAGATGCTTATTTATTTATTTACATTCTCTTATATACCGCGCTATTCCGCATCAGTGCGGTTTACATAGAACATCAAAACTTACACATTTCTGTAGCTGTGTTTACAATGAACCGGTATGTGAACTTGGGTCAAACCTGGGTAACTATTTACATATTGGGTAACTATTTACATCTTGACAAACTAATATAGAGGATTCATTGTACTGCATTGGCTAGCTAGTTGCTGGGGCTGTGGTGGTACATTCTTCTGGGTAATACAAGAGGAAGAGGTGATGGGTTTTTTTGGGGGGGTTTTTGCGTTTTAAACCTCTTTATTAAGGAAAAACAAGGAAATACAAGTAATAAAACATCACAATATAATACAGAATGGAATTCCACGATTATAATAACCCTCAGCCCACAAAATGGAGTGCAAGAAAAAATAAGAAACATCACAAATATCCCGAAACAGAGGAAGTCAAATAATTAACGAACCTCTTTATACTAAGCAAGGAACTCCAGAAAATATTACTTTACAACTGAGCCCTGCAAAAAGGTCTCTAACTGAGACGAATCGAAAAAAATATACGTTTTACCTTGAAGAATTATTACGCATTTACATGGGTACTTCAGAACAAAAGAAGCTCCTAATTCCAAGACACGAGGACGCAATGCAAGAAAAGCCTTTCGTTTTAACTGTGTACTTCGACACACATCAGGAAAAACCTGAATCATCTGGCCAAAGAACTTCTCATGACGAAACTTGAAATAAGAACGCATAACAAGTTCTTTATCCTTCTCTAATAAAAAGCTAACTAATAAAGTAGCCCGAGTAGGAATTTCCTCCACAGATGTCTCCAAGAACTGAGAAAGATCCAAACTCGGAAGAGTCAACTGATCCATTTCCCCGTGAACGTCACCATCTGGCTCCAAGTCTAACAACCATTTTTCCCGAACTCCAACTGGTAAATAATGCAGTTTGGATAAGGTTATAACTTCTGGCTCAGGAACTTTTAATACATCCTTCAAATATTTAACAAATAATATACTAGGAGACAGATAGTGAGTTCGGGGGAAATTTAACAAACGTAAATTTTTCATACGTAAAGCATTTTCAAGTATTTCATCACGAAGATGAAGTAAGAGAGAGTCCTGGACAGATGACGCCAAGGCACATTGAAATGAAGTAATTAAACCGTCAGTTTTAACTTTAGAGGTCTCAAGGTTCCTCAATCTATCCTGATGGTCAGCTAAGACAGTCACCGTCTCTTGAGTAAATTTCAATAGTTTAATCAAGGACGAATTAAGAGACAGTTCAGTCCGAGACACAATCTGTCAAATATCTTGCAAAGATATATCTTTCGGTGGTTCAGGAGTTTCAGGAGATAAAGAGAAATCAAAAGAAGAAGGTAATGTAACGTTCACAGGATTTACCTTTAAGAAAGTCTCAGGCAGTTCAACGAGTTTGGATGAAGACCCGTCCCCACCTAGGTGGGGACCGGCTGGATCCTGAGAAAGGAGCTCTTGTCTGGGTGGGGTTACAACCCTATGCGGTATAGGAGACATGCCTACAGAAGCAGGACTCGCTGAAAGGGAAGACTCTGAAGATATTCCAACTGCCGGGGTAGATACCATGGATTTAAAATGAGTATCCATGGGACCAACCACCTTTACAGCCTTACCTAAAGAGGAAGATGGTAAATTTGGCTTCTTCTTGCGTTTCCCCATAAACGCCGGTATCAAAAACAAAATAACAGACAGGTCCAAGCCCAAAGGTATGTGCTCCTACGTGCTCCGAAGGGGCGCCAAAGGGGCAGGGCCTGCCCCTTTGGACACGCCCCTTCGGAGCACGTGCCCTCGGGCACGCGCCCCGCGGTGGGGGCTGGATTTAAATAGCCCGCTCAGCTCACGTGTCACACAGTATCCACTGGAACGGAACAACGACTCCTCTGCACTCAGGAAGCAAAAAACAGGTAAAGCAAGCACTCGGGGTGCCGCGGTAGGGGCTGGATTTAAATAGCCCGCTCAGCTCACGTGTCACACAGTATCCACTGGAACGGAGCAACGACTCCTCTGCACTCAGGAAGCAAAAAACAGGTAAAGCAAGCACTCGGGGTGCCGCGGTGGGGGCTGGATTTAAATAGCCCGCTCAGCTCACGTGTCACACAGTATCCACTGGAACGGAGCAACGACTCCTCTGCACTCAGGAAGCAAAAAACAGGTAAAGCAAGCACTCGGGGTGCCGCGGTGGGGGCTGGATTTAAATAGCCCGCTCAGCTCACATGTCACACGGTATCCACTGGAACGGAGCAACGACTCCTCTGCACTCAGGAAGCAAAAAACAGGTAAAGCAAGCACTCGGGGTCCCGCGGTGGGGGCTGGATTTAAATAGCCCGCTCAGCTCACGTGTCACACAGTATCCACTGGAACGGAGCAACGACTCCTCTGCACTCAGGAAGCAAAAAACAGGTAAAGCAAGCACTCCGGAAGAGGTGATGTTTTAACGCTTTCCTAAATTGGACTAAGTCGGGGATTGCTCGGATGCTAGGTGGGAGGGTGTTCCAGCATTTAGGTGCACAGAATTTGAAAGCTCTGTTTACCGTTGCCTGGGTGGACTGGGTTATCTCTTTCGGGATTATTGACCGCTGCTGCTCTTCTGGATCTGGTAGGGGGGTTGCTCTTTATGAGCTCTGTTAGGGATGAGGAGGAGAGCCCATTGATGGCTTTGAAAGTCAGCAGTAAGGTTTTGAATGTGAGCCTGCCTTGAATGGGGAGCCAGTGAAGCTGTTTCAGGATGGGCGTTATGTGGTCCCTCCTGGATGTTCCCTGAAGAACTCTTGCTGCTGAGTTCATCGCGAGCTGTATCGGGTGCAGAGTGGACTGAGGGAGACCCTGAAGTATGGCATTTGCATAGTCAAAATGCGGTATGATCAGTGCTTGATAGATTGTCCGGAAGTCATCCGGTTCAAGCAGGAAGCGTAGATGCCGGAGAGATCGGATCTTATGGTATACTGCTCTTGCAACATTGCTTATGTGCGTCTTCATGTCTAGTCGCTGGTCTGAGGTGACTCTGAGGTATCTGATAGAAGGTTTGGTTAGAAGTTCAGCTTCCTTGACCTTCAGGTATGGTGGTGTGATGAAGTTTGGATTTCTTGTGATGAATAGGACCTCTGTTTTCTTATGTTGAATTCGAATATTTTGGTATTGGAGCCAGATGGATACGGCATTGAAACAGTCTGTCAGTGGGGAGAGGTCTGGGTTGTCTGTCGAGAATGGCATATAAAGGAGGACATCATCAGCGTATACTAAGCAGTTCAACTTGAAAGACCATATGATGTCACATATTGGCTGCATGTATATGTTGAACATCAGCGCAGAGAGGGAAGATCCCTGTGGGATGCCTTGATTCTGGTTGAATGGTTCTGATGTTGAGGTCCCTGATCGTATGTGCTGCCATCTATCCGAGAGATACGACTTACACCATTCAAGTACTGTGTCACATATTCCCTTCTCCTTGAGACGTCGCAGGAGGAGCTCGTGGCTTACTGAATCGAAAGTGGCTGCTATGTCCATGAACATGAGAACGCACCCTTGACGGATGTTGTCAATTCCAGCCGTTATGATGTTAAAGAGCGTGGTGAGGAGTGTTTCAACACCATGTGCCTCTCTAAAACCGTGTTGGCAGGGATCGAGGAGAGCGGATGCTTTGATGTGTTCTTGAATCTGTCTTTGGACATCTTTTTCAATAATTTTGGCTAGAAGTGGTATGCTTGATATCGGTCGATATGAGTCTGCCCTCTTTGGGTCGAGCTTGCTGTTTTTTAGAAGTGGTCTGATGGAGGTGCGTTTAAGGGATTGGGGGATTGTGCATGTTGTGAAGGAACGGTCCATGAGCCTGGCTATAAAAGGGCTGAGGTCTGCTCGTAACTCCTTTATCCAGAAAGCAGGACAAGGGTCGGTTTGTGCGGTGGTCGTGTTGATTATAGCAATGGTATCTTCAATATGTTTCTTGGATGGCGTGGAGAATATGGCCAGGGGTGATAGATATCTTGGCTCGAGTGTGATGGTAGGTTACGGGGACTTATTTGTCTTGCAAAGCTTTGATTGTAAGTAATCTGCAAATTCTTGGGGGTGTATCTCACTTGGTTGCTCAGGTGCTGGTTCTTTTGTTAGGTTCTTAACAAGTGCGAACAGGTCGTGGGGTTTGTTCAAAGACCGCTTTAGTGCGTCTGTGTGGAATCTTTTCATACTCTCTGTAACTGCTTGGCGGTGCTTCTCCATTTGAAAGTTATATGCCTGCCGGTCAACAGTAGAGTGTGATCGGCGCCAACGTCTTTCCAGCTTCCTCAGGAGGGTGAGTGATGATCTGAGCTCAGTGGAGTACCAAGGTGCGGTGGCCTGTTTCCCTGGCGGTTTATTTGAAGGTAGGTGTAGAGCGATTGAGCTGAGGCTTTTATTCCAGTTGAGAACCATCTCCTCAGGATCATGTGTTGTCGAGGCGAGGAGTGTGCGGGTTTGGTTTAAGACTGTGTTCTTGTCAAAAGCCTGAAACCTACGTGGAGCTGTGTTGGCGGTGCTGCCGACCCTATTGGCGTGCTTTTGAGATTTGTCGGGTAGGGGTATTTGGAATGTGATCAGCTTGTGGTCGGACCAGGGGACTGCTGTAGTGGACACCATAGGGGTGTTGTATGCGTTGAAGGTAGTCTGTGGGGTGAAAACCAGGTCCAGTAGGCCTCCTTTAACATGGGTGGATTCATTGACCAGTTGCCTGTATCCTAATCCTTCCAGAGCATTGAGGAAAGCCGAGGCCTGGGCGTCTTGCAAGGAGGGCAGATTGAAGTCTCCTAGGACCCAGTTTGGTGTGCTTGGGCATTGGGAGCAGGAGGCGAGGTTGATTATTGTTGAGAGGGTATCTGTGTCTGTTGACGGGGCCCTGTATAACAGGTTGATCGAGCAGAGCTTGTTGGTTATGGTGAGTGTGTCGAGGTAAGCTGTACTGATTGCACTGCTCATGCGGAACTGGAGGTCCATTTTGGTGATGGCAAGTACTGCCCCCCCCCTCGTTTGCCGTTTCTATGGCATGAGTGTACTGCAAAGTTGGTAGGTAGCAGCTGGTTAAGGAGAACATTGTCGGCACTGGAAAGCCATGCCTCGCTAATTAAGAGTATGTCAAGGACATGGAGTGAAATCATGTCTGCGATGACTGGCCATTTTTTGCGTTTTGATCGTGCGTTTATGAGGGCACATCTTAGGTTGTGGGAGTGGGTGTATGTTTCTTTCTTTGCTTTTTCCTTGTGTTGTAGTGCTATATGTAATAAGCGGGGGTGGCGTGAGTGGGAGGCCTCTTCTGGTATGTGGTGGGGAGCGTTTGACCACCTCCTCCTATGGTTATGAAGGATAGGTATTTGGCTCTGGTTTGGGGATAATGTCGTGACATTAACTAGCCATCCAGAGAGTAGATATAGGGCCATTATGGATATGCTTGAAAGGACTTGAATTATGGATATGCTTGAAAGGGCTTACGCTCACATCCTGGTTCATCCCAGGCACAGACAGTACCTGCGCTTCAGGGTACAGGGGGAGCACTACCAATACAGGGTGCTCCTATTCAGGCTTGCGTCTGCCCCACGAGTCTTCACCAAGTGCCTATCCGCAGCCACCATCTACCTCCTGAAGCAGGGCATACCCGTCTTCCCATGGGAAGATGACTGGATCGTCACGGGGGCATCTGCTGAGGAAGCTCACTTTTTGGCATTGCGCATGGTCCTCCTCCTCAAATGCCTCGGCTTCCGGCTCAATTACTCCAAGTCCCACCTCGAACCGGTGCAGACCCTGGAGTTCATTGGCGCCCTCCTCGACACGGAGCAGGCGACTACCTTCGTACCCCAAGACCATGCAGACTCTCTCCGTGCCCTGGCGGCCAAAGTCCAAGGCAGGGCTTGGATTCCATCGCGAGCCATGTTGCGCCTCCTGGGGCACATGGCCTCAACCGTCCACGTTGTTCCCCACGCCTGCATGCACATGCGGGCGGCAAAGTGGTGCCTCAGAGCGCAATGGACCCAGGCCTCTGGCCACCTCCGGGACCCTGTCTGGGTCTCCTGTGGCCTATGCAGCTCCCTGGATTGGTGGCAGGATCCCCAAAGCCTCCTTCGGAGCATGCCTTTCAAAGCCCCACAGAGCGAGCTCGTCTTGACGACGGATGCCTCCCTACTGGGCTGGGAAGCCCACTGCAGCGACCTATGCACCCAGGGACAATGGTCGCCTGAGGAATCACAGCAGCAGATCAACCTGCTCGAGCTTCGGGAAGTTCAGTGGGCCCTGAAGACCTTTGAGTACCATCTGAGGGGAAAGTCGGTACTCATGCAGACCGACAACAAGATAGCAATGTTCTACATAAACAAGGAGGGGGGAACGGGTTCCCGCCTCCTCTGCCGGGAGGCAGTCCTGCTCTTTTGCCCTACGCTGGGGCGTGACCCTCAGAGCGGTCTATCTCCCGAGTCAAGAGAGTGTCCTTGCGGACAGACTCAGCAAGATCCTCCGCCCACACGAGTGGCGCCTGGATCCAGAGGTGGCCGGTCTCCTGTTTCATTGTTGGGGGACTCCGTCCATGGACCTCTTCACCAGCCCGGCAAACATGCAGCTCTGCCGCTTCTGCGGACCGGTTCCACACCCAAGTAGGGTGGCCCCAGAGGCAATTCCTCCTGAACTGGACCTCCGGGCTTCTGTACACTTTCCCACCCACTCCTCTCATTGCGAGAACCCTCCACAAGATTCAGCGGGAATGAGCTTTACTGATTCTCGTGGCTCCTTCGTGGCCTCGACAGCCTTGGTTTCCCGCTCCTGCTCCGGCTCTCGTCCGAGCCTCCAGTCTCCCTAGGCTGTGCCACAGGCCTGCTAATGCAGGAGGAGGGACGGGTGCTTCTCCTGAACCTGGCCTCTTTGTCCCTCATAGCCTGGCAACTGAACGGGTCTCCTTAACCTCTCTGCACCTCCCGGGGGAGGTCGAGGAGGTCCTCCTTGCGTCGAGGAAGGACTCGACGAGACAGACCTATGCCTTTAAGTGGGTTCTCCAGTACCTCCTCCACCTCTCGCAGGTGGGACTGAAATCCAACTCAGTCAGGGTGCACCTGAACGCCATCTCGGATAACCACCTCCCCGTCGAGGGTAAACCCCTCCTGGGGCAGCCACTTCGAGCTGATGGCGACGTGCTCGCTTCGGCACCTCTCCTGGAAGGTAGTCTTCCTAGAGGCTCTGACCTCGGCTTGGCAAGTCAGTAAACTCCCAAGTCCTCATGGCTGTAGCCCTCTACACCAGCTTCTATGGGAACAGGGTGGTCCTCCGCACCCACCCCAAGTTCCTACTGAAGGTTGTCTCGGATTTCCATCTCAATCAGGAGATAGTCTTGCCAACCTTCTTCCCGAGACCTCATGCCGACCGGGCATTGGTGGTCCATCATACACTCGACTACAAGAAGGCTCTCGCCTTCTACCTGCAGCGCACCCAGGGTCATCGCAAGTCCGATCGGCTCTTCGTTGTCTACAATCCCAACTGCCTAGGGCAGGCAGTCACCAAGTGCACCCTCTCCATCTAGGTGGCAGACTGCATCGCTTTCACCCAGGCAAAGGCTGGGGCCCCGTTGGATTGGCGAATCACCACATACGGCGTCTGGGCAAAGGCGGCGTCGGTGGCTTTGCTATGCTTAGTACCTCTGACAGACATCTGCCGAGCTGCGACCTGGTCTTCAGTGAGCACTTTTGCCTTGCACTACTGCCTGGAGAGGGAGTTCTGCCGGGACAGTGCCTTTGGCCAGGCTGTACTCCATAATCTGTTCAAGGTATAAGCAACTCCTGCCCTCCGACCCTTCTGCGGCTACCGAGAGCGTGCCCCAAGGACCCGAGTACTAGGCTCGGCTTCTGCTCGCGGCCTTGCGAAGGTATTTTGAACTACAGGTTCGGTAGCCTGTAGCTGGGGAGTCCCATAAGTGAGGACTGACTTCCTGCTTGTTCCTGGAGAAAGCATAGTTACTCACCTGTAACAGATGTTCTCCAGGGACAGCAGGAATCAGTCCTCACTACCCTCCCACCTCCCCTTAAGAGTTGTCAATTTTTCTTTTCTTCCCTTGCCATCTGCTTAGTAGGGCTGTAGCTATGGGACCTGACTGAGCAAGATGGCACCCTTGGGAAGAGGACCATGCATTCATGGCAGCAATCCCAAAGGCTTTCTTTGACAGCTGGGAAATTGCGCTGCGCGGGCTCCGTCTGTGCCGATGTCACCCGTATGTGAGGACTGATTCCTGCTGTCCCTGGAGAAAACCTGTTACAGGTAAGTAACTACGCTTTTTCTCTGATTAGTCTTAAATGTGCTTCATTCCATAGTATGAGTCCAGTCCGGACTCCTGGGTTGTGCACCCTTTCCAGCAGATGGAGACTGAGCATGCTGCCTTTTTGGTGATGTCACAGTACAAGGAACGTGCGCTCCTCCCACCAAGCCAGTGTACTCAGTTTCCAGCAGATGGGGACACATCTCAGGATTCTTTGAGCTGCACTGAAGAGGCTTTGTGAAAAAAAACAAAAAAACAAAGACAAGCTTCTCAAAGTACTCCTTCCTTTTATTCCTCTGGTAAGCTGAGTTAGGGTGCAGTACCTGCCTTAACTGTCCAACCCTGTTAAGTCAGCTGCAGGACCTTGGGAGAGGGTGGCCACTTGGGGGTCCAACCTCTTCAGGGCATGTCTCTTAGCAGACCTCCAAAGCCTTTAGTGGTCAGCGAGGTAGCATTGCAGCAGGTGGTGTTTTCTTTCCATTTTGCTGTATTGGTGCATTCATTCCATTTTGCTCATTAAGGTCATGTGACTGATTTCTTTCTCCCGGGATCTTTAGTTTCCATTCACTCACAGAGAGTCTGGTCCCTCCCTTCCTTCCTTTCTCTCGCCTCCTTTCCTGGACTGTGTGGGATGCCGGCAAAGACAGTTTGTGCAGGCTGCGTCCTGAAGCACGGGCACATCTTCTTCTCCTTTGACTTCTGCAGGGCATGCGAATCAGAAGCAAAGGAGGCAGGAACTTCTCCAGGACCAAGCAGGAAGTCAGTCCTCACACATATGGGTGACGTCGGCGCCGACGGAGCCCTCGCGGAGCAATTTTCCCCAGCTTTCAAAGAAAGCCTTTGGGAATTGCAGCGCGCATGCGCGGTCCTCTTCCCGCCCAAGGGTGCCATCTTGCTCAGTCTTCTTTTTTCCGCGGAGCCCTACAGACGTTGTCTGTGAATCCCCGCCGAAAAGTTGATTTTTTCTCTATTTTTCTTCGGTTCGACACCGGTTCTTTTCCTGCCCGGACTCGCGATGCCGGTTGCGAGTCCGTTCCTTATTTTTCGTTTTTTTGTCCTTCGTGACAGATTTCGCGCCTTTTTCCTTTTTCCCTGGCAGCCCGGTCTTTCGACCTCGCAGGGGCCCTTTTTCCCCCGATGGCTGCCAGAGACTTTAAAAAGTGTGACCTCTGTAAGAAACTCATGTCTCTTACAGACACTCATGACTTCTGCCTCCGCTGCCTCGGACCCGATCATGACTCCATGATCTGTGGCCCATGTGGCAAAATGTCCTCAAAAGCGTTGAGTCGGCAGCATCAGCGGGAGCGTATCTTCTCTGACTCCGGCCGGGCTCGGACCTCGTCAGAGGCTTCGACGTCTCGGGACTCTGGTCCTGAGCGTCGTCGAAGTTCCTCTGAAAGGGGGTCTCCTACCCGGGAACATCATCGGAAGAAGAAAACCGCGAGGGCGGGATCGGTGGACGCTCCTGGTTCCTCGAGGGCCAGGTCGCATAGCCCCGATTCCCGTCCCGGGTCCTTGGAGATGGAGAGGCCGTCAAAACATCCTCGACTCGAGGTGGACTTGCCCGCTCACGTGAGTACTGTTGTCCTCATTGACTCGCCTCCGAAGGACCCGACGTCGGGCCCGACGCCGTCGGGGCCCGAGTCGGGGGCTGCTGGGTCTCCTGAGCTCGGACTCAGGTTGACGGCCTTGGAGAGCAGTCTGACTGCCTTCATGGACCAGCAGCGGGTATTGATCGCTGGCCTCGCCGGTGTTTCTGCCCTGACCGCCGGGACGTCGACCTCCAAATCGACCCCAGAGACCGAGCCGATCCTCGAGTCCATGAGGGCTTGAGTCGATCCTCAGTCGAGGTCTCCTTCGGCCTCCCGTTCGGGACCGAGGTCGTCGACGCCGACTCCCTCGGCGTCAGAGCGGATAGCATCGGTGCCCGCCCGACCGGAGCCGCTCGACTCCTCCTCCGAGGAGTCGGCCTGGGAATCTGAGGACGAAGAGTCACCTGGTTCCTTTCGGAGTCGGTGTATCCCTTCGGACTCCCCCGAGTCCGAACCTCGGAGACGGTCCCCCCCGGAGGATACCCGGTTCTCGGACTTCGTGAGGGATATGGCCATGGCTTTGGCCTTCCCTGTGGATCCCGAGGAGGAACCTCGAGTCGAAGAACTCGATGCCCTCCAATATGACTCTCCCCCGAAGGAGGCCTTTATTGTACCGGTTCCTCCGATGCTGGAACGACTTCTCTTCCGCATGTGGGAGAGCCCGGCGTCGTCGCCGGTGTTAAGCAAGCGGGTCGATTCTATTTATCGAGTCCGCAAGAGCCCCGGCTTCCAAAAGGCACAACTACCGCACCATTCCATGGTGGTGGAATCGGCCATGCATAGACTTAAGAGTCAAAAAATGCACTCCTCGGTGCCCCCCGGTAGGGAAGCCCGAAGCCTGGATGCCCTCGGTAGGAAGTGCTTCCAGGGCTCTATGCTTGCTTGTCGAGTCCAGACTTACCAGCTCTACATGGGCATGTATCTCCGAGACCTGGCTAAAGAAATAGCCGGGTTCTCTGCTGGTCTCTCCGACGAACCTTTGCAGAGGTTCCAAACCTTGTCTACTGGTATTCGAGAGTGCTCCAAGTTTATATCTCGAGCAGCCTATGATGGTTTTGAGGCTTCGGCTCGAGTAGCTGCGGCCGGCATCGGTGGACGCCGCCAGGCTTGGCTTCAGACGTCCGACCTCGAGCCCTGGGTACAGGACAAGTTGGTCGATGTCCCCTGCCGAGGTGATAACCTCTTTGGCAAGCCCATGGATGAGAAGGCTGCACAAATCGAGATGGAGACTCTCACCAGGACTCGTCTCTCAAGGAAGACCTCTGCCCCTTCTCAAAAGAAGAAGGCCTCGGGGAAAAAGCCCTTTTACCCGAGGAAAGGTGCTGCCTATAAATACTACCCTCAGTATCAGGCCTCAGCAGCTCCAACACAGGGAAAGCAGGCCAAGGGACGGGGTAATGGGTCCCGTAGGCAGCAAGCCCCCAAGTCTGCACCACCGGCCCCTGCTCAGCAGGGTGGGGGTTTTTGACTTCCTCAGCATAGCCTCTCCCCCTTGGCTGGTTTCTCTCAGCACAGGAGGCCGGCTGGTCCACTTTGCGCACAGGTGGTCCAACATCACCACAGATACCTGGGTACTTCACATAGTTCAAAAGGGCTATCTTCTTCACTTTCACCAGGTACCTCCCTCCTACTTTCCAGGGGAGCCTCCCAGACTCCCTTTGCACAGGGACTTACTCCTTCAGGAGTTAGCAAGTCTTGTTCAGGAACAAGCCGTGGAACCGGTGCCCCACCACCTGAAGGGCCAAGGATTTTACTCCAGGTACTTCCTGATTCCAAAAAGAACAGGAGGCCTCAGACCCATACTGGAATTGCGAAACCTCAACAAGTTCCTTGCAAAGGAAAAGTTCAAGATGCTTACCCTTGGAATCCTGCTGCCCTACCTCCAGCAGGGAGATTGGCTATGCTCCTTGGATCTGAAAGATGCGTATACTCATATCCTCATTCATCCGGACCACAGACAATATCTCAGATTTGTTGTGGGAGGAAATCATTACCAGTACAGAGTGCTGCCCTTTGGCCTATCCTCCGCCCCCAGGGTGTTCACCAAATGCCTCGCAGTGGTGGCGGCCTATCTGAGACTTCAAGGTCTGTTTGTATTCCCATACCTGGACGACTGGCTCATCAGAGCCCCCTCGTCAACAGAGGCCGCTCAAGCCACTCATTGCACTGTGGCTCTGCTCCAGCACTTGGGTTTTGTCATAAACTTCGCAAAGTCCACTTTGCTCCCCTCTCAAAATCTCGAGTTCATCGGCGCCAGGTTGGACACACGTCAGGCGCGGGCCTTCCTCCCTCTGGACAGGGCCAGGCGGCTCATGGATCTCGCCGGCCACTTTCACAGCAATGCGCTGGTCTCAGCCAGGCACTTTCTGTGACTGCTCGGCCATATGGCTTCCACGGTCCATGTGACCCCCAATGCCCGACTGAACATGCGTCCTGCTCAGTGGTGCCTTCGCAATCAATGGCATCAGGCCACGGGGAGCCTAGCGGACTCTGTGCAGATCTCCGACCAGCTGGTCTCATCTCTGCGATGGTGGCTTCATCTACCAAACCTAGTGCTAGGTGTGGCTTTTCAGCCCCCTCCGCATTCTCAGGTCCTAACGACCGATGCTTCCCTCCTGGGTTGGGGAGCACATTGCCAAGGGTCATGTACTCAAGGACTCTGGACTCCTTGGGAGTCAGCTCAACAGATCAACTTCCTGGAGCTCAGAGCCATCCGCCTAGCGCTCAGAGCCTTCTCTCACCTGGTGTCCCACCAGTCGCTGCTGATACAGACGGACAACCAGGTTGCCATGTTCTACGTAAACAAACAAGGCGGAACAGGCTCCTTCCTCCTCTGTCAGGAGGCGCAACGGCTATGCTCTTGGGCAGTCCGCCAGGGCATCCTCCTCAGGGCTGTCTATCTCCCAGGTCAAGAAAATTACCTGGCCGACAAGCTCAGCAGGATCCTCCAGCCACACGAGTGGCGGCTGGATCCGATGGTGGTTCAGCAAATCTTTCTCAAGTGGGGTCTCCCCACCATGGATCTGTTTGCCAGTCCTCTGAACCGGCAGCTGCCCAGATTCTGCTCTCGACAGCCGCATCCTCTCAGGGTAGCGGCGGATGCTTTTCTAATTCCCTGGTCCACCGGCCTCTTGTATGCCTTTCCTCCCATGCCACTGGTGTCTCGGACGCTCTTCAAGGTTCTCAGAGACAAAGCATCGATGATTCTAGTGGCTCCCCGGTGGCCGAGACAACCTTGGTTCCCGCTTCTGATGCAGCTGGCGGTAGACACTCCTCTTCCACTGGGATTTCAGCCCGACCTCCTGTCGCAGGATCAGGGGACTCTCCTACACCCCAATCTCCGATCCCTTCATCTGATGGCCTGGCTGCTGAAAGGGTAGTCCTTGCTTCTCTGCAGCTACCTCCAGATGTGGAGGAGGTCTTCTTGGCCTCCAGGAGGCCCTCCACCCGGAAGTCCTACGCTCTCAAGTGGTGTCGGTTCTCCGTCTGCTGTACTCAGCAGTCTCAAGATCCCTTCTCCTGTTCAGCATCAGTGGTCTTGCAATACTTGCTCGCTCTCTCTCTCTAACCTTGGACTTAAGTCCAACTCGGTCAAGGTCCACCTCAGTGCTCTTTCTGCGCATCACATGCCGGTGGATGGTAGACCTCTTTCCAGCCACTCTCTGGTGGCTCGGTTTCTCAGAGGCCTCCTTCTCCTTAAGCCACCTTTGCGCCCGCCAGCCCCGGACTGGGATCTTAATGTGGTTTTGCAGCGGATTACCTGTCCGCCTTTTGAGCCTATGGCTACCTGTCCACTACGTTTTCTTTCATGGAAAACCTTGTTCTTGGTAGCCCTCACTTCTGCTAGACGCGTTGGTGAGTTGCAGGCCCTAGTGTCTGATCCTCCTTACACTAGGTTCTATAAGAACCGGGTAGTCCTACGGACTCACCCTAAGTTTCTTCCCAAAGTGGTATCCCCTTTTCACATCAACCAGGAGGTGGTACTTCCGACCTACTTTCCCAGGCCACACTCCAGCCGAGCTGAAATGGTCCTGCATACCCTGGACTGTAGAAGGGCGTTGACCTTCTACCTTGACCGTACGCGGGAGCACCGAAGGACTGTTCAGCTCTTCGTGTCTTATGACCCCAACAAGTTGGGGCTCCCTGTCTCCAAGCGTACTCTGTCCATCTGGATTGCGGACTGTATCGCTTGGGCTTACGAGGCAGCCGGCCTCGTGTTGGAAGGTAGAGTCACAGCTCATCGTGTTCGGGGCGAAGGCTACGTCGGTAGCTTACCTCCGCTCTGTTCCATTGGCAGACATCTGCCGGGCCGCTACTTGGTCTTCAAGCCAGACTTTTGCAGCCCATTACTGCCTGGAGAGGGAGTCCCGCAGGGACAGTGCTTTCGGACAGGCAGTCCTCCGTAACCTCTTCGAGGTATAGGCAACTCCTACCCTCCGTCCCGGTTGTTGGGCTACCGGTTGGAGACATATTCAGAGAAGATTCCTTCCTTCTGTGCTACTGACCTTGAGGGAGCTCATTTTTGTGCTTAGGGTCTCCGGTAGCCTTAAGCTTGGGAGTCCCATATGTGAGGACTGACTTCCTGCTTGGTCCTGGAGAAAGCGTAGTTACTCACCTGTAACAGGTGTTCTCCAGGAGCAGCAAGAATCAGTCCTCACAACCCTCCCTCCTCCCCTTGGAGTTGCAGTTATATGCTTTCGTTTTTGCTACTTTTTTGCTGTCTTTTAGCTATGTCATCTGACTGAGCAAGATGGCACCCTTGGGCGGGAAGAGGACTGCGCATGCGCGCTGCAATTCCCAAAGGCTTTCTTTGAAAGCTGGGGAAAATTGCTCCGTGAGGGCTCCGTCGGCGCCGACGTCACCCATATGTGTGAGGACTGATTCCTGCTGCTCCTGGAGAACACCTGTTACAGGTGAGTAACTACGCTTTCTCGGCGGCCAATTCAGGAGGCAGTGGCAGAGCAGGCAGAAGACGTGGTGGCATCTCTGCCGCCGTTGCCGTCAATGGTGGTTGAGTCGGTGTTTTCAGCGGGAAACAGCGCCATTTTGAGTTCTGCATGAGCGGCCATCTCGGAGGTAGCAGCTTCTCATGTGGGGATTCTGCCTTGCCAACCACTGTGGAGTGTCCAAAGGCATTGGGGCAGCCTCTGTTCTCGGTGGAATTCAGACTTCCTTATCATCCCTCCAGTCCAGTCCCGCACCTCTGGGGGGTAGTGTACCTCTTCCAGCAGCTTGGAGACTGAGCAGGTCATCTTTCTGATGACACTAGTGTACTTTTACAGCTGGCACTGCCTACCAGCCCCAGTATACTCAGTCTCCAAGCAACTGGGAGCCAGGGTGCTAAACTCACTGAAGGGACAACTAAGGAGATGGGCTTTATTCTTTATTTCCTTGTTTCAGTGGTGCTGTTTTTATTTTTTGGGGTAAGTAAAAAAAAATTACAAAGAGGACTTGGGGGCCCTCCTGCGTAGTTTACACCTGGGAAGGATCCTTCTCCCACCTCTGAGGAAGCCTTGAGCATACCGGGTCTTGGCGGCTCCCGAACCCATTATCAGGTGAGGAGCCACCGCGGGTGAAGGCCTGCAAAGGCACCTATTCAGTGCGGGGACTCAATGCCAGCTGTCAGTCAGCTCTCCTCACTCCTGAAGCCCTCTGTCTTGCCTGAACACAAGGGAGCAGGAAGAGTACCCTGAGCCGGAGGACATCTTCATTGAAGGTATTTAGGGTCCCTCCGTGAGCAGTCAAGCAGGCGTGTGGAGCTTGCTTCAAGCCCAATTGTGTGGGCAGCAGCCTTTATTGCACCATGTGGCAGAGTCCTAGCATTGTGGTGGCAGCGCGGTAAAGTGCAGAGCGGTTTCAGTTTCTCTGCCTTCCCTGCTGTGTTGGGTAAGCCTGTAACTTCGCGGCTCCTGTTTTTCCCTTGGGACGTGCTCACGGCGTTCTTATTTTTTCAGCCCACCACTTAAAAGGGAAGACAGTGGGAGTAGAGAGATTTTATTTTTATTTTGCCTTTTCTGTTCTTTTGCTGGGGGGTTTTCTCTGAGTTTCATTTTGGGGAAGCTAGAAGGGGCATTTTCTTCTTCGTCTCTCCGGGCCAGTCCAGGAGCTGTAGGGTAATAAACCTCCTCCAGCAGCTGAGGACTGAAAAACGTAAAATCTTACTGACAGGCCATCTCATTCCCCCTGGTGTCAGAGACTCAGTCTTGCAGTCCTCAGCAGCGGGGTAGGATGTATAGTTGACAGGCTCCCGGTCAGATGAAGAGGAAAGGATTGATTTTGTAAATGGAAAAAGATAAAGGAGAACAGAGTGACAGATTGACTTCCTGAAAGACCCTAGCAGGGTCTGCTATTGAGGAGAGAAGTTTTTTTTCTTTTTTCAGCTTAATAAAGTTAAAAAAAAATAAAATTAAATAAAATTAAAAAAAAATAAATATATATATATATAAACGACGGAGGAAAAGGAATGTGGTCAGCTGTTAGAGACTTGAGGGAAAACAGCAAGGGCAGAGCCTGCTCCGAAGACCACATCCTTTTTTTCTTTTATAGCGCGGAGAAGGAATCTGGGAGCCCCAGAGTCCAACGCTATCTCTCCGGTGCCCGGACTCGTTCTCCCTCTAGCAGCGGTGCAGGCAGTTCGAGGCGTTGCTCGTCAGCACACTTCAGGTACGTCTGTAAGTCGCGTTCTGAGGGGGCCGATCGTGTACAGGCAGCCGTGGTGGGGCGGATCGTCATGGGCGGCGTCGGCGAACCGCGGCAGGCAAAAGTGAACTCTAGCGGGGTGAAAGAAGCGGTCTCCGGGGGAAACGCATGTTTCCGGGCTTGGCAGCATGCGCAGAGTGCGGCAGTCATCGGGAATTGACAGGCCCGGGGTTTTGCCGGTTCTGTATAAGGCGAGCAGGTTCGGTCGAACGTTTGTTTGGAGGCAAAATGGAGGAGAGTGCAGCTGTGCCAGAGCAAGGCAGCAAGCAAAGGGGCATGGCAGAGAAGGCGGGAATGGTGGCCATTTTAGAAGGGGCTACCGTTTCTCCCGCGCTTCAAGAGCAAGCAATAAAGAGGAAGTCTAAATCTAAAAAGCCTGCTCTGCCAGCGGTTGTGCCTTTGACACCAGTACCGGAGTTGCAGGGGTGCTTGCAGTCCCTGTTTTCACCAGATTTTATCCTCTCGCTCCACAAAGCGTACTGTTTAAAATTGGAACAGGTTCATGCGAAAAATTCCCCTCCCAGTCTGTTTGAGCCTCCTAGGGATATTAGTACAGTAGATCCAAGAGAAGGAACCTCAAACAGGAGATATCTAGGGGTCATCATTGACCAAGCTCTCACCTTTAAACAACAAATCAACAAAACCGCTGGGACGATATTCCACAAAGCTAAAACTGTTCAACGCCTCCGACCCCTCCTAGAACCTCATGACTTCAGGACAGTAATGCAAGCTGTGACACTCCCCCATCTGGATTTCTGCAACATAATCTACCATGGACTTCCTGCCTCACACACCAACCCCCTCCGAACTGCCTTAAATACTACAGCAAGGATTAATCAGAATGCAAAAAAACGGGATCACATCACCCCAATCCTAAGAGACCTCCACTTCCTTCCAATACAAACAAGAATCAAGTACAAAGCTATCCTACTCATCCACAAGACTATCCACCAAACACGGAACACCTCACTCCACCCCCTACTGCCTCGCCCATCCCACAACAGATCAACCAGACATTCCTCCAATCACTCTATCGTCGTCCCCCACAAAAGAACCAAATCCACACAACGGACCTGCAACAGAGCCTTCGAACTTTATGCTCCATCCATCTGGAACTCTCTACCAAACCACATCAGGAACAACGCTGACATCACATCATTTAAGAAACAGCTGAAGACAATCCTATTCCGTGAACATCTCTGAACAGAAATACCACCCTATCCGCATGATCTAATACCCAGATTCAGCAGAAGTATACATGTCTATGTCTATGTCTACCCAAATCATTAATTGTTGCCCCTTGGTGATGGCCCCACCCTGAAAAATTGCCCCCCCCATATGTTATATGTTACACCGCTTTGACACGGTGAAAAGCGGTATATAAATGCAGTTAAATAAATACAAATAAATAAATAAATAAATAACAGCTGACCCACAGGCTGCTGGCCTCAGGCAGCAGTCCTCAGTCCCTCAGATGGGAGAAATCCTCTCAGAATCGGGAGTGGATTACTGGGGGGATTTGGAGGAAGGTGAGATTGGGCCAGGTGAGGACCCAAACGTTTTCAGGGTATTTCGGAAAGAGGAGTTGGGAGCTCTCATTGCCCATTCATTGGCAGCCTTGAATATTGCTTTACTGGTGGTGCAGGAAGAACCCTTAGAGGATCCATTGCTCCAGGGTTTCAAGGCTGAGCAGAAGTGTTTTCCGGTTCATAGAGTCATTAAGCAGATGGTGGAATCAGACTGGGAGTGTCCTGAAGCGTCCCTGTGGGGAGGGGGGTCGGGCGTTCGATAGGTTGCTTGTACCCAGTCCTACAGGAGGAGAAAGAACTGTAGCGGATGCCGAAGGTGGATGTCCTAGTGTCTGCAGTGACTAAGAAGACAACGATTCCGGTAGAGGTCGGAACAGCGCTTAAGGATCTACAAGATAGGAAGTTGGAGTCCCTTCTCAAACAGGCCTGTGATGCTAGTGCTGTGTCTCTGCAGGCTTCCATTTGTTGGGCGTATGTGTCCAGGGCCTCTATTCATTGGCTCCAGGGGAAGCCTTCCCTGGAAGGGGAAGAAGGCTCAGCTTCGGAGGGAGCTAAATTAGAGTCTGTTGCAATGTATCTCGCGGATGCCTTTTATGATCTGGTAAGAATTTCAGCAAAGTCCATGGCGTCAGAAGTAGCCACTAGAAGATTTCTCTGGCTGTGGAATTGGGCGGGGCTAAGGCACGTCTCAGCAAGCTACCCTATAAAGGCAAGCTCCTTTTTGGGGAAGCTATGGAAAAGATTGTGAAGGATTTGGGAGATTCCAAAGGCGGTCGGCTTCCGGTGGACAGATCGAAGGGACCAAGACCCGGAGTTATGCAGAGAGATCAAGGTAGGGAGTTTCGGAGATTTCGAGGATCTCGCTTTACTCCATATCAGAGAGGTCATTTTGGCTCACGAAGTCGGTCCTTTCAAGGGGCCAGGGGTTTCGGTTGGGGGTATTTCGGGCCCCAACAGAACTCCACAAAAAAGACACAATGAAGGGAGGTTGGTCCAGGTGGAGATTCCAATAGGAGGACGTTTGTAGAGTTTTCTCTCCGTCTGGACCACCATAACTACCAAAAGGTGGGTGCTGGAGATCATCCGCGAGGGCTATGCGCTGGAGTTCGCACGGACGATAGCGGAAGCCTTCATGCTGTCTCCATGCAGGTCTCCGACAAAGGCAAAAGCCGTGAATGATACTCTTCAGCGCTTGCGGCGCCTTCAAGCGGTGGTTACGGTTCCTAGAGACCAATGCAGGTTAGGTCGATACTAAGTTTATTTTGTGGGACCCAAAAAGGAGGGGTCGTTTCAACCCATACTAGATCTCAAACAGGTGAACCGCTGTTTGAGGGTTCCGCATTTCTGGATGGAGACCCTGCGTTCAGTGATTTGGTCGGTGAAGCCCAGAGAGGTGCTTTCGTCTATAGATCTAACAGAGGCTTATCTGCACATTCCGATCAGGCCGGAGCATCAAAGGTACTTACGCTTTGCTGTGCCGATGGGGCATTTTCAGTTTCAAGCTATGCCGTTCGGACTGGCTACGGCGCCGCGCACCTTCATGAAGATGATGGTGGTGGTCACGGCAGCACTGCGAAAGGAGGGAATTCAAGTTCATCCTTATCTGGACGATTGGCTGATTCGGGCAGATTCGGTTGCAGAGTCAGTACGAGCAACGGTGCAAGTGGTGCAGTTTCTGGAACAGCTAGGCTGGGTTGTGAATCAGGCCAAGAGTTAATTACATCCAGTGCAGAGCCTTGTATATCTCGGGGCCTTGTTCAACACGAAGATTGGAGCGATCTTCCTGCCAGAGGAGAGAGTGCAAAAGATTGTGAGGCAGTTGTCCGCGTTTTTACGCATCAAGGCTCCCACAGCGTGGAGATACCTTCAGCTCCTGGGCTCGATGGCGGTGGCATTGGATCTAGTGCCGTGGGCCAGGGTGCATATGCAGCCCCTGCAACAGTCATTGTTCTCCAGATGGTCTCCGCAGGAGAATTCTCTGGGTCAAAAGTTGGTGTGCTCAGAGGCAGTCAGCGACAGTCTACAGTGGTGGTTGGATGTCAGGCACCTCCAGGCAGGAATGCCTCTGCAGTACCCAGATTGGGTGCTGGTTACGACGGATGCCAGTCTCGCTGGCTGGGGAGCGCATTGTCTGTCCCAGGTGGCGCAGAGCATTTGGTCGTCAGATCTGAGCAGTTGCTCGATCAATCAGTTGGAAATGAGGGTGGTGCATCTGGCACTGCAGGAGTTTGTGGACTTAGTAAAGGGCAAGGCTGTGCGTGTCTTCTCCGACAATGCGGTAACAGTGTCCTACATCAATCAAGAGGGAGGCACAGGCAGTGCAGTGTTGTTGGAGGAAAATCAACGGTTGATGCAGTGGGCCGAAAGCCATCTCGTAGCTTTCTCAGCGGCACATGTAGCGGGGAAAGACAACGTGCAGGCCAATTTTCTCAGCCAACATGTATTGGATCCCGGAGAGTGGAAACTGAACGATGCGGTCTTCCACAAGCTTACGGTGCGGTGGAGGCAACCGGTCATGGATCTCATGGCCATGCAGAGCAATGCCAAAGCTTCGAGTTTCTTCAGCGGGTGTCGAACGCATGTTCGAAGGACTCGACGGGCTGGCTCAACCTTGGCCATCAGTCGGGCTTCTCTGTGTCTTCCCACTGTGGCCAATGATTGGTCGGGTCGTTCGCAGGATAGCGGCTCATGGCGGGAGGGTAGTTCTCATTGCACCAGATTGGCCCAGAAGGCCATGGTATGCGGACTTGGTGCAGCTCCTCGTGGACCAGCCCTGGAGGCTTCCCAGTCGAGGTAATCTACTGCATCAGGGTCCAGTCCTAATGCCCGAGGTGGATCATTTCTTGCTTACGGCTTGGCTATTGAAAGGGAGCACCTGAGGCGTAGAGGCTATTCGGCGGCTGTGGTGTCTACTATGTAGGGAGCCGTACATTCAGTTCTCGGCAGAGAAAGTAGTTTTGAGGCCAGTACCCACGTTCTTGCCAAAGGTGGTTTCCGCCTTTCACTTGAATCAGCCCATTTCGCTGCCGACATTTCAGGGTCAGGAACGGCAAGGTATGGATGTTTCCCTGCGGAAGTTAGATCTCGGTAGAGTGCTTCATAGGTATCTCAAGGGAACGGAGTCATTTAGGAGATCGGATAGGTTGTTTGTTCTTTTTGGTGGACCGCATAAGGGAGAGGCGGCTTCCAAAGCCTCGATAGCCCGTTGGGTTAAGCGGGCAATAGCGGTGGTGTATTGTGCCAGCGGAAAATTGCTGCCCGAGGGTCTCCGAGCTCATTCTACTCGGGGCCAGGCGACTTCGTGGGCCAAGTTCGCCTTGGTTTTGCCAGTAGATATTTGCAGAACAGCTACTTGGTCGTCCCTTCACATGTTTGCGAAGCATTATCGTTTAGACGTGCATGCTCAGGGGGACACGAAAGTAGGAGCCTCGGTGATAGTGGCGGGGCTAGTGGGACCCTCCCGACAGTAGGTACTGCTTTGGTACTTTCCTACAGTTCCTGGACTGGCCCGGAGAGACGAAGAGGAAGGAGAAATTAGACCTTACCTGCTAATTGTCTTTCCTTGAGTTCTCTCCGGGCCAGTCCAGGACCCACCCAGATTATTGGCAAGGTAGCAGTGCAGGGAGGTGTAGCACTGCCTCATTCTGGACGTCGTGTTTTCGGTGAAGTCCCCATGCGGTGCGATTGGGGATGTAAGATGGAGTCCGAGGGGCTTCGGAGAAGCACGGGCTATGGGGCTCCCTTGGAGATGCGAGGATAAAGCGGGGAAAGAAAAAGAAAAAAATAAAATAAAATAGAATAGAATAGAATAGAATATAAAAGACCTATTAAAGAAGAAAGAAGTAGATAACAAAAACTGAGAATGTGTTTTTATTTTTTTGGTAGTACTTTGTTTGGTTGGTCTTAGCACATAGTTTTTGTAATGATTAGGTTACGAGTACATTAGTTGAGGCAGACAGCTTTGGCAATAGTAGACTGAGTCTCTGACACCAGGGGGAGTGAGATGGCCTGTCAGCAAGACTTTACGTTTTTCAGTCCTCAGCTGCTGGAGGAGGTTGACTACCCTACAGTTCCTAGACTGGCCCGGAGAGAACTCAAGGAAAGACAATTAGCAGGTAAGGTCTAATTTCTCCTTTTCTGTTTCACCCCTCTCTCTCTCTCTCTCTCTCCCTCTCTCCACTTGGCTTGGGAATTGATTTGGGGTGGGGATAGTTCTTTAGCTGGATCACGAACACTCACAATGCCATCTCGACCTCAGTGCCTGGTTGTGGAACCAGGAGGGGAGCGGTCTTGGAAACAGGAGTGTGTCGGGCCTGCACACAGGAAGCCACCTTTATGGAGCAGGGCCTGCAGAATAGGGCAAGACAGGACAAATCTCTTTCTCCTTCTCGAGAGGGTAAGGCCTCAGGGAGCCCTCCACTACCTGCTACAGAACCAGCCCCCTGCCCTCTGAACTTGCCTGGTCCCTCCACGTCTCAGACACTGGGGGAAGTGAGTGGCCCCGGTGGTTTTCGCCGGAGTTTGTCCTGCTCTGCATAGGGCGTTCTGCATGCGCCAACAGGGCTCAGCAGGCAGCTCTGCAGCAACGGAACATGGAACAAAGAGGACAGCAAAGGTTAAGGAGGGCGAGCCGGGTCCTACTAAGCAGCCTGGGCCCTCGGAGGAGTGGCAGGAGCAGTCCCCAGTGTTGGAGGGGCCAGAGGGGGATGATCTGGACACGGAGATGGACCTGGAAGCTGAGGAACTGGAGGAAGGCGAGATCCCGGAACAGGAAGAGCACTACTACTACTACTATTAAGCATTTATAAAGCGCTACCAGTCACACGCAGTGCTGTACAGACATGTAGGAGACAGTCCCTGCTCGTTAGAACTTATAATCTAGTCAAGACAAAACAAACAAGACTCAGAGCAACAGTCTATTCAGGGCAAAAGTACAAAGCATGGCATTTACAATCTAGACAAAGGACAGAGTACAAAGCATGGCATTTACAATCTAGACAAAGGACAGAAGTCAGGATCTGAAAGTGACAGTGAAGAGGTAGGTTTTCAACCTGGATGTGAAGAGGGCTAGGGAGGGTGCCTGGCGTACAGACACAGGTAGGTTGTTCCAGGCGTAAGGTACAGCAAGGTGAAAGGAGTAAAGTCTGGAGTTAGCGGTGTGAGTGGAGGCTCTGGACAGAAGTAGTTTGTTAGAAGAGCGAAGTTCCCGAGAGAGGTTGTAGGGAGAGATGAGAGTTGAAAGGTATTGAGGGGCCGCAGAGTGAATGCATTTATAGGTCAGAAGGAGAAGTTTGAACTGGATGCGGAAACGGATAGGGAGCCAGTGGAGTGACTTGAGGAGAGGAGTAATATGGACATGGCGAGGCTGGCAGAAGATTAGTCGAGCGGTAGCGTGTTGAATAGATTGAAGGGGAAAGAGATGGATCACAGGGAGATCAGCAAGGAGCAGATTGCAGTAGTCAAGGCGAGAGGTGATTAAGGAGTGGATGAGCGTTTTAGTAGTGTGTTCAGAAAGGAAGGGGCGAATTTTGCTAATGTTGTAGAGAAAGAAACGGCAAGTCTTAGCTACGAGCTGGATGTGTGTGGAGAAGGAGAGAGGAGTCAAAGATAACCCCCAGATTGCAGGTCGAAGAAACAGGAAGGATTATAGAGTTATCGACAGAGACTGAGAAAGGAGGGAGAGGATGGGAGGTATTGGGGGGAAAGATAAGGAGTTCAGTTTTGGCCATGTTCAATTTCAAGCGGCGGTGAGACATCCAGGCAGCGATGTCAGAAAGGCCTGGATTTCTGGAGAGATTTCAGGCGTAGAGAGGTAGATTTGGGAGTCATCAGCATAGAGATGGTACTGGACGCCGTGGGAAGAGATAAGCGTACCAAGGGATTGGGTATAGAGAGAGAAGAGGAGTGGACCCAGGATGGATCCCTGGGGTATGCCAACAGTCCAGGATTGTTCAGGTGTTTCGCCGGGACGAATTGCCAGCTCTCATCATGGAGTTTTTGAAGACTCTTAACATGCCTACAACTTTTTCTGCAGAGGATGAGATGTTAGAAGACTCTCTGCTCCAAGCGGTCCGGAAAACACAAAAGGTGTTCCCAGTACATAGAGTGGTTAGGCAGATGATTCAAGATGAATGGGACATGCTGGAGGCTGGTCTCAAGGGAGTGTGGACCATGACATGCCAGTATCCCCTGCTGGATCAGGACCTCAAGCTGTTTCAATCCCCTAAGGTGGATGTAGCGGTTTCGGTAGTTACCAAAAGGACTACAATACTGGTGGAAGGTAGCGCAGCACTCGAGGATGTCCAGGATAGGAAGTTGGATACGCTGTTGAAACAGACTTTTGATATCCACACCCTGTCACTGCAAGCCTCCATTTGTGGGGCCTGGGTCGCAAGGGCCTGCCTCCGCTGGGTGCAGCGAGTGCAACAAATGGGCGAGTCAGCGCTGGATTCGGCAGCAGAGACAGCAAAATTGGAGTCGATGTCCGCGGATACTCACTATGATCTCATTAGAGGGCTGTCCAAAAGCCTTGGTGGCGGCTCGATGCTATCTTTGGCTCAGAAACTGGGCGGAGGACAGTTCCTCTAAGTCTCATCTCAGCAAGCTCCCCTTTAAGGGGAAGCTCATGATTGGAGAGGACCTAGACAAGTTAGTCAAAGACTTGGGGGAATCCAAAGTGGGGCATCTGCCTGAGGATGAGCAAAGGCAGTCACAATCCTACGGCGGCTCGGGGCCAACCACGGGACTCTAGGCGGTTTCGTTCAACACATTTTAACCCCTTCCAGAGGGGACGATTTCTCTCGAGGGGACAGGGGTTCAGCGGGTTTCGAGGAGCGGGCAGGGGATTTGCAGCTGCCTCATCCTCAGGATGCAAGAAAGCCCACTGAAGTGAGGGGGGCCCAGGTGGAGGTGCAGTCCATGGAAGGTGAGCTATGAGAGTTTTACTTGGCCTGGGTCCAAATCTCTTCTGACCGGTGGGTCCTGGAGGTCATCAGAGAGGGCTATGCCCTTGAATGGGCTCATCCAGTGAACCAATGCTTCAGTCAGTCTCCCTGCAAAGCGCAGGGCAAGGCGGCGGCAGTAGAAGAGACCTTGACTCGTCTCCTGCTGCTAAGAGCCATGGAAATGGTTCCCTGAGACCAGTATGGCTGCATTTGATACTCCATTTATTTCGTGGTACCCAAAAAAGGAAGGTTCCTTTCATCCATTTCTCGATCTCAAGGGCGTGAATCGCTCTCTGCATGCTGCATTTCCACATGGAAATGCTAAGATCAATTATTGTGGCGGTAAGGACTGGGGAGTTCTTGACGTCACTCGACTTCACGGAAGCATATCTGCACATTCCTATCCATCCAGAACATCAGTTTCTTCGTTTTACAGTACCACAGGGCCATTTCCAGTTTCGAGCTTTGCCCTTCAGTCTGGTGACTGCCCCTCGTACCTTCACCAAAATCATGGTAGTGGTGGCGGCAGCGCTGCACAAAGAAGGAATTCTCATCCATCTGTACCTAGATGATTGACTGATCTGGGCAAAGTCCAGGGATGACAGCGAAAGAGCGATGGTTCGGGTGCTGGAGTTCCTCCAAAGTCTCAGCTGGGTAGTCAACCTGTCCAAGAGTCAGTTACGACCGACCCAGGAGCTGGAATATTTGGGGGCGCACTTTGATACCCATGTGGGCAGGGTCTTCCTGCCAGAACATCAGACGCAAGAGCTTCGAAAGTTGAAGCAGCAGTTCCTGCACATGGCAAGGCCTTCGGCGCGGCATTATCTGGAGGTGCTGGGGACCATGGTGGTCACTCTCAAGTTAGTCCCATGGCCAAGGGTGCACATGCGACCGCTTCAGAGGGTTGTGCTTCATTGGTAGTCGCATCAGAGTCAGCCTCTGTTCCAAATTTCCCCTGCCTGTGGAGCTCCAGAAGAGCACTCAAGTGGTGGCTTCACCCAAGAAACATGAAAGGGGGCAACTTTATCTTTATTTGTGAAGTTTGATATACCGCCCTTGCCGAAGCATCAGGGCGGTGTACAATAAAAAGAATAATTGGCTACCGAAAATAAAGCAGGAAAAGGAATGCCATTAACAGATAGGAAAGCACTCGAGTACCCATGGTAGGTCCTACTGATGACGGATACCAGTCTATCCGGTTGGGGAGCCCATTGCAAAGGATGTTTTGTTCAGGGAATGTGGAGTCCACAGGAGGCCCTGTGGTCGATCAAAAGGCTCGAAATGCGAGCAGTGACCTTGACACTAGAACGTTTCGGACTATGGTTACAGGGGAAAGCGGTCTGAGTCCTTTCAGACAATGTGACCACAGTGGCATACATCATCCAGCAAGGAGGCATGGGCAGTGTGGCCCTGGAGGAAGAAGCTAAAAGGCTGTTCGAATAGGCAGAGGTTCATCTCCAGGCGTTGTCGGTGGCACATGTAGCAGGAGTCAACAGTGTGACGGCGGACTACCTCAACCGAGTTTAAGTGGACCCTGTGGAGTGGCAGCTCAACCAGGACATGTTCGAGCAGGTGGTCCGTTGATGGGGCACACCAGTCATAGACCTAATGGCAACGTTCGAGTCAGCAAAGGCCTGCTGTTTTTTCAGCAGGAGAGAAAGGATGTCCGAGGGCCTGGATGCACTAATACAGTGCTGGCCCGAAGAGGGTCTTCTCTGTGTTTCCCCTGTGGGCGCTCATAGGCTGAGTAGTTCAATGGATAGAGGCACACAAGGGACTAGTGATTCTGATAGCACCGGACTGGCTGAGATACTTGTAGTATGCTGACCCGGTGCTCATACTGGCGGATCGGCTGTGGAGGCTTCCTGTTCGAGAGGACCTCTTGAGGCAGGGGCCTCTGTGCATGCCCCAGGAGGATCAATTCTTGCTTATGGCATGGCTCTTGAAAGGGCAAGATTAAAGAAGAAAGGATATTCTGCCCTGTTAATAAAGACCTTGCTATAGGCCCAGAGGAGGTCTACGAGCCTAGCGTACATTCTCGTGTGGCGCATCTTTGAGTCGTGGTGTGGGGAGAGGCAGACGCATCCTTCCACAACCTCCATTTTGGACATCTTGTCATTCTTGCAATCCAGTTTTAAGAAGGGTTTAGCCGCCAGCTCCTTATTGGGTGCAGCTGGTGGCAATTTCCTATTATCACGGGAAGGTCCACTGGGTATCGTTGGGTACACACCAAGACGTGCTGAGATTTCTGAGGGAGGTGAGCCATCTCCGCCCCCCATAGTATGGACGGTGACTAAACAAAAGAAAAACCCTTTAAACAAGTCGGCATCTAGCAAGAAGGCTAACACACCGCACCCCACACCGGCAGCCGGATCAGAGTCGGGGAGCTGAGAATTAAGGATCGCTACGCCCCGATCATCTCAGTAAAGCCAATCAAGCTGCTGCAACAGCTACAAAAGTGTGCCAGCTCGCAGGCACACCCGCACGGGGAACAGAGGCATCCACCCAGATCAGCAGCTGCCTGCCACCCTGCCAGCTCAACAGACCCTGCCAGCACAACAAAGACACTGCATGCCTCAGGAAACAAAACAACCCTCCAAACCACTCTCACGGTGAGGTAAGGTACCTGCAAACCTACTCGATGTAAGCTTGCGCCAACTAGCTAATGAGCAATCAAAACCATAGAAAAGCACACATCCCCACAGCACGCTTGCTATCCTCTTGACCTACAACCACCATGGCCAGGCACCATGCACTATTACTCCTCCTCTTCTTGATAGCACAGCTCATAACATGGGCACAATCATTACAACAACTCAAAGACCTGATCCCCACAGTGAGAACCCTGGGGCATAGAAGGTACAATAATCCCCCTCACTATAGCAGACCACTTTTTGCAGCAAACCATCACCATTTAATTCACATAAACTGCCTGCCCCCAAAAAACTTAAGAGATGCAAGACCCCATCCCAGATAAACCTTAACAGCATGCTAATTAATGCCCGTTCCATCTGTGCTAAATGGCCTGCCCTCACCGACTATATCAATCACCGGAACCTAGACCTACTCCTCGTCACTGAAACATGGTTAACAGACACAGACACAGTGATCACCAACCAACTAAAACCTCCTGGGTACGACCTCTTCAGCTGCCCCAGAATGAACCAGCGTGGAGGCGGGGTCCTAATAATAGCCAGAAGCAACCTCCATTTCCATTGTACTCTAACACAAAGCTACACCAACCTAGACATCATCCAAATCTCCAACGAGACCTTAACAATGTGTCTCCTATACCGTCCACCCTCTTCAAGTACTGATAAGTTGGCCACAATCCTTGATCAAGCATGCAACAGTAGTATCCAACGGAAACAGCTCTGGATGCTTGGTGACTTTAATCTTCCCTCTCTCCCTGTCAGACGCCACAGCATTCCTGGACACAATTACCACAATGGGCTACCACCAAATCGTTAACACTACTACCCACACTGGAGGCAACACTTTGGATCTCATCTTTGCTCCGCAACCTCACAACACCTTACATAACCAGTACTCTCCACAGATACACCCATTGCCATGGTCCGACCACAAGGCTATCCTCTTTAACATTTCACACGACAGTAAAGAACAGCAACCTATCGCACCAAGCGCTCCTGTTCACTGCCGTTTCAGGCACTTCGATAAGGAAACCTTCCTCAGCAACACGTTACATCACCTCAGCCCCCGACACTAATGACCTGGATAAGCTACTAGACAGCTGGAACAACCACCTTTCCGGAGCTGCACTCCTCCCACCATGTACAGAGCCTGCCCACAAAAACCACACAGCAGTATGGTTCACCACTGACCTGCATGAATCACTAGTGCAACTCAGGAAGCTTGAACACCGCTGGCAACGCTCCAAACTGACTAGTGACAAAGACGCCTACCTGAACAAACTACAAACTACAACATCATTGGAGAATAATCAACAACAAGAGAAAGGAACATCACACCAACACCCTCATGCGCTCTCTGAGCAAACCTTGCGAACTCTTCAACCTAGTCAAATCTCTCACAAAAGATCCATTTACAAAACAATCAATAAACACTCCAAGACCAGATGACTTTGCCACCTACTTTCAAAGCAAAACTACTTCACCAACAACCAACCCAGCTAACCATTTCCAAAGCAAAAATACCGCACCAACAACCAACCCAGCTAATCTTGAACTACCCAAGCACACCTACAAGGTTGCTGGCACTCCCCCCACCAACTCTGGAATCCTTCTATCCATGCTCTCCCAATCAAATAGAAAGAATCATCAGTGGGATCAACACCACAACCTCCCCAATGGACCCCTGTCCACCATTCTGGATCAAACAAACACAAACCTACCTCAGCCCAATCATAGCCAGAATCGCCAACATATCACTATCCGAAGGCATCCTTCCTCCCTCTTTGAAAACTGCCTCAATCAGACCTCTGATCAAGAATAACAAGCTTGACCCATCAGATGTCAAATCCTATCGACCTATCTCTAGCCTCCCCTTCCTAACCAAAATCATAGAAAAGATCGTCTACCAACAGATCCAGGACCACATCGACTCCTACACACCTCTAGTCCAGCAACAGCATGGATTTCGACAACAGCATGGTGCTGAAACCCTTCTCACCACTCTCCTTGACAGACTCCATTCAGGACTTGACAAGAAAAAACAAGGCTTCATCCTCCTATTTATGGACATCGCCTCAGCATTTGATACCATCAACCACAACCTCTTACTCACTCAACTGTATCAAAAAGGCATAAGAAGCCTAGCCTTAGCCTGGTTCAAATCCTACTTATCTGACCGACAACAACAAGTCCGCATAGATAACCATGCATCCAGGCCTTTCCAACAAACACAAGGGGTCCCCCAAGGATCTTCCCTCTCATCTCTACTCTTTAACATCTACATACAGCCAATCTGTTCTATTATTCAATCATTCAACATATTCTACCACATCTACGCCGATGATGTGTTACTGTACACTCCATTCCTCATTGACAAGTCAGACTACTCGTCCATAGTTGAATGCTTCAATGCAGTCTCAGATTGGCTCATGACACACAACCTTATGGTCAACACTAAAAAGACTGAGATCTTATATCCAAGGACCCCACATTTACCCCACTGCCCTCCCTCAAAGTAAAAGACTTCGACCTCATAACTAAACAAGAAGTCCACTACCTGGTAATAACAATTGACCAACGCCTGTGCTGGGAGACCCACATTCAAAATATTGCCAAAACAATCTACCACAAACTGAGAATCCTCCGGCACTTACGTCCTCTCCTCTAGTCCTTAGACTTCCGCTTGGTTGCCCAAGTTCTTATCCTCCCTCATCTGGACTATTCCAACATCATCTTTCATGGTATGTCGAAGCACACGCTCCAGCCACTACAACTCGCTATGAACACAGCTGCCCGCACAATTCTATCTGCATCCATATATGACCACATCACTCCTCTTCTGATTCAGCTTCATTGGCTCCCCATAGCAAGTCGCCTGACCTACAAAGCACTGCTACTCACTTTTAAGGCCCTGCACAAAATGTCGGCAACGTCACTCTCAGAACTTATACAATGAACGCCGGAGACCAGGACCAGGAGAACATGCATGGTAAACTCTCTCATAACCCCTTCAACAGTAAGAACCTGTACTCAATCAACTAAGAACCGTGCGTTTTCTCTATATGTGCCAACCCAATGGCATTCTCTACCCCCAACGATACATGCCATCACAGATCTTACATCTTTCAGGAAGGCATTGAAGACCTACCTCTTCCACCTAACTTATGACCACCCACCCTAGATCAGCCGCACAACTACTCACGTTAATGCCAACCTCAGACAGACGAACTCTTAATGATGCCTTAACGATGCCAATTCAATCCTGTGCTAATGTAAATATGCTCCGACACTGTAAATATGTTCCTAGTTATAACTCCTGTAATGTGAATATGTTCCTAGCTATGACTCCTATAATGTAAATATGCGCCTAGTTACACCAACTTGTTGCAAATTATATGTAATTTATATGTGGGTTGCCATTGGTTTCAAGGGAACTATTTGAGTCATTGAGTAGAGCTTCCCTGAAGGATTTGATGCTGAAAACGGTATTCTTAGTGGCGATTTGCTCGGAACGCAGGATTTCGGAGCTTCAGGCCCTATCATGCCAGGAGCCATTGCTTTCCTTTTCCAAGGAGAAGGCGATCCTTTGACTGGTTCCTTTGTTTTTACCCAAAGTGGTGTCCGAATTTCAGGTGAACCAGGCGGTTTCATTACTGGCTTTGACGAACGTGGCTTCTCTGCAACTGCGCCTCCTGAATGCTAGAAGAGTCCTCCAAAGGTATTTGAAGAGGACAGCCCCCTTTCAGAACTCGGATCGCCTTTTTATTCTTTTTGGTGGGCCTTGCAGAGGTGCAGCGGCAGCAAAGGCTACCATATCCAGGTGGATCAGGGAAGCACTTGCGTCCGCGAACATTCTGAAGGGTAAAGAAGTGCTGGCAGGATTATGGGCGCATTCCACAAGAGCTCATGCAGCCTCGTGGGCCGAGTATAGTTTGGTTCCACCAGTCGAGATTTGTAGGGCAGCGATGTGGTCATCGCTTCATACTTTTTCTAAGCATTATCACCTGGTTGTCCAGGCAGTGGAGGACGCTCATTTTGGATCGGTTGTGCTTCAAGCCAGTTGTGCTGTTCCCTCCCATTAGTTTAACTGCTCTGATACATCCCAGAGGTGCGGGACTGGACTGGAGGGATGATAAGGAAAGATAAATTAGACTTACTTGCTAATTGTTGTTCCTTGAGGAGCTCCAGTCCAGTCTTGGATCCCTTCCTAAGTGCTTTCTGTGTTAATTGGTCAATACCCCGGCTCTGAAGCTGAAGTGGACAGGGGGAGTTGGCAAATGGGGTGCAATCAAACTTGTGTGGACCGGAAAAGTGTCGGTCTCTTGCTCCCGTTGATTAGAGGTGCTTGGGCGCTTCACAGGTAAGCCTCCTCATCCTGGAGAAGGGCACAGGGATCCTTCCCAGAGGGTAGAGGGGGTGACAGTTTCTTTAGATGTAAGACTGTTTGTTGAATGTTTAACTACTTATTTGCTGCTCCTGTGAGTCTGCTTTTCAATAGGTACTGGGGCTGGTAGGCGGTGCCAGCTTTATAAGTACACTAGTGTCATCAGAAAAATGACATGCTCAGTCTCCAAGCTGCTGGAAGAGGTACACTACTCTCCAGAGGTATGGGACTGGACTGGAGTTCCTCAAGGAACAACAATTAGCAGGCAAGTCTAATTTATCTTTATGATGCACCAGGCTTACTGCAGTAGGCAGAAATTTGGTGCCTCCTCTGCCTTCGGCCCGTCTCTGGATCCTCATAAGGTGATACAGGCTCTTCAGGTGACGCGTTTGGTGACCATAATAGGGCGGCTGCGGACCTTTATGGAGGGTTAGAGCATTCTTTGGGTTCTGAGGACTCCCTAGAGGGTTCTTCGGAGCACTTGGAGGAGGAGCAGACCTTGGGAGACCATGTGGGCCAGTACTCCGCAAGGGAAGACCCCAATATCATTAGGGTCTTTCAGTGGGAGGAACTTACAGCCCTCATTAACCATTCATTGGCTGGACTTAACCTCTTGACTGAGGCTCCATAGAGGATCCTCCACTGGAGGACCTCCTCTTGCAGGGCATCAAAGTTTCAGAGGTGGCCTTCCTGTTACACAGGGCCCTAAAACAGATTATTGACCTGGAATGAGAGGTTCCAGAGACAGGTCTGTGGGGAGGCAGAGCAATGCAGTGCCTCTATCCAGTTTAAAGCTGCCTAAAATGGACACTTTGGTCACGGTGGTGACCAAGAAGACAACCATTCCTGTAGAAGGCGCACCTTTTAAGGATCCACAGGATAAAAATTTAAAAATGTTGTTGAAGCAGGCTCTGGAAATGAACACCTTTGCTCTACAGCATCCGTCTGCAGGGTGTTTGTGGCTAGAGCTTGCTTGCCGTGGTCTCAGGCCCTAGGGGGGTCGGAATCTGAGACATTACCAGAGATTTCGGATACCGCCTATCTAGCTGATGCCTTCTATGATCTCCCCCAGGCTTCTGCCAAGGGTGTTGCATCAGAGGGTGCTTGTGCATAGAGTCTTATCACGGCCTAGTGGTGCTACTGGCACTGGATTGGCCGCAGAGGCCGTGGTATGCGGATCTTGTTCGCTTGATGGGGGACAAGCCCTGGAGGCTACCGACCAGACTTGTCCTGCTGTGGCAGGGACCAAGTCAAATGCCGCAAGTTGATTGGTTCCTGCTTATGTCTGACTAAACGAGGTTATTGGGCTTCAGTTATCTCCAACCTGCATAAGGCAAAGCGGTCTTCCACTTCACTGGCGTACGTGCGCGTCTGGCGAGTGTTTGAGGCGTGGTGTGTAGAACGGGACACGCGTCCATTCAGGGCTTCACTGCTGCAATTTTTTTTTTTTTAATTTTTATTTAGCTTTTCAACACCATACAGAAAAAAAAAAAGACGAAAACCAACTGCAAACAAAACCATAACAATTAAGTACCAACGTATAAGGTAAAACCCACCTACCCTGCATTACCTCCCCCCTCCCTCCAGAGTCCATCAGCAGCTAACATAATTGCCAACTGGCGGCTAAGCATCAGGTTAAATAGCTTGAGCATTTACAAAGACTGAGCAACAAGCAGGCACCACAAAATCATTCATATCCTTCCATTTCAAATACTTAGTTTGAACATGTGGTGTACCTTTTCTGGGCATTTGTTCATACTTGCTATACACACATACAAGATTCCACCATGCTAGCCAATGAGCATCATATGTATGCTTCCAATTCAATACAATTAGGTGTAAAGCAACCCCACCATAAAATCTAGCAGAAAATGGGATTCCTGTAGCTGAGCGAAATATTAATATGGCCCAGGAGAGGGGGGGCTTTAAAACACAGAATCCTTTGAATCCATTCCCACACCTGAGACCAAAAGGCCTGGACACAAGGACACTTAAACACTAAATGGTCTAAGGTACCTATAGCTTGCAGACAGGACCAGCATTTATTACTAGCAGCGCGGTCCCACTTAGCCATTCTGGCTGGGGCAAAATATGCTCTGTGGGCAAAAAAAAAGAGCGATTGGGTAATAGAAGCCAATTTAGACACTCGGACTTGTTTTGCCCAAAATTTCTTCCTTTGTGTTATGGAAAGGGCGACCCCTGTGTCATGACTCCAAACATGCTGCAGACCTTTTATCTTGGAGGGAGCTTTTTGGGAAACTATTTTATAGTACTGGGAGGCGATCCCTGCTGCTTGTGTGACTTTCTGGATAATAGGGTCAATGCCCTTCTCCTTACCTACTCGCTTAAAGTCTACCCCGGTTTTCCCGACACTGCCTAATTTGTAACCATTGAAAGTATAATGATCCCGGGATGTTAAACTCCCGTTGCAGGGTGTCAAATTTCTTACATGCTCCACCTTCTATAAGCTGACCTAAGTACCAGTACCAGTACGCGAGTACCACTGGCTCCAGGCAAACGTTTCTCGTTGAATCTTGAACAATGGATTGTGCCACAGAGGGGTGGACTCAGCTATTCCATCGCCCTCACTCAATGTGTGTATAAGTGTTAAGAAGGCTTTCTGCGTGTCCCAGATCACCAACGAGGCAACCTTATACGGCAGAAGCATACCAGCCAGCACCTTCATAGGGAAAGGAGCAGCAAGCTTCTCTTCCAGGGCCAGCCAAACTGGACTTTGCTCCATTAGCTGCTCTGTCCATCTAGAACCCTGTTTAAGCAAGAAGGCGCTGTGATATGACGGAAAATCTGGGAAATTGACCCCGCCTTCTTCCTTTCTAGCTTTGAGCTTCTTCAGAGCTATTCTGGGAGGCTTATTATTCCATAGGTACTGGCTTAGCAGTCCCTCTATCTGGCCATAGATATGCGCTGGTAGATAGCATGGCAGCATTTCTAGTATATATCTTTGGGACAATGGTCATTTTGATCGTCTCTTGCCTACCCCACCAAGAAAGGGCCAAGGGGGACCATTTAGTAGTCATGGCCCGGCTTTTAGATAGCAGGTCTGTGAAGTTAAACTTAATTGTCTCATCCAACGAATAGCAGTATTGTACCCCTAAATATTTGACCATTTTTGATTCTCATAGGAAGGGGAATTGTCATGTCCCTTTTTTGCACATATGGTTTTAATGGAAAAGCAGTGGTCTTTGACCAGTTGATTCTATACCCCAAAAGTTGAGAATATTGTTCAATCTGGATAAGTATTTGTGACACAGAGTCTGGGGTAGTGAATAGTAGTAAATCATCGGCATAGGCCGAGAGTTTAACTTCTTTGCCAGCGATGCATACTCCATGAATTTTTGGAGTCTGTCTTAGTAAAAGGGCAAGGGGCTCCAACGCAAGGTTAAATAGTAACGGGGATAAAGGGCAACCCTGTTGAGTGCCCCGATTGAGCTTTATAACCTTCGATTGAGTGGCATTTACGCAAATGGTGGCCAAGGGATGGGCGTACATTACCTTGAGCAACTTTATGAATCTTTCCCTGAATCCAAACCAATCAAGAACTGAGAACATAAATGACCACTCCAAGCAGTCGAACGCTTTCTCAGCGTCAAGAGATAGACCTAAGATGGGGTGACTCACATGCTCAGCACCTGCCAGGACGTGGCATAAAAGTCTGGCGTTATCTGCTGTTGACCTGCCCTCGACAAACCCACATTGATCAGGGTGTATTAAAAAAGGTGCCACCTTAGTCAGACGGCGCACTAGAACTGTTGCATAGATTTTGTAATCTGAGTTTAACAGTGAGATAGGGTGATAATTGCTTACCATTTGGGGATCTCTGCCTGCTTTTTCCAGGACAATTACATTTGCCGCAGCGAAAGATCCAGGCTGTGAGGATTCCTGCTTTAGGGATAGAAAGTACTTCTGGAGCTGTGGGGCTAAATCTTTGGCAAAAGTTTTGAAAAATTCGATAGGCAGCCCATTAGGGCCAGACGCCTTCCCCTAGACAAAGAATCAATAGCCTGGTAGATTTCAGAAACCGAGAAAGGAGCGTCTAATCCCTCGGCCATCTCTTTGTCTAGAGTTGGTCTTTGTATCTTTGCTAGTAAGGTGGTGAACTCCACTTGGGTATACTCTGCCTCTGATTTGTATAGGTGAGCAAAGAAGGATCTAAATGACTCTGTGATTTCCGCATCTGTCACTAGAAGGCTCTGGCTTTGCGGGTCACGTATAGCCGCAATCCTGCCAGCATCTCTACGAGCCTGCAACACATTCACTAATAGTTGACCGGACTTATTGCTCTCCCAGTAGTAGACCCCTGTCTGTGTGCTAATGTTGCGTGAAGCTTCATTCGACAGCAGCTGGTTATATTTAAATCTTAGACGCTGTAATCGAAGCAAGATACTAGGGTCAGAGCGTCTGGCTAAAATGTGCTCCCCCGCCTTTATTTGCATGTCCAGCCCCTGCAATTGCAACTTGGCCAACTTTGCTAGGTTAATACCATAACTAGTTATGATCGCTCTAATGTAGGCCTTAAACCCTTCCCACCATGCCCAACACGCAGTGTCTTGAAGAGCATTAAGCTGGAAATACTCAGCGATCGTGGCCTGGATCTTAATTCAAAACTCCCCGTCATTAAGAAGAGATCTGTCAAAAAAAATACCTCCCTGCGGAGGAGCCAGCGTTATCATCCTGCAATGATACTGATACGGCAGCATGATCCGAAATGTGAGCCGCATGGATGGTTGTTGTTGCTACCCTTGGGATCAATGACTTGGAAATCAGCAATAGATCAATGCGAGATAGGGACTGATGTGGGGAAGAAAAAAAGGTAAACTCCTGTTCCGCGGGGTGCTGCAGCCTCCAGCGTCCACTAGCCCAGCATCCTTCAACAAGGAGCGGAGAATCATCAGGGCCCTAGGAGGCTTCATTGTTTTGGGGGGATTTTTGTCGACTAAAGGGTCAAGTACTAGGTTAAAATCACCTCCCAAAACTAAAGGCGTGGGGAGAGTCGTGTGAACCTCCTCGGCTAAGGAGTTGAAAAATTCAGGGTTGTCAGAATTAGGTGCATAAATATTCATACACGCCACCTCTGTTCCCCCAAACTTTAAAAGGACTTTAGTCCATCTACCTTTCTTATCGGAGCAGGTTTGTATCACCCTTGAGACCAAAGCTTTCCTAACCAAAATGGCGACCCCATTACGTTTGTGGACAGCCGCAGAGTAGGCTACCAACGAGAAGGGTTTCATACTCGGTTTCAAGGATTCTCTCATATTCAAATGAGTTTCCTGCAGGAACAGGACATTGGCTTTTTCTTGCCGCCCATAAAGAATTATTTTCTTACGCTTTATGGGGTTCTTGATCCCTTTCACGTTTAAGGAGAGTATCTTGAGACCCGTCATTTTGGCAACCTTCTGCATCAAGCTTGCCCAGGCTAATGAGGCCACACAGTGACGCCATGCCTACACAGCCCACCTGCCATGGATTTAATTCTAGCCCAAGACTGCATAGCCAAGCTTATACAATTAAAAATAGCCCCTGATGCCGCCACTAAGCGGAAGACAAACTCAATTGAAGCTGCAGTGAACTCTGGGGGGAAAATTAACCTCAAAAAATTGCTGGGAGAACCCAGGAGAGTGAGGTGGGCACGGAGGGGCAACTTCTAAAAGGATTACCACCATCCCATTAGATAGAGGAGCAGTACACTGGAATAATTATTTATTATTTATTTATTTATTTATTTAACAATCTCTTATATACCGCAGCTTCCTAAGATCAGCTGCGGTTCACAAATAACAACAGGCAACAAATCATGGATTTGTTTTACATATAACGTCATATAACTATAACCAATGTACAGTAAACAGAAATGTTGAACAGATAGCACTGAACAGTGCAACACTATATACATTATGTACATTAACATTATATTATTAAATACATATACAAGTTATGTGGGATATAATCATTATGAGTAGTACAGATGCAGATAGGGCAGGTTTTCTTTTCTGTTATAGTGAGATGTAGATAAAACTGTTTAGCCTTTGTCTAATTCTTTTGATGGCTGTTCTATAGTGTTGTAGTGCATTGTAAAGAGGTGTGTTTTCAGTTTTTTTCGGAATTCATTAATCTCTGTTAATATTCTTAGTTCAACAGGGAGGGAATTCCAGGCTGTTGGGGCTGCATGTGAGAACGCTCTGTTGTTTGTTGATTTATTTGTTTTTATGAAATCTATGGGGGTTTTAAGTTTGTTTAGTTGATTTTTTCTTTGAGTAGGTTTTGGATGTTCTTTGGTAATTAAGTTACTTAAAGTAGATGGTGTCAAATCAAATAGTGATTTAAATACTGTTATTAGTGTTTTATATGTTATTCGGTTTTGAATTGGAAGCCAGTGAAGGGATGCTAGAATTGGTGTTATATGTTGATGAGAGTGTGTTTTTGTTATTATCCTAGCTGCTGAGTTTTGTGCGAGTTGCAGTCTTTTGATGTTTTGTTTTGATGTACCTAATAATATAAGGTTCGCAAAATCAAAGTGGGGGGTTATAGTGGCTTGGATTATACTGATAAAATCATGTATGTAAACAAGAGGTCTAAGTTGTTTAAGTATTTTAAGTTTGTAGTAAATTTTCTTTGTGGTATTTCTGATATGGGTATCTAGAGTGAGATGTTTGTCTAAAATGACTCCTAAGTATCTCACTTCATTCTTTATTTTAATTTCTTGGTTTTGAAGTGTTATATGTGTTGGTGGGGTATAATCTTGGTTTTTGGTGACTATTAGCACTTCAGTTTTTGAATGGTTTATTAGGAGATTGTGGGCATTTAGCCATAATGTTATTTCATTAAAACAATCCGAAAGGAGTTGCAACGGTATGTTAGGGATAGTGAATGGGATGTACATCATAATATCATCTGCATATAGATGATAGAGTACACCATATTTCTTAAAGATATTGCAAACTGGTTTTATGTATATATTAAATAGTAGAGCTGAAAGCGCTGAGCCTTGTGGTAATCCTGTTTCAAATTTATATGATTCAGAAGTTTGATTGCTTATTCTAACATTTTGCGTTCTATTGCTCAGATAAGAGGTGAACCATTTGTGAACTGTAGAGTATATTCCTATGTGTCTTAAGTAGTTAAGCATTATTGAATGGTTAACACTATCGAAAGCGGCTGATATGTCAATAAATAAGAGGATAAAAGCTTTTTTGTGGTTGTCTATTCCTCTTAGTAGTGTATCGGTAAAAACAGTCAGGAGTGTTTCAACTCCATGCTTGGGGCGAAATCCATATTGTTGGTCATCTAGCGGGTAGGATGAGTCAAGAAATTCTTGTGTTTGTATTTGTACAGTTTTTTCGATGACTTTTGCTAAGAATGGTATACTTGAGATAGGTCGGTAAGATTTTGGGGAGGTTTTGTCAAGTGTATTATTCTTCAGGATTGGTCTGATTTGTACTTGTTTAAGGGTGGGTGGGAGGTAACCTTGGAGTAGTGATAAATTGACCATAGGAAGTATGAATGAAAGAAGTGTTGGTAGTGTGTTTTTTATCCAGGTTACTGGACAAGGGTCTAGATAGGATGTTGTGGTGTTAAGATTGATAATGATATTCTTTAATGATATTTTGGATAAAGGGTAAAATTCTGGCCATTCATTTAGCATATGGAGAGGTTTGTAGATAGGATCTAAGGTCATTGGTGAGTGTTTTGATTTATTTTGATAATAATTGGCTAGAGTTTGTGCAGAGATGTCAGTGATTTCCTTGTTAGAATCTTGAGGGTTGGTTGTTAGGTTGGTAATTATGGAAAATAGTTCTCTTGGTCTGTTATATGATTTTGATAGGATTGTAGCATAGTAATTTTTCTTTGAGTTATCTATGGCATCTTTATAGTTTTTGAGGTGGTTGTAGTATATTTCTTTCTCAATAGTGGATACACGGCAATAGTGGATACACGGCAATAGTGGATACACGGCAAAGCTCATTGTTACCACTCCTCCCTCTAGCACCAAACTTATGATGCCTAACCTAATACACTTCTTGCTCTTAAACAACAATAAAACTTAATAATGCTGGAACTGGTTAAGACATTAACAGACAGCTTAAGGGTAGCAGCCAGCTTCTGCATAATTTCACTGCTCCTTTAGCAGCTTCCCCGATCCCCAATGAAAAGGAAAGGGGGGATCCTTCCGCCGGATCCTGGCCTCGAGATTCTCATGCATATTGATCATTGCATCTGGGACAGTTCCTTGTCTTCAAGGTACGCAGCGAGGGCCTCCGGATCCTCAAAGGTCCTTGTTTGGTTGTGCAATGTCACCCTCATCCGGGTCGGGTATAGAGGCCAAACCTCGCTTGCAGCTGTTTCATCCGGGGTCTCAATGCCAAGAAGCCTTTCCGCTGGTCCACTGTGTTCTTGGCAAAATCAGGAAAAAATAGCAGTCTATGCCCTTCAAAATCTATGGGGGAGCGCATACGAGCCGCCTCCAGGATTTGCACCACTTGTTGAAAACGGAGCATCTGTAGGATGATAGGCCTCGGACGTTTGGTGTTAAGCTGTGCTTGTGAGGGGACTCTGTGCGCGCGTTCGATCTCAAAAGGGAACTGAAATGCGAGGTTTAACACTCGGGGGATCGTCTTCTGCAGGAAAGCAAACAAATCCTTCCCCTCAGCACCCTCCGGGACTCCGACTATCCGCACGTTGTTCCTTCGCGCTCTATTGTTCCCATCCTTGAGGTCCTTCTGCAGCATTTTAATTTGCTTTGCTTGTCTGTCGATGATCCACAGTCGCTCCTCGTGCACAGCTAACACTTGATCTGTTTTATCCTGCCGGAGCATAAGCATCTCCATGCAGGCTCGCATTGCCCCTAAATCGTCTTGGACTGCTATCAACGATTCGCCATTCGAGCGGACCATCTCCCTGATTGCACGCACTTCCAACAGCAGCTCTTGCAGAGTATCAGGTTCCCGTGCGGCCGCCATCTTCTGAGGGGAAGATGACTCCGTCTTTGATCTCTTTGCAATTGTTCTGCATGGCTGGAAAGTCCAGGCGCGTCGGCTTGGGCCCCGACATATTCCAGTGCAACCTCTTCGCAGTTTAGCTGCTTTTTTGCTGGATTTCACGGTATCTTAGACAGGATTCCTGACAGGCCCCTCCGGAGCAGAAGCTCTACGCAGCCATCTCACTCGGCACCAGGCTCCACCTCCCACTGCTGCAAATTTTGGCCTTCCTGCAGGCAGGGCTAGATGAGGGCTTAGCTCTGAATTCCATACGAATCCAGATTGCGGCCTTGTCCAGCTATAGAGGTAGAGTGCAAAGCATCTCGCTGGCGGCACATCCGGATGTGGTATGTTTTCTCAGAGCGGTGAAGCAGCTGAAACCACCGCTGAGGCCTCCAGTGCCACCTTGGGACTTGAACTTACTGTTTATAGCATAGGCGGCTCTAGAATGAGGCCAAGTGAGGCGGTGGCCTCAGGCGGCTGCTTTTTGGGGGCAGCAAAATTGCCCCCAAAAAGACCGCCTCACTCGGCCTCTTCAAAATTTAAAAAAAAAATCTCCAGCGAAAGAAGCAGCTGCTGCTGCTGCTGCTCCAGCGGCGGCAGCGGCAGAATGAGAAGCCCCGCGGCCACCCGCCCGCCCCCCCGGAGAGCCTGCTGGTTTCCCCGGCTCCGCTTTGCAGAGCCGTGGCGAAGGGACAGTGTTTCCCTTAACCGCGGCTCTGTTAAAGCTGAGCCCACAACACTGATGGGAAACAGGAAATTCGGTTTCCCATCAGCACCTCGGGCTCAGCTTTAACAGAGCCGCGGTTAAGGGAAACACTGTCCCTTCGCCACGGCTCTGCAAAGCGGAGCCGGGGAAACCAGCAGGCTCTCTGGGGGGGCGGGCGGGCGGCCGCGGGGCTCCTCATTCTGCCACTGCCGCCACTGGAGCAGCAGCAGCTGCTTCTTTCGCCGGAGTTTTTTTTTTTTCTTCAATTTCCCTGGGTTGGGGGGAGGGGTCTAGGACTGGAACTGGGCTGATGGGGGGGTTAGGACTGGAACTGGGCTGATGGGGGGGTTAGGACTGGAAAAGGGCTGATGGGGGGGTAGGACTGGTAATGGGCTATGGGGGCTAGAATAGGAAATGGGCTGATGGGGGGTTAGGAGTGGAAATCAACTGATGGGGGGTGTAGAACTGGAAATAGACTGGTCAGGAGGGGGCTAGGACTGATAATGGGCTATCGGGGGGGGGTAGAACTGGAAATGGGCTGATGGGGTTAGGACTGGTAATGGGTTATGGGGGCTTAGAACTGGAAACGGGCTAATGGGGGGTTAGTACTGGAAATGGGCTGATCGGGAGGGGAGCTAGGACTGGTAATGGGCTATGGGGGTTAGAACTGGAAATGGACTGATCAGGAGGGGGTTAGGACTGGTAATGGGATATCGGGGGGGGGTAGAACTGGAAATGGGCTGATGGGGGCTTAGGACTGGAAATGGGCTGATCGGAGGGGGCTAGGACTGGTAATGGGCTATCGGGAGAGGGCTAGGACTGGAAATAGACTGATGGGTGTTTAGAACTGGAAATGGGCTGATGGGGGGGGTTATGACTGGTAATGGGCTATGGGGGAGACTAGGACAGGAAGTGGGCTGATTGGGGTGCTAGGACTGAAAATGGACTTATTGGAGGGTTACGACTGGTAATGGGCTGATTGGGGGGCTAGGACTGGGGTGGGCTGATAAAGGGGATAGGACTAGAAATGGGCTGGGACAGGAAATGGGCTAATGGGGGAGGGGAGGAGAGTGCTGCTGGCCCTGGAAGAAAATTAGGGGCTAGGGCTACAAATGAGCTAATGTGGGGGGATGGTAGAATAGGACTGGAAGGGAGCGGATACTGAGAGGGTCTGCCAGGGGACGGATGGGGCAGGAAGGGAAGGAGGGGGCTGGAAAGAAGCTGACACCTGGAATGTACCGAAGGAGGACTGGAAGGGAGCTGACACTTGGGGATGGGAGTGATAGGTAGCTGAGTAATAGGGAGGAGGCTGGAAGAGAGCTGACATGTGAATGGCACTGGAAGGGAGATGGACAGAAGGTAGGGCGGCTGGAAGGGAGCTAACTGGGGTGTGGCACTGAGAGTGAACCTGAGCTGATACCTGGGATGGTATTTGGACTAGAAGGGGCTGGACAGTGGGAAAGGAGGGGGACTGGAAGGGAATGGACACAAGTGGCAGTCATGGGAATGCAAGGTGGTTGACATGGGAAGGTACTGGGAGGGGAGGACTGGAAAGGGGATTGATAATGGGGAGGGTTACTGGAACTGGAAATAGGCTGATGGAAGGAAGTGAAGAAAACAAAAGAAGAGATAAGAAATGGCAGATGGACCATGGACCATAGACCACAGAAAGAGAGCTAAGAGAAGACAGGAAAGCAGAAGCCTCAGACCGGGACCAGCATGATCAGAGAATAAAATGGTCGGACAACAAAGGTAGAAAAAATAATTTTATTTAATTTTGGTGATTGGACTTTGTGCTATTTTTATATTTTACACAATATTGGGGAACTGCATCTCTTATTTATCTGATGTTGCACTGCATGTGGACTCTGGCTTTTTGGGGTTTCAGTTTAAATTATGTCTACATATTTTTATTTTTACTTTAGATTGTGGTTACTTTTTCTGTACTTGGTGAGGGTCGATGTTGTGCGTGTGTGGCTGACGTCAGGTGTTCTGTTAACATGCAGTTTGTATATAAAGATCTATACTATACTGTAGTAATTTGACTTGTTCAGCTTTTCAAATAGGTGTATGGATGTTCCAGGGCCCACTGTAGTATTTACAGTGACGCTTTTTTTTGGATGGGCTCCTTATGTGACTTTTGCAAGTTTGTGCTGATATGGTATGGTATGGTAGGTTTGCTTTTTGTTGTAGGGTTTTTTATTAATTCGCAATATGCCTGGTACTGGAGAATAGTGGTTGTTGTTGTTGTTAGTGAGATGATCAGAATCAGATTTTTATTTTTGAAATATTGACTTCTGTTGGTGAATGTCCTGGTTCTGCTCTGCACCTACTGTGGATGCAAAATATATGTTGAAAAAGAAAAAGGGAGAACCATAACACAGTTTATAACAAAATAAAAATGGGTTATAATTTAGTTTTATAAACTGTGCTATTGATTCTTGCTTTCTTTTAGTTCCTTGGTGTGCAAACAAGATCGTACCTAGCCCTGTGCAAGCAGTGCAGCCGCACAGGGCGCAAAGGCTTGGGGGGGTCTGCTGTTGCCCTACTGCCGCTGGCAGGACAATAGCAGGCAGTTAAAATGTGCCCCAAAGCCTTTTTGCAGCACTTTAAGCAGGTCTGTCTTGGTCTGGCACCTCAGCTGAGACCTGTCCATCTTGGGAGACCCTGCCAGTAGTTAAACTACCGATAGTTTAGCTCTCAGCATCACTGATGCACGCAAGCCCTCACAGCACGACAAGCTGCAAACCAAGTGAGAGACCAAGACAAACCACCCATCTGGGCAGCAGCAGAATGGGATAGTGTTGACGGCGGAGGATCACATTTCTGTGACAACGGCAACAACACCAAACTTAAACTGCGCGGAAGGAAGGCCTGGCAATCTACTTCTGTATCTTGCCATGAAAACCCAATGGATAGTTACAACAAACAAATTGTGCTATGGTGCTGGAAGATGAGACTCCCAGGTCGGAAGGCACTCAACTAGCTACTGGGGAAGAGCTGAAGACTTTTTAGAGTAAAGCCAGCATTTATGATGTGGTTGGATCAAAGCCCTTGGGAAGTCTGACTGCTGATGTAGCTGCGCATGAAATGAGAGTCAGAAGCTGTAAAGATGTCTTACACATTGGAACATGGAACGTACGAAGCATGAACAAAGGGAAGTTGGAAGTGGTCAAGAATGAAATGGAACGTGTACAACTTGATCTGTTGGGTGTCAGCGAACTGAAATGGACTGGCATCGGGCACTTTGCATCAGATGATCACATGGTCTACTATGCTGGAAATGAAAGACAAAGAAGAAATGGTGTTGCATTTATAATAAAGAAGAAACTTGCAAGAACTGTAATGAAATATAATGCAGTCAGCGAACACTTAATCTCTATTCATCTACGAGGATTGCCTATCAACACAGTTATAATTCAAGTATATGCCCCAACAACAGCTGCAGAAGAGAATGAAATTGAAGAGTTCTATGAACAAGTACAAGCTGAAATTGACAGAACATGCAAACAGGATATCCTGATAGTCATGGGTGACTGGAACGCAAAAGTTGGCAACAAAGAAGAAGGCAAAGTAGTTGGAAAATATGGACTTGGCAACAGAAATGAAGCTGGAGAAAGACTGATAGAATTCTGCAAGACCAATGATCTATTCATCTCAAACACCTTCTTCCAGCAACACAAGCGGCGACTGTACACATGGACTTCACCCAATGGATTGTATAAAAATCAAATTGACTACATCTGTGGAAGTCAACGATGGAAAAGCTCTGTAACATCAACAAAGACAAAACCTGGAGCTGACTGTGGTACAGATCATCAACTACTAGTATGCAAACTCAAGCTAAAGTTGAAAAAGAGCAAACCACTCATGAATGCAGCGAAATATGACCTTGAGAATATACCACTGGAATTTAAAGACTGCCTGCAAAATTGATTTGCTGCTTTAGATACAAATGACAGAGCTCCGGAAGAGTTATGGAATGACATCAAGAAGGTTGTGCTGGAAGAAAGCGAGAAGTCTCTACAAAAGGTGAAAAAGCAAAAACGGCCAAAATGGATGACGGAAGAAACTCTGAAAATTGCCCAGAAACGCAGAGAAGCTACAGCCAAAGGAGAAAGAAAGACAATTGCAGAACTCAACAGAGATTTCCAACGTGCAGCAAGACAGGACAAGGAAAAGTACTACAATGACACTTGCAAGGAAATAGAAGCAGAAACTATTAGAGGAAGAACAAGATTGGCTATCCTAAAGCTGCGAGAGTTAAAGAAAAAGTTCCAGCCTCGAATTGGAATGTTACAAGATGCTGAAGGTTCTATGTTGAATGATGCTGAGAAGATCAAGAAAAGGTGGAAGGAATATACAGAGTTTTTATATGATAAAGATCAAGTGGACCAACAGCCATTTCAACTTGTAACTTATGATCGGGAACCATTGGTGATGAAAGAAGAAGTTGAAGCAGCATTGAAAGCCTTATCAAAGAACAAAGCACCAGGCATTGATAGCATTCCCATAGAAGTATTGCAGCAATCTGATGCAGCTGTTACCATACTTACAAGGCTCTGCCAAGAAATATGGAAGACAACATCATGGCCAACTGACTGGAAAAGATCTGTGTTTATACCAATACTAAAGAAAGGTGATCCAACTGACTGTGGAAATTATCACACAATCGCTCTGATCCCACATGCCAGCAAGATTCTACTGAAGATTATTCAAAAGAGACTACAGCCATACCTAGAACAAGAACTACCTGAAGTGCAAGCTGGGTTCAGGAAAGGGAGAGGAACGAGAGACATCATTGCGGATGTGAGATGGATCCTTGAAAAGACTAAAGAATACCAAAAGGATATCTATTTGTGCTTTATCGACTATAGCAAGGCTTTTGACTGTGTAAACCATGAGAAACTCTGGGCCACATTAAGAAGCATGGGTATACCAGAACACCTGATCGTTCTCTTGCGCAGTCTGTACATTGATCAAGAAGCAACAGTTCAAACGGAACAAGGAGAAACAGAATGGTTTAAAATAAGCAAAGGTGTAAGACAAGGCCGCATACTTTCCCCCCTACCTGTTTAATTTATATGCAGAACAAATCATCAGAGAAGCAGGACTGTATGAAGACAACAGAGGTGTGAAGATTGGTGGAAGACTCATCAACAACCTTCGCTATGCTGATGATACCACATTACTGGCTGAAAGTGAAGAGGATCTGAAACATTTGCTTCTCACAATCAAAGAACATAGTCTCAAAATGGGCCTGCACCTTAATGTAAAGAAGACAAAGATCATGACAACTGGCATAATCAACAGGTTCATCGTTGAAGGAGAAGAAATTGAAATCGTGAACAACTTTAACCTACTTGGATCAACTATCAATAAAGAAGCAACAAGCAGTCAAGAAATCAGATGACGCATTGCTCTTGGCAGAATGGCTATGAAAGACCTAGATAAGATTCTCAAGAGCAGAGATGTCTCTCTCCATACAAAGATTCAACTTGTTCAAGCCATGGTATTTTCAATAACATCATATGGATGTGAAAGCTGGACAGTGAAAAAGATAGACAGGAAGAAAATTGATGCCTTTGAATTATGGTGCTGGCGGCGAATACTGTGTATACCATGGACTGCCCGAAGAACAAACCAGTCGGTACTAGAGGAGATCAAACCTAAGCTTTCTTTAGAAGCTCAGATGACAAGACTTCGACTTTCATACTTCAGACACATCATGCGAAGAGAGAGATCATTAGAGAAAGACATCATGCTTGGCAAGATAGAAGGTCAACGCAAAAGAGGAAGGCCAGCAATGAGATGGATCGCTACAATAACAGCAGCTACGGGTACCAGTCTGTCAACAATGAGCCGCCTGACTGAAGACCGAACACAATTTAGGATAGCTATCCAGAGGGTCGCCATGAGTCGACTCCGACTCGACGGCACTTAACAACAATAACAACAAGCAGGTCTGGTCCCCCCCTCCTCCGACACAATGTCAGAGCAGGGAGGGACAGATCTACTTAGAGTGCCGGCGCCTTTCAGATTGGGTGCATGCCTCCCCAACATGCAACTCGGGTGCACGCCCCCCTCTCCCCCTATATCTCTATCCAGCGCTGCCTGCTCTTTCCCTGCTGCCAGCGCTGCCGTGAAAAAAACAGAGGGCGGCAGCAGCAGGGAAAGAGCAGGCAGCGCTAGATAGAGATATGGGGGGAGAGGGGGGCGTGCACCCGAGTTGCACGTTGCACAGGGTGCGATTGCAGTTCGATACGGCCCTGTGTGCAAACATCTTGCATTTCCTCCATATAATCTAATCGGCTTTTTGATTTGGTTCAGTCTCTGATTGGATTTCTGAAAAAGCCCCGCCCCCCTCTAAGGTGGTAGGCCGGGGGGGGGGGGCGCCATCTCATTCTTCACCTCAGGCAGCAGACTGCCTTGAGCTGCCCCTGGTTGACAGCATTGTCGCAGGCTCCTTTTGAGCCTTTACGCTCCACTTCTTTGAAAGACCTTACTTTGAAGATGTTTTTTCTGTTTGGTGAGACTCTTGTCTGAGCTGCTGTGCATTCTTCACAGGAGCCATTCTTGATACTGTCCAGAGTCAAGGTAGTGCTGCGCACGGTTCCAGCCTTCTTGCCCAAGGTGTTGATGGACTTCCACTTTAACCAAATGGTGATTTTGCCTGCTTTCCCAGCTGGAGCAGACCCTCTTTTCTGCTGTCTGGGTGGCCACAGGATCTTGCATCAGTACCTGAAGTGCTCAGCTTCCTTTCAGATGTCAGAACGCTTGTTTGTCCTATGTGGGGGCCTGCATAAAGACAAGCAGCCTCCAAAACCTTCATTGCCCGTTGGTTGAAAGAGGTGATTAATGCAGCCTACATCTTAAAAGGGAAGCTGGTACCAGTAGATCTCTGGGTCCATTCAACTAGAGCGCAGGCCACAGCGTGGGCAGAGACTGGTTTAGTAGTACACCAGTAGTTATTTGTCGGGCAGCAATGTGGGCATCCTTGCATACCTTCTCTCATCATTATAGGTTGGACGTTCAGTCATGCTCAGCTGCACATTTTGATTCTCTGGTTTTGCAGGCTGGACTTGCTGGTCCTGCCGAAATCTAATTACTGCTCTGGTACTTCCCAGGAGTCCGTGGAAGGTGAAGTTAGGTCTTGCCTGCATCCTTTCTTTTGGTCCCTCCAGTCCAGTCCGGAATGCATCCAGGATAACTGTTACTTTGAAGCAAGCCCTGATAAGAGTCATTTAGGACAAGCCAGATAAGAGAGTCATTTTTGCTTCGGTTTGTTAAAATTCCCCAGATAGTGGGGAGGCCGTACTGCATCCTAAAGATTTGGTTTCTAGTCTTGGTCGTTGTGGGCTATGTTGGTTCACCATTTAGAATATAGGTATAGCAATAGTGTTAATTTCATGGTTTGTGGTCGTAGTTTCTTAGCTGCTTGTTCAGGGGAATACTGGCTTGGTGAGAGGAATGCAGGCTCCTTGTACTCTGACATCACCAAAAAGGCAGCATGCTAAGACTCCATCTGCTGGAAAGAGTGCACAACCCAGGAGTCCGGACTGGACTTGAGGGACTAAAGGAAAGAAAGTTACAGGAAAGACCTAACTTCACCTTATAACTTCATTCGTGTTGCCTAGTCGTTCTACTTTGTAAAGAGTGGAGGAGTGGCCTAGTGGTTGGGGCAAGGTACTTCAGGCCGGAAGGTCGGGGGTTCAAATCCCACTAGAGGACAGCAACCTTGGGCCGGAAGGACTGGGGTTTCTAGTCCCACAGGTGCTCCTTGTGGTCTTGGGCAAGCCACTTAACCCTCCATAGCCCATGTTCCCTGTAAAATAGTTATCTCCAAGTTATAATGCCCTGTTTAATGTAATTTCAGTTTGTTAAATGTAAACCGCACTGATGCAGAATAGCGTGGTATATAAGTAAATGTAAATAAATAAATAAGTAAACAACTGATACATATTTATTTATTTATTTAACTGTATTTATATCCCACTTTTCACCGGGTCAAATTTACCCATTCCACTCCACTCATTATTTTATAGACCTCTATCATATCTCCCCTCAGCCATCTCTTTTCCAACCTGAAGACCTTTAACATTTTAAACCTTTCCTCAAAGGGATATCCTTCCAGCCCCTTTGGCCCTCATTCTGGAATGCGGGATGCGGGGCTGCATGTCCCCCTGGGACGTGCAGCCCCGCAATCCTCTTAGATCCTATTCCCCCACCAGCTCTCCCCATACATCTTGTGCTTCAGGAAAGGGAGAGCTGGGAGGGACGGAGCAGGGGTGGGCCGCCCAGCAGCACATACAGGGCTGCCGGGCCTGTGGGAACGTGCTGCTTATACTACCTCAAGGAGGTATAAGCAGCACTTTTTTCTCGATCGGGCCCAGGGAGCCCCCCACTGGGGCCGGGTGCAGGGGGAGTCTCCGCCACTTGATCCAGACAGTGGGAGGCCAACCGTGGGTTGGGCAGTGGGGTTTTGGGGGGGCCGGAGCTGCAGATGTCCGGGGTGTTTGCGGGGAGGACGTCTCTGCATGCGGAGGGACATGCCGGGCTGTCCTTGGGCTCCATTCTGGCTCCTGCGGACCAGAATCAGGTCCTACTAGCTCCGTCTTCAGCGGGGACTTCCAGATGGCCCCCTCCCCCGGAATGGGGCTGCATATCTCCATATCTCTGTAACTTTTCTAATTCCACAATATCCTTTTTCTAGATATGGTGACCAGAACAGCACAGAAAATTCAATGTGCAGTTGCACCATGAAACGCTTCAGAGATATTATAATATCCCTGTCTTTATTCTCCTTTCCTTATAATCCCTCACATTCAGTTTTTTTCTTAGCTGTTGCTGGACACTGGGCACAGGGTTTCAACATATTATCCATGATGACTCCCAGATCCTTCTCCTAATGTAGAATCCTGCATCATGTAACTGCAGTTTGGGTGTTCTTTTCTAAGTGCATAATTTTGCACTTGTCCACATTAAATTTCATCTTCCATCTGGATACCCAGTCTCCCAGTTTCTCAAGGTCCTCTTGCAATTTTTCACAATCCTCATGTGTTTTAACGATTTTTAATAATTTTCTGTCATCTGCAAATTTATTCACCTCACTCGTTTTTAACATAATCATGAATGATCTGGAAATACAAGGTACCGGGCTTTGCAAAGAATCCTGGGATATGCTATAATTCGCACCTGTGAATGCCTATTTTCATATGTCCAACCCATGAAGAGGGTTTCTAAAGACTCACATATTTCTTATTGTTATTATTTAATTAATTTTGTTTTTGCAATAGGCATAACTAGTATTTTCCATATTAGAGGTACGTCTTCTCTTCTATACAAGAAAATCTTTGTTATTACTATATATTAATTACCTTAAGAAATCTTAGCAAATTACATAACCTGTAATTCATGAAGGAAAGAGAAATAGGAGATAACATTCCCACCAGAATGAAAACTAGAAACTGAAAATGAGAGAAAGCTTAGATATATGGCTAGTGACTAAATATTGCCAATATAGATAGCTGGAATCCCCTCGCTCTGTCCCAACACTATCCAGATAGTTCCATGGCGATCAGAAAGATTTTCAGTGACATTATCTGTATAGTGTCACTGAAAATTCATGGAAGGGACTTATATGTCTTGAAGGACTAGAGAAGGGGATTGCTACTTCTGGAGAGAGATCTGCAATTGATCATGATCCCAGTGCTTTTCAGGGACAGTGATGTTGAAGTGTTTACAGAGTTTCCAGTGGAGGAGGCATGCTACTTTGTTGTGCCTACTGTATAGAAATTTTCCGCCATCAGAACTTCACAGCCTGATACTAGTTTCTGCTCAAGTGTCATTTCTTCCTCTATTCCGAGATACTCATTGAAACGTGACGGAAATAGACATCCGCTGAGTTCCCTGAATGTCATACTCTTGGAATGCTTATAATCTCTGAATTCCTAAATATCAACAAGCATCAGATATAAATGCTGAATTATATACCACGTGTTACTCATTGAAACCAATAATTGCTGAGACACTATATATTACTGACTATCAAATGTACTGACACTGTATAATACTGAATATTGCTGATTATTCCCTAAAGGTAAGACCTGTACAAGTTGCAAAATATTGCGTTATATACCACATGCTATTGCCGAAACCAAACAATCTATATCACTCCAGCAAAACATTAAACCCACCTGCGGATCGAAAAGCTCCCCATACAACTCTCCCCCCCCCAAACAAGGAACAAGTCCAATCCCAGAAACCAGTGCTCACAATCAAACCCAAACAATGGAACTTCATACATTAATCAAATGTATAATCCTCATCCTCTTTATATGCTACCAAATAAGCAATGCCCTCACACACACACACATCCCAATCTTACACCACACGATCAGAAACAATCCATACCCCACACAAATATCTACAACACACCCATCTGACAAGCACTCCAAACCAAACAAACACCGACCCAGACTAACATGAATCCAAATAACACAGTCCAACCTGAATACACACTACCCCAGATCACCCACTCTACTAAAGTGCATCCTCATCAATGCACGATCCATAAGGAATAAGATACCTATAATCATGGACCTGGCAAACGAGGAACACCCAGACATCATCTGTGTCACTGAGACATGGCTCACCCCCACAGATAACAACGTCCCACTAAACCTACTCCAAATAAAGGGGTACAACCTGTTTACCCACTCAAGAGAAACCAAAAGAGGGGGAGGAATACTCATCCTATGCAGAGCCGAACTCAACGCCACCCCCTCTCCAACCTCCACCCCGGACGGGCCAGA